>CM060846.1:124541525-125215811 GCA_030762175.1 Metallyticus violacea | reverse complement strand
TGGATCGGTATTTAGGAGTATTAAGCTGAAACACTTCAACTGTTTTTCTATATGTACAATGAAAGTGGAAGCACTTAAGGACTACTGCAATTTTGCAGACATTTCATACAATCAATTTCTGTCCCTTAGGAAAACACGATGGCTGTCTTTTTTCCCAGTGATTCGGGAACAGTTCTTATGTATGATTAAGCATTAAAGGCTTACTTCTTATCTGTGAACAGTCTCCCTAAAACACTGCAGCTTTTAATTTTAATAGTTTAAGTAAAGCATGTGTGTATCATGTGTATTCTCTGATGTATATATTGCATGAAAACTTACAATAACTTGAGAAAATGTACATGCTATGTTTTGCGGCGGATTGCGAAGGATGTTTCGATTAATTATCAGTTCCACGTTGAAGTGACAAATTTGCGGCGGGTTGTGAAAGGTTTTGGATTAAGTTATTTTCATTTGACTGGAGTGGATCAGATGTTTACTCTTGATGTAGCATGTCACTGCCACGAAAGAAGTCCGCGTTGAACCCTCCTGCCGCGATTCTCTCAGGGATGCTGAAATTCCTTCAAGGCTTTTCTGGAGAGCTACCAGGGGAAGAAGGGAGAGGAAGACCACTAGACAAAGCACCGTGGAAGATGTGGATTAAAGTTTTACAATTGACTAAACTGTTCACACTTCACTATTAGTTTTATTATTGTTTTTCCTTTGGTGACACTTCCATACCATTAGAAAGGGGATGGGAGAGTTTTAAATATTTCCTGACGCTGTACTCAAAAATTCTCCAGTCGTTTGCATCGCATACACAAAACTACCTATTGATATCTTGTAAGCAAATTGAGCTTTACTGTTCCACTTCACATGTTGTATTTGTCACTATCTAAATTGAACTGTCCTATTTCGTCTTCCCAAAGGAACTGAGTGTGAAAAGTCTTAAAAAATGCTTTTAATATACTTTCTACGCGTCTTTTACGAAAATTCAAATTTTTTAATATTGCAGACGGGTCACCAGATTTCCTTCTCGATTGGCTTAATCTTCTGCCGTTAGATATTTCCCGAAAAGACATTTTGAAATACGAGAACTCATTGGCTAGACATAATTCATTGTATGTTAGCTAGAGACGTTTTAAGGGAGCGAAACTTTTTCTTTTTAATGAACGATTACCCAAGATGAAAGTTATTCACCACAGTCATTTTCAAGAACTTATTTTACGAAGATTAAAAGAAAGGTTCCCTAGCTATTGAATACATACCTTGCTAATGGCACCAGGAAGTCGCTTCATTGTTACATGAAAGTTTTTATCTTTACAGCAAAGATTTCTGATTCTTGAACAATCTACATCATTCTATATAATTGCATCATAAAATATTAATCTATAGAAATTAATTAATTAAGCAGGATTAAAACTTGATCTGAGTTAATGGGTTGCACGGGATCAAATCTGGACGTCCCGTTGCAGTTTTCTTCTTCAGAACATATTTGAAATGGCTTTTACTTAATTAAAAAGAAGTGTTGCTTGGTGCTAGGGAACGGAGCTTGACAAGAGCTAGGATAGTTTCACTGAAGAGGATGTTTTAAAATATGACGATGCTGTAATTATTTAGAGAAATGAATGTTTCATTTTCAGAATCAAAATGTTTTGAATAGATGAAGTTGTGTAAGCCCGTGTCTATGAATGAGATGAGAAATCTATTAAGTTCTTACATGTAAAAATTAATTTGATTGATGTAAAATGTTGTGACCAACTGGGCCAATTTAAATTACTTTAAAACAGTTCAAACCTTAAAAAGATGTCCAGCAATGATAAGTGGGCAAATCTCTTCTTATTGGAGTTTGCAATTGATTTAATTTACACACACACTAACTTAACGTAACGCTGCTCACGAGCGACAGCGGAGAGAACCGAACACCTCAGTTCCGAACGAGAGAAAATTGCGGATGCACATAGCTGGATAATAACGCGTTCAGGCGTAACGACATGATAGCTCAGACGATTAGAGAGCGACATGCTATAGTTGTGAAGATAGTGGTTTCGAATCCTCACGCCTACATTTTTTTTTTTTTTTTTTTTTGCCACAATTACATTGATTTACTTGCTAATCCAACGGGTCCACCGGTTTCTAGGATTTACCAGCGGTTAGCGTTACGTTATGTTAGTGTGTAAATGTATTAATTGCGAATTCCAATAAGAGTTGATTTGCCACCGTTATAATATTTCACCCGCATCCCCACTATTCCGTTCTCTGAGGACAGGAGTTCAGCTCTCTCCACTGTCTGTCGGGAGCAGCAAGAGTTGCGCTAGCAGCTAAAGGTACTAGGTTACTAGGCACTGGTAAATTTTCGTCCCGTTTCGTCCAGCGTGTAACATCAATTCAACATATGCCCAACACTAAAGAGGCGATGTGTGAGCCAAAGAGCCAAAGTTTTCTCCGCTGCCGATCGTGAAAGCCGCTTTCTCCAGGACGCAACTTCCTCTAGGGGCAAATGATTTTTGCGCCTTGTATTGAACTCTTCAGGCTGTCGGCAGTTCTGTAGTTGGTTGTCTGAGCTCGGTGAAAGCTTAACAATGACTTAGTTTCTCCGGGAAAGAAATAAACCAGAAGTAAAGGAGGAGGAAAATAATAATAATAATAATAATAATAATAATAATAATAATAACAATAATAAACCTAGTAAAGCCTGCATTGCTGAACTCCCGTGGATACATTATCGATTCGCCGACGATCTTAAACTCCCGGAACGCTGCAGAAAGGTATAAAATTGGCGTTCGATGCGGTCACCGGATTTTAACACTAAGTTTCCTATGTGTAAGGTAATATATGGTTCGTTTACTTTAAATACATGTTGTCAAGCAGCAATATCATGGATTAATCTAACCTTTATATTCCTTGAAATATATTTCATACGTGTGTAAGTATAGTGAAAAAGAAAGTACTATTTGGGTGCAGATATTGCTTAAAAACCGTCAAACAGTAAAAGCATTATAAAATTCTCTCTGTACACGAGATATTGTATTGACTTTAGCGTTTTCTGCAGCCATATGCTAGCGTTCCAAGATTGGAGGACAGGACTAACTGAATACCCTATTAGGAGATAACCAAGCTAACGAATAATTCTATTCCTTACTATATTGGTAATTAGTCTTCTCTTCTTGCATTTTGCGGTACTATAATAGATAGTTGTTTCCTAATAATAAATGAAGCACTACACAGTCTGAAGCCATAGTGAACAAAGTACCAATTTAGATACTTTAAATCCTGTGAAAATGTGAAAATCAAATAACTCACTAAATTTTGTATAATTTTGAAGTCTTTACTTCATTATTTTAACATCTTAAAATTGATAATAAAATTTCACTATGGCATAAGAATGTTCATTCCCCCCCCCCCCATTATATACCTTAGAACTTGTCAGCCATTTTATTTTAAAATGGAAAAAGAGAAAAAGCATTTGAAGTGCGGGAATAAATAACAAAGTAAGAGATAACCCAGGATTACCGATCTGGAAACAACAGAGCTGCATTATCGGCAGGTAAGTACACGGCGGAAATAGTACTTCCACCGAATATAGGGGCACTGCGTGCAACTGGAGCCAAAGATGTGTTAAATTTTTGACAATCGTTTAGCCAACTCGTCTCATTTGCATTAAGCGGGGGTGGTGAACAACTTCTTTCTCACTGGGATCCCCTTGTGAGTCTTGTGTGAACCCGGCCAAGACCGATGGATTTTTTCGGGCGTAAAAATCCTAGGTATGGGCTTCCTTCGGAAGGGAAGCAAAGCCGTGGGTCCCGTGTCGCACATTTACGGCACGAATAAGAACATCAAGCCTGAAATAAGAGGCCTCTGAGCAAAATTTGTCGGCCGTTTCACGCCCCGAGTTGAATGGAACTCTGATGACCTGAGATGTTAAAGAGCGCCCATAAATAAACCAAATAAAAAAAATGTCCTGCTTGGTGCTCGGCACGGAGTGAAAATATCATGTAGATCGGTTAGTTTGATTCAACGTGGTAATGTGCGAAGTGTTCGATAGTCTAAGTTGTAATACTTTGCATAGATTGCGATTATACATACCTATATATGGTGTGGGTTTCTCGCCGGAGCAGAATATATTTTCCATATTTTAAATAACACAATTTGGATTGAAACGCTGAGGCTATGAGGTAATAATCCGTATTATTTTAACCCGTTGCCCGATGGCCATTTAAGCCCCGCATGGACTGTTCCCGGATACCCAATAAACAGATCTAGGCATTCAAATGGTCTGCAATTTAAATTTCTACACTACAAAACATACCTCAATTTTTGTTGTTTTTTATATTTTAATTGAACAAAAACTGATTTAAAGGACATTAAATGCAGTATGAGTCAACTCAAACAAATATTACTGTATTTACATGCAAAATGGAAATAAAAAAGAATGAAGTGCATTTTACGTGTCGGATTGCGATTTGCGGAGCTAAAAGAGTTCTCTACTTTTTCTTTCGAACGCTACTACTATTCAACATTAGTGTTTATAAGTATTGCAAGTCTTTAGCTGAGCCAGCACACAGTCATAATAAATGTTGAAATGTTTGACGTAATGCGAAGCGCCCGCACATACACACGTTCATAGAGAGTAGGGTTTCATATACAACACGTGTGTGGCTGTACACAAGTGCTTGCAGCATATGATTGCGTTTGCATGACAGTAAGCATGACAATAAGTATGTTCAGGTTAGCTATACATTTTTCAGCATTTGGAATAGATAAATTAGCGACTTGATACTGGAATCTGTTCTTGGCATAATATGTTTGGATTTGTTTATTGGGAATATTTTCGTTTCAGTTAAATACACATGAGGCAAGATTCACTTGACAAGGAATTACAAAGTTACAAACTTTTTATTCCCAGTTCGAGTCATGCTTTCAACTAGTGAAACAGGGTTACGTTTCTGAAAGCCATTCCGGCATAAAAAGACAAAATTTTCGGAA
Source organism: Metallyticus violacea (assembly GCA_030762175.1). Lineage (NCBI taxonomy): Eukaryota > Metazoa > Arthropoda > Insecta > Mantodea > Metallyticidae > Metallyticus > Metallyticus violacea. Next base: position 125,210,849 of record CM060846.1, on the reverse strand, counting down.
TACAGCCTGTGGTTACAACCTCATACACAGCTCACAAGTAACAGTCAACCAATTGATTTTTACCAAGTTTTTTACTGTATATTTAGTAGCTCTCATAATTACTGAAACCAATGTATATGAGCGTAAAGTACACGAAGATCTGACCTCAAACGGCAAATACGTTCAAATCGTATTGGATTGACAAAGTACAGACTCTAAATAGAGAGGAAGTGGAGGTCCGTCAGCTCCCATCTTTGACTTACACTGCTTGGCATAATAGAACGGTAGTTACGGCTTTATCTAATTGCAGTTCCAAAATATTTATGTACAATACAGGAAAGTTAGAGCCAAAAGTAAATTGACAATTTTCAAGCCTGATATTATACATAAATACAATATACACGTGGTGTTGATTTAGTGGAGCAGGTATTGCAGGCATATCCATCTTTAAGAAAACTGTAAAATGGTACAAAAACCATTTTTTCACATGTTGGATATCACCATATACAATTGCTTGGTAATTTGCAGAGCTCTAAACCCACAAAAAACGGCATATCTGGATTTTCTCTTATCAATTGCCCGCAGTCTAATTGCAAGCTACCAAATTCAGAGGCCTGTACACAAAGGGGATAAAAATTCTAAAACTCCTGCCACCCTCAGATTGACAGAAAAAAATATTTTCCCAAAAGGATACTATCTACGCGAAAAACCGTTTCAGAAATGTGCGATATGTCGCAAAAGCAACTCACGCAAGGAAACCCACATGATTTGTAGTGAATGCGGAAATGAGCCATTATATCACTACCCCATGCTTCGAGGTGTATAGGCAAGTTTGAACCAATTAATAGGATTTATTTCAATTTATTATTTATAGAAAACTAAAATAATTACGGGTTGAAATTCATTCGATTTGCAGCGCTTGCCGGACGTGTATACACATCCATATCGCTTGGGCCCATTTTACTATCCACATCAATACGAGTCCATATCCGGGAAGAATAAGAATACGGTTTAAATTCTTGTTACGTTTTCCACGACGGCATGCAAAGCACGCGTACGATCCAGGAACAAATCTTAAAATTCTAGGTCTAAGTTAACGAGTGGCATTTGTATGAGTACTATAGATACCCTGCGGGCTGCGGAAATGAAGCTCACAGTTTGAGATTTTCAAGGTCATGTTTTATGAGTGGACGGATGGGTGATTTTTTTCTTTTTTGTGGGTGGGGTGGGGGTTGACCTTGTATTTGTGTGCCGTCAGTTTTGGCAGTCCGCTGCGTACACATTTATTTGACGTTTTATTCATAATACATTGTACATGGATAGATACATAAATTGATACATTATTGATAAATATATGCATAAATATATTGGTACTTTGACATATATAAATAATTAATACATCGATACAAAGTGATACAGAAATAGGGGATAGATAAGTTACAGGAATGATGCGCAAGAATATGTTCAAGTAGGATAAAGTTGATAGGTAATGCTCACTTTTGCATAATAAAGTTGAATGTTGTGAGGCAAGTGTTATGTTGCTGTTGGTCCTTTGTTTTGTACCTGAGGGTTAACTTGGTCTGTTTGAACACGGTTGTTTCGCAGTAGTAGTACTTTGTGTTTTTTGTGTGTTGCCAACGTAAAATTGCATATGAAAAGTGAATGGTATTTTGGGGTTGTTGACGATGCGGATGTTTACGGGTCTGTGCGGCTTGGATCCGGTGGAGGGTGGATTTGAAGGGTGCGTCATCGATGTTGAAGTTGAACAAGAGGTTGTTACCTGTATAATAGAGGAAAGATATTAGCGAAGGAAGTTGATGATGTGTTTGCGGTTCCTGTTGGGCAGGAACTCGTCCCGTTGTATATGATTTGGAAGGGGATTCGTTGAGTTGTGGAATTTGCTCCTCCTGGAGGCTGCTGTACGATGTAGGTAGGAATATTTGTTGACCGTCCTCGAGTTGCAGTAGGGTTTCGTTGCCATAGTGCGTGTTGATGGAGCGAGCCCTGATGATGGCAAATGGTTTCTTGAAGGTTAGGCTACTTATTGCGAAGAAAGACGGTATCTGTCCGGATTTGGTGAGGTCTTGTAGCACCTTTGGTTGCACGATGAGGACGCGACGACTGCTAAGAAGCCAGTGAGTGATGGAAAAGAAGCGCTGAAGATAATATTGCGCGTAAAGTAGAGGAGGGAAAGACCATGATTAGTTGTAGCGATGAGAAGTAGTGGTGAAGAAGGTGGGAGAAGTGATGTGATTGGTTCCTACAAGTTGAAACAGGAGAAAATTGACCGTAAATATTCGGCGCAAGTTGAAACAGGTTTTTTATGCGAGGTTGTGATTGTTATCTTCGCTGTTTGCGTTGAGGAATTTTTTGTATTTGACCTGTAGATTTGGGATTTTGTTCTACTCTAAATAGTAAATGAAGATCTGAAAAAGAGTAGGGAGAAGTAAAAAATGGTGTTGCTTACCGGAAGTGTGTAGGTCTGAAGTCGGCTAGCTACTGAGTTAGTCGACGTGATGTAAGGAGTAATAACGTAAAGAAGGAAGTAACGTGAAGCGTAGCGATTGGTTTCAATAAGGAGGAATGCAACTGGTGGAAAAGATGGGAAGCAGGAACGTGATTGGTTAGAATATGAGGCGCTGCGATTGGAGGAGGGTAATAAAAGGGGGAGTAGAGGAAGGGGAGCGTAATGTGTAAAGATGAAAATGTTGGCATTGTTGGTGATTATATTTTTAAATGCGGAGGATAATGGCATAAGTTTTGGTAGATGCGGGTATAAGGTTGATGTAACAGGAACGCTGAATAAGGGGTTGACATGTGACAAGGATAATGAATTGATGTTAAGTTGTACCTGTAGGCATAGGGAGGGTGTGGGATATATGATTAATACGAGTATAATGAATATGGAAAGGCTGAGGAATGTGTATAATAGTTTCCGGTGACGAGATGTGAGAAGGGAGGTCAGTGTGGTGATTTGTATTACGGTAAATTTGTGATGAGTCAGTTGGAATGTCCAGAGGGGTATGTGTTGAGCGAGGTGTGCGAATGCATGAAGGGTAGGAAGAAGATTAAGAAGTGTGAATATTGTGGTAATCTTATAGTGATGTATGGGGGAGGTAATTTGAGTTTGAGGATGGACATGTTGAATCACAAGATGATGATGAAAGGAGTTGAGTTACTGGAGGGGTTGGCTTTGAATTGGCAGTTGGAAGAGGAGAGTGAACTGGTGGTAGGGTATAGTGTGATGAATGAAACGAATAATTATTTTTCGGATAATTTCGTGTACCTATTTGGTGAATGTGGTAATGGGGAATGGAATTTGTAGGTAGGGGTAGGAGAGTGACTGGGAGGGTGAAGCGTGGTTCGCATTGGAGTGCGGAGGATGATTTGAAGATAAGTTCGGAATTTAATGGGGAAGCAGGGTCGGTTTCGGTGAATAATATACGGAAGGAGACAACCGAGAGGTGCAAGAAGTGTTAATGGGGTGAAGAGCAAGATGACAAAGAGAAATTTGAATAGAGAGTTGATCGTGGCGATAAAAGATAAGGAAGAAATGGAAGAGAGTATAAGAGAAATGGTGGGAAACATGGGTTTTAGGTAGTGTGTGGACAGGTGCTATAAATGAAAATGTTGAATTTGAAAATGATGCAAATTTAAACTGGGGAATTAGGAGAAGGAGGAGTAGTAGAAGAGGAAGCAATTGAATATGGCTCAAATTTAACATGAGTAAGTAAAGTTTATGCAATATATAATTTACTAATAAGTAGAATGATATAAATATATAATATATTAATTAAAATTATACATGAATGTAAGCAATTAATATTATTTACATGTAGCAATATATGAGAAAAAAAATAAAATTGTTATACAAATGATGTTCCAATATAAATAAAATTAACACGTTATGGAATCTTTCAAATTAATTTCATTATAAGCATTTTAAACACGTGACGGGAATCGAACCGAAATCACAAATTTCTATACCTGTAGAGGATCTATGAACACTTTTCGCCACGTCTCTACGTTGCACCGTTCGGACAAGCACCGACCTTTATAGTTTCGGAATAGAACCCAGAACTCAAAAATATGTCCAAATATCACTCATTGAGGCGATGCCGATATGCTTTGAAACACGTAAGTACGATGCACAGTTTGGCAGAATAAAAATGTTAAACACGTGACGGGAATCGAACCCAAATCACAATTTTCTATGCACGGAGAGGATCTATGAGCACTGTTCGCCACGTCTCTACCTTGCACCATTCAGACACAGGATTGGCTTATATAGTTTTGGGAATCGAACCCAGAACTAAAAAATATGTCTAAATAACACTCACTGAGGCGATGCCGATATGCTTGGAAACATATAAGTACGATATTCAGTTTGGTAGAAAAACGTTTTTAAACATTTTTAAACACGTGATGGGAATTGAATTTGAGTACCATTAATGCGTATGAATAGTATAATATATATAAAATGAATTAATGAATGCGTGTACAAAGAATAATACAAAAAAGTAATAAAATTAATAATACTTACAAGAATGTATACACTCAGGTGCGTGAACAACAACAGGAACATTGCGCAGCAGTTATGTTAAAATAACAGCAACTGAAAATAACATAAAAATCGTCAATGTAAAGAATACAATATAAAAAAGTAAATATAGTAAACCATATTCCAATACTTAAATAAATACAAGAAAAAACAAAAAAAATACGAAATTTAAGCGTGCAAATAAAAGAATGTAATTACTTTTTAAAAAGCAATAGAATAAAACAAGTATAAGATGTAAAAGTACTTACAAAATTATTATCCGTACAACAGCGGCACAACTCTCTGTAGTGCGCAAAACAACAGCGTGTTAGTAGTTCCAGTAAAGCACTGTGTGTGTTGAAGGAAATACAGCTATGATTAATTCAATCGTACGACGTATATGGCAAAACTTGTGACGAAAATGGCAAAACCACTGACGTAATGGTGAATTCCCTTGCACCATAAAGCGGAAGATGTGGTTACTCAGGAAAGACCCTGAAAAAATATTTCACTTTTCAGACAGGAAGCAGTGTTTACCAAGGAAAGACCCGGGGAAAAATATTGGACTTTTCAAAGCGGATGCCGCGGTGGGATGGTTTGGCACCGGTTCCTTTCAAACCGGACGCTGAGGTGAAAGTGGTAATCCCCGGTGACGTAGGGCTCTCAAAGTGCATGTGTACTGGCGCAATGGAGCCTTGCAGTGAGGTAGCGTAGTTTCAAGCGCAGAGTGGAACAACAGAACCATATAATTACGCCGGCTAGGAGATCGACACCTCTCACGGCTACATCAATATACAGTGAGGGGAATAGCGAGTGCAAATGAGTAGCGCATTTCCCCTTTCAGTGCATAGCGGTACACTTGCAGCATATCACTGCTCTGGCCAGGAGATCGAGACCCCTCGAGGCTGCATTTACATACAGTAAGGGGAATAGGGAGTACAGATGACGTAACGGATTTCCCCTTCCTGCGCAGTGTGGACACTTGGGGCATATCATTGAGCTAGTCAGAGGCTAGAGACCCTCGCGACTACTTAGATATAACAAATCAGTTAAAGAAGTGAGAAGAAAATTTTGTTATTCCCTGTGTAAGCGTGAAGTTTGTGTGTAAGAGTGTAAAGCTTGTCTACGAGTTAAAACTATGCAGTACTATGAAGTAATGTCATTGGCAATCTTAATAGGACTTTTATTGTCAATATTACTAACGTTATACTTGTTGCTGCGGCTACGATGATGATGACTGCAAGTGTAAAATTAACGAACACATTAACGACACTTCATGTACGCCGTGTATGGTGTGCATCGTGTTACTTTTTATGAAGTAATTATAGCGTCTTATTCTTTCTTTGCGTAAATATAGCGTAATTGTTATTCATGTACTTAAACATGGTTTTAATTGTGAACTATATTTTTTTAAAACACAGGCTCGAAGCGTTGCTTATGCGTAAGTTGCATATAATGTTAACATGTTTCATTATAATATTACTTCATACGCTTAAAGCGTAACGTGGCATGGTGGAAAAGAGCACTTGTCGCCTTATTTCGAAGAGGACTTTTCCCTGCCTTCTGACAACGGCAACGATAACCTGCTTAACGATGGTGACATTGAGCAGATATCGGTAAATGCGCAACCTTTATTTGACATTACGCAGCATCGCCAGCAGACAGTGAAACAATTTTCCTCTGGATTTTTAGAGAGCGACAACCGTTGGCCCCGTGGTCGAAAATGAAAATCCACAAATGTGTGTTTCTCAAAATTTTCAGAAGCTCTTGGATCTTTTAATGTCAACCTACTGAACAATGAACCCAGGTACTTGGGTTTATCGATTATCAATTCCAATCACCCTTCTGCACCTTTCAATATGAGCGTTCGCAGGTTTGATCAGATAAATCCAGAGGCCGTATTGAAACGGATTGAAAAAGTGATGCAAAGTAATAGGACTTTTTTGATCGGAGGATCTCTCAAAATTAATTGCGTGTGGACCAAGGCTGTGCAGGGTTCTTGCTTCAAGTACTGCGAGACATGTAGCAAAAATAAAGGAATTATCGAAATAAAGAATAAGAACAATTTGTGTTTACCTAGAGTCATTGCCGTGTGTAAAGCTAAAGTTGACGCAGATTTTAATTTTATGCACTTAGGCGCGGGGTATACATACAAAAGGAAAAGGCGCTAGAAATGTACGAAGTTGTACGAAAGCGCGATGGCGCTGTTTCTTTGCAGGACGTTGAAAGTTTTGTCCATAAACTGAGGGAATATAATACCGTGTTTTCGGATCATTCGGTGAAGAACGTGTTGTACAAGTCGAATATGAATTCTGAAAAACACCTCGATCTCATGTTACATGAAGAACACTCAAAGCCATAGTTGACCTGCATAGGACATTCAAATGCAGGTTTTCCTCTCGCCAGTGTAATTACGTATTATTACGTATAAAAGAGAGCCAGCGCTGCTATTTGAAATGTGTAAAATGTCACCTCGAGTGCAAATGGAGCGATACAGTAATGCATGTCATAGAAACTTCGAGGACGAGAAATGTTTCAACAATCATTTATTGAAGGGCGCATATTACCCTAAAGATGTGTCTGCGACGTTGAAAAGACGCGCTTATCTTGCAACAAATTGGTTAATAGCAGACGAAGAAAAACTCTTCATCAGTGCAATGAGAAATATGTAACGCGTTAAGCGCCACGTGGATGCAAATCACCTGTGTTACATTCAGCCTTACAAATCCGAAAACACGAAGAAAAAGTTCATATTCTTGCTACAGATTTCCAATGTACTCAAAAAAAAAAAAATCCCGTATATGGGAAATGTCGAAGCTTTCGAGCACGTGCCTAATTTATGCGTGCTGTTCCAGGCCTGCACGGTGTGCATAGACTTGGAGCAGCAAACCAACTACTGTTCGCAATGCGGCATAAAAGAATGGATATTTAGCAATAATCCGGTATAACAGCTATTTGCGCAGTCTAGATTCGAATCTTTGGATATCATTGTTATTGCCCATAGTCTAAAATCTTACGACGGTGATTTCATATTCATATACATACTGGGAAAGCTTAAGTGAACGCCGGAATTAATTAGCGGGACCCGCATATACAAAATGAAGCACGAAAAGATAAAGGACGGTCAACAAATATTCCTACCTACATCGTACAGCCGGACAAATTCAACAAATTCGACAACTCAACGAATCCCCGTCCAAATCATATACAACAGAACAGAGTTCCTGACCAACGGGCACCACAAACACATCATCAACTTTCTCGAGCTGCCACGGTATGAAAAGTGATTACTTCGACCTTGAGAAGTACCACATTCCTCCTCTTCTTATTCTCTCTCTCTCTCTCTCACACACACACACACATCTCATTCCTTCGCTAATATCTTTCCTATCTTATACGGGTAACAACCTCTTGCTCAACTTCAACATCTACGACGCACCCGTCAAATTCACTCTCATCACCGGATCCAAACCGCACAGATCCGTAAACATCCGCATGGTCAACACACCCAGAATAAGATTCAATTTTCATATGCAATTTTTAAACGTTGGCAACACCCCAAAATACTACTACTGCGAAACAACCGTGTCCAAACAGACCAAGTTAACCCTCAGGTGCAAAACAAAGGACCAACAGCAACAAAACACTTGGCTTACAACATTCAACTTTATTGTGCAAAAGTGAGCATTACCTATCAATTTTACCGTAATGGTACATATTCCTGCGTATCATTCATGTAACTTTTCTATCCCTTATTTCTGTATCACTTTGTATGGAAGTATTATCCATATATGTTAAAGTACCAATATATGTATCAATAATCTATCAATATAACAATAAATGTATCAATGTATCATGTATTACAATAAAAACACAAAAATAAAATAGGTACGAGGCGTGCTGCTAAAAAATTACATACAAATCCAAAGGTCAACCCTCCACCTCCGCCCCACCCATATAAAAAAAATAAAATTTTTACCAAACCTTCCACTCATAAAATATGACCTTAAAAATCTGAAAATGTGACTTCACTTCCGCAGCCCGCAGTGTACCTATACTACTGTTATGGAACCTCCTAGGGTCTCTATGTTGGAGAGTAAAATAATTAGCGTACCCTATGTTGTCATAGTACCAAAATGCTTAAAATACTGTAGCACCATCTACTGATAGAAGAGTTAACTTTCATTTGAATGAGTTTGCGGGAAATAGTGCCGTCAATTGCTAGAATGAATGGTGTTTAACGCCCGTTTTTACTACACAGGCGTCATAGGCGATGCATACCGATGATACATGATTTTTTTTTTCTGAGTGGAGTTCAGGGTTCGTTTTTCCTACTGAGGTACCACAGGCGGTGGACATTGGTGATATATATGAGATGAAATGACAAATTGAGAAAGGATATTTTAAAGGAACTAAGTGTTCGAGGCCTAAGTTTAGGTACCTCCACGGAATTTACCAGATATGAGGACTGAGGAAAGCCTGAAAAAAACCTGTCGGGGAAGACGGTCCTGGTGGAATTCAAGCTCCAGACCTCTCGCTCACGAGCCTGCGCCTTAACGACCTCGGCCATCCATGGTGATGACACACGAGATGTAATGATATATTGGGAAAGTATTTTTATTTCTAAGGAATGAAACGTTCCAGTCCTAAGTTTGCGGTACCTCCCCAGCATTTGCATTTATGAGGAATGAGTAAACCCAGGAAAAGCCTTAGTCAGAGAGGACGTCCCTGGCGGGATTCGAACCCCAGACCTTCCGCTCTTGAGTCCGTGCCTTAACGACGTCGGCCACCTGTGGCGGTTAAGTTTCAGCTTAAAAAAAAAACTCCAACTTTAATTGTTGCAGTATCGAAAAAGTCAAAAAACGTTCATTCTACACTGGATTAGTGAAATGTGGTACTAGTTTTCCACTAGTAATTATAGTAAATACGCAAATAAATGAACTATAGGTGCATACGATAAGGCAAGTAAACGTTTATTATTGCAGCAGCAATAATAATACTAATAATAATGTGTGCTAACGCCCGTTTTTACTACTGAGGCATCACAGGCGGTGACACTGATGATAGATGAGATGAAATATATTTGGAAAGGATTTTTTTTAAGGAAGGAAACGTTTTAGGCCTAACATGAGGGTACCTCCCGGCATTTGCCAGTTATTGGGACTGAAGAAAACTTGGAAAAAATGCCCAGTCAGGGAGGACAGTCCTGGTGGGATTCGAACCCCAGTACTCCCGCTCACAAGTCCAACGCCTTAACCACTCGGCCAGTCATGGCGGTAATGACAATGATGAGTTGTACTTTATGTATATGTAGGTAGGTAGGAGTAACATACATACTTAACAATGCCTACCTGCGATATGAAACATATGCTTTTGAATACCGTTGTTATCTTCAAAATTACAAATTTGGGCAAGCACTTACCTTGTAATATTCCGAAATGATCATCAATTTGCAGTAACTTATATGCACTTCTTGCTCTGTAACAACCTTCCTTGGCCAATCTGTAGAAGATATCTCGTCTATCTTTTGAAGTTTTTCCCATTTTTTGGCGATTACAGTTACTGAGGACAATCACATATTTACATCACCTTGTTATGTACTACAGACATATGCAAGAGTATTTTGAGCAGTGTTGCCAACTCTGAAAATGAGAAAGCACTAAATTCGTGCCCAACAAACTCCAGAAAAGCACCAAATTTAAATTGCCCTTAAACACCAGAAAAGTACAAACTAAACCCCCGCCAAAAAACCCATCAGAAATTTCAATTCGCATAAATAATAAGATGACACCACTTTAGTAATATCCACTATAAGACACTTCTATACTAGAGCACAAAAAAAAAAAAAAAAAAAAAAAAACTTCGATTTCACTGATTCTTGCACACTAAAACCACAATTTAACTAAGTATTAAGGGCATTAAATTGATTTCCTTTTATTATATATGATCTGCTTCAATAAATAAAATGATTGACTCATCAAGTGGTCAGGTTGATAGTTATGATGAATTTAATATTAATTATGCACATTCCTCAGTTTGTATTTTTCACCCGGTCGAGGTCATTAAGGCGCGGACTCGTGAGCGGGAGGTCTGGGGTTCGAATCCCGCCAGGATCGTCCTCCCTGACTGAGACTTTTTCAACGGCAAGTGCCGGGGATGTACCCTAAATTTAAACCTGGAACATTTCCTTCGCTTAAAAACAATTCTTTCTCAATTTGTTATTTTATCTCTTGAATCATCAGTGTTCACCACCTGTGATGCCTCAGCAGTAAAAATGGGCGTTTAACTCCATTGAATAAAGTTTGTGTTTTCCGTAACTACATGGGCTTCCGATTGCGAAAAAAACTTGGAGTCAACTTTCCGGAAAATGTTGCTGTATACAATCATTAACTAAAACTGGGTTTCTTAACAGACTGTGCAGCAAAGGAGATGAAAAATGAGGCTATTTGGAGGCGAACAGCAACAGCTACATAGGCTTTTCCGTTACCACTAATTACATTGTTGTACACAGTGGATATTGTTTTAGCCTTTGATGTAGGCATACCTTTTGTTTTCTCTCCCTCACGAAAGCTCCAGATTACGCGCTAAATTTACTGCAAAAGCTCCGGAATTTTGCTATAGAGGTTTTTATTAATATTTGGCACCAGATGACTTTCAAAAACATGATATCTAGTGCTAAAAGCACCAGTTTGGCAACTAGAATTAGGAGATGCAACACTGCCTGCCATCTAGTTTCAACTTTCCGAGTAGTTTCGATAGCAGTTCTATCTTACGGCAATATGATAAACTACACCTAGTAATACACCATGGGGAGCATTTGATTGGGTAGGTAATTCATCCCTGACTTCAACAAAGGTGTATCAATTACAAATACAGCTCTACAGCTGCAAATTTAATCCATTTGGTCTAACAGAAACATATTTTCATTAATAGAGAAGTTACAATTAGAAATGGAAGGAAGACTGAATAATTTTATATGGAATCTCTTTAAAAGTGGTTATTTGCAGATCCAAAACAAAGAAATAGGCGTTGTTACATCAAGTGTTGATTGTCGCAGCGGTTATTGGGATGATAGGGAACAGGCAGCAGACGAAATATGTTTCGCTTCGCAATATTAGGAGTAGAACGGACTATGGCGTAAAATTCTCTATACACCAATTATATTATACGTGCTCCGTGGTGGGCTGTGACACCAAAAGGAAATGCAGTTATTTCGTTTGCCGAAAACTCCTGAGGAGTAGGTAAGATTTCAGCATGGTTATTTATGTCTATTTGTACTAGATTTTTGAAGATGATAGAAATGCATCAACTACATTGAAAAAACTGTATCCAAATAACGTATATTTAAAATATGGTTATATGTCCTTTGTATATTTTATGTGTCATTGCGTATAAAAATGCTTTAAGTTAATTACAAGAATGTTCACAATAATTATTCAAAAGAAATATCTTGTAAATTCATTGGATTTAGATTATAAATTTGATAACTTTTTATTAAATTGTTTGCATTTTACGTGTTAGAAGCTCTAAGAAAGAAAATTATATTATTTTATTGTTGTATTGTAAATATAACATGCATTTAATGACTTATTTAATTTCAGATATAAGCCGTAGGGCGATTTTTCAGCAAACAAATACCTGCAGCAAAGAAAAACTGCATATGAAGTGCAATACACTGCTAGTGCAAAAGGACAAAAAGAACCCTAGCAGACGGGTCTACACGTAGGACAATGAAACACACCTTAGGATTTTTCATCACCATTTGACTGAGTTGTAAGTACTGTAATTATTTGAACTTTAATATAATTGATTTTTGTGACTGTGCAATACAGTGAAACCTGCACAAGACAAAAGTAGCAGGTGTAATTTTTTTTATTTCCCACTCTGGATATGTTTCCATGTTATTCAGGTATGAAGAAAAAATAAACCAGTTTATCATCTTCATTACCTTAAAACAAAGAGGTATGCTGCTGTATAAATAGATATAACTTTTGGTAATACTCTTATTAAATGGGTTTGCTTATGTGAATCTTCTTGATAAAATTATACTATCTAGCACTAATTGTTTTTGTAACATAGTGTTTCCTAACTAGACTATATTTTGTATCTAATGATATATCATATACATATTTATTTTAACTTGGACCTCTATGTTTCTTCCTCCTGTTCAATTTCACCACTGCCATCATTAGCATCATTTTTGGTTTCCTGCTTGACAATTTTGTACAGTTTGCTGTGGAATCACCAGTTTGATGTGTATAAACTTCAATCATTTACATATTCTGCAGTGTCCATATAAACCTTACCTTTATACGTACAGCTGATATATTTTCTATATGTCTGCTTCATCAGTATCTTCATTACCTTGAGAAGCAAAGATAAAATGAAACTTTAACACAGTGTTTCATTCCATTTCTTTTCCTTTAGTCCAGTAACTTGGCCCTTATTACTTAATGATGGACCACTATTTCATGTGACATTGTTGATAACAAAAATTATTATGTGCTATGCTTAGCCAATCACTACAAGATACTGTTGGTATGATGTATCATTGTTGATAACAAAGATTATGATTATGTGCTGTACTTAGCCATTCACTACAAGACACTGTTGGTATAATGTACAAATTCTCATTGAATGTTGGTATGATGTACAAATTCTCATTGAAATGTTCATTTTGCGAAGTTAGTAGGACAATGTAACTATTGACCAAAAATCAGTGCACCCTCACATCTGTTACTAAGAAGAAATAACAAATTAATATTGTTATTTCCTTGTAACTATTGAAACTACACATTATTTCACAATATACTTCAAAGTGTGTATTAAGAATATTGTTTCCAGTAAAATCAGTGCCAATTTGTTTAATTAAAGAAAAAAATAATATACAAAACTTATCAATTTTGCCGCTACCTACATTTTCCAAAGTTGACAGGAATTCTGGTCATTTAGATTTTGAAATGAGCAGGTCTTGACCAAAAACAAAAACAAAACAAAAAAAGTCATCCTTTGAACCAAGTTTCTTCTAAATCCTACGGATTACAGCTAGCAGTTCACAAGGTATCCAGTAAAGCTGTATAGCCACTGCAGCAGTTGTGTTATATGGCATAGCATGAAGAGCCTCCATTAGCTCTGTGGTAGAACGCGCAGTCATGCCATGTTAAAGAGTGCAGGTTTGCCTCCTGGCATAAATAACGTTTTTTTTTTTTAAGCGAACCTTTGCAACATATTATGACAAATTATCTTTATAATATTGTTTCCAATTCACAGAAAGCTTTAATATTATCATATGTATATCTTTTTAAAGAATATTATAAATTTTCTAAAGTATTTGTTACATCTAAAGTAATATGCTACACATGCACAAAGGACAAATGGTGGCTTATGGGCAAAATTCAAGAAGCCTGGGATGTTGTAGCCTCTTGTTCACAGCACTGTAGTAATATATCATCTATGCCCCAAAGATTGAGGGCAGTTACACATGCTGAGGGTTCATTAGCAACTGTTGATAGCTTGTGAAACATGTTCTGAGCAGTTCTATAGTACGTGAAATATATGATACAAAAATGGACTTACCAGCCTAATCTAGAATATACAATTGCTCCATTTTAATGGTTTTGATGTGATGGTTTTTAAATTTAATTAAATCCTTGGTTAATACATGTAAATCAAATATAAAGTAGAACTCTGTAAGCATGCAGGAAAGTACAAAACTTACATTAATTTTTAAGTGGATATTGAGGATTGAAATGGTCTTGATAATTTAAAATTTTAAAAATACATTATTACAGAATGTGTAGCATATGCAACAATTGTAGAAGCGAAATCTGCAATCTTTTCATATCATTTTACACAATGACAAATATTTTAAAAACAAATCTCGCTGTAATGAAGTAAAAACAGTTGTAGGTTGACATTGTCAATTTAATTTAGTTCAATTTAATGAAAATGCATTGATTATTTTCTTTCTATGGTACTGAATATAAAGCAAAGCAGATGACAAGAACAGGATGACTTCAAGATTATGCTGCTCATTTCAGTAAATTAATAATGTCATCATACCTGCAGTATCGACTTGCAATCAAGCAGTTTCTTCCAATAATAAAATGTGAAGTGTCTCATACAGAGACTCTGATTTTCCAGCCTGTAAGAAGCTGTTGCTTATGAAGAGAAGATGAATGCAATGCCAAAGAACAAGTGGTATACTACTTGAAGAGGCAAAGGTGCTGGTTTATAGAACTTCCTATGTTGTATGTGAAAAAAAATAATATTGCAACTTCTTATTGTTCAATGTTGCTTGCTTAAAAAATTTGTACTGACTCCCATACATGTTAAGATTCATTCACTTCAGTAATATTTAATAATGCATTTGTTGTTCCAACATCTACAGCTTGTCACAATTATGCTACATCATGAATGGACAACAGAACAATAGGAGCTCTTAAAGGAGCTCACAAGAGTAACTGTAAGCCTAATACAGTATTACTGCTATAAAATCATTTAGTTCATATGCATTTATAAATATTTTTTGATTTTGATATTTCTTTAATTTAAGATAATATTCTGTATTACCAGATTGAAAATTTTAATTTTTGAACATGCAGGGGATAATATTTATATTACCATACAAATGAAAGCTTCCATTTTAACAAGCACTTTTGCATGATTTTACTTGTTGCAGTATGCAATGCTTTGCATTAATGTAGAACTCAGTGTATAACTGAAAATAATTTAAATTTTTTTTCTCAGTAATACAGTGAAACTGTTTGTCAGAATTTTTGCAGTAATGTCTCGAACAGCTTATAGCAGTGTGTCCGATGTGGCAGAGCATAAATGATTTTTATATATGACTTTTATGAAAATATAAAAATATCACATCATTACATTCACACACAGATATAAATAATTGAAAAATAAATTAAAATAGCACTATAAACAATGTAACTACACAAACAATAGCTAAAGAAGCAAAAAAAGCATAAAACACCTAGATAGATCAGATTATCTCTCGCTAAATTTCAAACTTTGAGAGTTCTTCAAAGGCTTCTTGCCTAATATAATCTGTGTCTATTTAAGTGTTTTATCCTTTTTCTGCTTCATATATATACTGAATACCCACTCACTTTTGGGTAATACTGCCACGGTTGACCAAGGCCGTTAAGGTGCAGACTTGTAAGTGGGAGGTATGGGGTTCAATTTGCGCCAGGACAAACCTTCCTCACTGAAATTTTTCCAGGTTTTCCTCAATCCTCATAAATAGCAAATGCTGGGGAGGTTCCCTAACTTCAGCCTGAAACGCTTCCTTCCTTTAAAAAAAATTCTTCCCCAATTTATCAATTCATTTTATGTATCACAGTTTCACACCTGTGATGTCTCAACATTAAACGCTATTCAAAAAACCTTTGGGTAAAGATTTAAACATTCATTGCTCATTGCTGTAGTGTAATATATTGAACTGAATGGAATGAATGGTGCAAATGAGGCCATTAAGCTAATTGCCATTTGACTTTTACAGAAACTGACCTAGGCATGATTTAGAACATGCATCCTCTGCTTTTGCAGTTTATTTCGGAGTAATAAGCTGCTGGCTCTGCCAATTTTTGCACAAACAATACAACCTAACAGTTATGCTATTTCCTTTGTTGCAAAGTTGTTTATAGCATTAGTTCATAGCTAATTGAATCAGCAGAGCAAGGAAGTGTGATTTTTACTTAGCTGCTGAACATTTATCCTTAGAAATTTCCATATATATATATATATCAGCTAGATTTCTGCTTGTTTACCAGCCTGGTACAGCTTAAATATTTTCCAATAATTATCATTCAGCTACATGAACATCTAACTTAACCAGTAAAACTTGTAGTTAATAAATAAATCAGAACTATGCTGTTTTATAGTAATCTATTGAGAAAACTTTCTTAGCTAAACTTGTAGGAGTTGACATGCCAAGTAATGTGTAATTTTCAAGTGCTTTACTGTGTGAGTAAGCTTAAAGATTATATCCTATAAGCAGCAGAGTTATTAACAGATAGTTGATTAAGGCTTAAATTTGATATACTATTGAGAATCTGAAGAGCAATTAGATTTTCAGAATCATGTTACACAGCTCACAACATGATTTACATAATTTATTGTTTAGTTTAATATTTAATGTTATTATTTATGTTACTGTTGTTACAGAGCATTTTTGCAAGCTGCTTTATATTTCTTTTTGCTTATTTGTATTCTACAATATTCTCAATCTATATGAAGTAGGACTTCATTTTTACTGCATTTATCCCATACGAAGTACTATATGCTCAAGACAATGAATAGAATGATTAAAATGACTGTAAACTCATAATACCTTATTGCAACTTTACGAGGTAGAATTCAATT
The DNA here is from genome assembly GCA_030762175.1 of Metallyticus violacea. Lineage (NCBI taxonomy): Eukaryota > Metazoa > Arthropoda > Insecta > Mantodea > Metallyticidae > Metallyticus > Metallyticus violacea. Next base: position 125,193,952 of record CM060846.1, on the reverse strand, counting down.
CTGTGATGTTATTGTTGCAGCTGCTAGGACCAATGCCCTAACCATATGTGCCCTGAAGATAGCCATTGTTGGTCAAAATTCACATCTTGTATATGTAATAAAAAATCAGTGTACATCTTAAAAAACAAAAGAATGTTTCAGAATGTGCCCTGACAATATAAACATTAAGTATGATGTGGTCAAATTAATCTTACAATAGACCCAGTACTTTTGGCAGTATAGCAACAGTGTTCAGATAGGTTCAGAACTTAAATTTTCCTCAAATTCATGTCAGAGTATTACATTGTGTTTGAATGTGTCACATGTGAAATAGATATTAATTCCTGAATTTGTACACGAGCATTAGATGTGATTTATTAGATAGCTGCCTTTAAAATGCAGCTCTCTTAAAACTATAGACTACATTAAGTTTTTGCAATGTAAATGTTATCTACAGAATGTGATGTTATTTATGTACACTATAACCTTCAATATATTGGTACTTCTCTGTGCTTGAAATAAAATTACATGTATTCATATTTATTATACAGAGTAGTACATTGTCATTGACAGTTTTATTTACTTACATTTTGACAATGTTCATTATATATGAATCACATTTTTAGGTTGGTACAGGCTGCATACAAAAATAACATTACATTTTACTTCATATATCTATCCTAATTTCCTGTTTGCTTAGAATTGGGTTAAGAAGATGACTTACTGTCAGATTTTAAAAATGAACTTTCTGGTGCAAAGTCATGGGTTTTATTTATTTATTTTTTTGATTGGTGTTTAACGCCCGTTTTTACTATTGAGAAACCACAGGTGGTGGAAACACGAGATGAAATGATTTATTGATATATTTGGAAAGAATTTTTTTTTCGGAATGAAACGTTCCAGGCCTAAGTTTAGGATACCTCTCCAACATTTGTCATTAATGAGGACTGAGGAAAACCTGGAAAAAAACCGCTCAATAAGGAAGGACGGTCCTGGCGGAATTCGAACCGCAAACCCCCCACCCCCCGCTCACGAGTCCGTGCCTTAACGACCTCGGCCACGGTGGTGGTATGGGCAGCATAAGAAATCATGTCTTTGGGTACTTAACAGGATTGTCTCACTATTTATATAGTTTGTTTTACTTGTAATTCCTTTCTTTCTCGGACGAAACTAAGTCATTGTTAAGCTTTCACCCAAGTTAGACAATAAGCTACAGAACCGTCGACAGCCTGAAGGGTCAAAAATCTGGCTGGCATGTTCTGAACTGCTGTTACAGATCGGATTTTGCGTCTTGTATTTGACTCTTCGGGATGTCGGCGGTTCTGTAGCTTGTTGTTTGGAGTTCGGTGAAAGCTTAACAATGACTTAGTTTGACCCATACATACATATATATAAAATTTGTTTTACTTGTGGTTTCCTTTCTTTTTCGGACGAAAGCTTTCACCCAACTTGGACAACCAACTATAGAACCGCCGACATCCTGAAGAGTCAAATACAAGACGCAAAATTCCGGTTTATAACAGTAGCTCAGAACATGCGAGCCAGATTTTTTGGGTGTTATCATTACACGAATGCTCTCCTGTGGTATGGCATAGGCACAGAGATGTAGTTCATTAGCATTCCAAGATACACCGCAAGGAGACGAGGCACATTACATCTCAATTCGTGTAGATTCGATTTCTACTAAGGCAATTAAGAGACTATGCACCCTAAAAAGTTTTTAGCATAACAGTGGCATTTATGATATACAATTATTAAATTTTTATATAATTCATTGATGTATGAAGCATCATTATAATATCAAAGGTTATACAATACTACAGGCTGGTGTTAATGTATTTCAGTAGCATTACCCCATATTACACGCCTTCATTGGTGTATCCGTTGCTCAACTATACGTCCAATTATTTTTCTGGATAACTGAGAAGTACTTTTGCAGTGACTCTCTTATCATATGTATAGCTTGATGTCGACGACTATATTAATATATATCGTAATTTATAATCAAAATTTAAAAACATTGTTGGGAATAAACCCAATTGCAATTAATGATACCTATAGTATGCCAACTTAAACTTTTATATAGTAATAGACAACTGTTAACAAATTAATTTGAAAAGGATTCGTTTCTGTGACTTGGAGGACAGATTTAGATTGGCGAGAGATGTACCAGACCATGTCAGGCTGTGCATTAATCATTTCTGCGATAGCGAGTACTATTGCATTGATAGAAAGACAAAACTGAAGGCAACTGCTGTACCTACAATTCACAGCAAAGGAAATATTATAAGCCAAATGGCAACCCATGTCAAGCAAACCAAATCAAGCCCTTCCCCTTTGCCAAATTTAACACTGTTACTTTACAAAAGCCTAGTCGTGAAACACAAAATTCTGCAAACATGCCAGGAAAGCAAGAAGCAGTTGCTCAGTGACATCAGAAGTAACAGTTCCATCCACTTCATTACCCATTTCCTCCAAAGATTATAGCATTTTTATCTCCAACAGGTATACCAAGGATGCCATTATATACATTTATACACACACACTTTCATAGTAGATATCTATTTAATATATTTCAAAGTTGGACCAAAAGGCAACAGTAATGTGTTGTATGATGTTCTGTAAACAGATATGACTCTCATACATTATGATAGCGTTGCTACGTGACAGGTAAATCAACAATGAACAAATGAAGCTAAGATTAATCGTATGATGTTCTGTAAACAAATGTGACTAACATTACGTTATGCTATCGTTGCTACAACAAAATGGAGCCAAGCTTATCGTTTGAACAGCTTAAAGCAATTTTGAAGTGGCACTGGAAAACTGAGAACATTGTTGAAGTTCAAACGCAATGGAGACGTGTGTACAGAACTGAACCGACAACGCGAGTAACAATTGCACGCATTTGAGACAAATTTGAGACTCCTGGTACCGTAAGGGATGTTCACAGGGGCAGATCTGGGAGATCTCGCACAGCACCAAGCCCCGCGTCCTCGGCTATGGTTTTGGAACGTTTTGAGCACTCACCACAGAAGTCTACAAAGCAATGTGTACATGAGACTGGGATTAGCAGAACCAGCGTACGTCGTATTATTAAAACAGCAAAGTTGAAAGTTTTCACCCCAAGACTTTTGCATGCATTAAATGAAGACGACCCTGATCGGAGAATGCAGTACTGTCAGTGGTTTCGGAACATGGTGCAAGAGGATGAGGTATTCGTAGGGAAAGTTGTTTGGTTCGATGAGGCACAATTTATTGTTTTTTTTTTTTTTATTGATTTATTTATGGACGCTCTTTAACATCTCAGGTCATCAGCGTCCCATTCAACTCAGGGCGTGAAACGGCTGACAAATTTTGCTCAGAGGCCTCTCTTTCAGGCTTGAGGTTCTTTTTTGTGCCGTAAATGTACGACACAGGACTCACGACTTTACTTCCCTTCCGAAGGAAGTCATACTTAGGATTTTTACACCCGAAAAAATCCATCGGTCTTGGCCCGGTTCGAACCCGCGTTCTTGGGTATAGGAGGCAAGGATGGTAACCACTACACCACCAGGACCGACAGGGGCACAATTTAAGGTGAACGGAACTATTAACTGGCATAACTATCTACTTGTGTCCAAACAATCCACATTAATATTTCCTTTGCTGTGAATTGTAGGTACAGCAGTTGCCTTCAGTTTTGTCTTTCTATCAATGCAATAGTACTCGCTATCACAGAAATGATTAATGCACAGCCTGACATGGCCTGGTACATCTCTCGCCAATCTAAATCTGTCCTCCAAACCACAGAAACGAATCTATTTCATAAATCTAAAATTAGAACTACATTAATTTGCTAACAGTTATCCATTACTATTTAAAAGTTTAAGTTGGCATACTACAGGTATCATTAATTGCAATTGGTCTTATTCCCAATAACATTTTTTTTTTAAATTTGATTATAAATTACGATATATATTAATAAAGTCGGCGACCTCAAGCTATACGGATGATAAGAGACTCACTGCAAAATTACTCCTCAGTTATCCAGAAAAATAATTGGACCTGTAGTTGAGCAACGGATACACCAATGAAGGCGTGTAATATGGGGTAATGCTACTGAAATACATTTAACACCAGCCTGTAGTATTGGATTGTTTAACTCTGATATAATGATACTTCACACATCAATGAACTATATTGAAAATTAATAATTGTATATAATAAATGACACTGTTATGCGAAATACATTTCTTTCTTGTATATAAAGTATCATTAAAATAAAGTTTCATGCCAGAGCCAGACTAATTGGCAGGCTGGGTTAGTAGCCAGCCTGTACATAGTTGCTGCAAAGCTACTTGTGCTAGCGTTAACTGCAGTGAAGGAATATTTTTATAGAATGATTCGGCGGTTGAGGCAGTAGATTGGATGGGGATAGTGGTTGACTTCTCTGAGTAGTTACGAGTGAATCTGACAGTCAGTCCATATTAGTAACTGGTCTAGCGGACTAAGAACAAGGAAGTGTGGGCAATAAAGGTGAAAATACAGGCAAGATAAAGAGAGTCGAACACACTGAGTGTAGACCGGTGGGAGCAGCTCGGGGGCCTGGGGTCTCTAAGCCCTTTAGTGACAGTGGAGATCGGATCTACTATCGTGACGAGTCACAACCAATTTTTTTTAATGGTGTTTAACGCCCGTTTTTACTACTGAGGTACACAAACGGTGTGCGCTGATACATGCAATGATATAATATTGGGAAAGGATTTATTTTAAGAAAGGAAAGTTTCCAGGTCTCAGTTTAGGGTACCTCCCTGGCATTTGTCATTTATGAGGATAGAGGAAAACCATGAAAAAACGCCAGTTAACGAGGACGGTCCTGGCGGGATTGGAACCCCAGACCCCCCGCTTACGAGTCCACTCCTTAATGACCTCAGCCACTCGTGGCGGTGTGCCTAAAATGAAAAAGGCAATCAAACCTTTGTATTGTTTTCCGTAACACTCTGGTTGCAATATGTTGTTCCTTAATACAAAACTGAACTTCTAAAGTATATTTAAACTTCAATTTAATTACTTCGTTTTTTATTGGAATTTACAATTAATTCATATATATGTAGTAACCTAAAGCTAACTTCAGGTAAATCCTATAAACGGATGAACTTAGGTGTTTGCTGCTCCTTTTTCTAAATAAAAATTGATAGGGTTTTTTATGCGGGTAAATCGTTGTAGTTGTTGCAAATCTCCTTTAACTCCAGCAGAAATAAAGCAGCTCTGCGCTATAAGTATTTGAACACACTACCTTTGCATTTATAGCAAGATGCTATAACTATCTGAGCTAACTTCCTGTGATTGTATGCTTTATCTACATTTTTCGTTCGGGCCCGAAAGGAGTTCGGTTCTCCCCGCTGTCGCTCGGGACGGAGCTCGCAGTTTATGGGCAATGTACTGGAGAGACGAAAAGGCTTCGATCACTTCCACCTTCCAGACCGGAACAAGAAGCTACTTTGTACCTTTTGCACCATAGCACATGAAACAAAAGAAAGAAAAATAACATCCAGCGTACAGAACAGTGCGAAAATGCTGCCTGTATCTCTCGCACCATAATGCATATCCCTGAAATAAAACCAACGTGCTATTTTTGCGTGTTCTATGGATGGCCAGTGTGCTATGGAAATACCACCATGGAACATAAATAGAACAGTTTCTCCATTATTGGCCAGTCGCTACAATAGTATGTGGAGCTTTGTATGCATAGATATAACTGCGAAAAAAGAGAAACTTATACTCCAACGAGACACATTTGTAAATCTAATTTGCTATTTCGTACTCAAAATATATTTCTATACGACAAAACATAATATTGAAAAACTAAGACGAGCAAAATTAAGAATATGTACCAGAGAGGACGTTTGTACTCTTTTACGTTTGTTTTTCCTCCCTGCTCTCTTTTTTTCTTTTCTTTTTCCTGTTCTATTCAGGGTGCGAAATCATTAAAACATTACGGAGGGCCGGGCAAAAGCTTAAACTAGCAGTACTGTTGGGAGCTGAAGAGTTGTCTAGCGACGTATGCTGGGAGAGGAGGAATTTATATCAAGTAAAACATTAAGTATTATCTATTTAAATACTTACGGCAGTCCATTCTCATTGCGTTAATGTAAGCAAAACATTAATAGTGAACAGTTGAACGTTTTAAATTGCATGATTTAGTTAAGGATTAGTATAAAGTCTCACATTGGCCTACTAATTATGTATATATGTATATATAGAAATAGTGAAAGGAAAAGGTATAAATGATAAAACTCGAGGAATTAAGAATATTGATAGCTGCATGTGATGAGTCGAGGCAATAAAATTTAGATTAAAACATTCAAACTTACGTGTATCCCACTATACCGGTGTTCCAGTAAGAACAAGTACCAGGTAGGAAGAGATGAGATTGAAGCGGCGAGTCTTCTCTGTCTACTCCTGGATATAGACCGCAGCGTACAAAAGTGAATTGGAATGTTTTTTTACAAGAATGGGAAACGTTACTGCAAAGACGATTTTTATTTAGTGAGAAAGGAAGTTTCAACATGTCCAAAATTGTTGTATGATATTCGAAAAAGAAGAAATCCCTTTACTTAAGGATTCACTTTTTGAGATGAGTTCTTAAAGACATGAGGTACAAACGAAAACGTCCCAAAATGTAAGGGAAATATTAATTGAAGGAGATTATCGTGGTCAAATGAGTTTCAAAAACTTTGAACTTTGGATTAACAATCAGCTTCTTTCTAATCAACCAGATGAGAAAGTTATGACCATTAGCCATTAAGAATGCTCACTTACATGTATGAAATGAACCCCATTGAGCTTGCGTGGTTCAAAACAAAACTGACACTGTAGCTAAGGGAGAGAAAAATGTTGGAGGAGAAATTAATATGCAAGCGTCACTGAAACATACTCTTATGGCTATTTCTTTCTTCACTCTTGAAATAGGCGCCGGCTTCTCTTATATATTGGAAGGAGGGATTTGATTTTGGTTTATTTACGGACGCTCTTTGACATTTCCGGTCATCAGCGTCCCATTACCGCCATGGGTGGCCGAGGTCGTTAAGGCACGGATTCGTGAGCGGGAGGTCTGGGGTTCCAATCCAACCAGGACCGTCCTCCCTGATTGTTTCTTTTTCAGGTTTTCCTCAGTCCTCATAACTGGCAAATGCCGGGGAGGTACCCTAAACTTAGGACTGGAACGCTTCCTTCCTTAAAAAAAATATCCTTTTCCAATATATAGTTTCATCCCATGTATCATCAGTGTCCACCACCTGTCGTGCCTGAGTAGCAAAAACGGGTGTTAAACATCATTAAAAATAAATAAATAATCGTCCCATCAATTCAGGGCGTGAAACGGCCGACAAACTTTGCTCAGAGGCCTCTTCTTTCAGGCTTGAAGTTCTTTATTGTGCCGTAAATGTACTACACGGCTTCATTTCCCTTCCGAAGGAAGCCATGCTTGGGATTTTTACGCCCCAAAAAAATCCATCGGTTCTGGTCGGGATCGAACCCGCAATCTTGGGTTTAGGAGGCAAGTATGGCAACAACCACACCACCAGAACCGACTTGAAAGGAGGGGAACGCTCTCTTTGTCATATTTGTAAATACACACACGTCAGCGATATTAGCCACACAGCACAAAGTTGTAAATGTTCACCCCGCTGCAATTAAAAATTGAATCTCTATTAATGATATGCATTAATCACAGACAAATTAATATAAAGTAACAAGCTTATCATATGCAGTGACATGAGATGAAATCTATCAATTTGTTCAACTATATTTTATTAATTCGTAATTAAGTTAAGAAATGTTATTCATATTAACTTGAGCCTGTACGTGGTCAATGTTTTCTAAACGCATCATAGCACAAGCACAGGCTCTGTTTACGATCATGTGCACTGCTCGTAAACAATGCTGTCCTCTGACACGTTGCGTTATCAACACACTCCTCTAACTGGCTACTAAAAGTAGGACAATTTTACTGATTTGGCAACAGTGTAGTTAGTAATCTGAGACTCCATTGTTGGCTACAGTTGTAACGTGAATAGGTGCAGAGTTACCACAGTACGGAAGAACTGATCGTCATTCTATTATTCCTTTATGCATTATTGCTGCTATTTTCATAGAAATCCATTATTTTCAGTAATATGTGTATTGTACAATTTTCTTGTCGTTTCATAATGAAAGGACTTTTCCCCCCGAAACATTTTACTGGTTGGGGGATTTTAGAGGTAAAATTCGTGGGTGAGAAATTCCTCCATTTCACTGCGATTTCGCACCCTGGTTATATCGCTCCCTCATATCCTGTGCAGATCAAGGATGTGCAACGTGATCTATGTTACTATCCAGAAATCTACTGGAAAAAATAAACCATTGTCATTACACCAAAAGAAACATTACATTTTGCTAAGATGTTGGCCTTCAGGCCTGATGTAATGTTTCATAAAAGTTTTAAAATACAAATTTTTAGTTTCATTATTTGGTTCTGTAAACACAAAGAAAAACACGGGCTACTAACATCCAAGTTGTACGCGAAAGTACAAAGCGACGATTTAAGGAATAGCTCCACAATTTCTCCAAATATTATGTATAGTGATGATAAACTGTAAGGTATAGAGCTTAGGGCTGATAGGAACTTGGTGATGAATGACAAGGACCATCCAAATGTTATACAAAATTAGCATCATTATATGCAAAAAAAAAAAAAAAAAAAAAAAAAAAAAAAAAAAACATTGGAACAGTTAAAAATAAAACGAACTTAAAAACACAAAATAATAAAACGTGCACCGCTTTAGTGGTTTTGGATGATGGCTCGCGTGGGTGTTGTTTTGAAATGTTTTGGGTTTGCCCTACGTCGATAGGCCAATGTTTGAAGGAATTCATGTTGGTGTTAATGCTGGTTGAGGTGTAATTAAACAGGAGCGTACCAGGGCGTTTCCCGTCTGACCGTGTAAAAGCAACAGCTTAGTAGACGCGTAGATGTATGCTAATCAGCAATGAGCAGCTATATAATCGGAGAGTAGCGAATTAGATGTCGGGGCTGTTGTCTCGGTGGTAAATGTTTCAGCCTATCACTTAGGCCACTCTGGCTGCCTGGCGACGCTGCAGTGTTCGGGGTAGAAGTCGCAGCCCTAGTCATCTAAGAATAGCCGCAGCAGTAGTAGTGTCCTTTTCACGTGAGCGGCCGTTCTCTATATCTTCTAAGGCCTGCTTGACCACGTGATCAGAAGAAGCTGTCATTTTCGCTCCACTACAGAATTATGCATTCTGATAGACTCTTGGTGACATCACGGGATTTGTTGCTATTCGCTATTTCAATTTACTGACGGAATCTGCTCCATGATTCGTTTTGGTACGATTTCAAGCGCCTAGGTCCGTTACAGGTCAAAAGCCTGTGACGGAGCTGCAGGTATCACATTTATGGCTCTGTTACCCTGCCTCCCAAACGTTAGTAGCATTCCTTACCCTAGAACACAAAGAATAGGGTTTACCCCATTGTCTGCAAGAAGTTTCCTCTCCGTGAATTCCTGGTTTCTGTTACATTTTTATATTTACAAGAATCCTTTACTTACATCTCACTGAAATAAACTCAGGCATCTATAATTAATCCCTTATAATTAACAAGGTACCAAGGACGGTGTCATGTTACATAATTAGTTAATTTGAGGGGTGATTTCGTCATCTTCCAAACAACTACGCTTGATTTTTGCTTATAGAGAAACTTTAGGTCAGAATGGTGTATGCCCAGCCAAATCTGAATTATGTTCGTTCAACTTTATGGCAACAATACGGCCGCCAAAGATGTGGAAAGTTCATTTTGGGTAATGAACGTTTCAGCTTTAATCTCCAGACCTCCGCAGAGAGATACTGTTTTGGAGATTGATAAATTCCATTAATAACATGTGTAGTACTGCTGTAATTCTGAAGAGAATGGATTATGAAAAACACACCATTCTGTGTCCGTGGATTTTAGGATAGATTTGTTGGATTCGCTCAATATATCTTCCATATTTCATGTAATTCACTAATAGATCACGTGATCCATTTCCCAACATTAAATGTGAGAAAAAAATGTAAATTTCTCTATTCATATTTGTATTCGTAATTTATTCACAAAAGCCTTCGTGACATCAATCATTGTAATTATTAAATTATTTTGTGCTTATAACACAGTGTTTCGATTATTTAAATGCAATATCAGGTCAGTTAAATATGCAATCACAAATTTAGTCTTTATTTCTTAACTCTGTGAATTATATTTTGAGCTTCTATTTCACACGGTAACTCAACTATCTTGCCTGTTCTTGATTTGATTTTTTTATGGACGCTCTTTAACATTGCCTGTTCTTAACCACCTAACTTGAGTATGAAACAGAAGATCTAAATCATGAGATTCTATGACTTTAATAATTCATGAAATTGTCTATGAAAGTTTGCGTGTGACAATGATTTCACAACAATGTTCACTACTATATAACGTCACTGATTTCGGACATGATGCTTCGCGATGTATCAGAAGATCTTATGGATTTATTTCACTTTCTGCCACGAACCTGCTAAGTCTTCCATGAATCCAGACTTATGATCCATCATCGAAATAAACTAATTTATCCAAAGGAAGATTACATTTTTCAATTATATTTGCAACAGCGTTAAGCACATCTTCGCCTGCGGTCCTATCTTTTAATGAAGCAAGATCTAGAAATTCTTCAACATTGTTGAAATCACTATCAACTCCTTTTTAAAAGACACATTGCAGCGCCTTTCATGTCACTACATTCATTTAGTGCTAGTGAGTACTATATCAGTGTTTCCGTCTTCCTTTTCATTTCTTTTACATTAGGAGCCATTTCTGAAATTCTTTCGATGACCGTGCGAGACAACCCGAGAGCAATGAAGAAATTAATTTAGTGCGGACAAATTTCCTCAATCGTTGCTATTAAACACTCCTTCACAAAATCTTCTAAGTGAGGTTTTGGCGATTGGGGAATTTGTTTTGCAATTTTAAAACGGTCGCGGATTATGATTGATTTGATTTATTTACGGATGTTTTTTCGCATCTCAGGTCATCATTCCACGGGTGGCCGAGGTCGTTAAATCGCGGACTCATGAGTGGGAGATCTGGGGTTCGAATCCCGCCAGGACCGTCCTCCCTGACTGGGGTATTTTCCAAGTTTTCCTCAGTCCTCCTAAATAGCAAATGCCGGGGAGGTACCCTAAACTTAGGCCTGGAACGTTTCCTTCCTTAAAAATAAATCCTTTCCCAATATATAATTTCTTTTCATGTATCATCAGTGTCCATCGCCTGTGATGCCTCTGTTGCAAAAACGGGCGTTAAACACTATTCATTCATTCAGGTCATCAGCGTCCCATTCAGTTCAGGGCGTGAAACGGCCGACAAATTTTGCTCAGAGACCTCTCTTTCAGGCTTGAGGTTCTTTATCGTGTCGTAAATGTACGACGTAGGACCCAAAGTTTTACTACCCTTCCGAAGGAAGCCATATTTGGGATTTTTACGCCCGAAAATATCCATCGAACCCGCGATCTTGGGTTTAGGAAGCAAGAATGGCTACCCTACACCACCAGGACCGACGTCACGGATTATGCCGCAACCTATTAATTTCCCTATTGTTACACCGATTTCGTTTTAACAAATTGTTTCTTATGAGCTTTGCATACATTTTGTCTTCACTATAGTTCCTTGCATGTGTATTGTAAAAAGTGTATTATTATTATTATTATTATTATTATTATTATTATTTTTATTATGTGACGCATACAATATGGCAGCACTACAAATCAGAGTGCTTTTCGATCTTCAAACACTACAATATATATTTTTCCTCCCTATAAGAGTTAAACGAAGGCAAAACACGTTTTGCCCCCACCATGAACGACACGACACTGAGCAAATATTATCTCTCCACATGTCCTCATTCCGTTTCTCCCTAAGCGCTTTGATAGTGGATTACCCCCACCCCTGCAATAGAGTTGAGTAACTGTTAAATAAAACATGTTCGAAATATAATAATTTAGTTTATAATAATGTGAAGAGTCACATTAATTATTTTAATTCAATTTAGATCAAGTTTTCTGAACGTTTCACTTTGGCCTAATAACGACTGGCAGATTTTGCAGTCATTTGAAGCTCATCTTGCAAAATTGTATAATGTACATATTTAATGCAGATTTTCTATTATTCAGCCATCTCATCCGATTATGGATTTCACCGTGCTCCTCGTGCATTTCAGATATAATGCGTTCACAAAACTGAATGACAAACATTAAAATGTGATTTCGTGTAATACAACCATAAACTAAGCAAAATTATGCTTCGAATTCGATGTGCATGGTACTACTAACTAGATTCTATGCGACAGGGAGCATCCAAATTATTATTGCGGATGTATTCAAAGTGGGCTAAAGTTACTACAGAAATTGTAGCTCTGAGTCCTCAGTTCATTAAAATGCCTATCCAAATGGTAAGGAAGTTGATGCTAGGATTCTATAACGTTCGCAAATTTCCTGGAGTTATAGGTGCTATAGACTGCACACACATACCCATTATAATGTCTGAGAGTAATAGTCCAGAAGACTTCAAAACTTCTCATGTCTTGTTTTCTTTCAATGTCCAAGCAACCTGTGATTCTGCGATTTGCTTTAAAAAGGTTCTTAGCAGATGGCCGGAATCTGCACGTGATTGTAACACATTTTTGAATTCTAGAATACATGCATAATTTGAAGCAGGACAGTTTGTTGAAGGCTTATTCCAAGGAGACAGCATCTATCGGTCCTGTTATTGCTTATTTACATGCATAATGCACAAACACTTTCAGAACGGGTATAGAAAAGAAACCATAAGGAAATAAATTGCTGAAAGGGCTTTTGGTATCGTAAAAAGACAATTTTTCTATTTGAGGATGAAACTTGCTGTCAGTCAAATTTCATCGAGCTGCACACAATGTAGTTGCAAAATTTGTACTGATCATTGTAGTCATCATTCAGAAGACGACACTCCTGAAATTGCCTATGCTATTTTTAGAGGACGGGTGGTTTGTCAGGAACTCCCTATATCAGCTAGTAATCAGCTGATTAGAGAAAATACTTTTTTAACCTTCCTACCACTAGGTTTTCTTTGTTATAATGGAGTCATAAAGGCCCCAAGTAATTTACATGGAATATGTAGTATTGCAACTGTTTTAATGAACTGGCGTAAAAACGTGCGTTTTTATCTTGAAAGCAGGACAACTCTGTGTGTAAGCACATTTTTAATCTCTATCTTAAACGTCCTTACATTTGAAACAAAACAATTCTAATTTTAGCTTACAGGGGAAAGAAGAACATTTTATGCACTTTTATGGATGTTTTCTGTCCATAGAACGTTCACATAGGTGACATCTTCCTCATTTTGCTCCCCCTCCCTGAATACTTACTTGAAAACATTAAAAGTTGATATGTCATCAACTTCTAGAACACTAGTCTAAATATCCAACACCATCATCGGAATTTTCAGCCGATTCACTATCTTCTATTACAATAGCACCAACCTCTCCGTCATCATCAGATGTTCCTTCACCATTTCTGTGGTTTGGTTCTAAAAGGACCAATATCCATTTCTACCGTAATTGAGTATCTATCCTAAAGCAGTTTAACTTACTGTACAACATACTAAAACGGCCAATGTCTCTGCCAATTATATCAAGAACTGTTGAGGTTTAATGTTGTAAGTCCATGTCTATTGCATCTTATAACTAAAAAACGATAAAATGGCCAATTTGTACATAGGTCCCATTCAATTGACATTGACCCTTTTTTCCATGTACTTCAATTCAATATTTATATCTGCGACAAGTGCACACCTCAGTACCCTAATCCTTTGTCAGTTCAGCCCTTAAGAACGCCCAAGGTGTAAAACAAACAATCAGTGGAAACAAACAACAATGATGTTTTTTTTTTAATTATTTTCAGTTAGTTGCTGTATGCCAGTGCATGCATGAAGACCACTCTTTAAATAACGTTTGAAGAGGGAAAAAATTGGTAGCAGTGTGTCAGAAGTCAAATAATGATGTCAGAATTTAAAATAAGGAGCAGAACCTTACGTAGCTTCTCATGTTTCACAACAGTTGTGTTATATCAAGAAGGTACTGAAAATATATGAAATAATTATACTAGGAGATATTTATTATATTCTCCTTCAATATAGAACAGAGTGGAAGTCTGCCAGACAGTGTTCATTAATACTCTATGTTTAATTCTGAAGGTAAGAGTTGTGGAGGAGAAAGAAAAAGGAGGGGTTCTGAAGATAGACATGGAAAGCATGTAAACCACACTAAAGTTCTACGAAAGGATATGGGCGTAATAAAGGAAATTATTAACAAATTTCCTTGTTACGAAAGTCATTCTCGGCCACATACTGCTAAGAAATATTTACCACCAGACTTGAACATGTCAGCTATATACAGGGTAGGGTAAGGTAAGGTAATTTTGTGATAATTTCATTAAATATAGTATTTCATGTCTGTAAAATAGTACAAATATATGTAAAAGTAAATAACACCATTTACTGGCCTTCTGTAATACACCATACACTATTTGCTGAATTTTAAGTCCCCCTTTTATCCGTGCACAATCTCTAATAAATAATACAACAAACATAGGTAATTTTGTGAATGTGCGGGTAATTTCGTGATTGGGGTTAGGTAATTTTGTGACAATTTGTTTATTGCAGAAAAAGAACAAGTAAAAACAAAGACAAAGTATTTACTAATCAGACTCTTTATTACAGCAGCTATCACACATATAGACCATCACATCATCATCTTCAATCCTTTGATTTTGACACTTTTCATGATATGTTCCCAGACAGAATGAACACTGTATCCATTTTGCCCCAGTTCTTTTTTTCACATCCTGGTTGTAGGATTTGCTGCAGCTTCTATAAGTCCAGTGATCATCCTGTTCCGATATAGTAGTATCCTGGGAAGTGCCTCTGACATGTATCAGCATTCATCACTGACCTTGGGTGATGTGTAGACTTTTGCCGAACCATCTTTTGGTTTCCTTTTTCTCATCATGGGTTTGAGTGCTGCAGGAATCTGCAGGATGGCCTCAACTGATGTTTCTACTACTTCTGGTGGTACAGCACTGCTTTCAGGAATGACTGATGATGTGTTTGCCTGGCTGATAGGATTTGATGATGTGTCTCGCTCAGTTAGCATTAATGGTGCCATACCTTCTGAAGGTATGCTGTTATGATTGAAAGGATGAATTCCTGTCTTCCTAAAGCCCATTGTGGTGTTATGTATGCTGAAGCTAGAGATGAACGCGTCATTGAATATGAAATGGAAGTTGCAGCGATTAGGTTTTGCATGTGGATGTCGTTCCATGTAGGAATCCAAAAATTTTTGCCATTCATTTTTCAACTTAAACAGGTAAGGCAAAAGGACGTCCAAGTTTTGGCAAACTGAGGGTGTGACCGTCATTGTCCTTGCTTAAATAATCCTTTAACGCCGACCACGGGATTTCTTGGCTTTTAAACGTTTTATAAATGAATATTTTTCTTCCTTAATCAATCTTATGGCTTCCAAAATGTTTATGTAGGAATAATTACAGTAAGCACATTTTTCTTTCTTAGCAATCCTACTTTTCTTTGGTTTATCTGATGTTTTTGCACTTCAGTGTTCTTTCTACCCGACATTTTTGAGCAGCTTAGTCCTAAAATATGCAAAAATTGAAAATAGGCAATTTCATGATATAATGTAACGTTAGAGGTAAGGTAATTTCGTGATAGTACATATTGAGTTCTAGGCATACCTATTTAATAAATTATAGGTGCATCTAACAGGATTTTCAATAGAAAGCATTTTATTATATTATTTAGAATATTTAAATATTACGCAAACATACCCCCTGTATGAATTAGAAAACAAAAGGTGAAAAACGTAAGTTTATCAGCGAGTTTCGTAAGACCCCACAGCTTCAGTTTTACGTTTAATTGAAAAAGTAAATATGTTATCTTAATCAGCATTTCATGTACTATCACTTCCTTGTAAGATACTACAACATTTACTAAAAGACTTACCTTGAGAACCTCGACCGCCACCATTAACAATCTCAGCGTCACTGCCACAATACATTTTGCTGCTAACGACCATCAGCACCTAGCGCTTTGTCCATTTCTACAGTAAAGCACAAAGGTCTTTGCTACCTGGAGACGGAAAGTTAAACCTCTATAACGAGAGGGTACTTTGTGAGAACCTTATACAAATTTATCACGAAATTGCCTATACGACGAAAATACCTTACCTTACCCTATAGAGAATTCTAACAAGAAAGAAACAAGGAACCTAGAAGTGAAGTATGCTACAGAAGAATCCTGGTGAGTAATTTCAACCAAGTTTCCATACACTCAAAAATTATACATGTGGAAAATGTGACGAGTGTGCTATGCTCTCGAAGAGCTGTACTGATATAGAACAGCGTCAGAAGATTGCAGAAGAAAGACACATTTGGCTTTGGCTAAATCTGCTTATTTTGAGAAACAATGTGATAAGTAGAAAAGCGAAAGAAGCCCGCAAATAATGACAATAGCGTTTGATTTACAGAGGTGCCTACCCACTCCATTTTTAAATTGTAGTGTGTGATTCTAAAATAGAAACTTTTGATATTTAATTTAACCATTTATGAAAAAGCAAACGAAGAATGCTCTCTATTACGCTATCTCTGGAACATTAACTGGCAGAGATGATTAAGAAATTGCCTCCTGTTTGTAAAACACTTGAGTAGCCTACCAGATGGCATTTTTTAAATAAACCTATTAGTGATAGTTGTACAGGACAGAACAGAAATATTTTTGTAGCCATAATGTTTCTCAGGTTAATAGAGGAGTATAAGTTGAAGTAAAGATGCTTGGAAATCAACCATAAATTTCCTGAAGTGGGACACAGTCACTTAGAAGCTGATACTATCCATGCCGCAATTGAAAATACAAAGAAATGGACGACGTTGAAGTTGATCTTACCGGAAACTGGGCTAACTTAATAAGATTGGTTCCCAGAAAACCATCTATAACTGTGAGGGTGTTGGAACGAAAAACATTCTACACTTTAAAAATCTGTTGTAATGTCAATATTATATACATAGAAAGGTAAACGTAAATGGAAATCGTGTCATTTGGAACAGAAGAAAATAGTTGAAGTATGAAACAGAACTGCCAGGAATTGTGTTTTACAAATGCAGTTATTCAAGTGAAGAGCCTTTCAACAGTGGATCTAAGTAGAAAGACAACTAGAAATGAATGCAAAAGCTTCCTGCTCTTTTTGTGGGGCCCATTCCGCTTACACAAAAGTAATTAAAGATTTAAAGAATCTATTGCCTTACATCAAACCTAGCATCAATTTTACCACTAGTTCATCACTGGGATGAATTCATAGCCAGATAAAAGGGATAAACTGCCATATGATGAAAGCGAGCACGATAATAATGGGTAATATAAATATGGACAAAAATGTTCCTGTTTTTCCATTGTTATGCAATTATTATTTTGTCAGTGAAAGTATTGTAATAACGATAAAACAGTAATAAAAGGATAAATCTAAAGCTAGCTCTATAGACACACACACAGCTAATACCAATAATTATAATTACAATAATATGCAATAAACATACACGTCTTGAAAACATTCCTCCGTTTTCTTCATTTAATGTGAATGTTCTTAGCTATAAAAGGGCCAATGTTAGGATTTCCAGCAAAATGCAGTTTCTGCAAAAATACCAATATCACCTTAAACCCTTGAAACTATAGAAATAGAGTTAGGAATGGGGATTATGGGGCGGGAAATATGGTTTTGTTTTAAAATAATTGATAATTTTATATATACTGTGGATTTTGATCAGGAGGGACTTAGTTGGAAGTTTAATATATTCACTAATTAGGAATCCGGCCCGCTGACAGTTGGGCCGGCCATCTTGAAATTCCCTCTAGATGTTGCTCGGCTTGTAGACTCCTTTTGATAATTACATAGTCTGCTGCGATCTAAAAATTACTACTTCCGGTTCCAATCGTACGTGGTAATTATCTCGGGTAATTTTAAAGCTTTTCTAGATCCTAGATCGAGGGGCGAAATAAGGGTCGACTGACTAGAATAACTGGGAACACTTTAAGTTGATTGTTTGTAATGTATAGTTTGTTTATTATAATGTTCCGTTAGCCTAGGAAACAAGGATTGTCTTGAAGTTTATGTAATTTGAATCTAACTAACGGACTGATTTCCTGTTCAATTATTCTACACTGAAAATTGCTTTGTTTCTTTGCAATCACTTGGTCTCACAATACGCAATTCGCTCACAAACAGTTCAATTGTTCGGTGCCGTGATTCACGCGAGATTATCAACTTTACAAACAACTCGCCTTCTAACTCTGGGCTTTTCTTACCGCACAACGTTTTGATGATACCAAGTAGAACTATAACAGTAACTATACACACACACGCGCATATATATAAAATGACTGTCAGCTGACGCGATCTTCACGTCTCGACTATACTACGTGAATTGTCAAATTGTATAACTGTGTCCCTTGAGCTATAGAAACTGTGTAAAACTTCAGAAAATCTGTAGAGACGTATATTGTAAACTGTCGCGGCTTGTCTATAACGACGTTGGTATAAAACTGTGTGAATCGAAGATTGTACCAAAACTGTGAACCACATCGAAGATATAAAACTGTGTAGAAGCGCCCAAAAAATCGACTCTTTATACTTATTTGGAAATTCAACGGTTAGGACGCTACGCTAATTTTTAAATGCTACTAGAAGAAGCTTCTAGAAGCTTTCTTTAAATCTAACCCTCTATCACATCGAAACTTCTGGAACATTTGCTTTTATCCAGTTCTCTGACTGGTACAAGAATTTAACAGACCGAAGATATTTGTATGAGTCGAAGCCTCTTTTTTCTCCTGATTCGTCAAAAAATAAATCCTTTACTTAACCGGCGTGTTTAAAACGTGGACATTTACTTTTTAAAACGGCCCCTTTAAACCTTACGCATCTTGTTTACAGTGCCTCGCGCGTCCCTTTAAAACCAAACAATGCATGACTTCGATTTCTTATACAAAACACCCTTGGCTAGTTTTATTTTCGCTTGTGAAAGGCTTCAGGCAGGCGTAACGGTATGGATTTTGGCTAATATACACAATCTCCTTTAAATATTTGACGCTACATATTAAAATACACTGTTAAGTCTCCATATTGCACATCTGTTAAACATGCATATGTGCTGGTTCATTACTGTCAAGGATTTTGGAATTGTTATATAAAAAGAAAAATATATATGATTTTCCAGATTAATTACAATAAATGTTACTAATAACCATTATTATAACTATGACGGTCAAAGCCGGATATACCGCTTCAAGTTTTGAAATTTTCCATAAAAAAGAAGGGTATTAAGTTATTCGATTTTAGTAAAGACAGTTTAAAAATTGTAAAATTAATTGTTGAAAAATATTTGGAAAATTATTAGAAAAGGTTTAATAGCTTGTAACTCAGAACCACCTTTAAAAACAACCCTTTTAGAACCAAGTCACAGACATTTCTCTTAATTAAAAATTGCTTCTATTTCTGGATTACTCAAACGTTTTCTACTCACAATGTATTTTTTTTTTGAATGATTTATTTATGGACGCTCTTTAACAGCTCAGGTCATCAGCGTCCCATTCAACTCGGGGCGTGAAACGGCCGACAAATTTTGCTCAGAGGCCTCTCTTTCAGGCTTGAGGTTCTTTTTCGTGCCGTAAATGTACGACACGGGACCCACGGCTTTACTTCCCTTCCGAAGGAAGCCATACTTAGGATTTTTACGCCCCGAAATCCTGGCCGGGTTCGAACCCGCGATCTTGGGTTTAGGAGGCAAGTATGGTAACCACTACACCACCAGGACCGACTCTCACTCACTCATAATGTAATTCTTTATTTTTACACGTGTTTCATATAACACATATTCAAAGTAAGAGTCAGCATTGCTACTTTCATAATGTTACATTCGAAGAAGAAAGCAAAATTTGAAAGGGGTCCAATGGTACTCAGTGCAAAAATAATGAATTCATTTTAATATATTTAAAATATAACAACTATGAAGCAGTAATAATGACGTCCCTGATTAAAATCCTACAGAACGTTAATCTTATCCATCAAAGATATTATAAATAGTATTACAAATAGTATGTGCAATTTATGTATATTCATGTTAGTTGCTAAGTATTGTATATCTATTGAGAGTTTTCTTGAATAGCTGTCGCCAATATGTCGAGTTGGAAGAGAAAGTGAAAGCCATTGTGCTATGCAATGAATAGACAGCTAGCATCCCTTGGTATGTTTTGTTACAACACTTCTTTTATGTAAGCAAAAGGGTCGTCTATTTTAACTTCTGTGGACTTCCATCTTTATTTAACCTACAAAAAGGGGAAGAGTAGAACAGATTGAACAATAGAGGGTGGAAGTGAGAACCGACTTAACAAAGTTACAATATAAGTGAAAGTGAAGGTCGGTTGAAAGTGACAGTTTAGGGAAGAACCTAGAAAATAATATGAAAGTAGAAGTACATGTACGTCCCTCAGTGCATAGGGAGAATTGTTTAAGTGAAACAATGGTAAAAAGGGAAAAGTAAGCCTAACAAGGGGATGAAGAAAATGTTGATAAAAAGGGAGTTTACAAAAAAGTCGGGGAGAATTGACAAGAAGCTATCGGAGAGGGTTGACGGGAAGCCGTCGCGATAGGTGAGAATTTTTGCAAGCGGTCAGTGAGTAAGCGAAGGGAAGAGTATCAAGTGATCTTGAAGTCCCATAGAACTAAGAAAGACGATCTTTTACAAAGTAACAGTGGCGGAAGAATATAAACAGTTTCATCATCAGTCTTGTACTCTGCTTTCTTATTCCCAATTTCCCGACTATTTCCACCCGTTAACCTGAACAGGTAACGAAACATCCAGCTGTACACAAATACAAATAGCTAGCCGGTGACACCGAGACGACGCATCGAGAAGAGGCGGGGAGAGAACAACTTCATTGGATTTCGCAATTCAATCCAAATTAATAAACACCATCATCCATTGTTAACCCTTCTTTCATCTTTCATCTTTCATCTTCCTCCCCCAATAAAACCGCTTCAACTAATAAAACATTATTGGACACAATTGACTCGGAGGGACATAAACATAAATTTTGAAAAATTTAGTTTTGAAAACAGTGGAGATTTTTATTTCAATTTTGCTTTTTGGGTTATAATCACCCCAATGGCACTAGAAACGTTAAGAAATTAACACATTAACAACGCATTCAGATATTTATTTTTCTCTCATAATTGCAATATGAATTCCAGTAATCATATTGTATTTGCAATGTGCAAGTCCTCACACTATTCTGATAGTTTCTTCCTTTCCCTAATCTTTGATGCAGTATTTATGAGCTGTCACCCCCACATTCAATTAGACTGATTGTAACAAACAATTTTATGTAACTTCGTTATAGCCATGTGTAATGCTCTTTTTCCTGTACAAGTGTCTAAAATGTTAGTTTCTTGCCAAGGCGCAGAAAGCTACCCTATTCATAAAACCGAACCTGGAAATTCCCTAGCGCTTTGTAGCAAGGTACCATAAAACATTTGGCGACTATAGAAATGAAAAGAAAGGGAAGAAGCCATCCGCTACACGGAGAAGGCACACATACCACCTTGATTTAGTTTTGCAATTTTGAGGCCAGCTGAGTGGCAAGAGTATTCAGAGGGGCAAGGTCAGTGGAAAGGCTTCCTCAGTTTCAAATAAATTAGTGGAAAGCGATAGTTAGTTTTGCAAGGGCGACCTTTATCAGTTAAGTGGGCTGGTGAAATAATTAATGTACAATAGTGTAAGAACAATAAATTGTGTTCCATCTTACATAACAAGATATTATTAATCTACAAGACTCCTTCCCCTATGGTCACAGGACCGTAAAAACATCCAGCAGCAGAGTCTCAACAGCCGTGGCAAAATATAAGACAGCGGTAACCATCGCCGGAGAGGAAGGAATTTTTTACCCCTGAGATAACATCCAAAACTTAACAATTCAAATTTCCTTTTTCCAAAATCTTTCCTTCCCTCCATCTATTACACATTTAATTAACCTCCTTTATTAATTAACCCTCACTTATTAATTACCGCTGCATCTTTTACCCGATTTTCAAAAATGTAATTTTTAGCTCGTGTTCAGTTTCCAGACATTGAATCCTCTGTTTTGTTGATATCCACTGATTATGTCCGGTATTAAAAGCTTTATGTGTAGCTAGATGGTTCCTTTGTATTCAGCTCTAACCTAGAAAGCTCATAGAAATAGCAAGCTCTCCCCAAATACTTAAGCTCATTTCTTACATTAAGGATAGCAAAAGTATATTATTGAAACTATTAAGCAGCTTTGATTTAGTAATTCTGATATATGAGGAAACAATTCTGCTATTTAGAAGAAGTTCGAAATGGGCAGAAACTGACTCAAGTGCAGAGATAGCTCACTACCGGAGGCATACAATAATCCCATTTTGTGCATTTTAACTTAAAACTAAAACATACTTATCCGAGGCTTCAGAAATTTCATAAAGGAGATCAGTTTATATTCATTATCATTTTTGCAAACTTACCTTATCGCGTCTTCCCGCTTCATCTTCTTCTTTAAGTTTTCCGAACATACTTTCAAGCGCTTCTAATCTCTTGGGTATTATTGGTAGAATTATATACTTTGACAATTTCCCCCACCCAGTGCATTCTTTATCCTCATTTGAAATACAATATATTTGTATTTGAAATTGTTTTGTTATATTTAATAAGCACCAGAATAATATCCTTTTCATGTTTTATAAAATTTGCCGCTAGCACTCTCTTTGAATGTTCTAGTTCATGTTTTTAAGGGGAAAAAATGTGTTTTGTAGGAGCGAAAATTGAATTGTTATTTATATTTTCAAGTTGAACAGTAACCCGTTTAAACAGGAAATTACCCATTATTTCGCGGTGTTGCCATACACTTGATGGTTAGAGCAAACTCGAGATCACCTGAGTTTTTTTTAATAGTTTATTTACGACCGCTGTTTAACACCTCAAGTCGTCAGCGTCCAATTCAAATAAGGACGTGAAACGGCCGACAAATTTTGCTCAGAGGCCTCTTTTTTTAGGCTTGAGGTTCTTTTTCGTGCCGTAAATGTACGACAAGGAACCCACGGCTTTACTTCCCTTCCCAGGGAAGCCATACTTAGTACGCCCGAAAATAACGTCCTGGCCGGGATCGAACCCGCGATCTTGGATTTAGAAGGCAAGTATGGTTACCACTACACCACCAGGACCGACCTTACCTGAGGGCAATATGCTACCGGCACCAATTAAACAAGATGCATTGCCCAAAATAGTGGGCGGCGGTTGTACAGCGGGAATTGTCAAAAATCGTTTTAAACGATATTTGACGGAGGGCTAATGAAAACAAGTATAGCATAATGAGAAAATTCAAAAGAAGCCTCTCTGACATAAATCAGATGGAAATGGAGGCGCGATGCAGGCAAATGTCATCTCTGGATTTGCAGAAAGAAATTAAAATTAGATGGGGTATGAAACAGAGGTCGGGAATAGTGTGGCTCAGACTGGGAGGCTGAAAGACACGGACATATGGCAGATCTCCCCAAATACTTCAGTCCACTTCTTACAATAAGGACAGCAACTGTTAAGCAACTTTGATTTAGTAATTCTCCTTTGACTGAAGAAACATTTGTGCTATTGAGTGCAGAAAGTTTGAGCCTAGGTAGGCTGTAGAAATCAACTCAGTAAAATCTAAGTTTACTTTTATGAGCATGGAGTACCACCATTGTTGTAAGAGGTTTATTTGTTTTTAATTTATATTTATTTTGATATGTACAAGTACAGGAGTTTTACTGTGACATTGCCTAGTTGATTTTCTAATTGAGGTATTTTTTTCCCACATATGTATGGGAAATTATACTATCTGCTGACGATACAAACATCCTTCTCGTGATACTAGACACCACCACGTTGGCCGAGGTCGTTAAGGCACGGACTCGTGATTGAAACGTCTGGGGGTGCAATTCCCTCTCCCTGAATGAATTTGTTTAATCAGATTTACTTTTTAAATGGTAAATGCCGGGGAGGTACCCTAAACTTAAGCTTCGAACACTCTCTTCCTTAAAAATAATTCCTTTTCAATTTATCATTTCATCCATGCATCATCAGTGTCCACCGCCTGTGATGCCTTAGCAGTAAAAACGGGCTTTAAAAGCTATTTAGAAAAAGTGATACTAGAAAAGAATTACATACAACATAAAATTAATAAATCCTCTAATAAATTAGAAAAATGCATAACACCCGTTAAACTAAAATTAAACACGAATAAAACCGTTTTTATACGTAAACGTTTAATAATAACTTCGTACCCAGCGTCAATGATAATGGCAATCATTATTCCAGTGAGAGCAATAATCATCTTAACCACACTGAATGCTGCAATGAACTAATATAGCTACTTACATGCCATTGTTCAAAACGACTCCTGCAAAAATATCACTTAAAAAGAAACGCACATTAAATGTATGCTTCTTATTTATTATATAAATTTTAAAACGCATTCCTTTCAAGTAAATAACTGAACACCAGACGATAATTCTTCTCCAGATTTTCCACAGACAATTTTGATTTCTTGTTTATTAATATCTACATCTCTTACAGACCAAGGATACTGGAAGAATTTTTCTTTTTATTATAACAACTCGCCACAGGGAATAATACGCCCACATAGGCTTATATGATTTGGTAGATGCTCCGAATATGCAAACAAAACCTTCTCATTTATATCACTTTTTTTTTTTTTTTTTTTTTTTTTTTTAACTTTCGTACCATTTTACGTATCTCTCCTATACCGATTCATATTAATTCATCTTTGATTTCACCGCCACGGGTGGCCGAGGTCGTTAAGACGCGGACTCGTGAGCGGGAGGTCTGGGGTTCGAATCCCACCAGGACCGTCCCTGACTGGGTTTTTATTTTCCAGGATTTCCTCAGTCTTCATAACTGGCACATGCTGGGGAGGTACCCTAAACTTATGCCTGGAACGCTTCCTTCCTTAAAAATATTCTTTCCCAATATATCATTTCATGTATCATCAGTGTCCACCGCCGGTTGCGTCTCTGTAGTAAAAACCGGCGTTAAACACTACTAAAAAAATCTTTGATTTACTTGGCAGAAGAGATGAAACAACTATCGAAACACCTAATACAATATCTGAAGATAAACTGTCCTCAGAATCTCTCATTTTAGAAAAAGAAATATTTTTCTTCTTCACATGCTCTCTTCCGTTCTACTTAATCGTATATAAATTGTTATCATAAACAAATCAACGTCATTATACCGTGTTATTTCTTAACCAAATATAATCTATGGAACACTAAGCATACTCTATATTATATCATGGTACAATGGAATAAAACAGAAAGCTGTTATTAAAAATAATCTGATGTAAGTAGTTATAAACGGGCGCAGATAAAATATTGTATGTAATTTTGGGATGAGCTTCATTAGAGCTTTCGTGTAATTGCAGAACTTGCCTCGTGCTGCAAACACACTCGAGCTGTAATGAAGCCCATATTCCACCATAAATAACTATTAAGAACTTTAGCCAACATCAGTTACTTGATTCCGTACAAGCATTTCTGAACAATACCGTTGGTCCTGGTGGTGTAGTGGTTACCATACTTGCCTCCTAAACCCAAGATCGCGGGTTCGAACCCGTCCAGGACCAAAAATGGGGCGTAAAAATCCTAAGTATGGCTTCCTTCGGAAGGGAAGTAAAGCCGCGGGTCCCGTGTCGTACATTTACGGCACGATAAAGAACCTCAAGCCTGAAAGAGAGGCCTCTGAGCAAAATTTGTCGGCCGTTTCACGCCCTGAGTTGAATGGGACGCTGATGACCTGAGATGTTAAAGAGCGTCCATAAATAAGTCAATCAATGAACAAACAGAAGTAAATAAAATTCTTCGATTCAAATGTTATATGGGAAACTCATACGTAGTCCCTAACTGAAAAAGTAGCTCGCTTATGCTATTCTTTTCAGCCTTATCCATATAAGCGCTCGTGCAATTCTGTTATTTGTTTATTTTGGTTATGTACATTTAGTCATGCCGTATGGTATAATTGTATGGAGATTATCATAAAAATCCTCTCACATATTCATATTAGAAAAGGCGATTTTCCTCAAAGACTGAAAGTAAATCGCTATTCAAACAACTACAAATACTGCCATTATCTTGCATTTACATTTTATAAATAGTATAATTTTTTCATTAAACTACAAGTCTTTAATCAAACGCTGTACTTCGCAGCATTATTCTTCCAACAGCCTATATTTAAATTAACATAGGCTTATCAGCAATGTTAATAATGTATCGCATAATGATAGCTATAATATATTTAATGTAATAATGTGTTGTTATTGTTATATAGTGTAATAATAAGTTTCCATTGTGTAAAATATTATGTTTTAATAGTTAAACTTTTGTTATTGACATATGTGCCATTATGTTTCAGCAAATATCTAAAGTAAAATTCTAAAATTAAGCATCAGACCAATTTGTGCTTTGTAGTTATATTATACATTTTTACTTATATATGTTTATATTAAGATGATTGTAACTTGATGATTTTATTCCTAATTTCAATTTGTTTAATACTTTTGACGATGCCATGAATTATTTTAAATTCGAAAGCCTAATAGCGTTCTAATCTAATCTAATCATAATTCCTGAAAGGGATTCATATCTTCTGAATATTTATAAGATCTTGCGTCAGCCCAGAAAGCCATTGTATTTGCAGTATTGCATCATAAAAATGTTCCACTAATGATAGACGGTGAACTCCACAACTCCACAACTTAGTCGCACATGCGAATAGTTCAGTTAATTCACTATGAACTCTCACAGTTATAAGGGTATAATTTACTGAAAGCAAGTGTCTTTTACACACACGCGCGCTCGCACACCCTCTTTTCGAATGACTTTAGGTTCAGGGTTGAGATTAATTCCAGAAAAATTTTCAAACCCTTAAGTTATGATCTTATATGAATGTATATCTCTTATGAAAACGGCTACTCTATATTGCTGTCACAATAGACTAAGCAGTAACAACTCATGTTTAGAGAATATTGCAATAAATGAATATAAATTAGCTTATAATTGTTATTTTCCTAAACAAAAGTTATATTTTGATCGTGGGTTGAATTTCAATTATATAATATTTTATGTATGGCTAATATGTGTAACGTCTGTTATTTCTAGAGCGGCTGGATGTGCTTACAGAAAGCCTGGCGAAATAGATTGGTCAGAAATGCTAGTATTAATGACACTGCAATAGCTTTCCAGTATTTAACCAAATATACCTCATGTTTTGGTATAACGTTTGCAGATATTATTTCACTAATAGCCAAAGAAATTCAAGAATTAAACTACATCACTACACGGCCTTATTCTTAATTTAAAGAACGTGCTTCCAATATTACTGTAGCTCTAGGAAGAAAATAAATTTAATGATACCTTAGATGATTTTTAAATGTAGTTTTAAGAACTTATGGCATATTTATGAGGCAAAACTAGTAGCGAATGTGACATCAATATTTGGATATTTTATTTAAATAGCACCCATCTCTTATAATACTCAATTATGATTTTTGTGTACTAACTTCAACCAGAAAATTGGTGTATATATTGTTAGGAAACTAAATTGTTTCGTAGTCAGGAATTATTATGGATTCTCTAACGATATATTAAAAGTATAAATACTACAACCTCCCGGTAAACTTTTGAATTAAGCAAATACTAAGTCAAGATATTTTTACTGAGGATCTTAAACTTTCTAAAATCATTTCTCTATTTGAGAAGACAAACGGAACATTTCCATCAAATTATCTATTCATAATTATAGTGCCTATGTTAAACATTTTTTAAATATTCTATTTTTGGCAACTAGGTGTATAACTACTTTACGGTCAATAAGCTTTCATGTAATAACCAGTATGGAATCAGACAAGGGTATAAAAAGTGGAGTGTGCAGTTGGTGAATTCTTAAAATAATTTTAGATCAAAGCATGCATTTGACCGTGTCTCAGATGATATCTATTTGAAAACATAACTATTACGGGATAAGTGCTATGAACTTAAATTATTGATATTCGTTCATCAGCATAGAAAAAAGAAGATTAAAATAAATTATAAGAAATCTGATTTTGATATTATGACTGTTGGAGTTTTTTATTTGCAATTTATATACTTTGTAATTTATCTATACCTTGAAACTGAAAAAATGAACCTTTTTATCTGGAGACTGACCGTGATCTTGCTCAACACCCTTCCTGGAGGACCTGGGTTTCATCAGAGTTTTCCTTCTCCGTTAAATGGTTTGAACATGTTGAGTACTTTAGTTTTTAGGCTGCCAACTTTCATATAATAATTGTTGAACATAAATGACAAAAATTTATTCAAATTTGCGCTTCTATTAAAAGAAAGATAAAGCAGTACATTCAGCTTCGCTATTATTATTATTATTATTATTATTATTATTATTACTGTTGCTACTACTGCTACTGCTACTACTACTACTACTACTACTACTACTACTACTACTACTACTACTACTACTACTACTACTACTACTACTGCTACTACTGCTACTGCTACTGCTACTGCTACTGCTACTACAACATCACCAACAACTCTTACTGGTGTATCGCCCATACTGATATTATAAATTGTGTGTTTATTTCCTTAATTAATATAATATATAATAATCGTGAGTACGGTATATTTAGCAATTTATATTCTTGTTCATACGTTGCATAGCTGGAAATCCTTATAAGAAGGCAAATTTCTGCTTTTCCCACCGTAGAGCGGTAGCATTCCGAACAATAGCAGCCTTGTGAAGTTTAGGTTCTTTTGTAGAGGCGAGGACACGGCCTTTTGTGTTCTGCCCTTTTAAAAGAGATGTTTTTGTAAGAGAGAAATATACCGTCCCCTTTAACTTACGTTTGCGGAGTAGTTTAAAACCAGCTAGAAGGTAAACAACCTAGCTTTATCATTTTCAATCTGTTTTGCATTTTTGGTTGAATAAATAACTTAAAAACATATTTAACACTTGATGTGACGGTTCTGGTTCAAAGCCGCGTATAGGTTTTTAAATCCCCAGTAAAGAACGAATCAGACGAGGCCAAGCAAACTTGAATTTAGCCAGTGAGAGAGCTTAGTTTAAAATTCTGAAGTTAGATGCGATGCTCTCAGATTTTGCGTGGCCTGTGTATCCCAACGATGCATGGTTGAATTCTGTATAAAAAGACAGGTTTGGACATTGAGCTTCATTCGCTTTACATTTATCTTCCAAGCTTCATGCTCGTCGCTTCCATTCTAGTCTAATCCTCAGAATTCGTCGATTCTTTGTTCGTCGCTCGACTGACTTCTAAGTATTCAGATAATCGGAATGTATATCTACGTAACAAAAAGTTATTAAGTCTGCGGATTAGTAAATATAACTCATCAGGACAAACAGTCCATCAACTGAGCATCACGGAATAATTATACACAGCGTTTATTCTACTAACGGCAGAGCACTTAGGTTCACCAGAAAGTATCGTTCAATAAAGTAACATCTAGACGCCTTTTATTGTAATGTGGGTACCTCTTCTTATTTCCTGAGCTTTTGTTACTTCTTCTTGGGACGGAAGTAACATATCAACACCATCTTCGAATCTACATCAACAGCCAAGGCTGCGAGTGAATTGTCGTCGTCCCCGCAACGAATTCAGTCCCATATTTTTGGCACTCAACGTGAGGCCATTTTAAAACATAGCCGTCAGCAGCGTTTCAGTCCCAAAGTTAAGGAAGACTAGAATGGAAACCCATTGAAGTTTCTTTAAGTTAATGTCGATAACTAGTTGTCTATATGGCAGCGAAAACAAAACTTCTACAAAGAAGGATAGAAGTCTAATTCAGGGCCAAGAGACGAGGTATCTAAACATGAAAGTAGTAACAGGAGAAAATAAAATGAAATTATAAGAAAAGTACAAAGTTTTAACTACAAAACAAATATGCAAAATGAAGGAGTTATGGTTGGCGGAAGGAATGGTGATGGAAGTTTTATTATATGCGATACAGCTCTCCACTCAATAACTCTTCTTGTCAATCTACAGGGATGTTGCTGGTTTTTGGGACCTCCTAGTGCCAGGTTGAGTGGGGGGAATTAAAGGTGATGTGTTGACGAGAAAAAAGCACCTTTTTATCTGCCAGTTGACGTCGTTTATTCAGCAAAAAGTGCATA
The DNA here is from genome assembly GCA_030762175.1 of Metallyticus violacea. NCBI lineage: Eukaryota > Metazoa > Arthropoda > Insecta > Mantodea > Metallyticidae > Metallyticus > Metallyticus violacea. The sequence goes on along the minus strand of CM060846.1, from coordinate 125,163,592 downwards.
CCAGGACGTTTCGCTTCGGACCGCAGTAACGAGACGTTTGACAGACACGCGGAGCCACAATGCTTGACTAACAGCAGCTTTCTGACTGCTGAGAAGACGCGCCGAGCAGAAGTGAAGCTCGAACATTGATGTTACAGTGCCAGTTCCAGAGACTAAAATCTGACTTCCGAATGCTCAATACTGAATCCTCAAAAAAGGCTATATCATGCCCTTAAATACTTAATAAGATTCGCTTGACCACGTGATATAGGGACGCTCTATTTTCCCGCCACGGTAGATTTTGACATCCTTATAGGCTATCAGTGACTTCATGCAACTCTCATATTATTGGCTAGTCAGATTATCTGAACGTAACAACTTGGCGATTCGTCCAGCGTTCAATTTCAACTTCTGCCGTACGTTAAAGTTCAACGTACCTTAACGTAGCATTGGTATTAACAGCGTTCGTCTTTGCCAACATACCTGCCCGGGGGCAAGCATCCCCCTTCCAATGAACAAAAGAAAGAATTTACTCTTTTGTCTGCCAAAACGTTCCCTCCGTTGTCCGAGCGAGAATTCTTGCTTTTCGTGACATTTTTATACTTGGAACCCTTCACTTACAACTAGCTGAAATAAAATGTTACATATATTCTAATTAATTCCTCACAATTGATGGGGTACCAAAGACGGTATCAACAAACAAAACTGGTCAATCTCGTGAGAGAATTCCACATATATTAAATCTTATACCTAGAGGAAAAGGAAATGGTGAAAGCGCAGGAAACTCTAAGGAACCGCAACGGGACTTATATCCTAAAATATGAAGCAAATAATGCTTAAAATTTGTACTTCCACTTTATATGCATATACAATATTATTAAATTCTAAAATAAAATGGATAGCCTTAATGGAACAAATAGAGCTCCCTGTGATGATTGCTAACGCTTGATTTTTGCTTTGAGTTAAAAATTGTGATCTAAGAGATAGCGGCCACCGATCAAAAATGTCACGTAGAGCGGCTAGTCGGGTGATCACGTGTCCACTTGCAATAGAGCAATCTGTCCACGATGTCGCAAGACGGAAACAGGGGACGCAATAGTCGTTCGGTGGTCTTGCCTCTCTGGAGCTGTTGGGCTCTTAATATAATAAAACATGAAAAATAGGCGTCTTTTGTACATATGTCATGGTGAAAACTACGCTCATTATTTAATTAAGCTCTTAGCTGATATTAATTAATTTTTAGGAACACAAATTTCTTAAAATATTAACATTACTAAAGTCTGCCCAGTATTCGAGAAGTGTGAGAAATAAAACATTTTAAAATAGAGGCCTACTCTCTTTTCTTGGTATTTAGTAAAATCTGAAAGAGCTATTACCATACTATGCTTCCTTTTTTATAATATGTAACATGTTGCAATTTGTATTTTCGTGAAACAAGCCCCTGTTGGTGTTCTATACTTTGCTTATGCTGTGCAATTAAACTTCAGGATTTGTAACTCTTAGTTGAAAAAAATAAAATACCTTCTCACTCCCTCTCCCTCTCTCCCATTCATAACCCTACACCCTTTGGAGGAGACATAATAAACCTAATGCAAGAAAGATCCCTCCCATCAACCGGGACTGCCACGAGTGGCCGATGTCATTAAGGCGCGGACTCGTGAGCTGGAGGTCAGGGGTTCGAATCCCGCCAGGACCGTCCTCCCTGACTGGGTTTTTTTCCAGGTTTTCCTCAGTCTTCATAACTGGCAAATGCCGGGGAGGTACCGTAAACTGCCTGGAACGCTTCCTTTCTTAAAAATATCCTTTCCCAAAGTATCATTTCATCTCATATATCATCAGTGTCCACCACCTGAGGTGCCTCAGTAGTAAAAACGGGCGTTAAACAGTACTAAAAAAAAAACAGTCTGGAATCAAACCGGGAACCTCAAGCAGACTAACCACAAGACTACAGATGCAGCGTGTTAGTCATTATTTAGCTATTAAAATCTAGAACGAATCGCGAAATTGCGACCTTAATTTGAATAACTGCTCGCAGTTAAATTCTCAAAGAAGTTAATATAAAATAAAGTCAACTGAAAATAATGCTAATTGCATACCTTAATTTGTTCACTCAGTTGTTTTAACGTAGATGTGGATGCAAAGCGAACTTATTGATGAGCGTACCAATAAATGTGTTTCTTTCTATAAACGCTGAGAAGACAGGCCTGTATTCATAGTGGCTTGAACTGAATGCGAGATGTGTCTAGCTTGAGATTCGGTGTAATTTGGTATTCACAGTCGCTTTTCCGAGACTGAGACTAGTCTAACTTGAGTTTCTCCCAAGACGAACATGATGGTGTCTCGGATCGCAATCAGTTTTTAACAGAGGAAGAAGTGACTGTTATTTTGGACCATGACTTAATCAATTTTCTTTATTTCGTTCCAAATGAAGATGGAGACGAACTGAGATTGCCCAGAAAATGTATTAGATTCCACTGGAGTTCTATAACAATCAGCAGTTTTATAGACGGTATAAATTTTCAAAAAATACTTTCATAAATGGAATATTTCCAATTTTAACTGTACGAGATCATTTTAATGATAGAAAACTTCCGATTCCACCACTTTTACAGATTCTAATCGCTTTAAAATTCTATGTAACTGGAGATTTTCGTGTAAGCACTACTTGTAAGGTTATATATACTAAGTGGTATATCGTTTGTGGCTATTATTAAAGTTATTCCCTGAATAATTTCATTTAATTTGGGCCCTCATATAGGCTTTTTTTGTTTATTGTACTTGTATTTATGAAGACAATCGCTAATTTTTGAGGTTATGTTAAGAGAAAGCTTTTTTATATCTTCATGAGGGAGAAAAGAATTTCATTGGTAAATTTTTCAAAATTAATTGCATATTAATATTTTAAATGTGATTTATAACTATTAATGATACATATATGAGATATAAAATCAGAAACTTGTTTACTTATGTCACATTTTATTTTTATTTTTTCATTTATTTCTTTTAGTTTCTTCTTGGAGATTTAAGATGTGTCTCTCAACCAGCAGTATCAAGAATTTTGAGAAATTTGTGTAGGCATTGCCAGTACTTCGGGCATTTTTATTAAATTTCCTCCGAACTATGAGGCTGCAGATGGGCCACTTTCCTGGAGCTGTAGGAGTGATTCACTGTTTCCCTGTCCCCATCCAGAACCCTGGGGGACAGTTTGCTGAGTTCTACAGGAACATAAAATCGTGGATGTTCCCTAAATGTGCAGTTTATTTGTGACAAACATGGAAATTTTGGATATAGCTATTCAATGGCTTGGCTTCACCCACAACAGCAGAATTTTTCATAATTCTGTTGTCAAATAAATCTTTGATAATGGCAGGATTCAAGGTGTTCTGTTAGATGGCAATGGCTATACCCAGTTGCAATATTCATTTACACCCATTTTGGACCAGCATACTGCAGAAAAAAGGTAGGTATAGTTAGAAAATCTTTTTTCATAACAGGTTAATTTAATTAAAATAAATTTTGGCAAGTTATCTAAAAATTTTAATACCTGTATAAAATGGCTTATTGATAAAGAGAGAAAGAAATATATTGATTGTTTATTGTATTTGTGGAAATATTGAAATAAAAGAATTTGGGTTAAATAAATACTGCATTATATTATATATTCAATTAATTCAGATAAACAATGTAATTTACTTGAAATTACATACAAAGAATAGGTCCTTTACAGTCTGTTTAAACATTTAAAGGCATGTGAAATATCTATTTCTGCTTAATGTTCCAAAATTAAATCAGGATAGCAGAATTTTAAAATAGTGAATTTACATGTTTCTGAAATAAAAAATGGGAATGTTAAATTATAATATGTTACAGGTACAATGCTGCCCATAGAAGAACTAGAAACATTGAAAGGGTAATGGGGTACTAAAGCAAATATTTCAATGTCTGCATAGAAAAGTTAAGAACTACTCAGCCTATCATTGTGTGCTGTGCAATTCTTCACATCATTATTATGCCAAGACATTCCTGAAGAGGCAGAAGAAGATTTGATTGCTCCTGTGCCCTGTGTACCCCAGAATCACCCTTGTGGGAATGTTAATCTTCATAAACTTACAGAGAGGCATTTTTCAAATTAGAGCAATAAGAATCTTTGATAATCATATAGTTTAATACTCCATGTTAAACATTTTATTACAGCATTGATTAAATTTACATAATTTGTAAGTGATATTGCATAGATATCACAAATTGATTCAAATAGTGTAAACTTAAGCAGTTTGAGTTAGATATGTAACAAAAAGTAGTGACATGAAAATTGAAAACATTTTTGAAAGAAGTTTCTTATTATTTTATCAGAAAATAATGGTATTATGATCCATAAAAATTTAATATTTAGTTCCATTTCATTTTCCTGCAAATTCAAATTTAATTTATTCAAAGTTATTTTTTTTTTATTTTAGTATTGAAATATATTAACATAATTTATGAGTAGTACTGCAAAAGTATCATACAGATAGTGGAAACTTAGCAGTTTGAGTTAGGTGTATACAGCAAGTAGTGACACTAAACATTTTTGAGAATTTTCTCATTTTATCAGAAAACTGTCATTTTGATTTATAAAGATATGTTTAATATCCAGTTATATTTTATTTACAGTTACTCCATTTTATTTCCCTGCATACTCAAAGTTAAATATTTTATTGCAGTATTGAAATAAGTTTACATAATTTATGAGCAGTACTGCAAAGGTACCAAAGGTAACTGATGCAGATGGTGCAAGCTTAATTTTGAATTATTTTTCAGCAAGGATGTAATAACATTAACATTTTTTTTTTGGGGGGGGGGAATTTTCTATTTATTTTATCCAAAAACCATGCTTTGGCCTGTAAAGAAATGTTTAAGTTCAAACTCATTTACTATTAACCATTTCATCTTTATGTATATTCGTGTAATTTTAAATAAATATTCACTGAATACTATTAAGATGTGCAGTAATATTATTTAAAATATTAATATTTATAATGAGTGACAATTGTTGGGTGAAAACATTCTGTAACATTGTTCCCCAACCAGTTGACAGCATAAGATTGGTGTATTTTTTCTCACTATTGTTAACAGCAAAACAGATTCTATTCCACCTAAACATTCACGAAGATATATTAAGATTTAGATAGGTCTATTTTTAACTTTGAAGAATATTAGTTTATTTAGATAGGTCTATTTTTAACTTTGAAGAATATTAGTTTATAATTAAGTTAAAGTTTTTTAGTAGATGATAACAAATAAAGTGTTTATTTTTATGCCTAAAAGAATAATTAATAAGTTGAATATGGACATTTTAATTTTGACATTTGCTGCTGTAATCCATTATGCAGTATGTTGTTCCTTTGAGCATGACTCACGCTTATCTGTCCTATTATGCCTCACTTATGCTGTAGGAAGAACTTATGACTATAGGGGTTACCATAATCCATATTTGATTATGAAATTCTACTTCGTTTTCTCTGTAAAGCTGAATTGTTATCTTTATGTTGGTATTTATAACACTCATGTGCTATGTGAAAATTTTTGACTGAAATTAAAGGGCCAGGATAGGCTAAGATTTTTACAATTTTGAAAAAGGCATAGAAAATTTTAAATTTTGTAATTTTTAAAAATGGCAAGTATTAACTAAAATTTTAATATTTTTAAATAGTGCAAAGATAGGCTAAAATTTTCAGATTTTTAAAAAAGCAATATATGCAAAAATATTCAAGAGTGTTAAAAAGGACAAAGAAAGGTTAAAATTTTTATGCTTTTAAAAAATGCAAATATAGGCTAAAGTTTCCAGATTTTATAAAAAGGCATAGAAAAGCTATAGTATTAAGGCAATTAAAAGGGGGGGGAAAAAAAGCTAAAATATTCAGATTAAAAAAAAAAACAGATAGGCAAAAAATTTTAAATATTTATTAAAGGTATGATAGGCCAAAATGTTCAAATTTTTAAAAAAGCAAACACAGGCTAAAATTTTCAGATTTTTAAAAAAGACAAAGATATAATATGGAAGTTTTATGGAATTTAAATGAGCAATAGGTTAATTTTAATTACAAATATAGGCTAACACTTTAAGGTTTTTAAAAAGGCAAACATTGGCCAATTTTTTCAGGAAATTAATAAGGGCAAGACAAGCTAAAGTTCTCAGATTTTTAAAAACGGAAATGGTAGGGTAAAATTGACAAATTGTTAAATAAGACAATGATTGGCTACAATTTTTAGAGAGTTAAAAATTGCCATTTTGCTCTTTTTAATTTCCTGAAAAATTGAGCATATATTTATATTTTTTTAAAATCTGAACTGTTTAGGCTATATTTTCGTTTTTTAAAAACCTGAATTGTTTACTTTATATTTGCCCTTTTTAATTCCCTGAAAAATTTGGCCTATATTTGCTTTTTTTAAAACTCTAAAAATTTTAACCAATCTCTCCTTTTTAATTCCCTAAAATTGTATCCTTTAAAACCTGAATATTTTAGCCCATCTTTACTCTTTTAACTTCGGAAGAATTGTAGCTTATATTTGCCTTTTTGACAAACTAGAAAAGTTCAGCCTATCTTCCCTCCTTTGGATTCTTTGAAAATTTTTGCCTAGGTTTGCCTTTTTTAAAAATATGAAAATTTCAGTTTATTAATGGCCTTTTCAATCCCCTGAAATCGCACCCTTACTTTGCTGTTTTTAAAAATCTAAAAATTTAAGCCTATTTTTGTCCTTTTTTAATTCCCTAAACATTGTACCTTATTTTTCCTTTAGAAAATGTGAAAATTATAGCCCAGCTTTCCCTTTTTAACAATGTGAAAAATTTAGCCCTACTTTGCCTTTTTTAAATCCTTAAAAATAGGAGCCTAACTTTGCTTTTTTTAAAAATCTGAAATTTTTACCCTATATTTGCCCCTTTTAACTCCCCCAAAACTATAACCTATATTTGCCTTCTTTAAAAATCTCAAAATTTTAGCTTAGATTTCCTTTTTTAAAAATTAACCTATCTTAATTCCCTTTTGTAAGTCTGAAAATTTTAGCTTTTCTCTGCCTTTTTTAAAAATGTTAAAATGTTAGCCTATCTATTCTCTTTTTAATTTTCTAAAAATGGTAGCCTATCTTTGCCGTTTTTAAAAATCTGAAAATTTTAGCCTCTTTGCCCTTTTTATTTGTCTAAAAAGTGTGGCCGATATTTCCCATTTTTAAATAAATTAAAAGGCTTAGCCTATCATTGCTATTTTTAATTCCATAAAAATTGTAACATATCTTTACCTTTTAAAAATTCTGAAATTTTAGTCTACATTTGCCTTCTTTAAGCATCTAAAATGTTTGCTCTATATTTGCTCGTTTTAATTCCTTGAAAATTTTGTCCTATCTTTGCCGTTTTTAAAATATGAACATTTAACCTCTCTTTGCCTTTATGAAAAATGTGAAAATTTTAGCCAATCTTCGCCCCTTTTAACTCTCTAAAAATTGTAGCCTGTCATAGGCTGTTTTAAAAATATAAATGTATAGCCTTACTTTACACTTTATAATTCCCTGAAAAATTTGGCTTTTTGTAAAAATAAAAAAATGTTGCCTATTTTTACCCTGTTTAATTTGCTAAATATTAAAGCCTATCTTTGCCATTTTAAAAATATCTGAAAATTTTAGCCCCTCTTTGCCTTTGTGAAAATTTTGAAAATTTTATCCCATCTTCGCCCTTTTCAATTCCCCCAAAATTGTACCCTATCTTTTCCCTTTTTAAAAACAGAAAATAGATTATCTTTGTCTTTTTTACAAATCTGAAAATTTTGTAATTTTTTAACTCTTTATAATAAATTCTGAATATATTTGCTTATTTCAGAAAATTTTGACTGTATCCACAGTAATTATGCTTATTATTGGCCTATTACTGACTTTAATAAGACCATTTTTATCTTTGTTGATTTTTGCGTTTTGGGGGTGGGCTGTTTAAAGAAATATTTTATATATTTTCCCGTTTTGTTCATTTTACGCAGTTTCTTTAGCAATTCCGGATGTTTTTAACTCCTTTTCAACATTTTTTTTTTTTTTTTTAAGAAATAGAGCTTATATTTACCATTTCTAAATATTTTGAAACGTTTCCTAATAAATTCTGCATACATTTTACAATTTTTTTTTACCTTTTCTTCAGTAATTATTTTAACTTTTGCTAAATTTAACTATCTCACGCCGTTCCTTAAGAAATTCTTTCTATCATTCCTTATTTTTTTCCTTTTCCTCTTTTTAAAGAAATCCCCCTTATATTTTCCCATTCTGTTTATTTTACGCCGTTTCCTTAGTAAATGTGCTTATTTTTTAAGATTATGGCTTTTGTCGCTTTTGCTTTAGAATTTGTCCCTGTATTGGCCAATTCGAACCCTTTTCACGGTTTCCTTAAAAAATTCTGCAAACATGTGCCTATTTAAGCCTTTTAGAATATTTCTTTAGTCATTGTGTTTTTTAAACCGATTTTTCACTTTTCAGTATGAAATTCTGCCTATATTTGCCGATTTTTTTTATTTTAAAAGAAATCATCTATATATTTGATTATTTTAGTCCTTTTCATTCTTTCCTTAACTCCGTACTATTTTAACTATTATTGCGTTTATCCACATTTTCTTACGAAATTGTGCCTATATTAGTCAATTATACACCTTTTGAAGGATTTCCTAATAAATTGTACATTTATTTGCCTATTTAGGCTTTTCGTAGTTTCCTCTGTAATAATACCTATTTTTGCACAATAAGCACATTTCTCTTTGTTCCGTAGTGCATCATCCTACCTTTGATTATATTTGCTTTTTTTTTTTTTTTTTTTTTGGGTAGACTTTTCCAAGGTTTTTCCCAAAAAAATTTACATATATTTTCTAATTTAAGTATTTTTAGACCATTTCCTTGGAAGTTAGGTTTATTTTTTAATCCTATTTCTATTTCTTCAGTAAAGCATTCTTCTTATCCGTTCCGATTATTGCTTGAAGTTGCATTTAAAAAAAAACATATATATTGGCTATTTTCGTCATTTTTCGCTGCTTTCTTTGTAATTCCGGCTGTTTTTAACCATTATAGCGTTTTCAACATTTTCACAAAAGAAATTATTCCTATAATTGCAAATTCTAAACCTTTTTAAGGCTTGTAAATGAATTCTGCATATATTTGTCTATTTATAACTTTTAAGATTATTTCCTCGGTAATTATTTCAATTGTTTAAATTAACATTCTGACGTTGTTCCTTAAGAAACTATTTCTATCTTTGCCTCTTTTTTTCTTTTTCTTGCTGATTTTGAAGTTTTATATATATATATATATATATATATATATATATATTTGCCTGTTAGTTCATTTTACGGCAATTCCTTTGCTAATCTACCCATTTTTAACTATTGCTGCATTTTTCGCCTTTCTCATTATAAATTATGCCTATATATATATATATATATATATATATATATACTATTAATAGAGTAATAAAAACTTCTAAAAAGCACAAAAACTCATAAAAAACACTCAGAGTGCAATATAAAAAGGTTCACATAAAATTCCACACTAAAAACCGTAAAATTGAACACTAAAATCACACTATATTTCGAGCTTGGCTCATTTTCATCACGTGACCAAGAGCCAAGCTCGAAATATAGTGTGATTTTAGTGTTCAATTTTACGGTTTTTAGTGTGGAATTTTATGTGAACCTTTTTATATTGCACTCTGAGTGTTTTTTATGAGTATATATATATATATATATATATTTACCAATTTCAGCCTTGTTGACTGTTTTCCTAATAAATCATGTTTATATTTGACGATATATACCTTTTTAGATTGCTTCCTCTGTAATTATTTTTATTTTTGCTTAATTTCACAGTCTCGCGTAGTTTTTTAAGAAACTCTTCCTGTCTATGTCTATTTTTCCATTTTCTTCCGGTTTTTAAAGAAGTACTTCTTATATTAGCTTCTTTTGTTAATTTTGTGCTATTTCCTTAGTAAATCCGCTAATTTTTAAATTTTATGACGTTTTTTTCACATTTGTCTTAAAAAATTATGCCTATATTTTCTATTTAAGCAATTTTAAACTATTTCTTAAGTAATGTTGCCTCCTTTTTAAGTTTATTCCTCGATGTACAGTTTGACGTCCTTATTTTTGCTGATTATTGCTTTATTTGATATTTTTTAAAGAAATTCTTTATATTTTGCTTATTTTACATGTTAGGCTGTTTCCGTAGTAATTCCGGCCATTTTAAAATATTATAGCTATTTAAACATTTTCATAAAAGAAATTGAGCCTATATTTGCCTATTGTAAACCTTTTGAAGGGTTTGTAAACAAATTCTGCACATATTTGCCTATTCGGGCATTTATAGGCTGATGCCTGGGAAATTAATTATTTTTTTTTTTAATTTAAAAGTCTCACTCCGTTCATTAAGAAATTCTTCCTCTTTTTGTTTTATTTTTCTTTTTCTTGTTATTTTTAAAGAAAATTTCCTTATATTTGACTGTTTTGTTCGTTTTAGGATTTTTCATTAGTAACTTTTTAACAATGATGGCGTTTATATATTTTTCTTAAGAACTACTTACCTATATGAGCATTTTTTTAACGGTTTTCCTAATAAAATCTGCACATGTTTGTCTGCACATTGTTAGACACCCTGCTCAGTAATCTAGTTTTCTTAACTTATTTCTCCATGTTCAGTAATATATTCTTCATATCTCTGCCTCCCAAGATCGCGGCTTCAAACTCGGCTAGGATCGATGGAATTTTTTCGGGCGTAAATCTTAAGTATGGGCTTCCTTCGGAATGGAAGTAAAGCCATGGTACCCGTCTCGTACATTTACAGCACTAAAGATAACTTCAAGCCTGAAAGAAGAGACTTCTGAGCAAAATTTGTCGGCCGTTTCACACCCTGAATAGAATGGGATGCTGATGACCTTAGATGTTAACGAACGTCCGTAAATAAACTAAATAAAGACAATCTCTGCACATGATTAGTTTTTATTGCGGATTTGTAAGATAGTCTTTATACATTGGCGTATTTTTGTCATTTTATGCTGTTTCCATAGTAACTCCAGATATTTTTAACTATTGTAGAGCTTTGGACATTTTCATATTAGAACTTGATGTTATAGTTTTATACCTTTTGAAGGTTTTACAAATACTTTCTGTATATATTTGCCTATTTAGGGTTTTTAGACTATTTCCTCTGTAATTATTTTTATTTTTGCTTAATTTAAGAGTCTCGCGTTGTTCCTTAAGAATCCTTCATTTCTTTGCCTATTTTTTCTTTTTCTTGCTCTTTTTAAAGAAATTCTCCTCATATTGCCTCTTTTGTTTATGTTACACCATTTCCTTTGTAAATCGGCCAATTCTTCATTATTATGTCGTTTTTCACATTTTTCTTAACAAATTGTGTCTATATTTGCCAATTTTATTCTTTTTCACTGTCTTCCTAATAAACTTTGGATATATGTGCTTATTTATGAATTTTTTACCGTTTCCTCTGTAATTAAGCATTTATTAAGCACATTTCTCTCAATACAGCGAGACATTTTTCCTAACTTAACCGATTATTAATTTTTAAAGAAAATCTCTATATATTTTCCTATTTTCGTCACTTTACATACTTCTAAACCTACTGATGGGGTTGCATATAAATTCTGCATGTATTTACCTATTTAGGCATTTTCAAACCGTTTACCGTGTAATTATTTTTGTTTTTCTTAATTTAACAGTCTCATGCTAATCCTTACGCTGATTGACCTGAACTGTTAAAGAGCGCCCATAAATAAATAAACGCTAATCCTTAAGAAATTCTTTCCATCTTTGCATTTTTTCTTTTTCTTGGTTTCTATTAAAGATATTCTCCTGCCTCTCTTGCTCATTTTAGATTAATTCCAAAGAAATTCTGTTACTTTAACACCATTTTTGCGTTTTTATCTTTTTCTGAAGAAATTGTGCCTATATTTGCCAAATTTTATCCTCTTTTTTTTTTAATTACGGTTTTCCTAATAAATTATAGATATATTTGGCTCTATCAATCAATTTTAAACTATTTCCTCAGTAATTATGCTTATTTTTTAAGCTTATTTCTCTGTTCAGAAAGACAATCTTCTAATCTCTGCCTATTATGCTTTTTCTTGAGGGTTTTAAAAGAAATGTTCTATATATTTTCATATTTTCGTCATTTTGCGCTATTTCCTTAGTAATTCGGACTATTCTGAACTGTTTCAGCGTTTTTCAACATTTCCATTAAAGAAATTTTCTACATTTGTTATTTCCAAACAATTTCAATTCCGCATATATTTGCCTATGTAGGTCTTTATAGATTCTTACCTCAGTAATTATTGTTTTTTTTTTTCTTTATTCAACAGTCCCGGGCTCTTCCTTATTAAACGTTTACTATCTTTGTTTATTTTTCCTTCTTGCAGTTTTTAAAGAATTCTCCAAATATTTTCCTCTGTTCATTTCACGGTATTTCATTACTAAAACTGCCCATTTTTAATCATGATCATGCGCTATTCACATTTTTATCCAGAAACTGTGCCTATATTGGCCAGTTCTAACCTCTTTCATAGTCTTCTTAACAAATTATGCATATATTTTCCTATTTAAGCATTTTAGATCTTTTCCTCAGTAATTGTGCGTTTTTAAGGCTATTTTTCGGGTTTCAGTGAGATATTTTCCTTATCTCTGCTATTATTGCTTTGTCTTCTTTTAAAAAGAGAACCTTTATGTATTTGCCTATTTTTTTCATGTTTCGTAGTTCTCTTAGTAATTCCGGCTATTTTGAACTATTATAGGTTTTTCATCACCTTCATAAATGCAATTTGGCTATATTTATATGTTATAAAACTTTTGAAGTGTTTCTAAAAAAAAATCTGGATATATTTACCCGTTTAGTACTTTCCAGAATGTTTCCTTAGTATTATTTATTTGTTTATTTGCTTATTTAATTTAACAGTTTCACGCTGTTCCTTAATAAAATCTTCCTATCTTTGTCTCATTCTTTTTAAAGAAATTCTCTTTATATATGCCTATTTTGAGCACGTTACCTATTTCGTTAGTAAAACTACCCGTTTTTAACTATTAGGGGTTTTTCTCCCTTTTTTTAAGAAATCGTGCTCATATTTGCCAATTCTAGCCTTTTACGCGGAATTTCTAATAAATTCAGCATATAACATATTTAAACATTTTTAGACTTTTTTTTTGTCAATATTGTGCACATTTTAGGCATATTTCTCGCTGTTCAGTAAGGCATTTATCATATTTCTGCGAATTAATGCTTTTTTACTGTTTTTAAAAAAATATATTGAATATTTGGCTATTTTCGTCTTTTAATGCTGTTTCCTTAGTAATTCCGGGCATTTTTTAAAATTATGATAGCGTTTTTCAACATATTAAAAAAATGGCTATTCTAAACCTTATAAAGGTTTTATAAATAAATTCTGTACATTTATGCATTTAGGCCTTTTTAAACTTTTACCTCGGTTACTATTTTATTTTAGCTTAATTTAAAGTCTCACGCCGTTCCATAGGAAACACTTCCTATCTTTGCTTATTTTTACTTTTTCCTGCTCTTTTTATAGAAATTCATCTTACATTTGCCTATGTGTTCATTTTACGTTATTTCCACCATTTTTAACCATAATGGCGTTTTTCATTTTTTCTCAAATTGTGCATATATTTGCCAATTTCAATCTTATTTGTGGTTTATCTAATAATTGCTCATATATTCCTAATGAAGCATATTATACCGTTTTCTCATATTTGCGTAGTTTTCAAACTTCCGCTTTATTATACTGTGCTAAGTTTTTACATGTGCCAACTCTACCTTACGAGTACCGCCACGGGTGGCCGAGGTCGTTAAGGCGCGGACTTGTGAGCGGGAGGTCTGGGGTTCGAATCCCGCCAGAACCGTCCTCTCTAACTGAGGTTTTTTCTAGGTTTTCCTCAGTCTTCATAAATGGCAAATGCCGAGGAGGTACCCTAAGATCAGGCCTGGAAAGATTTCTTCATAAAAAATAAACCCTTTCCCAATATATCATTTCATCTCATGTATCATCGGTGTCCATCGCTGTGGTGCCTCTGTAGCAAAAACGGGCGTTAAACACAATTCATTCATTCTAGCTTACGAATACACTAGTTTATTGTATGGGTACTGAGATGGCGATGAAGTGGCTTGGCTGGAATGAACTTTGACGCTTTGGCTACATTGCGTAGGATTTTATTTTGTATTGTTTATCTTTTTATATGCGAAAGAGCTGCATACCTGCTCACCGGGGCTGCATACGTCATTATTGGTCTTGTAAGCTTTTGTACAGCGTTAGCCCGGTTTCCAGTGGCGATTATTACTGCAGTCAATAAAAGGTAAATGTATCTTTACGCGCGATTGCTTCGTTTCTGGTCTAGTGATGTGTTGATACACTTTAGTCCGCGATCCATGGTGACGTCGAGGTAGCCTACCTTATTCGAGCAGTTAATGGAACAGTCAAAATACTTAAGAGCTGATAAGCGCTGTTTTTGGTGCGATTTTTTTAACAGTATTGCCTGGCATTTTTATTTTTGTGTGATTACTTTGACTTGTATTTTGCCAGTCAGTCTTCTAATAAAGCAAATAGGTTTTATAACTGATACTAATTATTTGGACTTTTTGGACCACTGTGGACGTGGGCATACATGAATGCCTTTGTATTATTTGGAATTTGTATTTTATCTGTGTAAAAGTTAAATATTGCTGTCTCTAATAAACTGCTCTAGGGGACATCTGCTGGTATTAGATTGGTTGTGGATTGGCATTGGTTAGCTTTATAGTGAAATTTTCCATTTATTAGGTAATGGGTAATGTGATTTATTGTACTGTCAGAGAAGTTATAACCGATGAGCTTACGAAGCAGTCCTTCATGCCACACTTTGTTGAAGCCTCGTTCGAAGTCGAGCATAAGGGCATCAGTTCATTTCCTGGTGTTGTATATATGAGTAATATTTTCAGTGGTACCCAAAAGTTGGAAAGCAGGTCATTGTTTTATACGAAAGCCAAATTGTCGACACGGATTATATTGTTTCCTTTAATGTGTACGTTTATTTCCTTTACAGTTACATTTTCAATCCTTGCCCAACATGTTAATTGGGCTTTGATTGGTCTGTAATTGTTCGGGTTGCTGCGGTTTTCATTGACTTTTGGAAAGTGGAGGTAGATTTTTAAGAACAATATTAGGAGTATTATCTTGCTGAAGTGCCGTGCGTTTTGGTAAATACTTAATAATCCAAGCAATTTCCAAGGGGCATGTGCGGCGTAGTTTCTTATGTGTTAGATTCTTGGCCACGCCCTTAGTTAACGAAAAGGGTTCTGAGATGAATTTGGGTGACACTGGTGTGGTATTGGTTGAGAGTGTGCTTTCGAGGGCATCCTCAAGAGTCTCTGCTTCCGTTGGGTTTGTTTGTGCGATTTGACTATTAAGGTGTAATGGCGAGGGGGGGGGGGATTTGGGGGCTAGTTCTAGTCAGGAATATAGATATTCGCTCTAGTTTGTTCCTTTCGGGGAATAGCTCGTGGTTCCAATGGTCATACAATGCTTGGGATGTGCATAAACGTGCTAACAGAGTTTAGTTCTCGTTAGTGTATAGCATGAGGTGTATGCCATGTTTGCTGCTATAATCTTCGTGATGTAGCTACTGCGTCATTCATGTCTGCTTTGCTGGTAACCGTAGGGGTGAGTAAGTATTTCTCAATATACGTTCGGAAGTTTTTCCAATTTGCCTTTTTGAAGTTACACCGGAGAGCATATTTCATGATATGCGATGTTTCGTCCAGTGTGGCTATAACTGTTTAGTGGTCACAAGAGAGAGCGCACACAATACATTCATTACGTGGCTTCACTGAAGTCATATCAAGAATATCTGATTTCTGGGCAGGCTGACCTGGAACATGAGTGGGTTCGTTATGAGCATATATTAAGTAAAGTGAATTTTGCTCGTGTGGAGATAGTCGAATTTCTATAGTGTTTATTTTATTATAGATCCAATTAGAATGCATAGTGCTTAGGTCTTCGAAAGTCAGGACTCTATTTCGAAGATTCATAAGTATATCGACAACGTTCGCTTTAATATACCCAAGAGGAATGAATGTTAAATTCATTGTTATGCTAGATGCTGCATTGTAACTATTATTAATAATAATAATAATAATAATAATAATAATAATAATAATAATATGGCTTCAATCCGGGCTAGCGGAGGTACGTATTGCTAATACTGTTCAATTGTACATTTACTTCTGTGTGGAACCCCCTACGCGTCTATCTCTGTTGTTAAGATATATATTTTGTAGCTTGCTATGTGGTACTTGTCGTTCGTGGAAAAATGTATCCCTGTACTTGCTACACTGTAAATTTGGTGTGTATTCCCAGTGATCGAGTGATAACCATACTTGCCTCGTAGACCCGAGATCACGGGTTCAATCCAGACCGGGGTGGGTGGATGTTTTCCGGAATAAAAATCCAAAATTAGACTTACTGCGAAATGGAAGTAAAGCCGTGGGTATTATGTCGTAGATTTACGACGTAAAAGCATCTCGTGCCTGAAGAGGCCTCTGAGCAAAATTTATCGGTCGTTTAACGCCCTAAATTGAATGAAAAGCTGATGACCTAAGATATTAAAGAGCGAAATAAATCAAATTAACCAATCAGTCATTTTGGTGTCTAGTGATAAAGTCTTTTGAGTTCCTCTTTATGGCGGCGTATGCCTTGCGCATTCATATTCAGCTACAATTTATTTGCTCAACCATGGAAGAGTCTTATGAAGTTCGCAATTTGGGCTATGATCTGGTGTTGGAACTGTGGTTGAACAATTAGAGTGCTCAAGAGTTCTACGGCCCTGTTCTTGACCTCTTCACATGTGACACCGTTTAGCAGAATGTTGCTGTGAAGCATGCCATAATTTGTGTTTGCCTTATAATATGGCCTTTTACTACCACGCGGAGCAGCGCCAGTTTGGGTGTCTATAGTGGTTATAGCAGCTCTAGTAGTCGTATCATTCTCCTGGTTAGCACGATGCGGAGGCTGGATTGGCCGGTCCCGCAGTGCTATTGTGAAACATGAATTCTCGCGGTTTCCCTCAGACCTTGAAGGGGTTGGTCTCTGGGTGGTAGTCCGCTAGGTGGAATAGATGCTTCCAAGCGGAGGTTTATCTTTATTCTGTATTCGGGGCAACCCTGAATACGTACCCACAGCCTGGAATTTTTATTTTATATATTATTAATAGCCAAGTAACAATCAGAAGTACCAGGTAATCGTATAGGAAAATTTTGAAAGGATAACGAGGACCCGCCTAACCCTACATATTAGGGGAGAATGTTGTTGAGCTGTCGGCCTATGGCATCTTTTTCAAACATGACCGAAGGCTCTGAGTTACACTGGGAGGGGGGAGCCTAAATGGTTATACAGTCCCTGAGAATAGACTAGCTGAAGTGCAATTATTAGGTCGCGGGTGACTTGTAGTTGAACTGTGAGATCTGAGTTGATTCTGAAGAATGCATCTTCCAGAGTGTGTACTGTTATTTGGAGGTCTGCAGATTTTGGTTGGTGTGCGGTGAAAAATGTGCGAAGGAGGCAGGCTGGTAGGGTTGATGGTATCTCTGTTTATGTTAGGCGGTGCTGACTTCAGGTTGACTGCTATGATCGGCGTGGCGAAGAACTCGTTCGTTTAGCGGGAACGAGACCTATGAAGTGCCACTTTCTTTATCATGAGGCGCAAAATCTTGTCGGCGAGTAAGGTCGCAAAAAGTGTACTAGTAGGTAAAAACTCCAGCAATACATTATTGCCACCTAATCTCCCGAGTGTACTTCGACGCTGAATGCCCATAAACGCAGTATCTTCGGAATGGGATGATGCAGTTGTGATTTCTGGTTTCTATGGAATTACGTTCCCAAAGAACTGCATTATGGACATTATTGCACTCTGAGATTTGAAGAAAGAACAGTTTCACGAGCGAGATAGGGCCATGGAAGGAGTGCTTTTTTAAATTATTTGCTTCGAAACCCCTCTCGGAATGCTGCGAATAACTAACTGCACTGTATCGGTGCGGCTAGTGGGAATTGGCATTTGCTAGATGGAGATAGTAGAGAGAGCTTCCGGCTTAGTTCTGGAGATACCGGCGGTGAGCGGTGACTGTATGGTGGAGTGGCGATAGAAGCCTGGTACGTTAGCATTGCATCTTGATAAACTGTGGATTCAGGGCTGGTTTTGCAGATGCTGGCTGTCTGCCTTCCTCGGCGAGCCCTTCAAAGTTTCCGAGAGGTTTAAAACTTTTATCCACTTTGATTCGAGCCAGTGAGTAGAATGAGACATAGGTAGCAAACGCGCTTTGCATCCAACGCTCCCTCGGTTTCTTCGGTGCCAAACTCAGCCAACTTAGTACCAGCCCGGGAAACATCTATTGAAGCTTCTTCAGCCAAAACCGCTTCGGCGCAGGCTTTCCATGGTGAAATTACTCCAGACGGCGCTGCCAAATCATCAGCAGCACATCCATTGCAGGTCACCTCACCAATACTAATCTACATTCGTCCTCCTCTCCATCATCAGGACTATCACTCCTCAACGTATAGAAACAAAACGTCATTTACCTTCAGCGTCCTCGCATACCGGATTCCCCGGTTCTACGCCCATTACTTTATGCTACACACAGTAGTAATTATGGCCGTCAATAGTACGTGCCATTCGCACACGATCAGATCGAGGATCATCGCCGTTGGTACGCCTAGTCTTCAAGACCAAGCCGATTTTAATAACTCGCTGACAAGAGGATTATACATCGCCGCACAGCAATCCATACTAGAGCTTAGACGAAGCTAGCACACACAGCCCTGTCGGCGCTGTTGTATATACGGGCACCCCATGGAATCCTGCACTGTCCCACTGTAATGTCATTATTGGCTAGAGCAATTAACTGCTGCCAGCACACAACCTGACCTAGCTCACCATCGCAGATGCTGTGTTACTTGTTCTGGCACAGATCACTTTACGGGCCAAAGTGTCTCCGCTCGCCACCGATCGGAGTCCACAACGAGCAAAAGGGAGCACCGATGATTTCAGCATCGCCCTCACCTACCAGCTACAATAATGCTGTTCTCCCACCTACAATCGCCAAAATAATGAAGCACTAATTACCAGACTGCGGACAGTAGAAGTTGCCGCTGAAGCTCTCCCAGCCGATCTAACTAAGAATGTCAACCACCTCACGAAACCGGTCACCTCATTTCATGATGCTGCCTCAACATCCCTCAGTGCGCTAGAGGAGGCATTTTCTGGATCCGGGAAAGCCAACCTCTGTACCAAGCTCAACACGGGTTTCAACTGTCTTACAGAACTGGTCCGTCCCTACAGGACGCCACCTCAACACGCCCCAACATG
This sequence comes from Metallyticus violacea, assembly GCA_030762175.1. Lineage (NCBI taxonomy): Eukaryota > Metazoa > Arthropoda > Insecta > Mantodea > Metallyticidae > Metallyticus > Metallyticus violacea. The sequence goes on along the minus strand of CM060846.1, from coordinate 125,144,207 downwards.
TTGAAGGAGGTATATACGAAAACCCGATCCATAGGTTTGTCTTCTGAGGGCAAACTAACTCAAACGATTGAATTTAACAACTAGTTATTCAGAACAGAACTCGCCCTCATCCATGATTATTTTACAACCATAAACAAAAGAAAATAATAATTAAAGAATAAATTCTACTCCTACAAATACCTTTACTTATATCACCCTTAATTCCCACGAAGGCAAGCTGTCAATAGTCAGCTACAAATAGTCAATATAACACAATTAGGAGACACACATACAAACTGTATTGAAGTAACATATGACAGCGGAAAATTTATTCTAACAAATCAATATTTTCAATACAGTCATCCAATCGATCCTTATATAACAAAAATAAAAGAGGTCAGTAACACTTTAAAAAAAAATTGAGCAAATATTCACAAGCGATGCCAATGCCAAATCTGGCTGCTGGTATAGTAACATCAAAGACGAAAGAGGAGAAAAACTGGAAGAAGCTATTTCTGAACTAAATCTTTTTGTCAATAATCAACCCAACTACCCTCCTACTTTCGAAAATAGAGCCAGTGCTACTGCCAACATTGACATAACTTTATGTAAGTTAAGCTCAAATAATAAATTGGAAAGTAGGTCACAGATTAATCTATTTCGATTACTGCACACGAAAACCAAAATTTAAAGAAGGAAGAGGACAGGAAATTTACAATTGCAAACAAGCAGACTGGAATCTTCTAAGACAGGAATTTGAAAACCTAAAGTTACAATACGAAGGAGAGTCTATTGATAGGGACGCCAATAACCTTGTCCAAACAATACGAAAGGCTATGGAGAAATCTATTCCCACAACCATACCCCAAAAATATTATAATACTATTTGGACGGATGCACTGCAAAAAGCAAGAAGCAAAGTTAGGAAACTAAGAAAAATTTATCACAGATCGATAATTGCAGAAGAAAGGGAGAGAAATCTAAATAAATATAGAGAAGCTAAAAAGAAATATAAAACCACTTTAGAAGAAATAAGGACGAACTCATGGAAAACATTCGTAGAAAAGAAATTAGACACCAATATATGGGGAATGTCCTATAAAATTATTATGGAAAAAATCAAGAAACCGGATATTCTAAATACAATAAAAAAAGACAATGGTGAAATGACTACAGACTGGAAAAGCTCTGTAAATGCCCTTTTGGACAAGTTACTTCCACAGGATGACAAAAGTAAGGATAATATTCAGCACATTCAAAAAAGAGTGGATATGAATACCATATATAAAAATAATAGACTAATTCACCCCTTTGATGTGTTGGAAATTAAGTTAGCTATAAATGAGCCAAAAAGGGATAAAGCAGCAGGTCCAGATGGAGTAATGAATGAAGTGTTGATGAAATTGGAAGATAAAATTACACCGTTCTTATGTCGACTTTTTAATGATTCTATATGGCAAGGGCGCTTTCCTTATTGCTGGAAAACAGGAAAAGTTATTCTCCTGAAGAAAAGTGCCGACAAGGATCCTAAGGAGCCGAAATCATATAGACCTATATGCTTCTTAAATACTCTTGGAAAAATCTTAGAAGCACTCGTCTGTAAAAGATTAAAAGAATTTAGGATCATGACGAGTATGAATAACAATCAATTCGGCTTTAGAAAAGGAAAATCGACTCAAGGCGCAATGAACCACCTATTAGATATGGTCAATAACTCAAACTCAAAATATTTAATTGGAATTCTAATTGACATTTCTGGCGCTTTCGATAATTTATGGTGGCCGGTACTATTTGAGAGGTTACGGGAAATAGATCTCCCTAAATGTCTATATGCAGTATTAATGGACTACTGGAAAGACAAAAGGGTTCATGTAAAATGTACTGAAGAAACAATTTACAGAGATATAATTAAGGGATGTCCCCAAGGCTCGATCTTAGGACCAATTTTTGGGACATAGTTTTGGAAACTCTTTTAGACAAAATAAACAACGATGAAAATGTGGCAAAAACCATCGCATATGCCGACGATGTTTTATTTCTAATAGAAGGAAACAATAGAGCAGATATAGAAAGAAGAGCGAATAAATTAACTAATAAATTAAGTAATTGGTGTAGTAAAACTAAACTCCAAGTCGCTCCAACTAAATCAGGCTACATGCTTTTGAAAGGTAATCTCAAAAGAGATCCATGCATAAAATATAACAACCAAAATATAAGACGCCAAAAAGAAGCAAAATATTTGGGAATTTACTTAGATGAGAAACTAAACTTTAGGAAACACACTGAATACGTACGAAAAAAAAAAAATCCGAAAACGCTATGATGAAATTAGCAAGATTAGTTCAGTGGAATTTTAAAATTCCATTAAACGCCATTACAGCATACTACACGAGCATTTGTGCTTCAATAATGACTTATGGAGCAGGGGTCTGGGCTCCGAGGATGAAAGATGTCCAAATAAAAACTCTATTAAGAAGATCACAAAGGAAGGTGTTATTAAGATTTACAGGGGCATTAAGCACCTCAACCACTATGGCCCTTTTTGTAGTAACAGGAATATGGCCAATTGACCTATTGATTAAATTAAGAGGCGCTGTTTATTGGTTGAAGAAAGGCAAATTGGAGAAAGTAAGTTTAATAATCGGCAGTCACTGCAACAATTTAAATGAAATAAAACATAAATTAAAAGAACAATGGCAGCACGAATGGGAAAATGCCGAGGCAGGCAGGAGAACTTTCGACTTATTTAACAACATTTTTGAGAGATTAAAACTAATATTTATACCACCTACCAAAGGCACCTTATAGGAGACGGGCCTTACAAAACTTATTGGAAGAAAATTAAAAGAACAGAGGACGATATCTGTACACTTTGCGAAATACGGGATAACCCAGAGCATGTGTTATTTGAATGCACACGCTATTTAGAACATGTGAGAGAAGAAAGAGAAATTTTAAGTTACCATCAGGGGACACATATACTTAGAAATAAGGACCTATATAAATACCTCGAGCAGGCCGCACTCAAAATAAGTAACCTAGTACGGGAAGAGGTAATACCACAAGAGCAAATAATAAGATATAATGAAAAAGCTGAGGACGAGGTAAGAAGATCAGAACGCATACGTATGCAAAGACAACCCCCAAACACAAATAACTTAACAAGAATAGAAAATATACATAATAACTTTAATTAATTCAACAGGAAGAGAATGTTAGAAGGAGAAGATAAAGATAAGGGAGAAGGGAATATGCAGATGAAAATGCCTAAAAAAAATAATAAACGGGGTTAATGTTGACTTACAACCTGAAGTAGAGAATATACCTCTAAGAGTTTTGACACCGGGAAGAAGATGGAAGAAGGAAGATTACAGAAGGAGAAGGAAGGATGTTGGAGATACACGGGAATGAACCGCGGCAGGAGATGGAGGATGGAGTAGTGGTGTCCGGAGAGGAGGAGCTGAGCGCAAGAAATGGTGCAACCAAGGGACCAGGAGGATCAAGCGAGATGGAAGAAGGAATGGTTGGGAAGAAAAGATGGAAAGTAATATGGTGCAAGCGAGGTGATAGTGTTTAATGAGTTCAAGTGCTGGGACAAATAAATGAAATGAGTGGGAAAGATTAATAATGATAAATGAACTTTAAGTGAAGTAAGTTGTCAAAGAGAAGGACATTATTATGATTGCAATAAATTAAGGAGAACTGTAACAATTAAGGATAATGTCCAATTTAAGAGAATTTCTGTCGAATACTGGATACGAGTACATACCGCTGGTAACCAGTGGTTAGTAGTAGTATAGTTGTATAGTTATGGAATAAATTTAAAGGATAGAATAGCTGGCTACCAGTAATATTGTTAAATGGTTAATTTGGTAGTTTTGTAGATTTTGGAAGATTAATTTGGGAAGTAGTTAAATAAATTTATGTTTTAGTTCAATTAATTATTTTATTTTATATTTTTTGTTTATGGTTTTATTATATTATTTTAATCTAGTTATTAGGAAAATCTGTAAAATAATGTATTAAAATATTATTGAGTTGTATAGTTATAATAACAATAAATGGAAAATTTGATATACACGCCCTGGTTTAGGAAACCAGGTACCAGGGTGGCGTATACAGATATTATTTTATTTTATTTTTTTATCACCCTTAATTCCCACGAAGGCAAGCTGGGCCTTGTTCAAGCTTGCTGCACGGCAAACTATCCTGTCACTTACTACCTTAAGCATTGCTTGTTGCTGGCGTTTGGCAGTGGAGTTGACTGTGCTAGTATTTCTTTCTTGGAGTTGCTTGTCTATTCTGGCTGTGGGTGATGGCGGTAACTGCAGAGTGGGAGATGACTTGACCTGTCCTCCAGCCGGAGGCCCAGTAGCGGCGTTGTTCAGTAAAATCGTGTTGCGATCATTCTGCGGCCAGAGTATCCGAATCGCTGCAGAATTGCTGCAGTTGTCATCTCAGTGGCCGTATCCGCAGCAACGCCTGCAGGAATAACAATGCCTACTGCAACTTTCCTCTATTCTGGGTCTCCATTCAGTGATTAAAAGCATGGTTCTGATTGAATCCTGTCCAACATTTTTAGAAGAGAAGTCAGGCGGATCATAGGAAACGGTACAGCAGCGGAAAATTCTAACTGTCCTCATGAGACATATATGAGATGATCAGACAACTACAACTCAAATAACTCAACACTTCTAAAGAACTTCGCCACCACACCAACTTAGCGAACGAACATCTGTCTTCACACCTTGATAGGGTGGAAGAGGCGTTTACAGAATTCCGGTCTTCCCAGACCAGCTCATCTTTCAGAGTTATTCTACAATTTCAGGACCTCAAAACTTCATCAGAAACTGCAACTAAGAAGATCTTAACTTCCAACTACTCCTAATTAACCCACATGACTGCCCAGATAGATGAACGTAATCGTTTCCAATATAATTTCTCTACTCCTCCGCCGATTTCACTGCCAGCTTCAAGCACCACCAGTATTGCTACATGGTTGCACCGCACGCTCTCTGTTTATGTAGAATGCGACAGAATAATGCATATGTATATGTATATATATATATCCCAATATTAATCGATGATTAAAGAAACACCTCCCTGAATACTCCGTCACTCACGCCATCAATCTACGGGTGTTACTCAGGACTCTGGGCATGCGAAACTTCAGAAAAATCCCCAAACCCGCTTCCGGCACCTCCTTTTTCTGTTGACTAATGAGGGTGGTATGTGCGGGATCTCGGAACCCTTTCCTAAACTTTCCACCGTGATTATTAATCTGAAAAAGAATTTTTTCCCCACATCAGTTCAAGTTGGATCGACGTAGGAACCCCTCAGGGGCCCAAATTTTGGGTACGGGGCTTAGCGACCACGAGGCACCCGAGCTGCTCCCACAGGTCCACGCTCAGCGTGTTCGACTCATTTTAATTCCGCCTCCATTTAAATTTTTTATTCTTTTTACTTCCCTGTTCTTTGTCTTAAGGATGCCCTCGTGTTTGACACGATAAAAAATGGCGTAACTCCCATCACTGGGTTATCATGTAGGACAGGAGCGTATTCCCTGGTAAAGGCCAGGCCCGGGTAGGGGCCATTGCATGAGCTGTTATAATTCATGTAGGCAATTTGGTCTCTTTGTCAATACACAAGAAGGTGTGACCCTCAGGTTACTTCGTCCAGGCCGGGGCGAGTAACCTAAGCCGGGGTGGCGCCCAGGAAGCAGCCTGACATCAGAGAAAGTTGCAATGGTGGAGGATTAAATTCCTATAGTACAAGATTATAACCATATACAATTTAAACGCAAAAAAGTTGACGTCAAAGAAGTATGCCAGAAATCTTTTCCTCGATACTTAGTGCGGAGTCGTACGGAAGATGGTCAGTCGTTTACAAAGGTAAACCCATTTATAATTCAGAAGGACATTGATGCCATAGCTGGACCCGTTAAGTCCTGTACTCGTCTACGTAACGGATTGCTTTTGGTGGAGACACTTGGGCTGTGTCACACGAACTCATTGCTCATGGCGACGCTACTCCACGGTTATCCCATCCATGTTGAGAAACATACGGCATTGAATTTGTCGCCAGTTGTTGTTACCACTAATGTACTAGACGGAATGTCCGACACGGAAATCCATAGTTGCCTGGAAGACCAAGGGGTCACATCGGTTTATCGCGTGTAGGCAAGGAAAGAGGGGGAATTACAGCCGACCCGGACTCCTTTCCTCACTTTTGACAGGGTTGAATGGCCGCAGGAGATAAAGACGGGCTACGATTTGATTGAAGTGCGCCCACATATCCCGAGCCCGTTGCGATATTTTCAGTGTCAACATTTTGGACACACTCGCATATCCTGTAAAAGTGCCGTTTCCATCTGTGCAACCTGCGATCAAGGAAGTCATGAGGGAGCGTGTACATCCGCTCGCGTCTGCGTCTACTGCCGCGGTGATCATCCAGCCTCGTCCCGCGACTGTCCTCGTTTTAGAGAGCAGCGCTGTATTCAGGAAATCCGGGTAAAGAAAAGCTCTCCTCCACTGAGACCCTGAAGCGATACCAATCTCGTCAACCTACGGTATCTAAGACCGGTACACACAGCGCATCAGCTTCTTTTGCGTTCAAGAAGTGCGATAGCAGTACGCAGACCTGCGACCTTGTCTTTACACGGGTCCCTACTATGCCCAGTTCTCCGAAGCGCTCTACAGAGAAGTCGCGGTTGTCTTTAATGCACCTGAAATAAAGTTCAAAACGAGCCACACGAGAACCGACTTTTTGAAATCGTCAACTCCTGTTGAGAAGAAAAAGAGCCCTTCTCTTCCTCTTCCTCAGAAGGCCCGCTAGGCGGTCGCCGTCAACGCCTCTATCTACGTCCAAACGATTCCACGTGTTGGAATGGTGGATACCTCTCAACGGGAGAGTCCTCCCTCTGAGGACGCCATGGAGCAGGATGTGCCTGTTCCAGGCAAACCATCAACCCCCACGCGACTGAAGAAAAGGCGTCTGATTCGTCCTGGGTCTAACAAAAAGTAAGTATTGTATTTATTTTAACTCGTTTTAACAATGGCTATCCTCTCGCGGAATGTGCGTGGATTCCGCTGTCGAAGACCGCACCTGGAGTTACTTTTACACTCGACCTACTCTCCGCTTGTGTGTCTCCAAGAGACCAAACTTAGTACGCTAAATTATTTCACTTTATGTGGTTACTCTTCGGTGAGATTTGATCTTCCTCCCGAAGTTGGTGCTCCAGCGCATGGCGGAGTTTTAATTCTCATCAGAGATGACGTAAACAGTTGTTCATTAAATCTTCAGATTCCTCTACAAGCTGCTGCAGCTACAGTTCACTTCTCTGGCTTTAGTTTTTCAATCTGCAGTATTTACTAGCCTCCATCTGCTACTGTCACAACCATTGATTTTCACTATCTTTTATCGCAGCTACCATCCCCTGTCCTACTTTTGGAGGATTTTAATGCGCACCATCCCCTATGGGGTTCCAACGCGGAGTGTGCCAGGGATAGCATGTTGGCCGACTTTCTAGACCGCCACCATCTTATTCTGCTCAACACTGGTCAAACTACTCTTATTTCTGACAGTACTCATTGTTTTTCACACTTGGACGTATCCTTTTGTTCTGCCTCATTTGCTGTTCATTTTACCTGGAATGTCATCTCTGATTTATACTCTAGTGACCACTTTCCATGTCAGATACACGTACTTTCTGCACACACACACATTTTCAGCGCGCCCCAAGATGGTTTATTGCAAAGGCGAATTGGCACCTTTTCCGATCTATGGCCGTGTTTTCTGGGTGTGAGTTTCCATCCATCGATGCCGTGATCGAGCACCTCGAAACCGTCATTCTTAATGCCGCAGAGTAGGCTATTCCCCTGTCGTCTTGCCACCCCAGACGCTTTCCGGTTCCTTGGTGTACCGCCAAATGCTGGAAGGCTTTTCGTGCACACCGAGGTGCTCTACGAGTTTTTCGTCGCCGCCATACTTCAGCAAACATGATTCACCACAAGCAACTGCGCGCCAAATGCCGTCGAATCATTAAGGATAGAAAAAAGGCGTCTTGGACTGCTTTTGCCTCCTTTTTTAATCGCACCACGCCTACATCTGTAGTTTGGGTACAGCTATGCCGCAATGCAGACAAACAAAGATTTACGCCTATACCCAGTATTAGGATATCAAATCGAGTGCTTGCTACTCTGTTTGACTTAGCCAATATTTTAGGACGCACTTTCGCTTCTGTTTTGAGCTCCTGTAATTACCCTCCATTTTGCACATTAAAGGAGCAGGTTGAGGTGAGAGGTTTCTCTTTTGCCTCCAACCATCAGGAGAGCTATAACGTCCCGTTTACCGCCAAGGAATTGGAGCGTTCCGTTACGAACTCTTGACACTGCGCTCCAGGGCCAGATGGCATTCATGTTGCTATGTTGCTGTATTTGTCGTTAGAAGGCAAGGCTTTTTTTACTCGAGTTTTTTTAACTATGTTTGGTGCTATGAAACATTTCCAAGCGCTTGTCGAATGGCCACCGTCGGATCCATACTTAAATTTGGAAAGGACCCACACCTTCATTCCAGTTACCGTCCGATTTCCCTCACCAGTGGCGTCTCCAAGGCAATGGAACGCATGATTAACGGGCAGCTTATGTGGCGGTTAGATTCGAGATACTTACTTACGTACATCCTGTGCAGTTTTCGACGTCATCAGTCCCCCCGTCGACCATTTTGTGTCACTCTCCACACACATTGTGGATAGTTTTGTACGTAAGTGTCAAACGATCGCCGTATTCTTCCATCTGGAGAAAGGCTATGATACCTGTTGGAGAAGCGGCATCCTCCGAACGCTTCACTATTGGCATATACGTGGTCGTATGTGTGTTTTTATTCGGGAGCTTATGAAAGATCAGGTTTTTAATGATCGCGTGGCATCAGTTTTATCATCTCGTTTTATTAAAGAGAACGGTGTACCTCAGGGCTCGTTACTTAATTCCACACTGTTTGCCACTGCTATCAATTCCATCAGCGAGTGTTTACCGCCAGGAATACATTCGTCGTTGTTTGTGTACAATTTTGCCATCTTTCTTTCCTCTCGGAGAACTTGTCTTTTGGAACGCAGCCTCCAATGCTTTCTCCACTGCTTTTACGCTTGGAGTGTAAATCAAGGGTTCCTTTCTCCGCAGAGATGACCGTCTCCACGACTTTCTGACGCCCCAAGGAGTATCCTCTACCATCTCTCCATCTTGGCCCAAACGCTCTCGCTTTCGCAGATTAAGTTAGGTTCCTAAGCTTGGTATTTGATAGAAAATTATGCTGGTCATCACATATAGAACAACTCAGAGGCAAGTGTGAAGGCTCTCTTTGTATTTTACGTGTTTTAAGTTGCACATCCGGGGGAGCTGACCGGACTGTTCTTTTACGTTTTACCGTTTTCTCATCAGGTCCAAACTGGATTATGGCTGTGTGGTTTATGGTTCTGCACGTCCTTCCGTTCTCGGTCGCCTTAACCGCATTCATCACCGGGGTATCCGTGTTGGCATTGGAGGATTTCCGACCAGGCTTATGTCCAGTTTTTGTACCGAGCCTGCAGAACCTCAGTTGTTTTATCGTAGGGATCTTTTACTTTCCGCTTATGGTTGTGGATTAGCTGCGCAACGTTGTCATCCCATGGAGGAGCCGTTTTTTAATGTGTCGCTCGCTGAAATTGACGCTACTCGGTCTTTTACTCCTAAGCCTGCTGGCTTTCGCTTTCGAGAGCTGTTAAAGGTGTTAGACTTAGAGTTACCTGCTTTTTTCTTATGCAGGGAAGCTTCTTTACCACCTTGGATTTTAGTAGAGGCCTCCGTTCATCTTGGGCTTACGTCTGTCTAAAGGCTACGAACGCAGTAACTATTAATCATCGTCATCGCCCTGGATGGCATTTTACATATACCGACGGCTCGAAATCTCACACGGGAGTAGGACGTGCCTTTGTTTTTAATTGGGCTAGTTTTATGTTTTGTCTTACTGTTGTGACATCTATTTTTATGGCGGAGCTTTGTGCTATTTATCGGGCGATTTTATTAATTTCTGACCAGGGACTGGGGAACAGTGTTATTTCTTCCGACTCTTTGAGTGCCCTTTTAACTTTTAGAAATCTGTACAACAACCACCCTCTTGTACAGAAGATCCAGGATGTACTGTTAATGCTTTTTAACGCTGGCGTCAGAGTGACACTGCTATGGGTACCTGGACATATTTGACTCTCAGGTAATGAGGCCGCAGATGTCGCAGCTAAATACGCACTTTTAGACCCTGCTGAGTGGTAGCACAGTTTTTACTTCGGGGATTTTAAACATTCTTCACGTCGGGGCATTCTCTCGCGCTGGCGCGAGGAATGCAATTTAATTCCCACCAATAAGCTTGGAGAATGTAAATCCGCCCCCTTGAAACAGGAATTTTGAGTGTGAAGACGGATTAAAAGTGAAGATGATTTAATAATGTGATTAATGATGGTTCGTCAATATGGTAAGGAATTTTGGTATTAGAGAAGAGAACGCAGATTCAAACAAAAGGATAATCTCAGGGTGGTATACGGGATGCAGTCACTGGATTCTAGATTACGGGATAGAACTACCTCGTAATCTCCTCTGCAATTCAAGTCGTCCGTCTCGTTCCTCGTCTTCACGCCTCGTTCCCTGCTCCAATTAGTTACGAGGGGGAGAATCTCCTCGCTGCCCGAGCTTAAATTATAAAGGTTAGCTTTATGGGAGACGCCTCGGCACTCCACGGGAAGAAGAATTTTAAGGGCGAGTCCAAATCAGAACAATGGATCAGTTACAATCACTAGTAGGTATGTGTTCCTTATTGATCCACGTTTTGTGCCTGGGAAATCACTACTACACTTGGTGGATTCAAGTACTTATCTCACTCGGCTAGAATGAAGTTTTCTCACAATAGCACAAGAAATTGAACGGTGAATAACTACAATGTTACTGAACTCAATGTCACTTAAGTCCGTGCTGTAACCACGCGTCTAAGCAATCTGAACACTCTGACTAATCTGACGAATATGACCCCACTCACTGACTGATTGACTGCACTGACTGACTTCTGACTGACCACTATCTGACTACCAAAGACCACTAGTTGACTACTAACTAACTCACTCACCACTAACTGCCCTCTAACTAACTGCGAACTCGCGGCGTTCCGATGATTTTATTCTAGTTTAGTCGGTCGGTCTTCCGACGCCTTTATTATTTAAAGTTCACTGAAATTCAAACATTTTGATTACTGTTCTTTCTTTCTCATTGGTGATTTAAATTACGCGCCTTTTAGGCCCTTGTCACTTGTTGCGTTGGTTCTCTGCCCTAACTGCGCAACGGATCCAACAGGGGCTGTTGCAATGTTCTTGAGGAGGAAGCTAGCCTAACGGTTCTGAAAAGAATTCTGTTTTTTCCCCCTTAGGTTTTATGGCCTTGGGTCAGAGCAAGCCTTAAACCAAACTTTTTTTCACGCTCCTTAACAATTTCGCGCAACGCAACTTTGTAACATTCAGGAAATTGTGAATGCTACGCTCTTGTGAGAATAATACTTGATGCCTATATGAATGTTTATATGTTATCACTTATGACTAATTTATCTTAGAGGGTAGGGGAAATCCCCATTTCACCTTTTAAGTGGTCAACTTCTCGCGCAATTCGTCGCGAAGAAGTAATTTTAGCTCGTCTGAGAATTGGGCATTACCGTTTTAGTCACCGTCACTTTTTAATGGTCAACCAGCTCCAGCTTGTCCTCACTGTGACCACGCCTTTACAGTGCGTCACATTTTACTTGAATGACATCATCTTGCAGCTTTTAGACTTTTCCTCGTTTTGCCCTCATCCATTGAGGAGTTACTTGCTGATGATGTGGCTGCTGTTGAGCGAGGGCTCCGTTTTATCCTTGTTTGTGGTTTTTGGAGCAAGGTGTGAGGTTTTATCCTTTTATTCATGACGGCATTTTTAGACTATTTTAAGACTGTTGTTAATCCGCTTTTGCTGAATCGCTTTAGTACCAGTATTTAATTGTTGTGTAACATATTGCTCTTATTAATTGTTTTGGGGTTTTGTTACTCTGTTACACTTTTATAAGACTGTTGTGTTTTCAGCTCTTGCTGATACGTTTTATTAACACTCTCTATTTATTGTAGTCAACATTACCCTTGTTGTATGTTTTGGGGTTTTATTGATACAATTTTATACCATTATAACACTGTTGTTTTCCGCTCTTGCGGCTATGTTTTAGTACCAGTCTTTTGTTAGCAGAACATTTTACCCTTGTAATTTTATGGGGTTTTGTTTTATTGCACAAAGTGCTAGTGTTAATAAATTTATGCACTGTATTTGATTAATTATTTATTTTTAAAATTGGCGCAGTTTTTAGTGTGTTTAGGCGCTAATAACCATGGCTGTTTTGCGCCCTTAAGCATTAATCATCATCGTCATCATCATCATCATCATCATCATCATCAGATGAGGTTGCTGTTGAGCGAGCGCTTCGTTTTATCCTGGTTTGTGATTTTTGGAGCAAAGTGTGAGGTTATATCATTTTATTCATGACGGTATTTTTAGATTATTTTAAGACTGTTGTGTTTTCGGCTCTTGGTGATGCGTTTTAGTACCAGTCTTTATTTGTTGTGGTGCATATTTCACTGGTTATTTGTTTTGGGGTTTTATTGTTAAAATTTTAGATCATTATAAGGCTGTTATGTTTTCAGCTCTTGCTAATGCGTTTTACTACCAGTCTTTATTTTTTGTTGACCAAAATTACCCTTGTGGTTTGTTTTGGGGTTTTTATTGTTACAGTTTTAGACCATTATAAGACTTATGTTTTTCCGCTCTTGTGGCTGTGTTTTAGTACCGCTCTTTTTTGTTGTTGATAATTTTACTCAGGTTATTTGTTGTTTTTTTTTTAGTTTTTATTGTTACAATTGTACACTGTTAGCGACTGTTGGGTTTTCAGCGCTTGCAGTGTAGTTTTAGTATCAGTCTTGTTTATTGTTGTGTATATTAGCCTTGTTATTTGTTATGGAGGTTTGATTTTATTGCCCAAAGTGCTGCTGTTGCTTATATTAATAATTGATTTTGTGTGGATTACTTATTTATTTATTTCTGGTGCATTTTAGTTTGTTTGGGCACTAATGACCTTAGATGCTTTGCGCCCCTTAAGCAATAATCATAAACATCATCATCGACGTAGTAAAATGATTACCGGAACCTTCTGCTCCAACACCGCAGTTCCGAGAAGGTGGCTTCACCCTCACGAATAACAGCAGCATTACTACCAATAAGTGGAGCTACTACTGCAACTTTTCCGCCAGTACAGAGCTCTAGTACATATCCATCCACTCCACGATCCCCACAACTTTCCGGATAGTTCTGTACTAGCTCACCAGCACCCGACGCGGTTATTCGCGGTGTTGCACGGGACATCTTCATCCTATTCCTGCTACGAACCGCGTAGGAATGTCGGCCGTCGACCTTCAGCATGTGTAGAATATTCTCCAATCAATGACCAACACCACTAGCGCGGGTTGTTTTCTTGGACCGCGAGGACCGTGATTCCGCCATTGTCATTAAACTGCAACTCTTAGGTCGCGTTCTCGCTATAGAATCCAAGCAGAGCAGCCTCGCCTTCCATGCCGCAGAAGTAACGGTACGGTCATACCACCCTGGAATGCACGGATAAGCTAGGTGCCTCTACTGCGGTGCCGTGGCTCTCACTTTCCAATGCACGTAACACGAGCTGGCCCGACATCGCAGATACTGTACCTCTTGGGGAGACAACAGCCATCGTTTGGCCTACTTCGACCAAGAGCACGTCACCCCATCGTTGCAGACAACTCAAACGGCCAACCAGCAACTAGAAAAGCACAACATAATCAGCCTCATCAACTCTCTTTTAGCTCAAAGACTGCCCACATCTTGTCAGAGACCACAGCCATCGCGCCCCCTCAAACAACACATGCCGCTCTCCATGGGTATGATGACGAAGTCACCATTGCTCTTCAGGAACTAGCCCCAAGGTACACGCCTTGGAGGTTATCATTGGAAATCTCACAAGAGACCTAGCCGCCCTGCAGAAGAGCTGTTGCTCTTGGAGAGCACGTAATCGGACTCCACCAGCCAACAACGAACCAACTCCGCTAAATAGAAGAACACTTGAAAGAACAAGCAGCGCTCTCGAAATAAAGCCGCGATGCTTTGCATTATCGCACCAAAGACGCAAGACCTCCGGCGAGCACACCAGTAACACAGTCAGTTGCATCGACTCTACCCTCAACACCATCATAGCAAAGTTTGTAAATATACAAGCACACACCTCCATTATCTGCGCGGTCATCAACAGCTACAGACCATTTAACATCCTGCCATCCCTATAGGACCAGAGAGAGTGCCAGGAGAGAGCCCGACCTCCCTCCGCAGAATGTTACAAAGTGCGTTGTTCACGCTTTTAATGATTAAAGTTTACATCACACTTATCTACATTTACGCCCTTTGATCCTTCGGCCATGTGGTAGTCCGAACTCATCCTTTACCATTTACAGGCAGCATTGCCGTTTCCCCCAGATTAACGAGGGTGTTTGTGCGGAACATCATTATCTTTTTCTTCATTTCCATCATAGCCACATTAATCCTTTGTTTTTCTGTTTTCCTTCTTCCCCCCAAAAAAATTCTTCGCACACTTGCCAGCGGACAATCGCTTGCTGGTGTGGAGGCAACCAGCTTTGTTCGCTTTCCTGCATTCAAAGGTAGGCCGGGGAGTGTAAGCGCAAATCCTACTTAACGTTACGGACAGGGTCGGTCTGGCTGGTGCAGTCCCACACGGCAGCGGAGAAAGTCGCCTGGTAGCCAGCGGAGAAAACCGAATGAGAAAGTGTTAGCCTGGAGTTCTATTATTTTTCAGTTAAACCTAACATACCATAAACGAAATGCCACCTATGCATTGTCCTCCCAAAAAGTAACATATCTAATCTACTGGTTGGAATAAAACAATAATTACGTGCTGTTGATGTAGTCCTGAAGCAACAACGAAATTTCTTTATTTGAACGTGTAGAAAAGTAATATTTGTTCTATTAAGCACAGCGTAGAGAAATTATGAAGATTACAACAGAGGAAAAAATAGTAATGTTTATTATATTAAAACAGTGTTAACAAATAATGAAGATTATAAGTGAAAAAGCGGTTTCTCCAAGAAGATCGACCGGGAGCTAACCGGCTTACATTTACGTCAAAATAATTATCCTCCCGAAGCCTTCCCTCTAGATTTCCACTTCTTTCGGTACCGTTCGGTACTGAGGAAATCCACGCTGCCGTTTGTGACTGCAGCACCAGAATCGTACATGTTTATATAGGTAATTCAAATCCAGCGAAGAAGATAATTTTGACGAGCACCGAACAGGGCAGTCGCAGCAAGGGTCAGCGTAGTGAGAGCCGCCGACCTCACCAGCGCTTCTTTGGCGGTAGTCGATGCCGCAGCGCCCGGTACGCACTACTGCTTTCGGGCAGACTCGCAGCTTACCCAAGCAGGGAATTATGACCTAAGCCTACAGTGTTTAAATGGTTTCTTGGCGCTTTTCGAGTTATTTCCTCTTGGCTTCTCAGCACGCAATAATTGTTTTGCTCTGTTTCTGTCTCTATTCTTCTGTTTTCTATTTAGGCTAAACTGCCTGTTAGGTTAACTACAGGGGGTTTCCCTCGCCACCACCTTCATTCTTCTACCAAGATAAATACACCCTCATATTTTAGATATTGAAATACCTTTACTTGTTATTTGTAAGCAACGACACTAAACACCATGGCCAAGACAATAGAAACTACATCCTCTTTCTTTACTCTCTCTTCTTCCAAAAAGACTTAAAGCGCAAACACTCAATATGACTGAACAAGACGTAGTCTCCGACACCAGGAGACAAGACAAAGACTAAGACTTCTGCCGACAAGACGAAGACACCAGTTATGGAAAGACAAAGACTCTGACTCCCAGAGAACAGACTACTAAATCACAAGAAACAAGACTAGCAGCGACAGACCACGCATTCCACCCCAACAATCCCACAGTAAATCCTTCCTTTTCCCAAGCGTTGCACCTCCAATGACTCAGACGAGACTACAGACTAAAAGGACTCATACAAACCCCATTTCCAACCTCCCCCTTTACCTTTTATACACAGAGCTAGATAAGAAGATGCCATTTGGATTATATCCAACAACTACACAGTGAAATGGTCAGATATTGCTCCAATCTACATGGATAAATATCAGTCAAATATGCACACATTCCTTAAATTTAATGACAGGAAACACAAAATCACAGTTACACAGTACACACCACTCTACGCTCCGCAGATTTCGCAGCCAAACCAATTTCCATGAAGGAATAGCATTACATCTTGACGTTCCTCTAGGAGCAGGGTGCAAAATGTTACCTCATTCCCCACCCCATGATTAGGACAGTCAGTTTTTTTATCAAAGGACTATGCACCCAGATCCCCGGAGATCATATAAAACAGGAACTGGCTTTAGCAGATTTGAGGCAATCCGCGCCATTGGCCCAGAGCGCCCCCACGGGGAGTTAGAAGCTAGCAAAAGTGTCCATGCTTGATGGGTTTAGGGTAAATGTGAAGAGTATGTAGCATTCGCCTACTGTTATTGGTGTGTGAATTTGCTCTTAATTGTCCATACTGTAAGTGTACAGGTGGAATATATTTTTTTTCTACTTGCTAGCATTCACTGAGGCATTGAGTTGATCCTACGCTGTGAGACTTAGTCGATTCATTTGCAACTTTGGCATCCAACTCGCTAGAACATGTTTTAATAAATAAAAGGTATTCGTTAATAGTTAGATGCTAATCCTGGTTTTCCTTTTGCGTCGACAATTAAGTGTGATCAATAAATACTATATAAGTTCTAGTACACAAGAGATGTATAGTTAAAGAATATTCAACAGAGTGCAGGGTATGTTGTAAGCGACAACAAGGCCTGTAGAGCCCGGGGGCATCGCCGTGGGGAGCCCTCCCCCTTCGCGTGATAGCACAATTACTTTGAGGGCTGTGCAAAATGGCGACAGTATTCTTTAACAATGTTTTATGACTGTGTCTTTAGAACTCAATCAGTCGACCATGGCTGGGGAAACTTTACTAGTTGTTGTGCCAAATATTGCTGGATATATATAATTCCAGTGCCCCAGGCCAATTGTTTGGTCATATATTGACATTGGTTGCAGATGTTTGTACTTAGTGGCTTCGTATTTACTTGGTGTTTTAATTGGTTTATCATGGTTTTTATTTTTACATTTGTATAGTTAAAACTGAGAAGCTCGATGAATTGTACTATTGTAAGTACTTTTAGTTCTTCGTGTAGTAGGAATGCTGGAGCGACCGCAGGGATTTTGGTAATTATTCTCAGTATGGCATTTTGCATTGTTTATAGTCTGTGAATATGAGTTTTGACAATATATCCCCAAACAGGGACTGCATATGTTAAAAATTTGTCTGTTCAGTGTAATGTCCAATTGAAGACCACTGTTCACATTGGCGATAGTGTACAATTTGTCCAGCTGTGTGTTCGCTTTAGCTCTGACTCTGTTAATGCGGTTTTCCTATATGAGGCCGTGGTCCTTTGCCAAATCTAAATAGGTTACATTGGTCTTCCATTCAATTGATTAACATTTGAATGTTAATTCTGGGAGCGCATATCTTTCAGGCCGATGTTTCAGCTTTTGGTGAATATTATTCCTTCGCTATTTTTAATATTTTCCTTGATAATCTACTTTTCAAACAATGGTTTCAGGGTATTTAAGGCATTTTGAAATCTAATATGTATCTTGTATGGGGTTGTTGATTGTGTGGTAATTGTTGCATCATCAGCGTAGATAAATTTGCCAGCCCTGATAAAACCAGGCATAACGTTGACATAGACGTCAAATAGGGAATGCAACAATAGACTTCCCTGAAATACCCTTGATTTGATTGGTGGACAGGAAGAGAAGGTGCTACAGACGTTTGTTCGAAATAAGCGATTTGATAAGTAAGTTTTAACTAACGCTAAGAGAGAGTTTGAAAATTTTAAGTGGTAGGTTTCTTGACTAGGCCTACGAGCCAAACATTGTCAAATGTTCTCTCAATATCCAGAAAAACTACGCCGGTTGAGCTGTTCGTATTAAAACCACGTGAGTAATAAAGGTTCTTGGCGGACGCTGGAAATGACGTCACAGTTTGAGTTGTTCAAGTTCATATTTTTTGAGTGGATGGATAGGTGAATTTTTCTTCTTTTGGTGGGTGGGGGGTTTGACCTTTGTATTTTTGTGACGTCATTTCTGGTAGTCAGCCGAGGACCTGTTGTGTTTTCATTGATAATACATTTGTTGTTACAATTATTGATACATACATTGTTACATTATTACATTTATTGTTGCATTATTGATACATTGATACACTAATTGATAATAGATTATTGTTACAACTATTGACACATGCATTGTTACACTGTAGATACATTTATTGCTACATTATTAATACATACGTTGATACATTTATTGGTGATATATTATTGTTAGATGATTGGTACATACATTGATACATTTATTATTATACTATTAATACATACATTAATAGACTATATATATATCAATGTTACATTATTAATACATATGTTGATACATTTATTGATGATAGATTATTGTTAGATTATTGGTACATATATTGATACATTTATTGTTATACTATTGATACATATATTAATAGAATATATATATTGTTACATTATTAATACATACATTAATACATTAATTGATGATAGAGTATTTTTAGATTATTGGTACATACACTGATACATTTATTGTTATACTATTGATGCATACATCAATAGACTATATATAGATATATCCTGGTTCTTTGCAATATATAGATAAATAATTAATACATTGATACAGGTCGATACAGAAATAGGGGATAGAAAAAATACATGGATGTTGCACAGGAACATGTACAAGCACAGTTAAGTCTATAGGTAATGCTTTTGTCACTTTTGCACTATAAAGTTGAATGTTGAGGCAAGTGTTTTGTTGCTGTTGGTACATTATTTTGCACTTGATGTTTAATTTGGTTTGCTTGAACGCAATTTTTTCGCAATAGTAGTACTTCCAGGTGTCCAGGTGAGCCTCATCCAGCTTACTGACGCGGCAGGAGTGTGTTTCGTTGTGGTGGTGAGGTGTTCCTGTAGCTCGGTTATTCGTTGGGTTATGAGATCTCTGTTGTCACTGGGACCGTGGCTGCATAGTGCAGGAGGCATGGCCTGTGCAATGGCTGTTGTCCCCGCAGACCAGGCCGTGCCGCGTGCAGTCTGAAGTGAGAGCTGCGGCGAGACAGTATGGCATTGTGGTGAGGCTATGCAATCACAGCCCGTGTGCCCGTATCCACAGCAACGATGGCAGGAAGAAATGAGGCGGTGGAGCATGGCCTTGATGGTGAAGCTGTGTTGGGTGATGCTGAAAACCGACGGCGATGGCAGGTTCGCAGTGGACGATTCAGGAATGACAATCATATAAGTGGAATCGTGCTTTGTAGGAGTATATCCGATTGGCACGGTATGCTGACGGCCAGTGCTGTTGCTCTGCCCTTAACAAATATGGGCAGGAGAGCGTACACTGCGCCTGGGCGTCAGATGTGGGTGTGCTGAGAGGGAGCAGGCCAGCAGATGGAGCTAAGGGAAGGAGGAGGGGGTGGCTGTGTGGGGAGGGCTGGTGAGATGGTGAAGGTCCCCTCAGTATTCGTCGGATTAGGTTGTCCATTTTGTGAGTCCTGTTGTGATTTAAGTTGTCCCCTATATTCAGAATCGGCAGCTGAGCTTAAATTTAGGGCTTGCGACGTTGAATCGTGAGCTGGCCGAGGAGTGATGAGAGATACATCGGCGGAAGCTGCGGCGGTCGGCCATGCTGGAACGAGCCGCGAAAACTACCCCAGGAAGAGGCAGTATTCTTCTTGGTTCGACGGTGCGGTCTGTCAATGAGAGCAGCCTCCAAGCGCAATCAGGAATATGTGGCTACTTATAAGAGAACCTTACAAAAATAAGTAAATTAAGTAAAACGTGCGTTGATCGCACATAGATCTTCGGTTATTAGGAATACCTCGAATTCAAATTTGTGTTTTTTTTTCCTTGAAGGTTTTGCTGCGCGAACTTGACAATAATAGCCGAGGTGAGCCTTGGCCTACCGCGGCGACGTCTGCTTCTTCTATCTCCGTCGTACGATTTCATTGATAGAGGGCAGTATCGCAGGAGACACATGATCAGCACTAATCATTACTCCCTGCCTTCTTGTGTGGAACCGAGGAACCAAGGGACACCTCCTTTCATGAACGGCAGCGGAGGAGAGCATCCTTACCGAAAGTAGTCTGACTTTAACACATGTAGGCAAATAATCAGCCTAACCAGCACAAAATTGTGGTAGCTCAGATGGTTAGAGCGCTCTGTATTAAAGGGAAGTTTCTGAAGGGGAGACAATGTGTTCGCTTCATTAAGGTGTATCTTAATTCTTTTTTTATTCTGCTGAAATCATTGGAGATTTGCTACCATTACAATGATTTACCTGCTAACGTAGTATCACACAATCCCCTATCAAAATATATTCATGTCGGTCCTGGTGGTGTAGTGGTAACCATACTTGCCTCCTAAACCCAAGATCATGGGTTCGAACCCGGCCAGGACCGATGGATTTTTTTTCACGCGTAAAATCCTAAGTATGGCTTCCTTCGGAAGGGAAGTAAAGACGTGGGTCCCCTGTCGCACATTTACTGCACGATAAAGAACCTGAAACCTGAAAAATGAGCCCTCTGAGAAAAACTTGTCGGCTATTTCACGCCCTGATTTGAATGATGCGCTGATGACCTGAGATGTCACAGAGCGTCCATAAAATAACCAAATCAAAAAAATTATATACACAAAAAGGGGGGAAGCGTAGACGTTAGAGCAGTGGCGAGCCATAATAAACCACTGGCTCCACCATTTTCTAGGATTTACTTGACGTTAAGTCAGGGTAATTGTGTATATATGAATTAATTGCAAATTCCAATTAGCGTAAAATGGAAGAAGCGCGGTAACATTCACAACTCGAAACTAACACTAAGAAGCGATAAATAGGGTGTGTTTGTGTGTGTGAGAATTAATTCCAATAGACGAAAAATGAAGACGCGTGATATTATTCACAACTCCAAACTAATATACTCGGTTTTCTCCGCTGTCCTAGTGTTTGTGATAGGATGCATGCCTTGGTTCCACATGAAGCGTCAGGGTATACCCGCAAGTGTGATAAGCATGCCTGCACTCTGCGGGTCGCCCTTCAGAGGTTTTCGTGGTCGAAGAACGCCATCTCTCTATCAGACAGCTTCCCAATTGTCCTTAGGAGACTGTGGACCCCTTTCTAGAACTCCCCAAATTAGAAAAATTCATAGGAATGGAACCTTAGCCTTCCGGCCAGCAGTCAGCAACGCTAACCACTAGACCAAGGAGGCGGTCCTTGAATTAGAGCTAAAAAAATTATAAATATATCTTTTAATAATACACGTTCTGCTGATAAAAATGAAACTTTAGGACTTTATGTACCTGCTCAAGAGCAATGAAAAGTTTATTTTTCTGTTCAAGAACAGTGAACATAATTTATTTTTCGTCCAATATTTTTTAAACAAAATATGAAAGAAAAAGTTGAAAATATGTGCTGATACACTAAAGAGGGGGTGAAAAGCGATAATTTTTGCTGAAGATGTTCAAAAATGTGCAAAATTTTGGTCTATTTCACATTGTTTCATGTACTAAAATTCAACTCTCAAACGATCGGAATGAAAACAGAAATACTTTTTGTAAAGATAGTGTACTTTGAAGTACTGTCCTTAGACAGATATTAGTAGGCACAATTGTAGAGAAAAAATGGCGTAGTAGGGATCAATGTTGCAAAAAACCTATTGTGTTTTATATTACTGTAACCTAACTAGATAAATATGAGACAAATCTTTTGACTTGACGTTATACGCAGGGCAGAAAGCACTCAACTACTCCTGTTCCTGCTCCTGTTGCATTTATATTTACAGAGTAAAGTGCATGGGGTTAGGTTCCGCTCTTTACACTGTCACTCAGGTATGTCTTTTACACTTAATAACAGTAGCAGCAGTATTTTGCTGTCAGCCTTGCGTGTAACGTCAAGTATCTTTTGAAAGGTTGGTAACATTAAGTTTCTGGTTGCTGATGACTGTAAACTTGGTGTTTCAAGCTGAAACAAATGCACTAGTGGCTGCTAGTGAAATAATGGAATCTCCAAGCGGCTGCCCAGTCGCAAGCGACAGCGTTTACTCCAATGACTTATGTCTCATGTTGAATGTAATTTTTTTGTTAAAAATAATGTAACCTATGTGTGGCCCTGTGACTATAATTAATTAATAGTGCATTGTTACTTGGGTAAAATATTAGGCTTGACGGCCTACACTGCATATAAATTGATAGGGAAGGATAAATCAATGCATTGAGGGCATTGTTAAGAGGATGAAATATTGTAGCGGTGAAAAAAGTGCACTTATTCCAATTCGCAACTAATTCATATATACACACTACAAAACTTAATCTGTCGCCTAGCCTCGGGCAAATCCTAGAAACCGGTGGACTCAGTGGTTTAGCGAGTAAATCATTGTAATTGTGGCAAATCTCCGCTAACTCTGGCAAAAAAAGAAGAAGAAAAAAAAACGAATCGGGAAAGTAGTATTCGAAACCACTATCTTCCAAACTATTGCATGATTCTGTAATCGAGTGAGCTAACGTGCCACTACTTGAACTGTTATTTTCCAGCTTACTATCTTCGGTTCTCTCCGCTATCACTCGGGACTGGCCAGCCGCCCGGAGATTCCATGATTCTACTAGCAGCACTGGTGCATTCGATTCAGTTTGTAACGCCAAGTTGATGGTAATAGTTGTAGGTAAATGTCATGGTGGGCGTACAGTGAAATGTGAAGAATGTGTGTGAACGTGTGGCAGTAGGAAATGGGACTGAGGTCAATCACAGACATTGATCTAAAGTACAATTAAATGCACGCGGATATAGCTAAAAGTAAATAAACACGTTTTGTATGTTAATGTGTTCATAATGTGGAGCCCAACACATGTTCAGGTGACAGGTAAGTCAATTATAACTTGTGTTTGCCTGGTAATGTTGCGAAAGGTGGAAAGTTATAGCATTCCGGTTGTATACAAATAATCACTTTGCATTTCAGCTCTTGCGGTTTTGATTAAAATAAAAAATATATAAAATATTAATAACATAATAACACAATAAACATTGTGAAATACCTGTGGATCGTGGGTAGTTCAAGAATGTACTAATTATGATCAGATTATTATAGTTTAGCGAGAAATAAGATTATTCATTCAACAAGAACCAAGATTAATAATCGTTAATTTGAAATCGATTCCATTGTAAAGTTTATGGCAAATTACAGTACCATAATGCACGTATTTAAGCAACATTTTTACATCTAAATTTTATGTTTTTAAATACCAATAAGCTGACTTGACTCGTATCACTCTATGTTTATTTTATTGTATTTTAAATCTATAAGATTCTTTTGGCACATAATAACAAGAACTTTTAAGTTCTCCTATGTAGCTGTCTTTAAAATGTATATCTGAATGCAGAGTGGTTCATTCATACTGTATGAACATCATTTTAACATATTGCACCTCTCTAGTAATCTGATATTCTACTGTTTCATATGTTTTACTATTATTATGATCACATTTTCATAATCTTATGATTTACACAATTACATGATCTGAAACCAAAAATTAAATAAATAAACTTCAGTAATGCATTTCACTGGTAAACAGACATTTGCTAAGTTTTTGTTTTGTTTTATTTTTTTTAAATAGGCAAAGATAGATGTTGCTTTTTCATTGGTAAAATTAATTCTGTGGTTGACAAAGAAATATTTCAGAGTAATATTTTGGAATCAGATAATACATATTTAAAATTGCTTCATCAAAATATGAAGCCTTAGATGAGTTCTATATTTATGACATAGATCAACATGACCATTTATTTGCATAACAGAAACAGAGCTTAAGTGTGCAATCTTAAGTAATTACTCATTATGTTCTAGTTATTGCAAATGTAACATTAATTGTGATGGGGTATATATTTTTGGCAAGAATAACCTAAAATTTAGTGCTATGAATGTAGCTTCTTTCTGCTACAAGATCAAAATGTTAAATGGTGCTCTGCAATGTTAGTAACCAATCGTATTACTTTTATTATTTTAATTCTGTATTAATCCGCCATTAGGAAACTTTTAATTACTTTTGTTAATAAGTTAAAAGTGTAATTTCAGCACTTTTTAAACCTAATTTGAACATTATTGTTTGTTATGACTTCAATGTTGATGCTGTAAAACAGGACAGAGGGAACATTAGATTAATGGCTTTAGTTAGTTAGTTCCTGGAGCATTCAGTGAGTTCGTGGAACAGTCATAGAGACCTATGAACATAGAACTTGTCATACACAATTATCACAGTAGTTTTCAATCTATATTTACAAACATTTGTCTGCATTTACATAAATAATTACAATAAAAATAAAATAAAAAAGAACACCTAGAACAACTCCACCAAGCAACAAAAACATACAAGTCACTTAATCATACAAATTTATTATATACATGTTTACATATACATTGATATTTTGTGCAGTATAATATTGTCACTCATATATTCCTTTACAGAATAATAGGCCTTTTTACATCGGTATTTTCTAAGAGCAGATTTAAAGAATTGTCATTATTCATAAAGGCTATTAGGCTAGAGGGAAGAGCATTGTGTACTAAAATGCATTCATAATAAACGCCTTTTTAATGGCATCTAAGTGCTGAAGTTGGGTGATGTAGATTTGCCTTTTGTCTAATTCTTGTCATGTATATTTTGATTTTGAATAAATTTTTGTTTATTTCTCATATAAAAGTTCATGAGGGATAAAATATATTCACAAAGAAGAGTTAAATTTTCAAATTTCCTAAAGAGGTTTCTGCATGAATGTCTGCTATGTGTACCAGTGATTATTCATATGACTTTTTTCTGTAATAGGAAGACATGTTTACTTTTAACTGAATTTCCCCAAAATATTAGACCATACTTCATTATTGAGTTGAAATAAGCATAATAAATTAGTTTTAAAGTCTTAATTGACTCCAACATTAATAATGTATTGCATAGCATGCACTGCTAAGTTTAGGTGTAATAAGATCAATGTGATCTTTCCAATTCAGATGGTTATCAATTTTTAAACCAAGGAATTGAATATATTTGGTTTGTGAAAATACACCGTTATAATATCCTATCTGTAATTGTGGATCTGGAGATCTGTCGGTGATGAATTTCATAACATTTGTTTTATCTAGATTTAGAGACAATTTGTTTGCTTTGAACCTACACACAATGAACTCGGAAACAGATTTAATTTAATGGCACAACCATTAAAGCTCTTTCCATTTATTAATATGCTTGTGTCATCTGCAAATAGAACAGTATTTCCTACATCTTGGACAGATAAGGAGAGGTCATTTATGTATATATCAGAAATGGAATAGGGCCCAAAACAGATCCTTGAGGCACTCGACGGTTAATCATTCCCCACTGTGATGCATTGTTTTTATTTTTGAAGGGACAATTTATCACTACATTTTGTTTCCTTTCGTCAAGGTAGGATGTAAACCATTTTAAATATTGGTTTTTATTCCATAGAAAACTAATTTATCTATCAGAATTTCATGATTGACTCAATCAAAAGCCTTTGGTAAGTCACAAAATATTTCTCCTACATGTGTTTTTGCATTAAATGCAGTTATTTCATTATTGAGTGTATATATTTCATTTTCTGTTGAAATTCCTCAAACTGATCACTAACTAGAATATTACTACTTTAAAGGTAATGGTAAAGGCTGTTGTACATTACTTTCTCAAACTCCTTAGAAAATGTAGGTGAAATAGCTATAGGTCTATAATTAGAAACATTTATCTTTTCTCCCTTTTTGAACAGAGGCTTCACTATTCAATATTTTAGCCTCTCAGGAAATACACCGAATGTTAAAGATTCAGTACACAAGTGACTAAGGGAGGTATTAATTTCCTTTGCACAGGTCTTTATGTGTTTGCTGTTGATGTCATCATAGCCAGAAGGGTTTTTTGATTTTAGTTTTCTAATTACATTACTAATTTCTAGCGGGATAGTGACACCTGGTTTGAATTTATTATTTTGACGGGCAGTTGATTGTAAAATTTTTAATGCATCTCTTTTATCACCAGAATATAACTTGAATTTTTTGTTACATTAAGAAAGTAATCATTAAACACATTTGCTACATCTGCAGGGTGTCGTGTCTCTGGATTGTTAATGCTTAAGATTATTGCATCATCTTGTTGCACATTTTTGCCTTTTCTTGTTTTATTATATGCCAAGTAGTTTTTATTTTGTGTTTTGACTGACTGATAAGTGTTTGGTAATGGAGGCCTTTTGCTAATTTTATGACTTTCCTAAGTATCTTACAATACTTTTTAAAATGTATTTTTAATTTTGGGTTTTTAGAGTATTTGCTCATTATGTAATTGTCTTTTATGTTGATTTTTTCATTCCTTGGATTAACCATTCTCTGCTCATATTATAACTTCTTTTTTTAATTTTTATTGGGAAATATGCTTCAAAATGCAATTTAAAAATCTATGAAAAATTGTTGAATTTACTATTAACATCATTTGCACTGAAGATACTATTCCACGATTCTTTTTGAATTGTCTCTGCCATTTCATTGAGGTTAGCATGATTAATATCTCTGTATTTTATATATCTACAACATTTTTTGAGTTTTATTGTAGAATCCTTTTTCACTATTACTTGAGCATCATGGTCAGAGAGACCATTGATAAATGAAGACACAGAATATAATGACAGTTTGTCTGAATTTACAAATATAATATCTATTGCTGTGCTATCTATCCTAGTGGGAAAGTTAATTATATGCAGTTAGAAGGGAATTCAGTCTTACACTTGGCATTAATTAATCAATATTTATGTCTCCCCACAATTGATTATTTCATGCTTAGTCTTAAATAAAAAGTTTAAGGTATCTTCAAGTTTCTTCAAGAGAGTTTCAAAGTTTCCTAATGGTGAGTGATAAATAGCAGTTATAATTATTTTTGTATTTTGGGTATCCAATTGTATTGTGCATAATTTAATGTCCTGTTCTGAATTAAATTTTGATACATCTAATACTTTATGTGGTGCATCCTGCCTGACATAAATGCAAACTCCTCCATTATTTAGTTTTTTCCTTGAAGCTCCTGCTCCCAGACAATAACCATGTAATGACAATTGTGATAATTCCTGTTGTTTCAAATGATGTTCAGGTTGGCAGATAATATGTAGGTTTATGCTGTCACAAGTTAAGCTGTTTAATAATTCATCTCTCTTGTCTTTCAGCCCTCTAATGTTTTGATGAAATATACAGAGATTTTTTGTTGCTTGCTGAATACTCTTCAATTTTACTTCATTTTCTGTGCAATCATGATCATTGATACGATTGTCATTTGATTTAACATTAACTATTATTAAGTTTGGATTGATGATTTTCTGGCCTGGATCAGGTGTCTTTATCATAAAAAACGGGACCTTGAACTATTAATAACAACAGGAATCTTACCCTTGATTCTATCAGC
This sequence comes from Metallyticus violacea, assembly GCA_030762175.1. Taxonomy (NCBI): domain Eukaryota; kingdom Metazoa; phylum Arthropoda; class Insecta; order Mantodea; family Metallyticidae; genus Metallyticus; species Metallyticus violacea. Next base: position 125,116,475 of record CM060846.1, on the reverse strand, counting down.
AATAAGGAGCGAAAGCTGATTTTTGCCTCTAGAATTCAATTACAGGCCATGTACAGTAAAGTTATCTCTACGTAGGTGATTTACATCTATCATACAAATGTGAGAGTTTGTGGGTGTCATCAATGCATGCTCAAGCCTCAGATTCATACTCAGCACTCTCATATGGAGCTGAGGCCTATCATCGCTATCTAACAGTCCCAGAAACTTCAAATTGGTATGCCTGCTTTTAGCGCTGATGTCACCAAGATTTTGCTGAATCTGATAATTATTAACTAAATCAAGGCTATTACCTGCACCACCAACAAATACAACTTGATCATTCTTACTGAAATCAGCAGTTAGTTTTCCCAAGTCTTTTGTGACATCAGCAAGGCTTAAAAATGCTCACAACATCATAATGGCTACCCGAGTCTTCCTTCAGTAGGTATGTTATGCCCCTCGCATGACTACTACCTAGCAACAAAACCTTACTCTTCCACTTAGGCTTAGCATCTGCTACTGGAGGAGGACTTGTGCTTGGTGAGCTTCCAATGTTCCAAGTACTTGAGTCTGTTCACCAGAGGAATAATGGTATCATCATCAGCAGAAAATACTCTCCTCCTCTTGTGATTGTTCCTTGGCACAACCTTGAATTCAGGGGATCTACTATTTACTTTAATTGGTGAGCAATAGCTCTGAAACTGCATCTTAGCAAGTGCCAGTTCCTCTAGCAGTTGGAGAATAGTTTCCTCTTGCTTCACAACTAGGACTTTAAATATACAAAATTCACATACCACTGGTCAGAAGTAACAACCATATCACTCTTAGTTTTAGCACAAGTCCAATGAAACCATAATTGGCAACCATTACAAAACATGCCTGAACTCATCTTCCTATGACACACACCACAGTTATGTCTCAAATCACACTCTTTATCACTCACTGTTACTTGTCTTTATTTTTCTGGACAGAAAATCCTAATTTTACAGCATTTCCCATAATTTATTGTTTATCTGATTATGATGGGCATGTGGTCAAGATAAAGTGTAGTAACCAAAAATGAATATCAAACATGTATTCCAAGTCAAAATATTGAATAATGAATGAATTAAGAATGTAAAGCAAGACCTAGTGAATAAAAATTGCATTTGTGTTTACTCCTGTATGTGAGTAAATAATGATTTTAATATATTTTTAACATAATATCAAGATTGAGGCAAATTTCACCCTAAAAGGATCCACATATTTCAAAATGCAAAGAATATCTCGTGAAAAAGCTCAGGAATTAGAATATCATGAGCAATGAAAATAAAACTATTTGCAGCTTGTATGAGCAAAAATTCTTCCTTTAAGTTATATTATAAACTTATTGTAAAATACTTAGTAAGATAATCAAAGATGTGAAAAGAAGGTATTTGTCACAAATCTTAAGTAAATGAAATAATGCAGCAAACACCCTATGAAATATAATACAAACTAATGCAGGTAAAACTGTTGTAAATGATAGCATATTATCGTTAAATATTAATGATGTTGAAATCAATCAAGTATCACAATACTTTCTACACCTGATTTTTAAATATTGCTGAAGAGCATTAGAATGCAAACCAGGGAAATGTTAGTCATAGAAACACAACTGCTCTAGATTTTGTACAGAAAGCACATCATAGCATATATTGCAAATTCACTTTGAGCTCCACTGCTTCACCAGAATGTGTAAAAATAATTAGGTCATTTAAAGTTCCAAATTATTGACATGAAATAAGTGCTACAAATTTCAATACAATATTTTGCCTAGGTAGGCCTCTCGGCTCCTTATGTAATAGTTCATCTCATCCGGATCATTCCCAGAAAGGTTAATACTCTAGCATTATTCAAGCCCTATCAAAAATGGTGACAAACATTTACCATTAAACTACAGACCTATTTCGCTTTTATGATCTTTCTCCAAAGTTCTGAAAAAGTAGTGTGTAATCACTTTCTTAATTACTTACATATAAACAATATTTTAACTCCACTTCAATATGGCTTTAAGAGGTATATGAACTAAATATGCCTCATACAGATTTTTATCACCCATATAATAACACAATGAAAAAGACTTTGCATAAGGAATTTTATGTTGTTCATCCAAGGCTTTTAATGCAATTAATAACAAACTTCACCTAAAATTATCCTTTTCCTACATTAATATCTTGGTTTTGGTTACATATAACAAACAGAACTCAAAAGTGTACGTCAGAAATGGGTATCATTAATCATGACATTCTACAAGGATCAATGTTGGGTCCACTTCTTTTTCTGATATTTATTAATGACTTACTTGGCAGCCTCAGTACCAAATCACTTTCTCTTAGTGTTTTATCCTTTTCTGCTTTTATAATAATTGTTAATTTGGTTCCATGTTAATAGTGTTACATTATTTTTTTTATATTTTATATATATAACTCAATGTTTGCATTTTTAAGATAGCAATAATCATTTTCAGTATTATTATTACTATTACTATTATTTTATAAATGTAAGAGTCAGCTCAATGTATTTTTGGAAAAAGCTCTGGCCCACAAGTGAAAAACTGTTGGACCACACTAGATTAGAGAATAGTCACTTGTTGCTAGATGTGGGCTGCAGGGTGGATGTTTGACCTCCAGGAAGCCATCGTCCTACACTGCAGATTTTGCAGCACTAAGCATGTGCATAGGGGCACTGTCGTGAAGTAGACGAACAAAATTACTCAGCATACATCATCTCTTCAGCTTATGGTGTCACACAGTTACTGCAGTAATGAAGCATAACACACTGCATTCACTTTTGCATGCCTTTCCTTGAAGTTAATCAATTAAACTCCCCAGCAATTACAAAATCTTGTTGCCATCATTTTGCCTGATAAAGTGACTGAATTTTTCTTGTCATCATTTTGCCTCTTAAGTGACTGAATTTTCTAGGCAGTGCTTCTCTTGGTTTGCACCACTCCATGATTTCCTTTTTGGAAATGAGATCGTAATAAAGAACATGGATTCTTTCCCTGTGATAATGGATTACAATACTGCTTTCCAATTACATTGGCAATGCTCTCTAAAATATATCAGGAACAGGCACACTATGTTTCTTCTGGACACCTAAAAAAATAGGTTCTTTCATCTTGCTCTGATCTTTGCTACATGAAATTTCTTATGAGCAATTCAACATGTGGCTGTAATAGAAAGTTCCAAACTTCCTGAGCTTTCTTTGAGCTTCAGCTATTCATTGAGTTTTTTCTCCTGTTTAAAAGAGAGATGTTTTCTTCAGTCATCACTTTCACAGGTCAACCATTGTAAGAATAATCTTCAATATTTAGCTCATTCCCTAATGGTGGAGTATAAAAGGGAAGTTTCCCTCGTAAACAACATTTAAACACCTGATTTTCTTTTCATAATTTTTATCACAGTGCAGTATTCAATATTATACATTGCAGCTTAACATGCACCGCCACGGATGGCCGAGGTCGTTAAGGCGCGGACTCGTAAGTGGGAGGTCTGGGCTTCGAATTCCACCATAACCGTCCTCCCTGCCTGAGGTTTTTTCCAGTCGTCATAAATGGCAAATGCCGCCGAGCTACCCTAAACTTTAGCCTGAAATGTTTCCTTCCTTAAAAAAAAATCCTTTCCCCATATATCATTTCTCTCATGTATCATTAGTGTCCACTGCCTGTGGTGCCTAGGTGGTAAAATTGGGCATTATACACAATTAAAAAAAAATGAGCTTAGCATGCAACATGTTTGTGAAATGAGTGTTTCTAGCTATAGTAAGTGTAGGGCTAAAATGGTATGTTCTAGCTTCCCAATGAATGTTGCTATCTGACATACTAAATTTTTTATCATATTGTACTACTTTTGGGTAATCAGGCAAGAAACTTTTGGAACATAATTCACGCAAAGTCAGCATCTGAACACTCAAAGTTGGGTTTTGCATAATCCTGCTGAGTGTTATAAGTTATGATGAAGTCTGAGGTACTTTGAACTTGATAGTACAGTGTTTTCTAAATAAGCATTTGCCTATAATCACAATTTGTGACATGGTGCATACAATTTGTTATGAAGAAACCCCTTTTTATGCTTCTGGCAGGTGAATGCAAAATATTTAAGTTTGCCATCCGAGTACCTGGTTACATGTTGTATCGTGCAGTGACTGCCACTGAGCTATAAATATTATTTTCTCAATAAATCTAAGTAATTATTGCAAATTTATTTTATCTCATGCGGTGCTTTCTGCTTTGTAAACTCCTATTTCATCTATGTGGACCCTACCAAAAATATCCTGAAATCTTGGCCTATATACAGAGACTGGTGAAACCAACACTGACAAGCTATAATGCTAATTATTCTGCTCAGTTGATGTGAACAACATTGGTTTCACAGTTGATCAATGTCATTGTACTCTGTTTATTATTTTTTTTTTATTTTCTTTTTTTTTTTGATTGTGCTATGTAAAATTGATCTGTTTTATTCAAATTAGCCAAAGACTTGATATTCTTTCTTTGACACATGATTTTCTTAAGTTGCTGCTAACCTTCATGCTATCCCTCCCTATAAATTTAGAAGATATATCTGCAAGAGTTGTGGCATTCATTTATTACATAGATATACTTTTTGCCTTTTTCCACATCCACTCAGCAATTATGCTAACAGCTTATTTTCAACACATTCCTTCACCACTTCTCTATCCAAATCAATTTTTACGGATACAAAGCACATGATCATAAATTGCCCACTTCTGATCTCCATCACTCTTCTTCACATTCTTTGGACACTGAACATGACCAGCAACAAAAGCTGCTTAACAATTATAATGGTCAACAATGAAAATGTTTTTGACTTAAAGTACTTATTTTGTATTGATTTCAGTATGTTAAAAACAAATACAACATTTAAAATGCTTAGTTAGCTCTCATTTCTGAGATAAGGCCCATTTATGATATTTTAGTATATGTATATCAAATGAAGTGTGTTGCTCTCCCAACGCATAAGTAACGTCATATGAAAAACAAATATAGGATATGAAAAACCTGAGAGCAGGAATAAGGATTCACAGTAGATGTTCTTTTGTTCATTGTTTGTTTACAGCTTGTTTGGAGTGCAAGTTAAAGTGTCATTTCTTTAAATGTTTGCAGGTTTGTTTTGTGATCATACTTAACTTGATAAACCAGGATGCCATGTAAATAATTATTCAAATCTGATAATATATGTTATCCACGTGGTGATGTGACTACTGCCACCCAGAAATGGCCAATTACTATACTCATAAAGCGCCAGCATTAACACTATTGTGAGTTCCTGGACACGTGAGCAATGAGATCTCACAGATTTTGCAGTGAAATTAGTTATTTTAGCTCCTGCCACAATTCAGCAAAATATTTACTGGGGGATTTTAGCATGCTTTTAAATGAAAGCCATTCTCTCCTGCAAGAAATGATATTTATTCTGAGGGAAAAAACTTTAGGAAAGGAAGTCTGTGCCTTATACTTGGCCTACCTCTACTGGCATTGTTAGTCGAGAAGAAATAGTTTTAGCACATTTGCAGATTGGGCATTGTAATTTTAGTCACTGTTACACTTTAAAGGGGGAACCTGCTCCAGCTTGCTCACATTGTGGCTACCTCTATGCAGTGAATGACACTTTAATTGAATGTCGTCAGCTAGGGCCTTTCACAGTATCCCTATGTTTACCTTCATCTCTTGTGGATATTTCCATGGATGAGGTCATTGCTGCCGAGCAAGTGCTTTGTTATATATGTCTTTGTGGATCAAAGAATGATTTTTCATTCTTGCCCTTTTTAGCACATGCTAATCCTATTTTGCTTCTAGCTATTGCTGGTGTACTTTGTGTGTAATTTTACATTGTCTAAAATTTTTTTTCTAGTTATTTGTTTATGGGTTTCTACTTTTAATGGCCAACCTATAGTTGTTTTTGTTTATTTTCTGTGCAGTATTTCAGTTGGTAGTTTTATTCATATACTTTTCCTTGGCACAGTTTTGCTCCCTAAAACAGTAATAATCATCCACTTGTAAATACAGCATATTTTCATACCATTATTTTGGAATGAAAGAATAGAATCAAAAAATGTGGGCATATCTCATTTGCTGTAATCATTCTGTGAATCTACTTGGATGGATTCATAAAAATAAACAGTCATGGCATCGATTTCAATGATTTGGAGATAGCTGACAAATCAAGTAGATAACTGCCAATTTTGCATGATATCTCCTATTAAGGAAGATATATGAAGAAAGAAGTTCGTCATGAAAACCCATGAACATGCGATAAGTTATCCAAATAGTGCAAAATGGGAATGATATGCTTGTACCTAATCCTCCAAGGAGTAAGATCTGGACTCAGGTAAAGATAGTGTGGAGACAACATCAGGACCGTACCCAGAGGTTCAACATCACAGGATCCTGACTTCACATGATTAAGCCACACAGAGTTACCCAAGGTGAACTAAGTGATTTAATTTGAGACCTGAACCTAGCAAAACACAAAGCTGAGCTTTTAGGTTCTAGGTTAAGACAATGGAATCTACTACAGCATAATAAAGTGTCATTGTACAGGAGTCAGCAGAAAGATTTGTTTATGTACTTTAAAAACTATAATAACCTAATTGCCCGCTGTAATGTGAATAATTTGATGACAGCTTTGAATATGGAACACAAGCCATAGGAATGAAGTTGCTCAAAATCTCATCAAACCTCGGCTTAGAAGCTGGATTGCTACAGAATGATAATTCTCTTCCTTTAATTCCTGTTGATCATGCTGTCCATTTGAAGGAAATGTATGCCACAATGAAATTACTTCTAGAATTAAGTACAAAGATCACCAATGGTAGATCGTGGAGACCTAAAGGTGATTACAATATTGCTGGGCATGCTGTTTGGATACATCAAGTGGTGCTGCTTCTGTGTTAATTGTACAATTGGCTAGATCTTCATTTAACAGAAAAGACCGGTCTCCAAGGTAAATTCTGCAATATGGGGAAATGAATGTACAGCATCTCGGTGATCAAAGCAAAATCCTTCTACCATCTTTACATGTCAAATTTAGTCTTATGAGCAACTTTAAAAAGGTGATTACAAGGGTGGATAGTATTAGAAGTACCTGGGAGACAAATTTCCAATATTGAGTGAAGCTAAAGAAAGAATATTCATTGGTCCTCAAATTCATGAACTTCTTATGGATGAAAACTATGAACAAGTTCACCAGGGCAACAAGTGACCACAAGAATGTTGTGCAAGGTTTCTTGGGTAACTGGAGTGCTGGAAATTGTGTCAACCTTGTAAACAATCTTCTAGAACAATATCACTTAGGCTGCAACATGTGTCTCAAAATGCCATTCTCATCTAGATTTTCCTGAAAACTGCAGCACAGTGAGTGATGAGGATGATGAGCCTTCCATCAAGATAGTTCAACAATGGAATGAAGATATCAGTGTTTGAGAAAGTGCCATGTTTGCAGACAAGAGATGCTCCAGAAGAGGAACACAGGTGACAAGCAAGGAAAAGGCTCACCGATTTTTAGACTATTTCTGTGTTTCATATAGTATTTAAATTCCTGTATGTTATTGTAATTTTATTTGTTTTATTTTGTGTTATTTACAGCATACTGAATGGATAGAAATTTAATTCATGTTGTAAAGGTACAATATAATATTGTTGAATGTTTGCCTTTCACTATAACCATATATAGATGAACAAGCTGTACATCTCCAAAATTAGGGCACAGTACACCTATCATCAAATTCATTTTTGAGCTTAAATTAGTAAAGTTTATTTATTTTCATTAAGGATATATTTTTTTTTGGTATAGTGTTATCAATTGCATATTTTGTAACTCAACCTACACTGAAATTAATTAAATAGTCATTGCACTTACCCAAGGTTTAGTTTCTATACTGATACACAAATATTACTCCCACATAAGGCCATTCATTAATGTTTCATATTTCCTTTAACCAAAGCTCAAAATACTGCTTTCTGTTCCTCAAGCTTCTTTTCTGGAACCGATATACTAGTTGGAAAAATGGAAATGTCATTTTATGAACAGAGGGAGTATTAATTAATTACTGTACAGTCTTGATAGTTCATGTTGGATGCAACCAAGATTTATTTAGACTACCAAAACTTGGATTATATGGAAATATATTTTCACATTCTGTGGCAAGAAGTCTAACAAAGAAAGTTAAGAAAATTCTGTTTATGGCTTGTGAAATAAATTTGTGCAGTTCTTCACAGAGCCAGAGACTGCTGAGTATTACAGAGTTTGAGAATTGGAATCTTCAAAGTACTGTCCACTGATTTATCTTACAAGGAAAGAACATATTTTGTTAATGAAAACATTCTTTTTGATAACTGATAATTCCAGTCCTGGAAATTGTTCCCTATAAAGCCTCTGAGCCACACCAACTACATCATTTGTCACTCCCTCCATTCATAGCTGTCAACTCACTCCATTTTTAATGTTCCATGTATGTATCGTAAAAGTGAACAAACTGATTTTTTACCCAGTGGTCGAAAGATACTGAAAACAAATAACTGCTTGGAAGTATGTATAACACTGTACATAGGGACTGTAGAAATGAGGAGGAAGCAAGACATTGAATTCAAGTAGACAAATTGAAAGCAAGCATTATACTGAGCTGAAGGAGTAAACAAACTATGTGAAAGCATTAATGGTATAATGCATTGTTGGACGGAAACAAAAAAATGGTAGCCATGGGTTCCTTAACCAAGGTACTTTAAATAACGTTATCTAACTTAACTCAAAATTTGTCAGTCTAAGCTGTGGAAGCTGTGTGTGTATGTGTGTAATTCTAATGCTCATTTTTGCAGAATGAATGATCCTTTACTATACTAAATTACTCCATATGTGAAAATGAAGTGTAAGTAAGCAAAATGAACAGTACACAACTCTTATTTGGTTCAGAAAAATTTTCAGACTTGTTAAGACTAAGAAGGCTGAGTTGATTTTGGAAATTATTGTATCCCAATTTAGCTTATGATCAGTTTCTAATTCTAAAAAAATTGTGTGCAAAACTTAGTAATGGTACATTTTTAGTACTGAATACTAAGTTCAGGGACATTTTTGTTTTCAGTACAGAACTGTGCAAATTTCAATTTGTGTAAGAACAATTTATTAGTTGCAAACCACAGTTTAATCCTTGAATGCATTATATAGCTATAGATATAAACTGACAACAGTTGCAATGCTTTTTCTGAAATGAATGCCACTGGTTTCATTGGCAAAAAGTGATTTTTCTAAATTTGTACCCTGCCTTACTTTTAGAACACGCCCTAATCTTAAAAGTATATTTTGCCGAAACCTATCTCCTTCGAATTTACCTCGTCCCGTTGCTGGCTCATATCCTTGCCAACGTCCTAAATGTAAAACCTACGCGCTAATTATGCCGTGCCATTCATTCCGCAGCCCTAATTTATCCAGAGAATTTAACATTTCTTCATTTGCTACCTATTTTTCTAAGAATGTCGTATATATGTTATCTTGTAATCTTAGCAAAGCATTTTATATTGGTTTAACTTCAACTGTTGTTTCGCTATGTATCAACAATCATAGACTTTCTGTTAAAACAGTCTCCCTTGCTGGTTGCCCAACATGCTTTATCTCACTGTAAGGATGTTGATGATGCTTTTAATTTAACACTTATTGATGCGTTACCTACACGCAGCTTTGAAAGTTTACTGAGAGATAGAGAAATGACAGCTATATTTTTACATAAAGCGCGTATACCACCTGGTTAAATCTTACATATTAATTTTTCCCCCCTTACACCCTTGTTGCTTGTTTCATCTGTTTCCATGCATAACGTTTCCTTCGATATTCAATATTTACTTTTATCACCTTCACTTGTCTTCTTGCCATGGAAGAACATTAGTAGTTCGAAATATAGCGACTACAAGTGTGACTTTCTCTTAGTGTTTTATCCTTTTCTGCTTTTATAATTATTGTTAATTTAGATTTAGATATATTTGTTAGAGTTATTTGGACTAATGATTAATCGAGAACACGTAACACATTTTATGTTCATACATGCTCTGCTAACTCACGACTGACAAAACTAAGTAACCGAATACCCAAGGATAGAAATTGAAAATAGCTATGTAGCGTCAACCCGTTACCTCCATTAAAACAAGCTCGCCACAGCTAACAACTTAGGATAAGTACTGATAGTTTAGTGGCGCTAAAATATAATATACTTGAGACTCGATAAACTAGAGAGCACCACAGGTACTATGCCCTAATGACCTGAACCCTGTGACAATATAAATAGACCGACCAAGGCTGTTGGTACTTCCTAACGGCCACCTGGGCAGAGCGCACGCTTCATTTGGAGCACCTGTTCCGAGACAACCAGCTTTGTCTACAATCCATCTTCAAGGCCAGCCAGATTTCCGCCGGACATCTGGTGATCGACCTTGGGGAAAACTTCGGGAGGCAGATTTCCCAAAGTAGCTTAACCTGAGGTAATCTAGTTCATCTTATTCAGACTAGCTACATACAACTACACATCAACAGCTTGTGAAACTTCATTGGATCCGGCAGCCCGCTGTCGGATACAATTTCATTCCGACCAAAAGAACTGCCATAACCACGGCACGACACGGAAGGGGCTGAGGGAGCACTCTTCTGTTGCTGAGCCAGCATCTCGAAAGCACCTTCTTGCATCAAACCCGGGGGTGCATTTGCTCACATCTGGCCCGTTTTGCTGGTCTCCAGGGGGACGGCCCCTCAATGTGGCAAAAAAAAAAAAAAAAAAAAAAGCTGAAATCTGTGTCTTCTGAGATAAAGCGCAAGACTTGCCCACGCCCTACTCCTTCCCCACTCCCACCCTTTCAGGGTAGGTTTATTGATATCGCGGCGTCCACAGCTCTATTATCTAACCAAGAACCTCCATTGAAGGGAGAAGTGCTTCTCACCGCGTAAGGTGGGAAAATGAAGATTGAAATTTATAGAACAATGGAAATTGCTAATCAACAGCAGGTAGGCAGCTCTAGCAGCACCCAGGTACCTAACGGCGTTATTCCAAGCACAAGGAAGGAGATGGCGGCTTCGCCGTCGTCAGAGGTGAGAGGTAAAAAGGCACCTCCTATTTTTGCGGATCCTTTTCCTAGCTACTTGGCAGTAATGCGAGAGTTCTCTGCTATTACTAAAATAGTGTTGAAGGGGAGCGTGTCTGGAACAGCACTCGCCTACAAACTTATTCCGTAGAACACCGCCATGTTGTTACGGAATTTTTAAAGAAGAAAAAATATTTGCTACTACACCTACCAAGTTGAGAAGTTAAAAGAACACAGGAATGTGCTCCGCGGACTTGACCCAGAGACCACACTTGAAGAGATAGGAGTGAACTCGGCATTAAAGTAAAGGCCGTGCATCAGATGGCCAAAAACATCTCATAACAGGAAGGAAGACCTGCTACTATATATCGCAGTGGAGGTGGCCACTCCAGGGCAGAGAGTGCGCTCTAAGAGATGGACATTCACAATGCTTTAGATGCCTTGCTTATGAGTACACTAGCACCAACTGTACAAGAGCAGCACGGTGTTTAAGATGTGGTGGTAACCACACAGCAGCCATGTGTGATCAAGCAGCTGGACCATCCGTATGCTTCCATTGCAAACAAGAGCACGTAGCGACATACAAAAAATGTCCCGAGAGAATAAGAATTATCAAAAATCAAAGAGCACCTGACGGTAATTATAACGCTTCAAGGTCCACATACAAGGATGTGGTGACTGAAGGAAGACAGAGGCCTCAAAATCAGGGCACAACAATATAGAGGCTTAAGCACAGAAAGGGAAGATCATCGAGACACTCAAGAAAATTAAATCAATTCCCAAACCAGAAAAGACTCCAAAGAAGGCCCTCCAATGAATTCCAGCCTAAATCTGCCGCTGCCAAGGAAAGAAGACAACAGCAATCAGAAGCCAGATTCCTACCCAACTGCCAACCTACTTCCCCCTGCAGAGAGCGCAGAATGCCAAAGGAAAGACAGCAGAATGAGTCAGGGTCCTCATATGCTGCCTTAATGGCCACCCAGAGGCCAAATACCTATGGCATGATCGTCGATAAGAGATATAATTATTCAAGGACCTCAACTCCATTGAGTAACCCTGAACATATCAACCTACCGTCATTAGACGCCCTAAAAGAGTACACCATGCATATAGAATGTTTTGCTCAGTTAATTGGAAAATCACTGCCAATCCTTCGAGGACTTCGGCAAACAGTCCAGAGCGATATTGACCCCGCATTAATGTTTGCTACGCTTTCTGAAGGAGTCAGCGCCCTAATCCGCTTATCCAATTTCTAGTGGCACACAATTACCCCAAACCTTTTCGCTTTGCATGCCTAAATGCGAACGGAAACTTAGCGCAAAACGAAGACCTGTGATAGTTCATGACGCAGTATGAACTAGATGGGTTAATTTGTGAAACACATCTCACCCTTGGTTAAATTTCAGGATTCCCGGTTATGTATCATACCGGAAAGATCGTATAGACCGCAGAGAAGGGAGAGTGGCCATACTCATAAAATCACAATGAACACACAAACCATGCCCCTACCTCCAACTCTAAATTTGGAGGCTGTTGCTGTACTTGCAAGCATAGGAGGCCGGGAAACAGCTCTGATTGTAGGGTATCATCCCCCGTGTATCCCATTTATACAAGCAGAATATCAGTGTGTTCTGTAAGCCTTTCCAGTTATGCTCCTAGTGGGGGACTTTAATGACTTGAGAACACGATTAATAGAATAGATTTAACCGATAAACAACCATGGAGAATTATCCGAAAATTAAGAGGGGAAAAAGATAATCTACATCCCCTTCAAGCAAGTAGGGGCGGATTAGTGTACTAGCCACAAGAGAAAGCCACTGCGTTGTCTGAACTTGAAAATTGGTACAACCTTAGATGTAACCCCTGGGATGACCTCCAGAGGCGTAGGATTATAACGCTGGTCCGTGATTTCCTGGACACGAATCCGCAAGAAAATGACCAGAATAGGTTACCAGTAATAACACCTAAAGAGGTGGAAGAGTAGCTCAAACGTCTAGAACCCTGCAAAGTAGCGGAGCACGATCGGGTCACTCCTAATATCTAAGACGTCTCCCAAAACAGCCTATATTTCACCTTACAAATATTTTTAATCTGTGCATTAATATTCATTATTTTCCACGAACATGGAAAGAAGCGGAATTTATGTGCATTTTGAAAAAAGATACGAATCCTGTCTTACCTTCAAGCTATCGGCCAATCAGTTTGCTCCCAGCGGTGTCAAAGATGTTTGAACGAACATTTTGGACCCGTATGGAGCCTGATTTTTCGAATTTGATTCGGGAGCATCAATTTGGATTTTTTAATCGAATCATTCCACTAGTAAACTGTTATTGAGGGTGGTGGAGAAGGCTGCTTTAGGATTTTGAGAAGGCGTGTATTCTGCTGCAGTGCTGCTTGATATTGCCAAAGCTTTTCCTACCACTTGACATCACGGATTATTATATAAGTTAATTACTGCCAGGTTACCGAGAGTAATTGTACAGCTAATATTTAACTCATCAAACCAAACCTTCTGTGTCAAAGTTCAAGGACACTGCTCAGACACCAGAAGGATTCTTATCGGATTACCAGAAGGCTATATACTTTCCCCAATCTTATTTTCGATGAACATGCCAGATTTCCCTACAAAGCCACAAATATTAATACATCAATTATGCGGATGATGTATTAATAATGACACGAAAGAAAAAGTTTCAACTTTGCACTTACTTAGATTCGCACATACCTCCCTAAAATAAAGGAATGGAGAGAGGAACGGCACAGCATGTTAGTGGTGAAAAGAGTGAAGCTCTATACTTATCACCAAACGCCGCAGACGAACCAGCCCGGGGGTTTTGCGTCTGAAGGACAGGTCATCCCTTGGAGGAAACGGGTCAAATACCTCGGGGTTACCCTGGATCAGGGGTTACCATTTCAACCCCACATAAGAATACAAGGTGAAAAGGCACGAGCCATCACAAAATTGAATCCCATATTTTCGATTTATCCCGTTCCATTGCATAAAGTTAAGAATATACAAAGCCAACATTCCGACTATTATGCTGTATGCTTGCGAGGTTTGAGGCTACTCTACTCCAAAACACATTGCATATTTACAAAAAGCCCAGAATATTGCCCTAAGAAGAAATTTCGGCACAGACATTAAATTTCCGTCAGTTTTTCTACATGAAACTTCTGGCTTGGATTATACCATTGATACCACCAGGAGATTAGCGGGTAGAGCCTATGCGCGCTTTGCTAGTCATCCCATCCAGCTGGTACTCGCTCTTGGAGACTAATCCACGGCGTGGACAAAGTAGAGTAGCACATCCTCTTCCCAAGAAACTGCTTGATTCTGGATGATGTGAAAGAGCCAAAAGAACCCGCACTTCGGCTGGCTTGGTACATAATTCCGTTCAAAATCTTTAAACCATCTGAAGTCAACCTACCCGACACCTCGCCAAACAGCTGACGGACTCTTGTATTTCCAGGTAAATACGGTTAAATTAAGCTTCTTTGGGCGTGGTCGCCACTTGGATGGGTGACCAGATGCCCACCCATCGCATGACAAGCTACACTACGCGCGTTGGCAAGTAAGTGTTTGAAGCGACACTTACACTTAATCCGCACCCCACCCACCCAACATAAATTATTCAGACAAACCAGCAGACTAAAGTGTTTGGAAGATATAGTCACATTGTGGCCAGGTGCTTTCCCAAACCTGGTTCCAACAACAGAGAATCTGTCCAAAAAGGATCAAATCGGATCCAGAGCCAGTTCGCCCCATTAGCCTGCTCTATCTGGTGGACTCAGTTAAGACACCATACCGGCTTTTACATTTTGGCGACTCTTTCTGTCTCTCCCTATCGTCCTTCCTCTAATCCTGTGAACCGCCGTGGTGTAGCCCGACCTGACGATCCCGGACAGCATTGCTGCAACGCTACTCAAGCGGAGTCTTGATACTGGCTAAACCGCCGACACCCTATCCGGTATGACGAACCCGGCCCATCCTCTGTGAGCAACCTCGCCAAAGAAAGGTATTTGATTTGTGTCTAGTCTTTCTCTTTTTCCCTCATTTCTTCAACTTAGTACGTAGGTACTAGATTTGATTATAAACTTATTTGGTAAGTTTTTAAAGGAATTCAACACATTGCTGCCTTTGAGGGCTAAAGAAGAGCTTCGGGTTTGCATAATTTTTTAAAAGTATTGAGTTGTTATTCGTAATTTGTTAATAAGTCGATTTATTATTTCTCTACTCCACTTACTATTGAATTATACTGAACATGTTTCACAGGCTTTTGCCCACATCATCAGCTCTGAGTCAACTGGGAATTATATTGAAAAATGTCAAAGTTAATTTGTTTCTGCCATCTGAAAAAGTTAATCAGACTGAACACTTTTGGAACTTAATCTCACTGTTGCAAGTAAATAGTCTTACCATACACCAGTCTTCAAACATCCAAAAATAAACTTTTGACTTTTGTGTTTGTTTTTTCTTCCAAGTCTGTTTTCTGCAACACCAACACCAAGGAGCATCATTCACACTGGATGCTATAATGAAGACCTTTAAAGAGCTATTTATAGATATACAAACTTTTTCCTAACTAGATCAAAGTTGGGATTGAGCCTCTTCCACGATATTGACGTGAATAGACGTGCAGAGTAAAATAGGCCAGAGCGATATGGATGTGTATACATGTTTGGCAAGTGCTACAAATCAAATGCTTTTCAACCCGTAATTGTTTTAACATTTATTTATAAAATATTCTAATAATTTCTATAAACTAGTTCAACCTTACCTTTAAATGTTTTCGTTTTGAATGATACTCCTCAAAGAATGGGTAGTGACATAAGGCCACATCTCTGCAGTCACCAATAATCATGTTGGTTTCCTTGCTTATGCCCCTTTTGCAGCATACCCACACATTTCCAAACAACTTTTTTCCCATATACTGCATCCTTTTTAGCAAAAATTTTTCCATCAACCTGACTGTAGCAGGGGTTCAGACTTTCTATCTCCTGTGTGTGTAGGCTGCTGATTTGGTAGCTTGTAATTAGGCTGCGAGCAATTGATAAGCAAAATCCATCTTTATTATTGTTTTTTGTGGGTTTAGAGCTCTCCAAATTAGCAAGTAATTGTATATGGTGATGTCCAACATATAAAAATATAGTTTTGTACTATTTTACAGTTTTTCATAAACAGGGATATGCCTGCAGTACCTGATGCACTAAATCAACACCATCCATGTGCATATTTTATTCATGTATATCTGGCTTGAAAATTGTCATTTTGGTTTTGGCGCCTAGCTTTCCTTTATCATTCATCAAAATCTTAGAATTAAAATTAGGTAAAACCGTAACTACCCTTTTATTATGCCGAGAAATAAGTCAAAGATGGAAGCTGATGCATCTCCATTTCCCTTCTCTTTAGAGTCTGTACATTCATATACTTCGGTAATCCAATGCGATTTGTTCCAATGGCATGTGACATTCTTTTATATAAACAATGAATAACTTAGAGGAGCTATACCAGTTGCCTAGATATACAGTCCTACTCTGATCAATACAGGTTCCATGAGGTGCATGACTATGGAGTGAGATAACACCAAGTCTTTTTCTCCTGTATTGTCAGCCTCTTTGCCAGTGTAAATACAGCTAATTTAGACATACTCCAATTTACTTTAACAAATTTCAAAAATTTTTATGCCATATCTGGCCCTTTTTGTTTTGATACATTGCTTGCAATCCAAGCAGCCCTTCCAGAGCATCAAGCTTTCATCAACAGTAACCTTTTCACCAGGAATGTAAGTTTCTTTCAGTTTTGAAATATGGTAATGAAAGTTGGCATAGTTGTATGAAATTTATCAGTTATGTTTTTTGTGTTGTTGAAATGAAGAAACCACAATATAGACAAAAATCTGTTGTTTAAAATGCCTCTTCCAAAAAATGCAGTAGCTAGCATGTCATCTGTGGACTAGTACGTGTCCAAAGTAGGGTTTTTAAATAACACCCGTGAGAATAATTATGCAAAGTGGCCTGTAAATCTCATTCTGTGTCTGACCACTTCTGAATCCTACTTTCAACTTCCAATTTGCCTTTTGAGGTCAGATTTTCCTGTTCTTTATGCTCATATACATTTGTTTCAATAACTATGACAACTACTGAATCTGCAGTAAAAACCTTAGTAAAAAAAAATCAGATAGTTAGCTGTCACTTGTGAACTGTGTGAGGCTGTACACCACAGGTTATACTCAGAAAGACACATCTTTTTGTGCCACAGTGGTTTTTGGAACTCCATAACTCTCTCTCTTTAATAATACCTGCAGGAACAAATTTACCAACGAGCTAAAGGTACACTACTAGTTCAAGCCAAGATTCAAATTGGGAATAACAAGTTTGTAACTTTGTAATTCGTTGTCAAGTGAACCTTATCTCATTAATATTCAGCTGAAATGAAAATGTTCTCAATAAACGAACTCAAATTTGTGGTGCCAAGAGCAGGTTCCAGTATGAAATTGCTTATTTATCCATATCAGCAGCTGAAAATTGTATAATTGACCTGAGCATAACAAACTAAGGTTATTGTGTCATGCAAACATATTCATATGATTCATCTTAGCTTAAAGACACACACGTGTATGTGTATAAAAACCTGCTCTCTACGAACGATAAAGAACTGTGTATGTGACTGCTTTGCATTATGTCAAACATTTCTCCCCTTGCAATATTTATTAGTATGTATTGTCTGCTGGCTCAGCTTTGAACAGAGAGCTAAGGGCTTTCAATGCTAAACACAAGTGTTGAATGTTAATAACATTCGAGAGAAAAAAGTACAGAACTCTTTTAGCTCTGCAAATTGCAACCAAAGACATGTAAAATACACTCCAAAATTGAAAGTTTTTTTTTTTGTTTTTTTGTTTTTCATTTTGCAAATATATACAGTAATGCTTGTTGTAGTTGGCTCATACTGCATTTTAATGTCCTTTAATTCAGTTTTTGTTTCATTAAAATATTAAAAATCAGCAAAATATAAAGGTTTGTTCCGCAATGCAGAAACTTTATTGCAGGCCATTTAAATACCTAGATCTGTTTATTGGGTATCCAGGAACAGTCAGTGCAGATTTAAATGGCCATCAGGCAATAGTTAACATACAATGTTAGATGAAAAGAAAAGCTTACTACTTCATAAGCAGAAACCTAAATATCTACAACAATGGCATGTGCCTTGCTATTAAGCACTCTGACATTGTTGCCAAACCTATACTGCCATAAACCATGGAAATAATCATTAGAACTTTTGGGAATACTACCAATAGCACCTGCTTACTTTTTTATTGATTACTGTGCATATACGCTTCCATGTATGTTCATTGCTAATAAATTATTAGCAGAAAAATGTAACTATTATTTTTGGGATGGAGATAATGTTACTTTTTAAAATTATTCAATTTCTATAAAAAATAGATAAACGTTATGTATTTATGTTGGATCTATATACAAACATACTAATATCAGCTTATATATTACTAAATATATTTTTTTGATAACCTTTTAATTCTATGATCCATGAAAATCATATATTTTGCAATCATATATTTTTGGCCTTAAAACCACTAAAGTAAACCATAGTAAGTTATAAAATCAAAATTCCTAATAACAGTGTGCATGAAGTAGTAAAGTGCTGCACTGACCCACATAACCAAATTTTGTTATAGTTTCTGGTTAAAAAAATGGATTCCAGTGGCTCTAAATACTGCAGTCCTTGGAAGTATCTCCATAAGCACCTTTTTATTTTACTGAGTAATTAAAATCGAAGAAAAAGAAACCTAAATAAATAAATTCAAAAAATCCTTCAAGAAATTGACATTGGAACATTATAGGCAAAAAGAGATCATATATGGGGTAGAATTTTGGAATGAAATTAAAACTAGAGTGAAACATTTAAAAAGGGATTATCGGCCAGTCTTTGTTATAAAAGATACTGAAAACTCTATTCATTATAAATGACGTGGAAAGAGAAAAATATGTTAAAATCTATGTTAAAGTAGGGATAGAAAGGATAGCATCATTAATATCTGGTGGTTCAGATCTGGAGTGATATGCTTATTACCAGCTGCTAGGAAGGCTTCACACAAATCATAGTAAATTGCGAGAAATTTTTACGGGTTTCCTGAATATTCAGTGAAAGTTTTCTGTATTGGATCAGAACATTTCCTTATACTTACTGGAGTTCAGGTGTTCAGTCAAGTGAATGTTTTCTCAGCACCAGTATATTTTTTTTTCATATACCAGACAAAGCATTTTACTGTTGGTCATTAATATTTCATTTTTAATTTTCTCTTGAAAACGGGAATAAGCTTCACACTACCAAGTAAATTACTGTTTTGTTATCACAGCAGGTGGCATTGGATTTGGAAGATTTTAATTGGAATTGCAAGAAATATGTAATTTTTCTCCTTGCTTGCTCAATGTGGCTCACACTGCATTGAAAACAGAGGTTGGATTACAGCAGATGTTTACATTTTTCTCTTCCTGGAGCTCTTGTTTTATCCAACTTGACTCATATTTAATGTGTGACTGATTAGGAAATTTCCTTATGCTGCTATTCAACTGCATTCACACATGCTACCATTTATTTCTAAAATCATACTATGAAAGTAAGTCAATGAGCTTGTGAACTAATTACAAAATATTACCTAAAAATCATTAGAAATTATAATTCTACTATGGTATGTACCGAAAAGGCACACACACACACACACACACACACACACATATATATTTATTTATTTATTTATGTTATAACTGCAATTAGGCTTATATCTGGTAGCAATGGCGAATAATGAAAATGCAATGATTATTTATGGCAAAATACTTAAAAATGAAACGAGTTAACTTAATTAAATACATGCAACCTAGAATTAAATCAATCAATCTAATTTAAATATATTTCAAGTTCATTTTACACATATTTACAAGCCAATTAATTAAATACATTTCATGTCAATCTAGCGTGATACATCAAACTGATTAAATGCATGTAACTTCATTTTACGCATATTAACTTAATGAAATACATTTCACCTAACCAAAAACATGTCAGTTTAATTAAATACATCAAACTAATTAAGTACATGCCAACTTAATTTTCACATATTAAATTAATTAAATACATTTCACGTAACTAAAACATCCATTTTAGTCAAATGCACATCAAACTAGTTAAATACATCTCAACTTAATTTTACACATGTTAACTACATTTATAAGTTAAAAATATTAACTTTATCAAATATAATTCAACATATTTAGGCCTAAACACTTATCAACTTTAATATCAACAACTTAAGCTAATCTAGTCAATTAAATAATATTTCAAGTAGTCTGTTTCATGCTCTGAATTAAATACGATGCTGATGACCTGAGATGTTTGCTTGGATAAATACACCAAAGAAATAAAATTTCCACAAACAATGTAGGAAAAAAAAATATAATATCTAGGCGTGCATCATGTATAGTTTCAAGATTACAAAATTTTTTAAAAACTTTTAATAATAAAACTCTCACAGAGATAGTAATATAAACACTGAAGCAATTATATTTCCATCAATAGAAATAAAATTGCGCTGCCTGCAAATTTTAATATATAATACACCACTTATAAAATACTTAAAGAATGGTTGAAAGCTTTGTCCGGGTTGTCATCGGGTACACCTTCTTTGGTGATCCGTTTCTTTGAAGGCAGCTGAAGTTTATTGTGGGAATAGCAAATAACCTACGCTTTCAATGGTAATCTGTTTCTCAGGGTATTTCGCTGTGCCTTCGCACAAAGGGACGGGATAGTTTTTTTTTTATTTTATTTATTTACGGACGCTCTTTAACATCTCAGGTCATCAGCGTCCAATTCTATTCAGGGCGTGAAACGACCGACAAATTTGCTCAGAGGCCTCTATATTTCAGGCTTGAGGTTCTTTATCGTGCCGTAAATGTACGACACGGGACCCACGGCTTTACTTCCCTTCCCCTACCGAAGGAAGCCATACTTAGGTTTTTTACGCCCGAAAAAATCCATAGGTCCTGGCCGGGATCGAACCCGCGATTTTGGGTTTAGGGTGGTAACCGCTACACCACCAGGACCGACGGAGGGGGTAGGAAGATCATACGCAACAAAATACGAGAATGTATGCTATCCGAGGGGTGTTTTTATTGTTGTCCTTCGGTATTGCAATAAGGCTATTGTTCTGAACTGGAAATGAATACACCGTGACCTTGACCTAGGAGCTAAAAGTGGTTATGGGCACCGGCAAGCTTAACATTTGTAGTGGCCTCTGACTTCCGGGTGTCTATAAACAATCTCCTAATCACCGTATTAACATTTCCTGGCGTATCTCTGACGAATAAAGATTGTAATAACTTACAACTTGGTTTGTACTCGAGGATTATACATTCGTATCACGTAGCGATGCTTTTTAACTTCTTGATACAAAATATAAACGTTTGAATATTCGCGAGTATTTAATTTAGTAGATAGGGCTATTCACTGCACACGTACTCATGGATCTTGAATGCCTACGTCTCGTGTTGAATCTAAATCCCGAATACAGAATGAGAAGTGACCACTGCCTGAATAAGAGTGTGTGTGAGAGTGTTCATTACATGATCGAGAATGCCTGGATGGGAGTGCCCCGAAACTAGGCGAATTTCCTCTTTTTAAACATAATATCGTCTTGGGGTCCAGAAGCACGCCTATTATCACAGTAACGCTTTAAGAGTTGAAAATACGGACGACTGATTAATCGGTTCCCATATAAAATTCCAGAAAGGCACGAAAATATAGCGTACTCCCAACAGCGCAAAAACCAAGCTTGCTCACGCAAAAGAAAAGCCATTTAGTGGTAGCTTCAGATCTAGTTTTTCTCTTTCACCTTTTACGATTATATAACTTGGAATGAATTGCATTGCCAGCTATGTCGTCCTGGTGGTGTAGTGGTAATTATACTTGCCTTCACAACCCAAGATCGCGGGTCCTATCCCAACCAGGACCTGTGAATTTTTCGGGCGTAAATATCCTAAGTATGGCTCCCTTCGGAAGGGTAGTAAAGCCGTGGATCCCGTGTCGTACATTTACAGCACGAAAAATAACTTCAAGCCGGAAAGAAGAGCCCTCTGAGCAAAATTGATCAGCCATTTCACACGCTGATTTGAATGGGACGCTGATGACCTGAGATGTTAAAGAGCGTCCGTAAATAAACCAAAACATTGCCAGCTACTTGCATTCATATCACATATTGTAACCTTATTTTTTTAATGGTGTTTAATGCCCGTTACTGAGACACTACAGGTGGTTATCTTATACTAATTACCCTTAATATTTACATAATTAACTATAGCTTTACAACAATAACCCCAATATTCACAGAGTTGATTGTAGTAATTATCGAGGCATTAGCTTACTAGATTCGGGTTATAAGACATACACTAAAATAAAAACCGAAAGAATAAATAAAATAAATGAGGCTATACTTGGGGAGGAACAATGAGGGTTCAGAAAAGGATGTACTTGCATCGGTTGCATATTTTTGTTGCAGCAATTGATAGAGAAAAGAAGAAAATATGATCTACGGACTTTTATCATATTTATTGATTATGAAAAAGCAGTTGATAAAATTTCAAAAAATAAACCATGGGGCATAATGAGAGAAAGGAGATATTCAGCACAAATCACTAAAATAATCCCACACACAAACGCGCGCGCACACACGCACGACATGTATTGACGATGAGAGAGTTAATAACCAAGGAATAAAGCATGACTGCCCCTTTTCTCCAGTTTTATTCTCCCAGTCAATAGACGGTCTTAAATGAATTGTAACAATATTTAGATAAACATTTTAAAATAAATGGCATCAACTTACACAAAATACTTTTCGCGGACTGCCAATATTGGCTACAACAAAGGATCTTCACACTGTGCAATTATATAAAGTGAGGTAACAATACAATCGAAATATTTCGCATGTAAGAATAACGTCATTCCAGAGGAAAAGGCATAACATGTAAAATGATGCATAGTAATAAAATCATAGAACAGGTAACCAGCTTCAATTATCAAGGCTATAATATTTCGTATGCACATAGGAAAGACGTTGTCACAAAAATAAACCAATTTCAAGCGGTCTGTGGAACAATAAGAACAGTGAAAAATAAAGCAATAAGAGATACCCAGTTAAAAGTATACAAAATAATGGGAGTACCAGTTTTCCGTTATGGAAGTGAAAACAGGACAGAAGAAGAATAGACATTCAGAAATGAAATTCCTTCGATCATTAGCTGAATATAGATTATTAGATTCAGAAGAGAAATGCAGAAATAAGAGAATTACAGATCTGCAATCTGAATGAGCAAATAAAGAAATCAAGAATGGACTGATACTAACATATAAGGGGAATGCCAGCATGCAGATTTCTGAAAAGTGTACTTGAATTATTTACCCCAATGTTACAGAAACAATGGTAGACCGCTTTAAAGATAGCAAGACCAATTCAACTCTCTTGAAATCGGAACATACTTGATGGTCTAATCCTTGTGGAAGAAGAACAAGAACAAGAAGATTTTAAAACTGTGAGCGTACCTACCATAGTATGTAGCTTTTTCTTATGTAATTGTGGTATCCCTCCATGCATTTTGTTCTGTATACGCCTTGTATAATGACATTATCCTCACTTTTTTGCGTCTCTTTGCTATTCCCAACCTAATGCTTTAACGTGTTCGTCCCAACATTTTTTCTTCTTCTTTTACGAATTTGCTGCTCTATGCTGGATTTTTTCAATGATATTTATTTAATATATTCTATATGGATCCCAAGAAGCTGCTCTATATTTCATTAGGCCAAACTAATAATAAATAAGCTATTTCCTTCGGTGATGGAATGACTTTTTTTTTAGTATTTTCATAACAAAGTGTAACTCCTTGCATGCTTTCTTCGTAACACCATCAATTTGTTCCTCCCATGCAAGTTGAGGACTGAAGTAAACGCTTGAGTATTTGCAAAAGCTTTCCTGGGGAATTTCTGCTTCATAGCTTATAATTAGGACGAATTTCTTCTCGGCTTTTACTCTGTTTTATTGACTTACTCTTAGAACCATTTACTTTCATCCTATGTTTAACCGCCTAATTGGAAATATCTGTTATTAAGGTCGCTTTGTAAAGTTTTCATATCGGAACTATCGTTAATGTTTCTGTAAACTATACAATCGTCGGCAAATAATCATACTTTTGACTTTATATCTAAGCAAAATCGTTAGTATAAACAAACGGGCCAAGAACGTTACCTTATGGAACTTTTCATATCACCTCCCCGATAATTGACAATTTTTGACCAACCCTAATTATATTTGTTCGCTCTTTTAAACTTTTTAGTCCAAAGTACAGTCCTTTTATTTATTTCTAGTCCACTAAATTTATTTACCAATAAGTCATGCGATACTAAATAAAAAAACTTTCGAAAAATCAAGTACTACTGTATCAATAACTCTTATGCCTACTTCAACAGGTAGGTACTGAACTAATGAACTAACTTAGCTATCGCAAGAAAACCCTCCCTGAAAGTCTTATGTAATTAAGGACACTGCGAATATATTGACTTATCAAATGTTCCAAGAGTTTACATACTACAGATGTGAGCCTAACTGGCCTGCAGTTTTTAAAATCTTGTTTAATACCGCCCTTATGACCCTACAGGATCCCTAGGATCTTTTGATCCTACATGCAATGTAACGGTTTTCCGCTCTGTCATCTCGTGCTTCTCGATCACCCGTTGCAGTTCTTCAATACGAATGCCAGAGAAACATTCCAAGGGCATATCTCTATTTGCGGTACCAATTTGCCGTACAATAGAATCTCCTTGCACGAAGAAACATGCAATCCTCTTCTCAATGTCCCTGGCTGTTCTGGCCTCCCCTGGTCCTTGGTTCCAATCTCCTCAGCCAGTCATGTTTTTATTTGCAGTTCTCGAACCACACCCTGCAGATCCCTGGTAACTTCGTAGTCCCTACAACTCCAGCGATCGTCCATTTGCTGTTCTTAATATTCTGGCCACTGAGTGAAACCTCTTCGCACAGAAGCTATACGACAGGCCGGATCCTAGCTTTTACAAACCCCACATTTAACTGCCTCCAATACGATCTTTTCGTCGCCAAGTCCGGGATTGAGCTCCACTCCACCGACAACAAGCAAAGTTGTGATTGCAATTAAGAAATAAACATGTACAATTGACTCACAATGTATAAATTGAAAAGACAAAAGCCCATTAAAAAACATTTCTGCACTTAAAAGTATAGAAGAGTGTTACAAGTACAGCAAAATGACAGTTCATCCCGAATATCATTACAAGTTTGGAAAGATCTTCAAAGAACATAGCATAAAATTAGTCCCATAAAATTACAATAATATAGGAAAAACAATGAGAAAATTGGATACCAGGCAGAAAGAACAATTTTAGAAATATGTGGCAAATTAATGGGAAAAAAATCAGCAGTAGGATCTTATTTTTGGGATTACAACTTTTGTTAAAAGAAATACATGTTTGAATAGAATGATCCACATAGCAAAATATTTTCATTTTAAAACATTGAGATAAGTAATGTTTTGACATTTCATATCTGGACAATTTCAGAAAATTCCTCTACCAACCAATAGAGAAGCCACTCAGATCCAGTAACAGCCACACCAAAAAGCCAAAAATTTACTGCTTATTCAGCCAACAGTTGAGGATGGGAACGAAGGTTCACAAAACATGTCCTAATTTAAAAACCTTGTAAGTGAATATTTTTTTTTTTTTGTATCGGGGATTTTCACAGTGAAATATAGAGTAATATGACAAATTATTATTACGAAATCACTCAAATTTCACTAATTTTGCCCCACTTACTTGGACATGTTTCAAAGGTGTTTGCCTCCATCTTCAGCTTGGTCCCACTGGTATTAAGATGTCGCTCTGTGGCTTTAACGAACTTATTGATGAGGTAACTGTTTTTTGGGAGATCAAAGTTAACCTAAAATACTTTGTTTTTGTTTATAAATATATTTTCCCATACTGTTAAATCTATGGGTTTTTGATGAGCATTTAGTAGTTTTGGTTCCTTTTGCATTTCGTAGTTATTTTGCCAAAAATGGTCTGCTACTGCTGATTTTTCTGTGTGTTTACATTTTTCATGTGTTCCTTAAAACGTATGGTAATATTTATTTTTATTTTGCCTATGTAGTTCATAGGCACAGTCACAGTCTTTGCAACTGATTTCGTAAATGCCTGATTGCTTTCCTGGTGGAATTTTGTCTTTTGTGTTGGTGTTCAAGTGTTTTTTTAAACTAAATTTATTAACTGGGGCCAAAATGACGTTTGCCTCTTTAAAAATTTTCTGGAATTTTTGGTGTGCCCATGGGTGGAATGTGAATTTTGTGTATATATATATATATATATATATATATATATATATATATATATATGATCTCCTTTGTACCCTTTTAGTGTAGTGATTTCCTTTATTTTTTTCTCTCTGAATTTCTCTATTTTCTTGTTGACAAGATCTATTGTGTAGCCATTTTTCTGTTCTATATCTATGATTTCATATATATATATATATATATAGCACAGAAAAATGACAATAGATCACGCCCTGTATTAAATGGAATGCTGATGATCTAAGATATTAAAGAGCGCCCTTAAATAATAATAATAATAATAATAATAATAATAATAATAATAATAATAATAATAATAAATATAATAATAATAATAATCTGCGTTTTGTCCTTGACTGCTTGCTCAGCTTTCTTTTGGACCCCACCTTCTGTAGTTAAGTCTTTAACAATATCTTGTGGAAATTCAGGAAAAAACCACTTCAACAACACATTGACGTCCATTTTCAATTTCTCTTTTCCGACATCACCACGGGTGACCGAGGTCGTTAAATCGCGAACTCGTGAGTGGGAGGTCTGGGGTTCGATTCCCGCCAGGACCGTCCTCCCTGACTGAGGTTTTTTCCAGGTTTTCCTCAGTCCTCATAAATGGCAAATGCGGGGAGGTTCCCTAAACTTAGGCCTGGAACGTTTCCTTCCGTAAAAATAAATCCTTTCCCAATATATCATTTCATCTCATGTATCATCAGTGTCCATTGCCTGTGGTGCCTCTGTAGCAAAAACGGGCGTTAAACACCATTCATTCTTTTCCGACCAATTTTACCCACTGTTGAAAAATTACAACACGGTTCTGAAAATCCTTCCAATAGCAGAGAACAAACTGCTACCTTTTTACAACGGTTGCCTCTATACAAAAGGAAATCTCGATAGTCTAATGCTTCTCCAGCCTGATTTAAATAATATCGGATGACGGTATGAGATCCATTATGCCTGTTTTGGACGAAACGTGGGAACTATAGCACAGCAAAGTCCATTTGCAAATGGCAAGAGTTCACCGCATCCGTTCTTTAAATGTATGTTTACAGTTATAAAATCCCGTTTCATCAAAGTCACGCAGTTAAGAGGAAAGAAGTTATTCAACCTTCATGTGTGTGTTGTAACGTTTTTCATACTCAGTAGAGACGCTTTCAATGACTTGCAAAAACGTATTGCCCACCTTTTGTGGAGTTATCAGATTGCAATGAATGAACATTTCCGAAGGGAAATCCATGTACGGATTTACAGGGTGTTTAACAATATCCTGAAGCACACCTTTGGTATAGGGTTCGAGTCCCATCATGTTGGCCAGAGATTGAGATAAACCCAAAATGGAACGAGATATCTATTTTCATTTGGCGCTACTATAGTAGGCGTAGAAGTATCGTGCCAACATAGGAAGAGGTATGCTTATGTGCGGTTGTCGGTTTAAGCGTAGATTTGGACGTTGACTTGAAGGAATGTCTACAGCCAGGCTTGAACTTCGGCGTGTCGTTCATAAAATGTGTTTTCATGACGTTTCTCTGTTGACAAGAGGGTGTAACATTTTCTATATAGTCCACACACTGTGTATGGGTATATGGAGTAGGGTGGCTTTAACTTTATTACTGGCAGTTTTTTTTTCACTCATAAAGAAAAAAAGTCTTCGACTTCCAGATGCCTACGCATGATAAGAGTTGACGAAGTGTAGCAATTGTGCACGATACCCTGCTGCAATTGTGAGTTAAATTTGGAACGCGTAATCAGGGTAGACATATACATGATTCCAGTGCTTTATAATGTTTCAGAATTTCACAGGATTCTAATTTTTCGCAGTGCCACTTCCCCCTGCCCTTGCAGTACTATTCTCTGGTGTAAGATGTCTAAATCTAGAAGAGGTATTGTCGGTGAAATGAACCATGGATGTATTACTCACGAGCGTGAAGGAAAACGGCTTGTCTTAATCATATAAAATCAATAGTTGAAGCAGTACCCGCACATTAAACATGTTTGAACCCAAGATCGCGGGTTCGAACCCGGCCAGGAGCGATGGATTTTTTCGGGCGTAAAAATCCTAAGTATGGCTTCCTTCGGAAGGGAAGTAAAGCCGTGGCTCCCGTGTCGTACATTTACGGCACGATAAAGAACCTCAAGCCTGAAAGAGAGGCCTCTGAGCAAAATTTGTCGGCCGTTTCACGCTCTGAGTTGAATGGGACGCTGATGACCTGAGATGTTAAAGAGCGTCCATAAATAAATAAATACATAAACATGTTTGGATAACTCCTCACTTAACTAAAATCTGGTTTTGTGGCCCCCACAGCCTCTAGTGTCGAATATTTACACCACCGGATCACGCTATATCAGTTTGAAACTTTCGTTTCTCCAGTTTTGTTCATACCCATTAGCAAACATCATTTTCTTCTTAGATACGCGCACGTGATCTTTGTTATATTTAATTTTATGCTCTTTGATAACACATCCTAGGAGACAATTCTGTTCTTAAGGATTCTTGTATACCTGCAAAATGTTGGAATCGTTGACATCCTTTGCAGCCTTCTTTATTAATTTGTGTAACAATGCAGAGAAAAAATCTACATATCTGCAAATGTTTTCATGCGTGAAACATTTCCACATTTTTGTCTTCCAGTCCCTATTGAAGCGTTCCATAACGCTGGCGTTGATATTATTATTATTATTATTATTATTATTATTATTATTATTATTATTATTATTATTATTATTATTATTATTATTATTATTATTATTATTATTATTATTATTATCGTGTAATGATTTAGGTCGTTTGGGTAAAAAAACGTTTGAAATTTTGTTGGCGAACTCTCTTCCTTTATCGGTTAACAGCACTTTGAGAACGCTGTTGGACAATATAGTTTTAAATACTTGTGTAATTTCCGTGCCTAATTTTGATTTTAGTGTTATCGGCCAAGCACATTTCGAAGAAAGGTCAATCACTGTCGAGATGTAAACCTAAGGTTTGTTATGTTCCTTAATGTTGTTCATGACATTTAGGTCGGGTTTTCCAAGATCATCCATGTTGGTCAAGTGATAATTTATGATGGAAAAACATTTCTTTATAGGATTGTGAAAGTGTAAACTATCCTGGGTTGGAAGGAATGACAGACTTTGGTTATCCCATGTCCTTGCAAAACTGTCTGCTGTGCCAAAGCCCGCGTGGTGATCTGGCTTGAAATAGATTCGTTTCAACATGGTCCATTGCTTCATAATATACTTATGTAGCGCGACCCACAATTGTATGCAAAGGTAATTGGGAGAACTTGGCTTTTTTGTCGACAATTGCTTGTTTTTTTAATACATTTCTCAGGAGTATAACCTTGTTAATTGTTGTTGTTTTGGTTCCTATTTTACCACAATGTCTTGGCACTTATTATTGTTATCGTCATTTTTCGTTTCAAAGTACGGTTCTCTCACTTGTTACATAAGATATATTTCTAATTTATATTTTATCAATTGCCATTTTTCGGGAGCTGCCTAACATGCACGCAGTACTTTATTCATTTCTTTGATTAATTGATTTGTCTACTAAATGAAGTTTTTCGGCAACTTTCGACTGTGACGCTACAATAATTTGCTTACCGTACTTCATTCCGCCAAATTTGAGTCAATTTTGACACGAGTGCAGTATCCAGCGAAGCCAATATCGAAAGTAGAAATATAGTAAAAAAGACGCCTTCTAGTTTTATCTTTTTCTTTAGCGAACGTCTCTTGTTGATTAACTTTCTCCAGGATGATTTATGTTTCTTTAAGTTCTTCAAGCATTTTATAGGCAGTTTGACATTGCCTCTGCACACGTTTAGCACACTCTGAAATGGCATTTATTAGGTCAGAGTCAACGTTTTTCAACAAATATTCTC
Source organism: Metallyticus violacea (assembly GCA_030762175.1). NCBI lineage: Eukaryota > Metazoa > Arthropoda > Insecta > Mantodea > Metallyticidae > Metallyticus > Metallyticus violacea. The sequence goes on along the minus strand of CM060846.1, from coordinate 125,086,088 downwards.
GCAAAGTGGGTTTGGCCTTAGCTCTAGTACTGTTAAATTTGTGTGTTGTCTTGCTGTCAAAGGACTGCTCAATTTATCAATGCTCATCCTGCTTGCAGTTGTGTTTCTACAAAATGGTGGCAAAGTGCTAATTGCTCGTTTATTTAAACTCTGTGGTAAAAAAAAAATGAATATTATGAACCAAATAACACAGGTGCTTCATTCCGGAGAACTGTAGTTCAATTCTTATGCTGGTAAAACCTTTAAAATGTTGTTAACAAAATAACAAAGGTACCTCACTCTGAGCAACAGCATTTCGATACCTGTGCTGATAAACTTCAAAATACGAAATCAGTTCACCTTGAAGATCAGCAGTTTGATGCCTGTACTAGATTTTCCCGGGAGTGTACTGATTCGATTCGGAGTTTATTGAGTGCAACCCAGCACTAGATAACAGTGTGTATTTTCTGTAACCTCCTCAAAAGCCTCTAACAGAAACTTTGAACTCCTTGGTTCAATCGGCTGACGTAAGCTATCAATTTGCATTTTGTCTCTATTGTTTTTTTAATTTAACAATGTAATTCCCGTTTAGAGATATCCTAGTTCGAAATTTGTTTCCTTGTGGAAGCACATATTGTAATATGTAAATGATTTTAAAACGTTTGTAATGCGAATCTCGTGGACAAATTTGGCATATTTTGACCCTCTGCTTTGTATATTAAATCGTCTAAAATGACCAAATCGCCTTTGCCACCTCCAAATCTGCGTGGGTTTCAAAGCACGCAAATGGATTCGGAGAATATGCCGCCGATGACACCACAACAATTTACTCCAGGATTTATGAAACATTTCGTCGGTATTACTAATTAAATTTTTCATAAATGTTGATTTTTTACACCGCCGAAGGACCGGCAGTCAACATGGCGCACGGAAAATTAAATTGTTTCATGTAATGATTGTAAGATTATTAGTCATTTTGACGTAAGAACCAAATGACTGTTGAAGGACACTTAAACACGACTTCTTTTATGCTCGTATAGGTACAAATCAAAGTTTTGCGCTAATACATGCTTGTTCACCACCATTCTGAAGGTTTTCACCGAAGGCCCGGTTACAACTGCAACCAAGAATTTCCTTTCAGTACCACCGAACCGCCACAGGTGGCCGAGGTCGTTAAGGCGCGGACTCGTGAGCGGAAGGTCTGGGGTTCGAATCCCGCTAGGACCGTCCTCCCTGACTTTTTTTTTCTTTTTAGGTTTTCCTCAGTCCTCATAACTGGCAAATGCCGGGGAGGTACCCTAAACTTAGGCCTGGAACGTTTCCTTTCTTATAAATAAATCCTTTCCCAATCTATCATTTCATTTCATGTGTCATCCGTGCCCATTGCCTGCGGTGCCTCTGTAGCAAAAACGATGGTTAAACACCATTTATTCATTCTTACCCACTGGACATGTATCGCATGCCGGATTACGCTATCACCTATGAATTCGACGGTGCAATTTGAGGTACCTGACCACCTAACTTCCTATGCTCCCAACTGTTCCCTTTTTTATTTTCCCACTTCATCTTTCCCACCTTTATTTATTATACTTTTACATCCTTTATCCTTGTTTTCCCTTTAAAATAATCAAAAAGTTAGTCACCAAGAAGATTTACGTCGAGCACACCACGAATAATGTCCACCGCAGTCATGAACAAAACGTCTGGGAAGATGGAGGAGATTCTCCTATTTTAGGATCTGGTGTTTCTATCCGTTATGTTACCTCAGAAGATTTTTAACAATCGTTCCATTCTTTCATGTTGGTGCGACGAATGGACTTCTGCCTCGGGTAACAAGCTTCGAGAGATTAAAGCTCATACTTTAGGATGGTCTTTCTCTTCTCGCATCGCCAGACGCGAGGGCGCAGATTTTGCTAGGTTCCACATAGGCCATTTCCTTTTTAATTATCGTTATTTCCTAAATAGGAACTTGCACGGGTTTGCCCTCATTGTGGCGAACCTTTCACTATGCACTATTTTTTGGTTTTGTTCCACCTTATTGTGTTTCTATGGGAGATTCTACGTCTTATTTCTCTTTTATCCGATATTTTGGCAGTCAATGTTGACGCTGCAGGTCGGTTTTACACTTTCTTCGCAGTAGCACCTTTTTTAATCGGGTATTGATTATCATTGCCGTGTCAGTGCGCTTTTCCATGTCCCTATTGCTTGACGGCATAGGTTTCTCTTATTTTTAGCCTGTACAGGTTTGATTAATTACCATATTTTCGGCCCTTGTGACTTTTAATGTTGCGCGCCCTTAAGGTACATCTTATCTACCTATCATTAAAGATACTGAAATGTTATCGAACAGGCTTTTTCCTTAACCAAAAGAGTTTAGTTTCCCTGTTACTTTCTGTGATATTGCACTACATCACAATACATATAATGCAATAAATATCGGAATATTTCTCATCTGGCACTCTTGTGCTTTCAATTTAATTTAGAAAACTACTTATCTGCTAACTCAATGCTCAGTAATACAGTCTGTAAATTGTAAATAATCACTTTGAACACAAGAGTACTTACTTGCTCCTTAAGTGTTTTCGGTCTTCATGATATACGGCAGGCAACTATAAGGAATCTTTTAATACAACAATGCCAAACGTTTATTTTTCATTAGGTGACGTAGCTTTAAATTTTTCATTAATTATTTTTCTCTGGTTCTGCTCTTATTGTCCCTTAATGTTACTGAGAGAAATCTACCAACTCTTCCCCACTGCTGCTCTCGCAGCGTTTCTGACGTTTATTACAATGACTATGGCAATGAAACGTATTTCCAACACCCCGCTGCTATGAATTATGTGATAAATCAAGTAGTTAAATATTCATTTCACAAACTGCATTCAACTGTTTTATGCATTGTATACGGTATAGATAACACAATGAAACTTGTTTATAATTGCTATACTAGTAAAATGGGGGGGGGGGGGGGAATTAAAAAATCTATAAATAAAACACGATGGAAATTGTTCGGTTCGATTGAATGTGTTCTGTGTAGTACGCAAATGTGTTGACAATTAAATAATGGTTTATCTACTTGATTGTTATAATTAATAGGCAAGAACACTTTATCAATGTCATCCCGAAATTGTTATTGAAATAGTGTTTAACGATATAGCTTATTGTATGCATTCACTACTTCTTTAAGCAATCTCTTAAGCTGATCATAATAAAAAGTATAATTCTACGCCATTGTTAGATATTTGAATATTTCATGCCGCAGGTTTTTTTTAATTATTATTTCCCCCCTCTCTTCATCAACACTATCTTCAAGGAGAAGCATGCTTAGGTTTTTCTTCTTAGTTAACCAATCACGATACACTGGCATCAAAACTAAATTTCATGAGGAGTAGATACTTGGTTTGTCTGGTCTCTTTTGTTACACGTTTAGTGTCATTCATAAAAACTTTGTTTTGAACAGAGAGCATAAAGAATCGGAATGATTGATATGTGTGTGTGTGTGTGTGTATATATATACACACACATCAATCATATAAGTATATAAGTGAAAAAGTAACACTATTAACAATGTAACTAAAATAACAAATAAGAAAAGCAGAAACCGTTAAAACACTTAGAAAAAGCCACAGATTTGTAATCGCTATATTTCGAACTGCCCGAGTTCTACAGCAAGAGGACAAGTGAAGGTGAAAAATAAATATTGAATATGGAAGGTAACCTTATGCTTGGAAACGAATAAAATAACCAACAAGAGTGTGTGAGAGAAGGGAAAATAATTGTATGTAAGATTTAAACCCGTCAGTATACGCGCTTTATGCAAAAATATAGCTGCCATTTCTCTATCTGTGAGTAAACTTTAAGAGCCATGTATAGGTAACGCATCAACAAGTGTTAAATTAAAACACCATCAAAATCCTTACGGTGAGACAAGGCATGTTGGGCAACCGCCAAGGGGAACTTGGTTTTAACAGAACATCTATGATTTTTCATACGTAGCGAAACAACAGTTGAAGTTAAACCAATATAAAATGCTTTGCAAAGCTTACAAGATAACATATATACGACGTTCTTAGAAGAACAGATAGAAAATGAAGAAACGTTAAATTCTCTGGATAAATTAGGGCTGCAGGATGAATGACATGGCATAATTAGCGCACATATTTTACATTTAGGGCGTTGGCAAGGATAAGAGCCGACAACGGGACGAGGTAAATTCGAAGGAGATAGGTTTCGGCGAAATATACTTTTCAGTTTGGGATGGTGTTATAAAAGTAAGACTGGGTAGAATTTTAGAAAAATAACTTAACATATGTTTTAGAAACTCTATATTTTGTCGTCGGTCCTGGTGGGTAGTGGTGACTGTACTTGCCACGTAGACTTATGATTTCGGCTTCAATCCCGGCCAGGGCTAATTAATTTTTTCGGGCCTAAAAATCCTAAGTATGGTTTCCTTTCGAAGGGAAATAAAGCTGTGGGTAACACTTCAAACAATCTCAAGGCTGTAGGAATAGGCTCCGAGCAAAATTTATCGGCTGTTGATGACCAAGATGTTAAATAACATCGGTAAATAAACCAAATAAGTATGTATATTGTTAATAATAACAACAATAATAATAATCTTTTAGGAATAATGATCATTATCATGTGCATTACAGTAGACGACCTGGACTAAATCACTTACAATATCACATACAAAAAGCATAATTTTTTTGTCACATAAAGATGCAAACCTGTATAATATATTACCATCTCATTTAAAAGCACTTCAAATACAAAATTTTAAATGTGTTATAAACCTATTTAAACATTAATTTTTTTTACAGTGCAGGAATTCCTAGAAACTAAATTATAGAGTTTTTTGAGTATATATAATGTGAAATTGTGTATTAATATAAACTGACGAATGAATAAATATATAATCGGTGAATAAAAAATGAAATGAAATGTAATACATCTGGATGTTACGTATATTATATATGCACGTGAGCATGTTTACGTGTATTTCTAACTTTCTTTTAATTGACATGTATCTAATATGACTTTTGTATCTATTGGTTAATGAATGTGATATCTATATTTGATGTTTCACATATCACTGCATATGATAAGAGGATGAATAAAGCTAATCTAATCAAAGGAGAGCACGAAGAATCACAGTACATTATTGATTGTTGATGTTATGTTAAGATGACTCTGGATTGCTGTTTGCCACATAAATATGAAAGGATGTGGGCTGCAAATCTCTAGTTTGGCTTGGTGTTTGGCAGCCCAGCTGTAATGAATAGGAGCTTAGTGTTAATCAAGATATAAAGTAAACAGTTCTGTTAAATTTTTGAAAGAAAATGAAAATACTCTATGGAAGAATGTTCCTATTGGTAAGGGTTTTATTTATTTGGGAATACAACTACAGTGCATGTGGAGGGCACAGGTATAAGTCAATTTAGTAACTAAGGAAACACCAGCATTGAAATGTTTATTTACGGCCCCTGTATTGAGGTGTTATGGTTTGATGATCATGTTGTTTGGGTGAAATCAAGATGGACCTTAAGAATTGAAATTTGAGGCAAAATGGATAAAAAAGTTAATATTACACATGCTAATGAACTGTGCTTGAGTAGAGTCTTAATTAAAAGGATAAGCTAGTATGGTGATGAACATAATATTGAAATACTGATTCAGAATGAAGCAAATGCCTGAAAGAGATACTTTAAAAGAATGTTAATGATGTCAAGAATATTATGTAGGTTCATGTGAGTGAGAGGGTAAGATTAAGCAGCAATTAGTGAAGAATGGATTGGGGAATGTGAGGTATGAGAGAGAATTTGAGGAGATTGTTTTGGCAGAGTGTCATAGTTAGATTTGAGAAGATGGACCTTCTCATCATTTCATAGTCAGATAACTACATTTGGTAGACAACCGTTTTAATAAATGTCAGAAATGAAGGGAAGGCTTAGCATGGTTTCAGATAGGGATTTTTAGATGGAAAGCACTTAAAGATAACACATGGAGAGTTAATGGTTTCAGATGTGTAGATGGGAAGGATGACATGAACTTTCTTCTTCTTCCTCCTCTGTAATAATGCCACGTATTCCAGCATTAGTGGAAAGTCTCAGATCCTCTTCTTAAACGTAACCCCCCCATTACTGTCTATACTGTAGAGCTTTTTCTGGGCTAAAAATCCTAAGTATGACTTCCTTCGGAAGGGAAGTGAAGCCGTGGGTCCCGTGTTGTACATGTACGGCACGATAAAGAACCCCAAGCCTGAAAGAGAGGCCCCTGAGCAAAATTAGTTGGCCGTTTTACGCCCTGAGTTGAATGGGACGCTGATGACCTGAGATGTTGAAGAGCGTCCATAAATAAATTAATAACTGTAGAGCTGTATCATTGATTTCCTCCAACTCACGACGACTTGTTGCAGAACCTCCTTTGATGTGGTTCTTGTTCTGTCTATAGGCCATTTTCCCTGCTATGAACAGGCATGGTTTCCAATCCTCTTCTGTTCTTATAACATGACCAAACTACTCAGTTGCCTATTCTCTTACTAATAGGTAATGGTAATTTTTCTCTTATGCTCATATTTCTGACCTTGCCCTGTATTTTTTACCCAATATCTTTCAATAGGCACTTCATGTGTACAGAATGAAATGCCTATTGTATGTAAATGTCAATTAACAGTGAAGTGGTGGAATGAACTGATTGTAAAGAAATTGCAACATTATATGATTTATATACGTTTCAATGACGTATTTTATTATGAATAATGATACAGTATGCACTCAAAGCATTGCTACAGCATTCATGATTTTTTTTGTACTTTCTTCATTTTCCTCGGCTGCGTTCTGTTCAACTTCTTGTTAAATTGCACCCAGCTAAAATGACAGTCAGTGCAAGGCAGTATTAAAAGCTATATACACATTTTTAGTAATACAAAAAATATACAAATTGTTTCAAAAAGATACTGAACGAAAATATAAATGTTGCCGGGATCATATCTAATTTGGATATATAATTTGCAGTGCCAAAATACGTACATAAAAATGTAGTATTATCACTCTTTGATTGATTGATTTATTTATGAACGCTCTTTAACATCTCAGATCATCAGCGTCCCATTCAATTCAGGGCGTGAAACGGCCGACAAATTTTGCTCAGAGGCCTCTCTTTCAGGCTTGAGGGTCTTTATCGTGCCGTAAATGTACGACACGGGACCCACGGCTTTACTTCCCTTCCGAAGGAAGCCATACTTAGGATTTTTATTCCCGAAAAAATCCATCGGTCCTGGCCGAGTTCGAACCCGCGATCTTGGGTATAGGAGGCAAGTATGGTAACCACTACACCACCAGGACCGACGTATTATCACTCTGGATTAGGTAGTTAACCAAGAATGAAGAAGGATACTCTTTCAGGTATAGTGAATGTAACATCAGCAGGATATGCAGAACCTAGTCGCGCCCTTACAATTTCCACAACTGTATTTTGATTTTTGTAAACACGACGGCGTATTACGAAGTGGTGTATTACTATTAAGGATTTCGTTTTATTTTCATCAAAGATAATCATGGCCAAAGCAATATTTTTATTAATTATTGCGTGTTTAAAGATCCCCTTAAACACCTTTGGTCACATTGGGGACGTATGGCGCTAAAGCTAGTAATAAATTATAGTGTTGTTGAAGGCAACGGAGGCAAACATACTATTAGCAGTACTAACAAGCGTTATTATGAATATATTTTTTTTTAAAAAAACTATTATTTAATTTATATCAAAGTGTTACTTATATCCTTTTAATGAAATTGAATGATCACATTTTTATAATGTGTAGCAATTTACTATTGATATTTATAATATGTTGTAGTAACTTGCCGATAACTTAAAGCAAATGTTAACTCTATCGACTTTCTGTTTCTAAACAAGGCGTCTTCGCAATACAACCTGTTGCACTCAACGCACAACTGCTGAATTTGCTCTCACTTTCTCCCATGCGACTACCAGTTCCTCTTCTGTTGTCACGTAGTTTCATATACTAATGATTTCAAGTGTCCTCATAGAAAGAAATCTGATGGTGTAAGATGTGGAGATTGAAGTGGCTAGGAGACATGACCGTCACGATTAACCCATCTGTTTTAAAAGACCATAAGTTTTAGTATTTTTAAATAAAATATGGTCTTGTAAACCAAAAATAAATATGAATTTAAAACTTCAAAGGAAAGTAAAGCTCGTTTAAATTTCTTAATTTATTATTTTTCCTAAAATACAAACTCCTAGGAAAAAGTGTGCAAATGCGCCATCATGTTGGTATATCAAATTCTTTATACCTAAAAGAACTGCCTCCAATGTTTCCCGCAAACAGTTATATGGAAAGGTGAACTACTTCTGCCCATCCAGATCCAGGCAAAATGTGTGCTCAAATAAGCAAGTCGGAGATTTTTATTCCAAACCAATGTTGGTATCTTCTCCAAAAGGAAACCCGAGAATGCTCTTTAGCCCAGAAATAGTCACAGTACACAGGAGTTGGTCCATCTCTAGTTAGTATTGCTTCATCTGTGTAGAAAGTTTATTTTGTAAAATGGGCGTTGGCATTACAATTTTGTAGCAATAATTGGCAAAATTCTTTCCTTCTGGGATATTCAGCTAGTGAGTGCCTGAACTTGTTCGCATGGTAGGGTTGCAATTGCTTTTCATATACAGCAAAGTGATCGACATTATTTCACGTGCCACACGCGCATAATAATTCGAGGTGCTTCCACAAGGCTTTCAAGGACCTGTTCATTGTAAGGCACAGTTCTGTGCCCACGTCTTGTGTCATACAGTCTTGGTCTAAGGCTGCAAAGTTTTCTAAAACATATTGTTACCGATCTGAACATCCCATGATAAGAGATATAGCGATTAGGAAATTATTCTTTATAAATACAACGTGCAATATATAAACTCTCTAGCTTTTCCACAAGCCAAAAGCCCTCAGGAGCCCAATTTGTTGGATACGGAGAATAGCGACCCCGAGGCACCCGAGCTGCTCCCTCAGTTCCACGCCCAGCGTGTTTGACACCTTTTATTTCGTCTCCATTTTAATTTCATTTTTACACCTCCCTGCTTTTAGTCTGAAGGATGCCCCCGTGTTTGACATGGTCAAATGTGACTGGGTAATGGCGTCACTCCCAGCACTGGGTCATCATGTAGGGCGGGAGCGTATCCCCTGGTGAAGGTCAGGCCCGGGGAGGGGCCATTGCATGCGCTGTAAACTTCCTGCAGGCGATTGGGTCCCTTGGTCTGTACCCAGGAAGGTGTGACCCTGAGGTTACTTTGTCCAGGCCAGGAAAAGTAACCTAAGCCGGAGTGGCGCCCAGGAAGCAGCCTGCCATCGGAGAGACAGATGCAATGGTGGAGGATAATCTTCATCCAAATACCAAGAGGAAGAGAGCGGACGTAAAAGAGATTACGGAAGTTTCATTCCCTCGTTTCTTAGTAATTAGTCGAACTGAGGAAGGACTGTCATTTACCCATGTAAACCCTTTTATTATCCAAAAAGTTTTGGACAGCATATCTGGCCCTGCGATCAGAGTCAAAGCACATCGCACCCTCAATTCTTCACAGACTACCTCTGTGCTCGACGGCATGTCAGATACGGAAATTCAGGGCTATTAGCGGAACAAAATATAACCTTTGTTTATCGTGTGAGGCTAAGAGGGATGGCAAGATACGACCAACACGGACTTTATTCCTCACCTTTGAGGGTTGAGATGCCGCAGAAGATCCGGGCAGGATACGAGGTTATAGCGGTCCGCCCGTGTGTTCCTAGCCCTCTGCGATGCTTCCAGTGTCAACGTTTCGGCCACACCTGATTATCCTGCAAGAGCCCTAATACGATTTGTGCTACATATGCACTAGAGAGTCACCAGGGAGCATGTTCATCAGCTCCTTTTTGTGTGAAAGGCCGTGGTGTTCACCCGGCCACGTCCCGTGACTGCCCTCAATATCGTGAGGAGCGTTGCATACAGGGAATCCGGGTTAAGGAGAAACTTTCTTTCTCCGAAGCCCGCAAACGCTATCAGTCCTGTCAACCTGCGTTACCCAAGTCCGGTACTTATAACTCCATTGTTGCCACCGCGATATCAAGGCGTGACTGAGGCACACAAACGTGTAACCTGGTTTTCACAAAAACACCCACTCTACTGCAGCAGCCAAGGCAGTTGTTTTTGCCGCAGATCCTATTATGTTTAAGACTGCCTATACAAGGACTGACTTTTTATAATCGTCCACAGGTGAGGGTAAGATTAAGAAGAAAGCTCAAAGTCCCTCACCTCCTCGGAGGTCGAGCTCCCACGATGGCTCTGGGAGCAAGCCCACAAGGCGGTCACCGTCACCGCCTCTGCCTCTCTCCACCTGCAACCGTTTCCAGGTGTTGGAATCGGCTGATTCATCTCAGCGGGAGAAGCCTCCCTCCGATGATTTTATGGAGCAGGATGAACCTGCTCCTGATAAACCACTCGGTCCCACGCGCTTGAAAAAAGGACGGTTGATTCGTCCTGGTTCGACCAAAAAGTAGGGTGGTCTTTTTTTTTTTTATTTATTTTACCTAATTTTCACAATAGCTATCCTTTCGTGGAATGTACGTGGGCTCCGCAGCCGGAGACCAGACCTGGAGTTGCTTTTACGATCGACTGATACTCCGCTTTTATGCCTCCAGGAGACTAAACTTCGCTCTCAGGATACGTTCCGTATTCGTGGTTACTCTTCCGTGAGATCCGATCTTCCTTTTGAAGATGGCTCTACCGCTAATGGCGGAGTTTTAATATTAATCAGAGACGACGTGTATAGTTCTCCCCTGGTCCTGCAATCTACTCTACAGTCAGTAGCAGCTACCGTTTGCTTTTCTGGCCTTAGTTTCACGGTCTGCAACATTTACCTACCTCCATCTGTTCCTGTCTCCGTGGTTGATCTGGATCACATTCTATCCCAGCTGCCACCCCCTATACTGCTTTTGGGGAACATCAATGCGCACCATCCCTCTTGGGGTTCATCTGTAGAGTGTGCGAGAGGTAGCTGGGTGACTGATTTTTAGATCGCCACAATCATACCTTGCTGAATACAGGCAAGCCCACTTTTATCTCAGACATTACTCACAGTTTTTCCCATCTGGGCCTATCTTTCTGTTCCACCTCGCTTTCAGTACACTTTAACTGGCACGTTCTCTCTGATTTGTACTCTAGTGACCATTTCCCTTGTCACATTCGTATCCTATTCCCACGTACATTCTCAACGCGCGCCAAAGTGACTTATAGACAAAGCAAATTGGAATCTCTTCCGTTCTCTAGTCGTATTTTCAGGGTGTGCTTTTCCTTCAATTGACGCCATGGTCGAACACCTAAACACGATCTTTATTGCAGCCGCAAATCAGGCTATCCCCCAGTCCTCTTTCTCCAGACGCTTTCCGGTTCCTTGGTGGACCGACGAATGCCGGGACGTATTGCGTGCACGCCGAGGTGCCTTGCGAGTCTTTCGTCGCCACCCTACGTTGTAGAACTTAATGCGTAATAAACAACTGCTCGCGAAATGCTGTCGAGTTATTAAGGATAGCAAGAAGGCGTCCTGGATTGCTTTCGCCTCATCTTTTAACCGTTTAACGCCTTCATCTGTTGTTTGGGGCAAACTACGCCGGGTTGCAGGCAAACCTGGTTTTACGTCCATACCCTGTATTTACTACCCCTAAGGATGTAGCAAATACCTTAGGTCGCTCTTTTGCTGAGATCTCGAGCTGCGCCCATTACCCACCTGCGTTTCGCATTATTCAAGAGCAGGTTGAATCTAGAGAATTTTGCTTCGCGTGGGATCAGTTTAACGCCTTCATCTGTTGTTTGGGGCAAACTACGCCGGGTTGCAGGCAAACCTGGTTTTACGTCCATACCCTGTATTTACTACCCCTAAGGATGTAGCAAATACCTTAGGTCGCTCTTTTGCTGAGATCTCGAGCTGCGCCCATTACCCACCTGCGTTTCGCATTATTCAAGAGCAGGTTGAATCTAGAGAATTTTGCTTCGCGTGGGATCAGTTTTATCTTCTCGCTTTACTCAAGAGAACGGCGTACCTCAGGGCTCGGTACTTAGTTGCCCATTGTTTGCCATCTCCATCAATTTCATTGCCGAGTGTCTACCGCCAGGAATCCATACGTCGTTGTTTGTTGACGATTTTGCCATTTTCCTTTCCTCACGGAGAACTTGTCTTTTGTAACGCCGCCTCCAATGCTGCCTCGACCGCCTTTACGCTTGGAGTGTAAACCATGGATTCCGATTCTCCGTAGAGAAGACCGTCTGCATGAATTTCTGGCTGCATAGGGTGTATCCTTCACCCTCTCTCCATCTTGCCCCAGACGCTCTTGCTTTCGCTGACGTAGTTAGATTCCTTGGCTTGGTATTTGGTAGAAAATTATGCTGGTCATCGCATATAGCACAGCTCAGAGGCAAGTGTGAACGTTCTCTTTGAATTTTACGTGCTTTAAGTGGCACATCCTGGGGAGCTGACCGGACTATTCTTTTGCGTTTTTACCTCTCTCTCATCCGATCCAAAATGGATTATGGCTGTGTTGTTTATGGCTCTGCGGGACATTCCGTTCCTCGTCGTCTTAATCCCATTCATCACCGGCGTATCCGTGTCGCCATTGGAGCATTCCTAACCTGTCCTGTGTCAAGTTTATGTGCGGAGTCTGGAGAACCTCCGTTGTTTTATCGTAGGGATCTTTTACTTTCTGCTTATGGTTGTGGATTAGCTGCGTAACCTTGTCATCCCATGAATGAACCGTTTTTTAATGTGTCGCTCGCTGAATTTTACGCTACTCGGTCTTTTACTCCTAAGCCTGCTGACTTTCGTTTCCGGGAGCTGTTAAGGACGTTGGACTTGGAATTACCTGATTTATTTTCTTAGCCAGGGAAACTTCTTCTCCCCCTTGGCTCTTAGCAGAGGCCCCCGTTCAACTTTGGCTTATGTCCTGTCCTAAGTCCTCGACAGTAGCACCTATTATTCGTAGTCATTTTCGCATTTATTGTGTGACATATTGCCCTTGTTGTTTGTTTTGGGGTTTTAATGCTACAATTTTATGCCATTACCAGGCTGTTGTGTTTTCAGCTCTTGCTGATGCGTTTTACAACCAGTTTTCCAAAAATGCCCTTGTTGTTTGTTTTGGGGTTTTATTGTTACAATTTTAGACCATTATAAGACTGTTATGATTTTCCGCTCTTGCGCCTGTGTTTTAGTACCAGTCTTTAGTTTGTTGACTATTTTACCCCTGTTATTTGTTTTGGGTTATTTTATTGCCCAATGAGCTTAATGCCGTTTTCTACATTGGCCTTGGTTGTTAATATTTTATTCTTGGACCAATTTTTAGTGTTTTTGGGCGCTAATGACCTTAGCAGTTTTGCGCCCTATTAATATTAATAATAATAATAATAATAATAATAATAATAATAATAATAATAATAATAATAATAATAATAATAATAATAATATCCATAAGCCAAAATCTTGTATGTCATTTCAACATTGGTGTAATATCCTATATTGCTTGAAAGAGCTGACAAAAAGCGACGAAAGTATTTTTTAATTAGTTTCCTCTGAACAGTTTTAAAATACAAGATAATACCCATTGTTGGGGCGTATTATGTTTTGTCGTATCCAAGAGGAATGTCAGGTCAACAATGCCTGTGTGTGATAAATATCTGTCAATTTGCAAAGATATTATCCCTACCATCTCTTTACATAATATTAAGTACAGAGATAAATGTCAGGTATGCATTACAGTAACAGATTACGTATCGTCCTTTTGCTTTCGTTACACTTGTCATTGCCTCGTGCGGTTTTTGCGGCACGCGGCAAATTATTTCGGCTTCATATGTTTAAAGTTTATTTATTACCCAATCACAAAAAATATGCAATTTGCTATGGTAAATATATATTTATATAAATGAATTTCGAGGTTGTAATGTATAATTTCCAACTAGTCGAAATATAAAACATGCCAATGTTATATTCTTTAGGTGTTGTTTAGAAATAGCCTGTATAAGATACTCTATAACAAATGTATTTATTAATTCCGTTTTTCTTTCCAGTGCAGAGAGTGAGAGGGCTGTTGACAAAGGGCAAAAACGGTAAGTAAGTTTAAATAAAGTTCTGTTGAAAAGTTATTGTGTTATGTTTGAATTTAGGAAAGCAATCATTCCTTTGTGCTTTAAGCTTATTGTGATTTAGTTTACATATAATTATGAATTATTTTTGTAAGCACGAAACCTTATGAGAGAAATTTGTTTTACATAAAATATTTTCTTTACTTGCTCTCTTAAGTTATGCTTATATATAACACACTTGTTACTCTGTATTAATAAAGCATATTAATTGCACATGTATTCATGTACTATAAAGTAGGATTATAGATTTTCTAAACAAATTAAATTTAACCCCCAAACAACGAAATGGTTTCATGAATAACATATCAACTATAAGTGCTATATTAGTTAATATTGAGCATAGGCGACAATAACGCGGGTAATTATACTGTTGGCGTACTATTAGACCTCACAAAAGCTTTCTGCTGTGTTAACATAAATGTACTATTAAACATGTTATTCATGCTAGATATAAGAGGATTAGTATGTACATAAACTGGTAAAGCCCTATCTAACAAATAGGAAACAATTTGTAAAATTCAGGGGAATATATGCCAAAACTGCCAAATTTAATACATGGTATTCCCTATGGATCAATTATGAACCCGTACTATTTATTCGATATGTACAGGATATAAATAATAATGTTTCTTCCAATAAATATGTAGAATACCCAACAATAGCTGTCAACAATAAGGACCTTTATACACGGGAAAGAAACATTATACCTATTTAATTGCACGTGACGCACCCCTACAATTCAGCTAGAGACAATGCTCTACTGCTACAATATGACATACTCATTACTCCGAAACCTTAATGGACTTAATTATTACTAACAATCATGATACAGCACTGACACATGGACAGCTGCCAACACTGGGTTTTTCAGCTCATGATCTCATTTACGTAGCCTATTCGCTGTAGTGTTCCAAAAATACCCACAGAGACTTGAAACGCATCGATAACGTTTCCGTGACTAATGACGCGATGTTAATTCCCTGGAATACTATCTGGACATTACGCACAGTAGACCAAAATGTTCACCAATTAAACACATACATTACGTAACTGTTTAATAAACATACGCTGCTACAAACAAAACATATGACTAAACAGCCATTACCATGGATGACTGCTGACATTCGGAATTTGATATCTCAAAGAGACCTCGCATACATGACTTATAGACGAAATAAACACGACGCAAGCATAGATAGATATAAGCGTATTCGTAACAGTTACATCTTCAACGCCTTACTCATGACATCATCCTATCCCGCAATGGAAACAAGCATTCATAAAACCCTTCCTAAGATCAAAACGCCCCATTCTCCTAAACACTACAGACCAAAGCACTTGAACGCATCATACATAAACAGCTGACAGATTACCTATGAATATGACCTTCTTGACCCTTATCAGTCTGGTTTCAAAGTAGACCGTAGCACAAGCTCAGCACTGCTTAACATATGTGAAGATACACATGGTGCCTGTGATGAACCAAGACCGACACTACTTGTATTGTTTGACATGCTAAAGCTTTTGATTCCGTAGACACAGACCTTTTACTAAACTAAAGGTGTTAAATATATCTGACAGTGTCGTCCTGTGGTTCGACTCCTATCTTCGCGAACGGCAGCAGGGCGTTGTTTCTGGAAATCTTTCCTCTTCATGGCGGTTCGTGAAAGCAGGAGTTCCCTAGGTTAGTGTCCTGGGTTCCTTATTATTTTCATTATCATCAATGAAATATCTCGTACTATCAGCCACAGTAAATATCACCTCTACGCCGATAACTTACAACTTTACTTACACTCTCGAACTAATGACATTCATGACGCAATAACTAGCATTAACCAAGATCTAGACTCAGTTCATTCATGGACGCGTACTCTGGGCCTTGATCTTAATCCCTAAAAATCGCAGGCTATGGTAGTGGGACACCAGCAATTGCTAAGTGCCATAGACATAGGCAATATTCCTCCCATTAATATCAAACAGCAATTCCCTTCACTGATTCTGTGAAAAACCTTGGAGTTATTATAGACAGTAATCTCTGCTGGGAAAATCATATTGCTGAAACCTGCAGGAAGGTGAGTTCTCCAATCCATACGTTTAAAAGATTAAATGTGTCCCTTCTTAGAACCTTAAAAAAAGATATTGGTGCAATCCCTGGTAATGCCTCACTTCGACTACTGCGATTTTCTGCTCACAGACTTAAACTGTAACTTAATGCAAAAACTACAGCATGTTCATAATATGTAAATACGTTACATCTGCGATGTACGTCTTTTCGATCATATAAAATCCTCCCTCGATATGCTGTCTTGGTTCTCCCTGAAAGACCGAAGAAATATTCATTGTGTCACAGTATTTTTCAAAATCATCCATACATCATCTTCATCTTATCTATTTTCTCGTTTTCAAACTCTATCTTCCTCTTATAATCTTAACATACGTTCTGAATCCCGTCACGTACTATTATTACCATTGCACCGTAAATCACTTTAATCATCATTCACCGTAACTACTGGCCGTCTGTGGTATGCATATGCCACGGGATTTTGGAGACTGTCGAACTTTAGGAGTATTTCATAAGAAATTTTAATATTATTAGAAATAATCGATTACCCTAGATTTAGATTCCTTTTGTTACAATGCATGTATTTATTTGTTTTACCCTGCTGTAGAATTATTTTTATTACTACCATAAATGTTCCTATCTCTTTCATAGTATTGCCAGGGTTTAATTATGTTTTGCTTGTATCTTTATTTCCACTTTTAGGATTTACGTAGATTAATATATGTATAAGTTGTCATTGTTAGTGCTTGTTGTGTATTATTGTTCTTTTTTCTTATTTTTTCTTCTTAAGTTATTTTTCATTATCAATATTTATGTATTAGCATACATTTATTTACATACATGATGTTTGACATTGGTTTATATGTATATGAGTATTGTCAGCTGACTGTCAATGTTGTGATTGTGGTATTGTCGCTATAACTTCATGTAATTATTATTAAATTGTTAGATGGCTAAATAGTCTTAGCTCTACCAGAGTAAATAAATAAGTAAATAAATAATCTTGTATATGTTTATCTATTATTTTAGAAATTTAAAATTTGCAAGAAAACTTTAAAAAAAGTTAAATATTAGCATTTGGGTACAAAAAAGAAACAAAGATAAATGTTAAATGTAAATTGAAACTTGCACAGTGAAGCTAATCATATTAATTGATACCATTGTATGATTCAGTTGAACTAAACACTCTTAAAGCTTCACTTACTTTTCATAAATGTATGGAACCGGTTTCGAGAACATTTATGAAAAGTAAGTGAAGCTTTAAAAGTGTATAGTTCAACTGAATCATACAATGATATCAATTAATAAAGATAAAGCTCTCTGTTGACAACATTGTAGTGAACCATATTCATTATGTAAAATTATTCAGTATGTATATAGATAAAGCTTTTAATTACACCAGACACATTGATAAGCTAACAACCAAAATCAGCAAAAAGTTGCACATTTTAAAATTCCTTATCAGATATATTCCAAGTACAATGTCTTGGACAATTTATTTTTCACTAATCCACTCTCTCCTTTTTAATGACATTGAAGTGTCATAACACTTCTAAATACATTTTAAATAGTCTTTGTATTGCAAAAGAAAGCACTAGTATCTCAATAAGTTACATTTGAGAAATTTCCTACAGAAAAACTTTTAGACAACAAAAGTTATTGACATTACCTTGTTTGTACAAGATTTTAATGAATAACACAACAAAAATATTAGTGATTATGTATTATATATTGCAGAAGGACCCTAGGCTATCAGTTTTAGTTAGGAAACCAAGGGCTGTGAAGCAATATTTCTTAGTTGTGTAAATCTGAAATAGTATACTTTTAGTATGAATAAATCGGTTTTAAAGCATGAGACAGTAATAGTTTATACTGAAATGAATTCATGCCTTGTTAGGGGCTTAGAAAAACCTTAACATAACAGCTCATGAGCAGCATTTTCAAATATTAGGGTAACTAACATCGGTAAAAACGAAAATGAATAATATGACTGTATAAAATTGACTAAAATTGATCATTTACTTTGTAACAGAGTATTTCAATAATGCACACTACATTTTATTATAATTAAACAAAATTATTACTCTTTGGACATGCACAAAATAATTTCAACATTGTACTTCCTCTGTTTTTATGGGACATAGTGAAAAATATTGTTATGGCTATTGTATTTTGTCTTATCCAGCACATAGACCAAGTCCAATCCTTGCAGGTCACAGCTTCACACACCAACAGTCAAGGATGAGTATTACCACTAATAAGGCCAGTTAATGAATATTTATTTTGGAACAGTGGTGAGTTACTGTATTCATGCATTTTTTTTCTCAGCATGCCATTGTTTAAATATTTCATACAGAATAACTTATTTTTATTTACTGTAACCTTTTAAGAAATGAATCAACTGCTCTGGAGGTACATCCACCTGACAAATCTATAGTTCGTAAAATAACAGGATCAGTGTTTGACAAGAAAATGGGATGCAGGTGTGTTGTGTTCACAAATGAGAAACTGGATCTATTATTTTGTGGAGATGTAAGCTTCTGCAGCTCGTGTCCATTGTTACTTTGACAAAGTACAGTTCAGTCTGTACAAAACGTTATCTGTGCCCAATTTTACCACTAAGACGTGGCAGTACCTGGAAGCCAAAATTTTAACTATGGATGTATCATTGCTCGATATCAATGTCAAAATGATATGCAAAGCTAGCACAGGTAGAGGTAAGCAGTACATCAGCACATTCTGCTACAAAATTGCTAAAATTTTGTCCTAGAAGATTACTGAGGTTCATGCCTTATAGCCCATATCAAGGCAGTAGAAGTTTCATCTTCTTTAACAAATAAGCATGTTTACAATGCTTTGACAACCATGCAATGGGCTGGGTGTGTGCAACTGAGCTGTGTGCTTCTGGCTGCCAGCCTGGTCTGCACAAGGAGAAAAACAAAACAAACAAAAACAACCCCATAGGCATTGCTTAGCAACATTAAATTCCTTTCGTTCATTATATAATTATGATCTTTTTTTTTAATATATTATTTTTAACATTGTATTTACTCTTTCTGCACTGGATATAACCAAAATATTTCTAATTTATATTATTATACAGAATTGTAATGCTATAGTTTCTTGTTGTGATTGTACACTGCCAAACGTCTCAGATATCTACAATTATTATGTTTTAACATTGTAATTCTTTGTATGTAATTATATATAATTGCGGACATTGTATCTTTATAATCATCTTCGTATTGTACTCTGAATTTTATTATTTGAAATGACTTATTTGTATGTAATCACCTTATTAAGCTGTAATAAATGAAATAATCTGTTCAAATTTACTGCTTCTGTATTTCCACAGACTTTGATTTTCATAACAAATGAGGATAGTTTATGCCAAAATAGATCTTTCTGAAAACATTCAGTGAGTGGTAACTTGATAAATATCCCCACTCAAGTACACTCTCAATAGATATTGTTAATAAGTTAAATTGTTATGTACATAAGCTTAATTATCTAGCCATATGTAAAAGAAACTTAAACTTTACTTTCTCATTATCTTTCCTGTTAATAATTTTACTTTCTTAATCACAATATAGTCTTTTAAATTTTTAAACAAAAGAGCTTCATTGTTTCTATGTTCATCCTTAAATAAATTTCTTCAGGAATTTAATATAAATTCTGATTTTTCTGATATACTATATATTAAAATATACAAAATTCATTCCAGAACAATAAGGATGTACTTTCAGCATATAAGATTGCTGTATATCTTACAGTATGTTAAAAATAATAGTAGCCCAAGTACAGACTTCTGTGGGAACTTCAAAATAACTGTACAATAACCTAATTCCTTTTTTAAAAAATAAATTTCAGTTTCTAATGGTAAATCTGCACAGAGTGCTTACAGTCATGGGGAAGTAATTGAATCGTATCTCCTATTCCATGGATTTCTGATTCTGCTAATAATCTGTCACAAGCTGCACAGGAAAATGCTTTTGATAAGCCCAGAACAAATTCTACTTTATCCTCCTTTATTCATGTTGTTATAATATCATTAAACAATATTAACTTTTTTGTAAATGTTGAGTATTCATTTTTTAAACTTCTATGCATCTACTACAACATTTTATTTGAGTAGTTAATGGTACTTCTGCTTTTCATGTACTTTTGCATATACAAATAACGGTGATAAATTGCAGAATTATACAGTATAAGTAAATTTGACTTTAATGCTTGAAGTGTGATGAACCACGGATTCCGTTTTGCGCAGAGAAGACCGTCTGTATCAATTTCTAGTGTCGTAAGGAGTATTCTTCACCATCTCTCCATCTTGGCCCAGATGCTCTTGCTTTCGCAGACGAAGTTAGGTTCCTGTACTTGGTATTTAATTGGAAATTATGCTGGTCATCGCATATAACACAACTCAGAGGCAAGTGTGAACGTTCTCTTTGTCTTTTACGCCTTTTAAGTGGCACATCATGGGGAGTTGACCGGACGGTTCTTTTACGTTTCTACCGTTCTCTAATCCGGTCCATACTAGATTATGACTGCAGTTTATGGCTCAGCGCGACCTTCATTTCTTCGTCGCCTCAACTCCATTCATCACCGCAGTATCCGTGTCGCCATTAGAGCATTCCCAACGAGTCCTGTATCTAGCCTATGTGCGGAGTCTGGAGAACCTGCGTTATTTTATTTTAGCGATCTTTTACTTGGTGCATATGCTTGCCGATTAGCTGTGCGACCTCGACATCCCACGAATGTGTCGCTCGCTCCTTTTTACCCTGCTCGGTCTTTCACTCCAAAGCCTGCTGGATTTCGTTTTCGGGAGTTGTTAAGGATTTTGGACATAGTTACCTGATTTTTTTCTTAGCCGACAAACTTCTTCTCCCCCTTGGCTTTAGCAAAGGCCCCGGTTCATCTGGGGCTTACGTTCTGTACTAAGTCTTCGACCGACCGCAGCACCTATTATTCGCCGCCATTTTCTCGAGGTCGTCTCTTCCTTTGCAAATGCAATTTTATTTATACGGATGGCTCGAAATCTTACACAGGTGTTGAATGTGTCTTTGTTTGTAATGGAGGTAATTTTGCGTTTGGTCTTAGCGCTGAGACATTATTTTTATGGCGAAGCTTTATGCTATTTATCGGGTGGTTTTATTTGTTTCTGAACAACGGCTGTGGGAGTGTTATTTGTTCAGATTCTTTGAGTGCTCTTTTATCTTTGAAAAATCTGTACAACAACCGTCCTCTTGTGCAGAAATTCCAGCGTAGTGCTTACGCTTGTAGATGCTGGCGTCAGTGCAACACTACTATGGGTACCTGGACATGTGGGACTTGCAGGCAATGAATCTGCAGATATCGCAGATAAATTCGCCCTTTAAGACCCTGCTGAGTATGAGCAACGTTTTTACTGGGGGATTTTAAACATTCTTAACGTCGTGGCGCTCTTTCGTGCTGGGGCGAGGAATGGAGTTTACTCCAAGATAATAAAATGTAAATGAGCCCTTTTAATTGGTTACCTTCTTCTCGCGCAGTTGGTCTAGAAGAAGTAATTTTAGCACGTTTAGGAAATGGACATTGCCGTTTTAGTCACTGTCACCTTTTTAAAGTTAAACGAGCTCCAGCATGTTCTCTCTGTGACCACCCCTATACAGTGCGTCACATGTCGGTCCTGGTGGTGTAGTGGTTACCATACTTCCTCCTAAATCCAAGATCGCGTGTTCCAACTCCGACCAGGACCGATGTATTTTTTCGGGCGTAAAAATCCTAAGTATGACTTCCTTCGGAAGGGAAGTAAAGCCGTGGATCCCGTGTCGTACATTTGCGGCACAAAAAGAACCTCAAGCCTGAAAGAGAGGCCTCTGAGCAAAATTTGTCGGCCGTTTCACGCCACGAGTTGAATGGGACGCTGATGACCCGAGATGTTAAAGAGCGTCCATAAATAAACTAATCAAAAAAATGTGCGTCGCGTTTTACTCAAATGATCTCATCTAGCAAGGTTTAGACTGTCCCTATGTTTTCCTTCCTCTATTGAGGAAGTAATTGCAGGTGACGCGGTTGCTGCTGAGCGCATACTTCGTTTTATCCGTGTTTGTGGTTTTTGGAGCAAGGTGTTATTCTATGTAATTTTATTTGTTTTGGAATTTTAGGCCATTATAAGGCTTGTGTTTGAGCTCTTGCAACTGTGTTTTAGTACCAGTCTGTTTTGTTGTTGACCATATTACCCTTGTTATTTGTTTTGGGATTTTCATTATTATTGCCCAATGTGCTTATGCTGCTTTTTTGTACACTGACTTGCAAAGCAGATAGATTATTTGTTTTATCTTGCCGCAGAGTTTAGTGTGTTTGGGCGATAATGGCATTAGCTGTTGCGCTCTTACACAACAGCAGCAGCAACCACAACAACAACAACAACAACAACAATAATAATAATAATAATAATAATAATAATAATAATAATAATAATAATAATAATCTCCCGACAAATTGTGGCAGTTCCGCCGCTACCTTAGCACATCTCTCCGACTCGGTACAGCGGGCGTCTCGGCGTCTCAACCACCTTCAAGATGCGTTTGTAGGCCACCGTGCTGCTGTTCACCAAGCAGTCGGCTATACGAAAAGAAAAATTCAGGATAATCAGAACTACCAGTACTTTGACCGTTTCAACAGAATGTATCAACAGCTCACGGATACACCTGCCACTACCTACACAGAACTGGCAGAACGCATAGAACTGAACTGAACAACAAAAAATTCGAAAAATTCACCAGCAACTAATCCCTACGAAAGCACCATCTTAAAATGGGTATGGCACGTGGGCATGAAACAGCTCAATCCAGGACTTCTGGTCTCACAGCTTCTGCGAGGCGTGTACCACCGGCCGTCTGTATAAAAACACCGCCAACTGGGTACTTCAAATGACCGTAAAACCAACGCGTGTAAAATATAATTGACGATTAAAATAAAATCCCATCCTACTTCCTCGCAACATTTCCTTTGAACTCCCGGATAACCATGCAAGGTTTTCATTTATGCATGACTCCAGACACCCTACTTTCTCCGCTCCCAGTTATTTTTTGGCATGGCAGCAACCAATGTCCTGCTTCTTCGAGGGTGCTTAGGTGGAACGCCACTCATCTAACGCCAGTCCTTTCCCGCTCCACTTCGTACTTCCTTTAGTATACAAATAACGTAAACTGCACCATACCAGCATGGTATTCTGTAGACACCGACTGAAGCAAATGGTTTCCTTGTGCTCTTTGTGTAGCGCAATGCATTTCTTTGTGTTGTCCGTTTAAAAACTGTGCGTACGTTGTATTGTTCAAGTATCTTGGAAATGCGGTCTGTGATGTTCTTCAGAAACTGAAGATAAGTCATACCCTTCTTCTTAGACAGTGTGTCCCTCTGTTTCGTATTCTTTCTAGGGTATAAGGCTCTTCTCACTTCCTTGATTCCGTAACCGTTAACTATACTTGTTGCAGGAATTCTTTTCTCTCATCTTAGGAGCAAATACCGGAGGCTTGATCCCGGAGAATTTTATTCATGGAACGTTTTTACCTCGGATGGTGTTGGAAACCTTGGGGAGATATCTGCTTGTGTGTGTGTGTGTGTGTGTGTGTGTGTGTGTGTGTGTGTGTGTGTGTGTAGTTGTGCAAGGAATCAACATGGATTGTAAACACATTTTAAGATGACTGCAAGTTATGAATAAAATTAATGACAAATTCCCTAACAAAGGAAAATTTACTAATGAGATATTTAAAGTAAATATATTATCTGGAGCTTTCACTTAATATTAATTTGATTTATATGTTCCAAAACACTTCATAGTTTGTGGAAGAGTCTGGGGTCGCTTGAGCATTTTATCAGTTAGCCGTGGTTGGTTATTTCACAAAACAAAATATAACACATGTAAATGTGTTAAGTCATACCTGTGATTAATGAATACTGTAGTGCGGAAGAGTTGAAGTGCAGTCCGAAACCATATTGTTCCGGAATCCAAATTGTTCTGGAATTAAGATGACTTTTGATTCGCTCGCGAATTATTCTTTTAAGTACCATTCGAGGTTATTAAGAACTGGGGCGGTATATGTCGGGGTTGAAGTTGTCCTTGATTTTCTTGGGGAAATTTAGAATGTTGCCTGTCTTCTACCGGGGTAATAGCTGTGTTGTAGTACATTGTTGTAAATGATCGAGAGCAGGTCTATTGCACTCTGGGAAGATGTTTCATTACTGTAATAGGTATTTGGTCGGTGCCGGAGGTATTTTTGTTCGGTAGGTGTCGGATGAGCGATAAAAATTCTGATGAGTTGGTTTTACTTTTGAAATTTTGTATATCACAAGTGCCGTATTCCTGCATGAGGTTTTAAGTTTCGGTGATAAAAGGGTCCGGAAAATGTGATAGCATTAGGTGTCAAGGTTGCCTGAAGGGCATCTAGTAGATTTTGTGAATGACAAACCCAGACTGGGTAATTTGCATTGAAGTCGCCTGCCAGAAAATTTGAGTATTGAGATGGAGTGAGAAGCCAAAATTTGCGGTGGCAATAATGGTGGTTTGCGTATTATTACAGTTACCGTGAGTGCTGTAGCTCCCATGCCGACAAAGACTAATAAGTGCAGTTGGCTATGGGTTGGTTCATTCTTAATGGCGATAGCGGTGCCACACCCCCAAAAGTCGCGATTTGAAGGATAAATGTGGTAGCCCTGGATGTGTAGGCATATTTCTGGGGCGATAGTGTTCAGTGAGTAGCCCGAGGTTTATCTGATGTGTGGAGAGGAATGAGCTTAGTGCGTTCTTATGGCGGCAATTCCCGATGCACTTCATTAAACCTTATGCTTTGCTAAATCGCCATGGAACATTTACTCGGGATCTTTAAACAGTCCAAAGAAGTCTGCATATCCTGGGAATGTCTCTAGTATTTAATGGAAGTAGTAGGTGAAATATCGTGAGCGGTAAATGAAATATCGTGAGCGAGAATGCCTTGTGACCGTATGTTTTTCTAGTGCGGCTGTATATTCTAAATGTACTGCGTGTCCTATGTATTAAGCTTCGTTTACAACCTGTATAGCTGGCTGCATCGAAGTTGTGCTTTCGGGCAGATTTTGTATTTTTGTCTGTGCTGGAATATAAAACAATCTTCTAAAAGTAGGAAATTGAGTATTTGGGAAATCACTCTGGGGTACACCGTAAAGGGATCGCCAAGGTGGGCGAGGTCATTAAGGCGCGGACTCTTGAGCGGGAGGTGTAGGGTTCGAATCCCGCCAGGACCGTCCTCCCTGACTGAGGTTTTTTCCAGGTTTTCCTCAATCTTCATAAATGGCAAATGCAGGGGAGGTACCCTGGAACGTTTCCTTCCTTATAAATAAAAACCCTTTTCCAATATATCATTTCATCTCATGTATCATCAGTGTTCATCGCCTGTGGTGCCTCTGTAGCAAAAATGGGCGCTAAACACCATTCATTCATACACCATAAAGGTTAATGACCTTGATGGCCTGCGAGGGGCAGATGCAGCTCCCCTCATCGAGGCAAGTTCCGGTACTGTGAGTATAGCCTGTACCGAGTCCCGTGTCCCGATCCTCCACAGTGAACACATCGTGTCTGTGAGTGGACATCGCAACTAGCAGAGTCGTGAGCATTTATAGTATATGGGACTGGTCAGGCAAGTGCCGCAGCCTCTGACACCGATTACATTGAATTGCAATCGGTGGTCGGAAGAAGTCTTCCACTTATCTTTTAAAGTGAAAGATCTTCTACAGGCCATTTAAACGCTGGCGATCTCGCCCTTGAGGCTTTACACCCGATAGATTGGAAGTAATGTGCGCACTTTATTAAAGCGTCCCCGTTGGCTACATGTAGGGTGGCAATGTTGCCGCGCTGTAGGTCATCAAGCACTTCAGGTACCTCCGTATCCACATATAAATGCTTATTAATTATCCTGTGGCTTCGAGCAGAAGTAGCTTTAGTAATTTGAAAGTTAGTTCGTTTGACTTTCAAATAGTGCAGAAAAATTGCGTAATCAACTGAGTGCAAAAACGCACGTGATTGTCCCTGGTGGTTGCAGCTCGTGTAATTATATATCCATAATGTTGGTAAAGGTGATCAAATCGGTATACAACTTATTCATTTCTAATGTTTGATCTTGTATTATATAAATGGGCTGTTGTAATCGCGCAGAAATTGCTTCCATGAATAAATAAAATTGCGCTGTCTGTTAAGAGGTGCCAGGGAGTAGTGGAAAATGAAGTAGTTGGATTTTCAGGTGGAAGGTAGGGGGAGTAGGATATGCCAAAGTGGCTGGTTGTGTTTGGGTCTGGGAAGCAGGAGCACCAGAAATGGGTGAGGATGGTTTGGGGAAGTCAATTTTAGAAGGAAAAGGGGCGTAAACGTGGTGGTAGAGAATAAAGATCAGGGGTGGAAAATGGAAGCAACTGTTGGAGGATCGAAAGCAGTACCTGAAGGGAAAGGGGATGGAGAATGGGTTTCAAGGACTGAGGCAAATGATAAGTGGCCGTAGGTTTGTCTACGGGCTTTTGGATAGTCTGTTGCGAGGTTTTGCCTTCATCATAATGAGTAATGAATGAACTCTGTTTAACGCCAGTTTTTGCTACAGAGACACCTCAGGCGATGGACACTGATGATACATGAGATGAAATTATATATTGGGAAAGGATTTTATTTTTAAGGAAGGAATCGTTCCAGGCCTAAGTTTAGGGTATCTCCCCGGCATTTGCAATTTATGAGGACTGAGGAAAACGTGAAAAAAACCTGTCAGGGAGGACGGTCCTGGCGGGATTCGAAACCCAGACCTCCCCCTCACAAGTTCGGGCCTTAATGACCTCAGCCACCCGTGGCGGTATCATAATGAATGTAATATATAGAACAGATAAAGAAGTGCTCCAGTAGTACTCACGGTTCCCCTATAGTAGAAGCTTAACAGGGTAAAAGAAAATATGAAGGGAGTTTAAGAGGCTAAAGAGCAGTCATCAGGCGCTGAGAAGGGCGTCTAGCATATTGATCGCCGTTATCCTTTCCGGTGAGCGGGCAGCTGCGGCCTTAATATACGCCTATCAGATCTGCTGGAGAGCCAGTAGAGTAGAATTCCGCAACAGAGTTGTGTAATGGTCACCGGGGGCGTCAGCATTCCACAGGCTTTCGGATCTTTAAAAGTTCACACGGTCCAAGTGAAGCTAATGTGTGTAGCGTTTCGTTCATTAGCTAAGTCTCGATTCGATTATATTCTTTGGCGGAGAAGCACTTTCAATGTTCGGTCTTTAGAAGGACTAAACGTTTGTTTGGCCTAATGGGAAGTCTCGCTGAATCGCTATTTAGAGTCCTATATTGAGGGTGAAGTCAAGAAGAGAAGCAACCGCTATATTTGATCAATATCCTGCCAACAAACCATCTCCTGACCCAAGGATGTAATGCTATTAAGAGCTTTAGTGTACAAAGTAAATTAATTCCTAATGTTCAATGTAACAGCGATGGTCAAATGTATATCACAGTTGTACAGGTTTAGTAGCGGCAAAGGAAATGATGAGAGTTGAGAATACAACGGGAGGGAGCAAACGTTAAAATGCGAGACTGTGATTGACCAATTAAAATTAAGACAATTAGAAATATTAGTAAAGCTCAATTCTTCCAAAGAATGAATTTTAAGAGTAGTAGATGTAACCAAACTGCGTGAATTAAACGTAAAGATTGTGGTATTGAGGGTGTTATTAACAAGAAAATCGTCGAGGAATCTGAACAATATTCCCTGCCACAAGAACAAGGTAAGGCAATCTTAAAGGCACCAGGGATGCCCTCGAGGGGTTGAAGGAATCATATGTGAATGATTAGGTCAACGAAGGTCATTGCGATGCAAAGGATGCGTAAAAATATACTAACCGGCTCCATCTCCGTAATTTTCTTTTTGGAAACCGCTTGGCATTGAAAGGGGATTTAATTCAATTCCACCGCCGTGTTACCGCGAAACATTGTTTGTACCACATAAAAGGCCAAAAATAAGGTCGGTGCTAATGGAAAATATAAAGCAGAGGCCATTCTGAAATGGGTTACATTCACGGACAGCAGACTCGGTGAGAATCAGATCTGCACTAACAACAATAAAGCAGTATCTTGAAAAATGGTACAAGCAGAATTATTCCATGCAAAGTGGGTACTAATAAATTCATAAATGTACGAGTGGGTTTCTTTCTGTTTCACTGGTATTTTAATGATAATCATAATAAATGTAGCGATGAAAGAGCATGTAATGATTTATAAATGAAAGGATTAATGCGTCTCTGGTATGTACAGAATCAATCCAAATTGCTCTTTTTTTAGTGCGTGTCCATGAAAATGTTTCGAAGTCATAAAAGGTAAAGTCTAAGATACTTGCACTACTTGTTCTTTGGCTCGCGAACCATCGTGTGTTCTAAGGAGATAATTAACAGGGGATTTGTTAACACATGCGCATGAAATTGCAATTTAGTCGTTTGTCTTTTCCTCCTCACCAGCTCACTCGGGGAGGAGGCGATATCGTTAATCACCATAAAGGATCATTTATTTATGTTGATGACTAGTTATATCTGTGCCTTCATCATTCTTTCTTGTTCTTGTACAAAAGAATTTCAGAAGTAATTTTGAACTGTACTTCATATTGGAGAGTGGGTTTTCTACCATAAATGGAACTAAAAGTTGTTTGGTTGTATTATAGCAAAAAAAAAAAAAAAAAAAAAAAAAAATTTGTAGGGTTGTGTCCTAGTAATGTTGTCTGGTGAAGGTATGATGCCCAAACATGTTAACAATCGTTTTATTTTCCCTTTCCGTTAGGTTGAATAAGCTTTGGTGACAGTGGGTCTAGTACCCATGCATTTTAGCAATTGTTGCGTGACGTCAGGGTCGCTTAAAAGCATTGTAAGGGCACCATATGTACATATATAATTTTAGTATGAGGCGTGTCTGAAAAGTAAGTACCGATTTGGAAATAAAGGCATAAATTTTTGGTTTTCACAACATTTATTTGTACATGCTTTCCTTAACCTATTTTTCGACATAGTTGCCACCATTGTTCAGGCATCTGTCATAGCACGGGAAACCAACTTTTGTATGCCCTCTTCAAAGAAAAATGCCGCCAGTGAAGAGAGCCACTCCTGAACACCGTTTTTGCGTCGTTATCGCTGTCAAAGCACCTTCTTCCGAGCTCACGCTTCAAGTTCAAGAACAAGTGGTAGAAGGCGCAAGATCGGGGCTGTATGGTGGGTAATTGACCTGCTCCCAACCGAATTGTTAAATATTGTTTAGTGTGACACCAACAGAATGGGGACGTGCGTTGTCAGGAAGCAACACAATGCCTTGACTGGGCATCCTACGCCTTTTGTTTTGAATTGCGCGCCGAAGATTTCTCAATGTTTCACATTATCATACCGCATTGATAGTTGCATCTCTGGGAAGGAGTTCAACAAGCAGAATGCCCTGTCCCAGAACTCAGTGCAAATGATTTTTTGTGCTGACAACGTTGTTTTGAATTTTTGTCGTTTGGGGAATCCTGTGGGCCTCCACTCCATCGACTGTTGTTTTAATTCTGGAGTGACATGACAAATCCAAGTTTCATCACCGGTCACTACCCTGCTTAAGAATTCCTCTCCCTCATCACTGTATCGGGCAAGGAATGTCGCCGCACTGTCAATTCGCTTCGTTTTGTGGACATCCGTAAGCTTCTTCGGAACCCAACGGGAACAGACTTTGCGATAATTTAAGCGCTTTGTGACAATCACATGCATAACAGTTTTTGAAATTGGTGGAAACACATTACAAAGCATTCTTATTGTAAACCGTCTGTTTTCACGAATTGCCTCATTCACTTGTTTAACCAAACCATCAGTGTCAACAGAAGGCCGCCCTCTTCGTCATGAACATTGGATCGTCCATCATTGAATTGCCTAACCCACCATTCCATCTGTCATTACATTTTCATTAAATTTCTACAAGTTGACGATGAATTTCAACTGGCTTAACATTCCTTGCATTCAAAAATCGTATTACCAAACGCATTTCATAGTCGGCGAGGCCAGAAATTGTCTTAAACGTTTCGAACGATCACAAAGAACTAAACACAACACGATCCGACTGTAATGGCGTCAGTGTACAGACAATGAACCAGAGAGACAAGTGCGCATACGTGGGACCGTGACACCAGCGTTGCGGTGGCGTTAGAACGAAATGGTATTTACTCTCCGGACACGCCTCGTATATATTGCACAACGTGCTCAATCCTTAGGTAAAACTTTGCTTCCACACATTTAGTGGCATATTTAGTAACCATTATAATTATCCGTTTTCGCATACATAATATATGAATGGGGCCAACTGGTAGTCTATTTCCCATTTTTCTCCTACATGAGTGACAAGAATTGGTTGCAAAAGTCTGGGCGGTGGATTTTTTGGTCCTTTCCTTACTCACTGGAACAGCCTAATTATTATTTTCTTTACGCATTCGGATTCAATAATACCCAGAGCGTGTTTTATGAAAAGTTCAGGTTAATCTAAATGTCTGGCCAAAGGGTCATCATAAGTACAAAAAATTTCCTGTTTCAAAGAATCTGGAATCACCAATTAGAAGTAATGTTCCGTAAGCTCCTGCATTTTTAAAATAAGGGACACCAGATTTCAGCAGAAAAGAGGCGTATTATTGCTACGCTGAAGGGGAATCCTACAAAGCGACAATAATAGGTATGACGATTGCATCCCTAAGTTGCGCATCAGCAATTTTTGAATTAGGTAATGCATCTGGTTGCATTAGTTCCTCGGATAATTTATGGGGAATCGCGAAAGAGCGTCGTAATCGGAGGAGTTGTCCCTGACGAATAATTGCAGCGTTTTATTCCTATAATTTCAAGGCCCATCTGGCCAAACGACCAGTGACTTCTTTTAAATTATGCAGATAACAAAGAGTATGATCATCACTCTAAATGTGTACCGGATAGCCATATAAACAAAGCTTGAAATGTATTAGTCTATAGACAATGGTCAATAGGTCCATCAAAAGCTAGGACTATACATGTTGTTAGTTCCCATGCTTTTATTATTGTTTTGTTTACATGCTACGTGAAACGGTAAAAGGGTTAAAATACGCTTGTTGCTAAAACAATCATAAAATACATAAGTGAAACTGAATATTACCATTAATTTAATGAATTAAATTTATTTAAACAAACCACATTACAATTAAATGTACACATTAATCTTAATTCATAATTCACCAAATACTATTACTAATTTTTAATTCTAAATAATTAAATACAAAGCTTTCCAATTTGGTTGCCTCAGACCTCAGTCCCCGGTTCATCAGCAGTTACCTATTGGAATACTCCGGAGACCAGGCTCCGATCCAACAAAAGGCACAATAATAAACGTATTTTAATATATCTACATAAACTATTATTTTTATCAGTTAGCTACAAATTCTACAAAGCAATAATTCCCTTATTTCTAACTACCTAATTACCATATATTTATAAAAACGAAGAAATAAAACAAATAAAATATCTAAGAACTTAACACTACCAAAACTAAGGTTCACGCGTACCTTAACCACTCTATTATATTATGCGAACTTGAGTCTTCCGGGTTGTAAGGCCGTGGTCCAATGGGATTCTTCTGCTTCATCTACCCAGACGTTCCGCCCACGACTGCAGTGGACATCATTAGTGGTGTGCTAGACGTGATCTTTTTGGAAACGAGAAAGTCTAAATTTAATTCATAACTCCGGGCTTTTCCACCACCTCAGATTTCTAAAATGATGTTTGCATTCCATTGGTGTTATTTTATTTCATACCTTTTGCTTCAAGAACTTTAACTGACCATATAATTATATTTACTATCTTTAACTCTTACACCCTCCTTCATTTTTTCACCCAATCTCTGCTACCACTTTTTTTCTACTGCACTTGACACTTATATCCCCTTTTATTTAACAAAAATATTGGCATATCATCTTCCTCTTTTAACCTTATATATCTTAATAAATCCTTAAACCTTCTTTGTTTGCCTGTACGCACTCTCCATCATACGATCCATAATCTTTTATATTTCTTCTATGGTCACTTCCAGCATACTTCCTGCTTATCTTTTTTAAGAGTAGTGTTTAACGCCCGTTTTTACTGCTGTAGCACCACAGGCGGTGGACATTGATGATACATGAAATGAAATGATAACATAGGAAAGGATTTTTTTAAGGAAAGAAGCGTACCAGGCCGAAGTTTAGGGCACCTCCCCGACATTTGCCAGTTAGAAGGACTGAGGAAAACCTGGAAATAACCCCAGTCAGGGAGGACGGTCCTGGAGGGATTCAAACCCCAGACTTTCCGTTAATTAGTCCGCGCCTTAACGACCTCGGCCACCCGTGGCGGTACCTGCTTACCTTGCCATTGACTCCATTCTTTTCAATGTTCTCTCTTTCCTGCTATCAGGGCCTCTAAAATTCCACAATTTCTTATTTCTCCTATTTCGTATGTCAAATTGTCTCAAATACTCTACATATTCCTCTTTCCATTTAAAACATCGTACACATTTCAATTCTATTGCTTCCTCTTGCCTATGACATTCCTCTAAGCTCGTCTTCATTTTTAGGAAGTAGCCACTACTTGTTATCGCATCCAGGACTTTAAATTCTACAAGCACCTGAGCCTGCACTACATAACATAATCAAACATACTCGACCCAATTACCTATATTTATAAATGTGAATCCTCCCCATTGGTCCTCTTCTCTTAAACTATTGCATTAAATATATTCTGCATCATTGAGTACCTTATCTCTGCTTTCCCTTATTTGCTCATCACTTTTCGCCCATACACATTAATATTTAATCCCATACATCTTATGTCATATTCACCTACTCTGACGTTGAAATCACCGACTACAATAAACTCCATACTAGGATACTATCTGCTTAAATCCTCCAGACTTTCATTTAGTTTTAAATACAAGTTTTCATTTTAAAACTCCAATGAATCAGGTGGGTTATGTGCTATACCTAATCCTATGCATACGTTTACTTCCTTCATCTTATCTTGTATATCTTTAGCCACATTACTTGACCTTCTTGTCGGTCCTTGCTGTAGTGGTAACCATTCTTGGCTCCTAAACCCAAGATCGCGCGTTCGATCCCGGGCAGGACCGATGGATTTTTTCGGGTGTAAAAATCCTAAGTATGGCTTCCTTTGGAAGGGAAGTAAAGCCGTGGGACCCGTGTCGTACATTTACGGCACGACAAAGACCCTCAAGCCTGCAAGAAGAGGCCTCTGAGCAAAATTTGTCGGTCGTTTCATGCACTGAATTGAATGGGACGCTGATGACCTGAGATGTTAAAGAGCTTCCGTAAATAAACCAAATCTACAAATCAAATTGACCTTTTTCTGTAAGTAGCACTTTACTTAAATTTGCTCTACTGCTTATAAATACCCCTATAGAACCAGAAACCCTTCCTCTATTTCCCTTACTTATACCATGTTCACCTATATAATCCTAAACTTCTACTTCTATTCTTTCATATTTGTCCAACGAAATCTCAGTCATTACTCTGTTTCGTGTGTTTAACGCTTCAAACACTTCACCAGGTATTATTTTCAACCTTAAACACTCTACATTCCATAATACCACCTGCCAGTGCAATTTCTACGTTGAACCACTCTTTCCTCCTCTGAATTTCTCCAATCTCACTCTGTATTTCATTCTTTTGCACGCAGCGGTGTGACTTTATCCCCAATTTCTTTGAAGTCTACTGACACATCTGGTTGATATGTCGGAAGGTTGATGGAACGGAGGGGATGTAGGTGCTACCCCAGGCACTTACTTTCTTTGCCAACACGCTTGGGGTTACATGTTTGCTTACGCATGCTGGAAGAGCCTCCCATCCAAAGTTCGACCATGCCCAAAGTAGTCCATCTAACCTGCAATTCCAAATGGAACAAGTTTCCTTATGGTATCGCTGGAGTTCATTGGCTGGTTGGTTAGGTGTAGCGGGGAAAGGAAACAGTAGATAATAACTGTTATGTGGAATTTTGAACCAAGCCCGACTAATCGGGGTTTTCTTGTATACTGTTTATGACTTCCAGCTGAAGCTTGAGGCCGGCAGCTACCTCTCTGATGACCAGTGTGCGGTTCCGGTGAGGTACAGTCAGGATGCCGAGAGACAGATGGTGAAGAAGGACGCACTTGCACACTGAATATTATAAAACACAATTTAAAATATAATTAAATATTGAACAATGTTGTGTATAGTAAAATTTAAACTATTACTGTATACAAGTAGTTGTATGTTGATAAAGTTTTATAGAATAGGTTACGTAAATTTATGTTGTTGTAGTTATATAATTTATTTATTTAGTAATGTGGTTCTGTATATTCAATTAAAAATGGATATAAAATGTAAAATAAAATAATAAGGAAACTAGAATAATACGCACTGATATAAGTACCAGATATCAGGATGTAAGTATTGCAAACAATAAAATTAAAAAAAAAATAAAAAATACTCTTTATGGTTATCAAAGACCAAGCACATCCCTCGTTAGGGGTTGAGATATGCACTTGCGACCGCTTCTTGGGTTATAGTCACCTAAGGCACCTATGAGTCTATTAGGATTATAGGCATAAAGTGTGTAAGCACTTTGTGCCTTCCTCATAATGGTGTCAATGATAAACTCTAGGCCGGAAGTTTCATGTAGGAAATCAGACGGAAATCGAAAATCTGTGCCGAAAATACTCCTTAAGGCTTGTGCCTTTTGTAAATATGATATGTTATATGGAGCTGTGTAACCCCAAACCTCACTTGCATATAACATTACTCCTGGAATAGTTGCTTTGTAAATTTAAATTTTAAATAGAACAGAGTTCAGTTTAAAGGTTGGTAACAATTTAGCTATGGCCATACGGGCCTTCACCCCTTGACTTCATACATGATATTGAAGTGTTAGCCCCTGATCCAACATAATTCCTAGATATTTAACCCGATTTCTTCAAGGAATTAGTTGATCATGTAGACTACGGACCCGGATTGACTGGTCTGCGGCGCTTAGTGATGAGGATTTTTTTTTGATTAATTTATTTATGGACGCTCTTTAACATCTCAGGTCATCAGCGTCCCATTCAACTCAGGGCGTGAAACGGCCGACAAATTTTGCTCAGAGGCCTCTCTTTCAGGCTTGAGGTTCTTTTTCGTGCCGTAAATGTACGACACGGGACCCACGGCTTTACTTCCCTTCCGAAGGAAGCCATACTTACGATTTTTACGCCCGAAAAAATCCATCGATCCTGGCCGGGTTCGAACCCGCGTTCTTGGGGTGATGAGGATGGCTTCACTGTTTTCACCACTGACGTGCATGTGCCATTTCTCACTTCATTCCTCTACCTGTGTAAGGTATCGGCGGAGGGGAACTGGTGTGTATTTTATATTTTTACTTAATCTGCTAGTTGAAAAATCAGAGTACAGGGTGTAACAGAAAAATCAGACATGTATACACAGAATAAGGTAGGTGATAGCACACTTCCCTCACGCAAGCCACATTTTATTACATTTATATCAGATTTCCGTCCTTCAACCTTAACACAAAAAGAACGGTTTGATAAGAAACTGTGTATAATTTCAATTACTGTTAAGTAATCTGTGCATTTAAAAGTTTATATCAAAGTTCCTCGTGCTATGCACTACGAAATGCTTTGTCAATATCTAGCAGAACTGCCGCTGAAAACATTCACTGTTGAAATCCCAGGGCGGCTTTCTCCACCACTCTCAACAATTGTTAAGTGGTTGAAAGTTTGGGCTGAAATTCAAATTGGTGCTCCGGTATCAGCTTTGTTAGTACTGGCTTCAGACGGATCATAAGTATCCCTTCAAATACTTTAGGTATTGTAGGAAGCAGGCTGATAGGCCAGTAATTTGAAGGGAGAACTGGGTCTTTCCCTTTTTTCAAAATGCGTACTATTTCGGCCTTTTTTCCACGTTTGTGGAAAATGGCGGAAATTTATGCTGCAATTGAATAATTTTGTTAGGTGGAGAGTAGGTCGCTTAGGGAGTCGGCGTAGTGCGTCAGGTGTAAGCATGTCATGCCCAGCAGCTTTGCATGGATCTAGACTTGGAAGCTGTTTTACTTCCTTTGGAGTGATCACAGCTAGTCTACTCGGCTCTTCGAGATCATGTTGGTCCATGTGCAGGTTGTCACGAACGAACCTCATTATTCTACGTGCTTGGGGGTCATCCCAGGGGTCATCACATTGCTTCTCCAATTGATCCGCCAGCGCAGTGACCTTTTCTTCTGGTGTGTAAACTAATCTTCCTCTGCAGCCATGGAGTGGGTATGAATGGGCCTCTCGATCTCCTCTTAATTTCTTAATAATTATCCATGGCTGTTTATCATTTAAATTATACTCATTGATCGTGTTCTCTCAGATTACAGTTCTATACTGTCTAATTAGACATTGATCCAGGACTGGAAGTCATTTTTTCTAACATTACCTAAAGGACATGTTAGCAGCTCACCTATAACATGTTCATGATCTGAATGTAAATCATTAGTGGTATTTAAGTCTAAGTAATATGGAATATGCCTAGTTATGATAAATCAATTACACTGTGCCTGCCAACCCGAGGTAGGATATCCCGGTCTCTGCACGTCAAGGGAGGCGCCTGCACTTATATAAGTTGCTAGTTGTTGACCTCGCGCATTTGCTGCAATCTCCATTGCCTGTGTTTTGGAATTAAAAACCCCCTGCTAATGAGCATATTGGAATTGCATGCAGAACTATTTGCTATTCTGCCGCAATAAATGACACTCCAGGGGGATCATAATTCGCGCATCTGCACTTTTTTATATTTCCCGCTCACTCACTCACTCACTCACCCGCTATGTATACTACCCTTCTAGTGCAACTTCGTGTAACAAAATGGATAAGTCGAATTTAAACATTATTAAACATTCATGCACAAACATGGCATGTTATTTAAATTAATGCATTACCCGACAATTTAATCCAAAGAAATTGTTAGTAGATCTTCTGTGTCGCTATCACCACTAGGACCAAATTGCTTGAAATAATTTGTATTAATTGTTTAAATAACTATTTTGGCACAATTAATTTTTCCAAAGAAATAAAATTATTAATCCTAATATCTCTTCTTTCCTTCCTCTCGTACTAAAATCCTTTCCTTAATTAAAGATAGAAACCAACCTGGCTCACACAGTTACGTCAGGAAACAGTTCGTCATTAACACCGTCTTTGTCATCTGAATCTTGCAAATGTATAATCATAGGATCTAAAATGTCGCATTCTATTTATTTCATGAAACTGTTATCTTGTAACTTTTGAGCATGTTGCACGCAGGATTCCCAGGCTTATTATGTCACTTTGTCAGTTTTTTCTTGAATAAGTCGTTCTACGTCTTTCAGTTTAAAAGTGCTGTTATTTTTGGCACATCTCATTTTATTTGAGCGCACACAAGCTTAATTGGATTATATTGGCAGTGGTAGGGTGTTGGACCCCTTTCGTTTTTTTTTTTGATTGATTTATTTATGGACGCTCTTTAACATCTTAGTTCACCAGCGTCCCATACAACTCGGGGCGTGAAACGGCCGACAAATTTTGCTCAGAGGCCTCTCTTTCAGGCTTGAGGTTCTTTATCCACGGGACCCACGGCTTTACTTCCCTTCCGAAGGAAGCCATACTTAGGATTTTTACGCCCGAAAAAATCCATCGGTCCTGGCCGGGTTCGAACCCGCGATCTTGGGTGTAGGAGGCAAGTATGGTAACCACTACACCACCAGGACCGACCCCCCTTTCGTTAGCAAGTGTATTAAGCTGATAATGTTTTTCCTTGTTATTGTTTTTTTAAACAGAAGTATCATTTGCAATATGTCAAAAGATTTCTTTATGACTTTTGAGCTATTGTTTTTTTTGGGGGGGCAGGCCGTGTTTTAATCCCCTTTTTGCCGACTATTTGGGATTTGAATTTGAGTAACTGTATGGTATGTTGCATTATCTATTTATTATTATTATTATTATTATTATTCCATTTTCTAAATAATTTAATTTAGAATTCTGTCCTAAGCACTCTTTAAATGCATCAGCAGTCATTTTCTCGTGATAGTCTTAACGTGGTTTTGAACTGAAAAACCCTCTTGCTTTCATGCAGGAATCCTCTCTTAGCAGATCCTAATGGCGCTACTGCCTTTCCCAATAGGTACCTTCCGCCCACTCATTTTGGAGAAATCTTATAAGATTTAATTTTTTTTCACTTGTTTATTTACGGAGGCTCGTTAATATCAGCGTCCCATTCTATTCAGGGCGTGAAACGGCCGACAAATGCTCAGAGGCCTCTTCTTTTAGGCTTGGGGTTCTTTATCGTGCCGTAAATGTACGACACGGTACCCACGCCTTTACTTCCGAAGGAAGCCATACTTAGGATTTTTACGCCCAAAAAAATCCATCGGTCCTGGCCGGGTTCGAACCCGCGACCTTGGGTTTAGAAGGCAAGTATGGTTACCACTACACCACCAGGACCCACAGATTTAATTTTCTGTATGGGTTCAATTCACTCAATTGCATCACCAGAAATTCAAATTTCGTGCATATTGTGTAAGAATCATCTTGATGGCAACAATGTCACTCCTCTCCATTGAAAATGGACATCCATCATTTGACCTTTTATATTTGAACCCTGAACTTTACTTAACTCTGTAGCTGGGCGAGTTAGAACTATTGTAGGATATTTCAGTTCTTAAAGCGTCAGTTACTTTTTGTACCATTGAAAATTCTCCATGGTTATAACATTCTAATACGGTCTTGCGTACAGCGTTCTTGTCAAAGTCAAGTTTGCAATGTTCTTGCGAGGTCCAATGTGTTTTCTAGGCGACACAAAAACACGGTGGTGTCGCTTGGGCCAACTTTTTCAGCCTCGTCGCAAATGCAATACACAGTAGCTGTGCCTACACCACACGCCTTTGCAGTCAATTGCTGCGCATTTTTAAAATCCATTTTTATGTGTCTCATTAAGACATCTTTTGAAAAAAGTATACAGTATAAAAATAATATAACGAACTGTCTAGTCAGTATATGCCTGTTTAAATAAGTGTTTTCACCGCCACTAAATACTCCACTTAAACTAGCTTTACTTTATTGCATAATCTTCTGTTCTCTCGCTAACAAAGCCAACAGCTGGCCAAATGGCACAACTCAGACATAAACATGTCTGGATCTTACATTCTGTTGGAAGGAGGGAACTCTTACATGCCTTACAGAGATAAGATACCACCGTATTGTCACTGAGACGAACTATTATAATAAATTGCAAAATTTAGTTCAGGGAAACCCCGATGCACCGTTGTAAGTGTAGATACACAGCATTTCTGAAAGAAGGTGTGAAGGAAGGGGTACGTTAAATTCTATATAATCTTTTCCTTATTTTGCGAACAACTCCACTATTGAAAGGAAACCACAATAAATGCAAGGCGTTATTTTTCAATACTTGTGTAATTAATATACTAGCAGTTTATCCGGCTACAACCAAATGTATGGGAATATTTACTCGCCTATATATTGAAAATATTGTGCTAAAATAACGAGGTTTTCACAATCATTTTGCAAAACTTTATCTATACGTTCCTTATAGATTAATTATTGCGAATCTGGAATACTTCCTCTACCGTAAAACGGTTCTTGCAGGAGAAACTAACCTCGCGGGAAAACGTGGAATCTCAGTGGGAACACAATATGGCAATATCGCAAGACTTGGACTTTTTTCGCACCTCGTCAATCGATGTTTTTATTCTCTTTTTTTTTAATGCTAAATTAACAATTTACCAGTGCTCTTACGCATATCACATAACGGACTGAAGCATTAAATTGTTCGAATTATTTCTGCTTTGCGAGAAAATAGCCAAACTCAATTTCAAATAAGTATTAGAACATTTGTGATAATCATGCTAGTATATTAAGCTTCACACATCAATCACCAAACAATATAGGAACATGAATACTCTTAAAACCCTAAACGCCAATCACTAAAATAAGCAAAGGAACTTATGAATTACCTTCAACAGGAAAAAAAATAAATAAATAAAATAATTAAAACAAAACTAATGGTTAAAATTCCAGGGTGACGGTGTTCTGTATTAAAATTCCAAGAAATATAAGATACAAAATTTAAGGGTAGAATAGGTAAAATTATAAATATGACGGTAAAACCAAAAATGCCTTTGAATATAAAATATGAAACAATACTTCTATTCAACATAATGAATAGTTGCAACATAATTACTCCTTATATAAAAAAAGGAAGACAATAGCTAATGGCGCTGTAACTTCTTGGTTATAGCTGATAGTACAGTGGCATATTAATAAAGCGCCTTATAATATCTTTCCATAAAAATAATAAATTCCCGTGGAAAACAGGAAATAAATAAACACTAAACTCATTAAACTCATGAATTTTAAATTCATTTCAAAAACGAATTTAAAAGAAAAAATGAAAGCACGTTTTTATAACTTGGTGCAAACACTTTTAGCTGCAACGATATCGGTTAACCTTTCTAACATGTTTGCAACAGGTGCAGAAGAGCGGTTTGGATTAAGCTGATAATGTTGCCATAATTTCATCACTTGTGCTACCCGATTTTTTGCACTCTTTCTGCTTGCTGTTCTTCCCATTCCTGAAAAAAAAAGGAAGACAATAGCTAATGGCGCTGGTAACTTCTTGGTTATAGCTGATAGTACAATAGCATATTAATAAAGCGCCTTATAATATCTTTCCATAAAAATAATAAATTCCCGTGGAAAACAGGAAATAAATAAACACTAAACTCTTTTTTGGTGAATTTCAAAAATGAATTTAAAAGAAAAAATGAAAGCACGTTTTTATAACTTGGTGCAAACAATTTTAGCTGCCACGATATCGGTTAACCTTTCTAACATGTTTGCAACAGGTGCAGAAGAGCGGTTTGGATTAAGCTGATAATGTTGCCATAACTTCATCACTTGTGCTACCCGATTTTTTGCACGCTTTCTGCTTGCTGTTCTTCCCATTCCTGAACCACGAAGGCCTACAAATGATCAGATAGTTTTAGATCAGCAAATCTTGGAGGCCAGTCCATGCATATTATCTCTGGGTGTGTGTCTAACCAATCCTGAATCATATTGGCGGTATGCACACCGCTGTTATCGTGCATAAATATGTATTCCTCTTGTTTTGGTAAACTGGCGCATAGGAACGATAGCAAAGTACTCTGCAGGATGCACATGTCATTCGTTCTGGCACTTGAATCAGTTCCCCTAGACCCGATGCTGCCATGTAGGCCCAGAAGTGTGTTGAAATTCTTCCCGAATGCTAAGCTTAAACTACATGCTGAGACTCGTATATATTTGGTATCGCGTGGCCTATAAAGACATAGTCTTCCTTGCTGGTCAGTTTGGAGTACCCTCTCACCAGTCCATATCACCAAGACCCTTGAAGAAGGCCAATACCCCTCGTGTCGATTCTAACCTCGCCTTGTGTGCTTGGTGGCAAAGCGATAATATTTAATGCCAGTTTCCTTTCTTCTTTGTCGTATGGTTTCATATGAGCAATCACACTCAAACACTTTAACTATAAAGACAGTTACGTGTTTTAAAGGGTGGTTCCTTAAAGTTTTGTTTTGGGCAGCTGTTGTTTCCCTAATCATGGTCGTGACTTGGTCGAATTATCTTCCACCTGGTACCGGTCTAACCATTTTTTCCCGCCGTTCTTCGGTCGTGACGAAGTTTCCTGGCGACTTACGAGGCGTTTTGGTCTGGATAAGCGTGATCTACCAGCCATATTTAACAGGCGCTCTTAAGAGCTATTCCGCTATCTCATAGTTATCCCCTACCCCTTAAAACCGGAGGGGAAAGGCTTTCTTCTCTTTTTGAAGCTCGCTTATTCCTAACATTAGCAATCAATGATAACTTTAACTGGCAGAATGTTGTCTAAGTGTTGTTTTTACAGTAAATGGAAGGCAAGTATTTCTGTGTCAAAGTAGGCAGTCAAGTGTCTCACTTATTAAAAAAAGAATGCACTTAGTGCTATCGTTTGAATATTGAACAACCTTTTCAGAAATATCATGATAAAATACTATGGCAGCCACGATCTTTCATGTATGTCAACAATTAAATTTGAATTTAATTGAATTAAAACTTGATGGTAAATTGTACTTTTATTTAGGCACTTTTATTTACAGATGGCGCTGAATTTTATAAGGTAAAATAACTAAAAACATCACAATCTTCAGATGGTAGTATGTCTGATAATATAATGAAAATTTCCTATCCAGTGCTTGAGCTAATTAGTGAAATATGATGGCATTTTATGAATTGAGAATTGGTAAAAGATGCTTTGATTTGGCAACTGAGGATATCTGTCCGAATGTAACTAAGCCTTTCACGAAACATCATTGAAAGCGCATTGAGGAATTAGGAGAAGATATATGAAAACTACCTCAGGGAAAAAACTAAATCGTTAATGCTCTTTTGTTTCGTCCTTGACGAAAAGTACTGATAGAAATGATGCTCAGCTGGCTGTATTTCTGAGCGTCTTTGATAATAAAGTAAATGTGGTGGAAGAACTTGTCGATGTGCCTTCTCTAACTTGCTTCAAATTGGATGCAAAATTCAAAAGACGGGCTTGTTGGAGACTAAGAACATTTTTCGTAGTATAGGAGTTATGACTTGAGTTTTTGTGAATACATTGCATAATTCACAGGAAGGCTTAATGTACCAAATCAATTACACTAAATAATTTTGTGATACGACGTGTAAACTTCAATAAATCAAGTTCCCTGCGTCACAGATAATTTAAAGAACCTTTAGAAGACCTTGGATCTGACTCTTCAGATCTGTCATGTTATCATCACGTAAGGTGGCTAAACAGAGGTGGTTCGTTGAATCGATTCTTCCAATTACACAATAAGGTTGACAGCTTTATGAATATTCAAGTAAGTATAAAAATGAAATAGTATAATCTATGTAAATAGAATAATTATGGGTATGTAATTCCTGGTAGCCCGATATTATTATATTACTGACTTTGCTTATTATTTTTAGAGAACCGAGTTTCCAAAAAACTGCCTTCGGTGTGAATGGCCACCCAAGAGTCAGTGAAGAGCAAGTGTAGACTTGCCGCTGTAACAACGTGAGTAAGGTCAAGAGATGGGATTATCGCAAACGACTGTGCTGCATATTCTAAAGAATCGCCAGATAACGAGGAAATTGCATCTCGATGGGTTCCCTACGATTTGACTGAGGTTCAGCGATGGATACGATATGACGCCCCCCCCCCCCCAAACTGGGAGCGTTATGGTCGTGACGGAGACGCTTTCTTACACCGTATTATTGTGTTTGATGAGATATGGACCAGATCGTACCAACCTCACTTAAGTTTCAATCCTACAAGTGGCGTCATTGCGGGCCAAGACCCTACTAATGTGGAAGGTATTGTTCTTCTTGTGTACGATTGTGATGATGTCATCCTAATATATGCCGTACCGCAAGAACACAATATTACTGCACAGTATTTCCGTCATTTTGGACTGAAACCATTCTTGTTAAGAAAGCGGCGACACGTTTTGTAGAGTCCTTCCATCATTTAGCAGAACAATGCTCGGTCACATGTAGCACACTGTAGCTTATTTGTACTTTCGCTGGAGTTGGGCAGTGCTTTTTCATCCACCATACTCACCGGGCCCTAAGCCCCCTGCGATTATGATTTAATCCCGAAGATGAAAGAACTACTTCGTGGAATTTGATTCAGGGCTGTTCTCTGCAGGCATTATATTGTTCCATCAGAAACATCAACTAAACAGGCACTGGAACAGCAATCCTACGACTTTCAAAACCCTGTCAACGGGTTATTGACTAGGATGGTGATTACATTGAAGGACTGTAGCAGTTTCAGACATGTATCACTTTTGTATTAGTGATAAATAAATAGTTGCCACTAAAGTTCCAATCTTGACCAAACAAGGACTTGGAAATGTTGCAAGCGAGTCCGGCTACGCTGGCTCTATGAACTTCACTGGTTTAATTTTCATACCCACACTCCTGAACGACTGTCCAGCAAAAGTGCACATTTACTTTCTTAAAAAATAGCACGAGGATGATCATTTCTGCTTATCTATATGACATAAAAGTGAAGTCATCTGCAATTTGTTTTTTGCATTGTCTTAACAAAACATTCGAGCAAAATTTGTTCTTTGTGATCGCCAAAACATTCAATACTAATATAGAACGTAGAAAAAAGGAGCTAATGGCATCTCTGTTTAGCGACTGCCTTACATG
Source organism: Metallyticus violacea (assembly GCA_030762175.1). Taxonomy (NCBI): domain Eukaryota; kingdom Metazoa; phylum Arthropoda; class Insecta; order Mantodea; family Metallyticidae; genus Metallyticus; species Metallyticus violacea. Next base: position 125,041,558 of record CM060846.1, on the reverse strand, counting down.
CCTTATCACAATCATATCGTGTGCTTCATGTATAATTTGCGCTAAACAGCAACCGGGCTTTTCGTTACAAAAGAGAAAAGGCCGCGAGTGGTCAGAGGTTTGTATGAAAATACTAGATGAACAATTCAAGAACTGCCTGATAGCGTCGAAGAAAATCCATTCCTAATGATAAACTGTGTTCAAAGTATTTACATCTTCGGTAAACTGGGCTTCTCCTAACTGGAATTGAAGAACAAAATGATGAGTTACATATAATAATTTGTATTTGCTGTTCTTAATATAATAAGAGTAGAGGCAGGAAAACAAAACTAGGCTCATACCAGTCATATACAATACTACTGCGCTTCCCGCATCTAGCAATTGATCCATTTGATTATCAATAATAGAGACTTAAAAGTAATATGTGTAGCATTAAGATAAACAGAGTGCACAGCATTTCTAGCGAGGGTGGTTATGGGTTGTTTGCGCGGGAAACGCTTGCCCCGTTTAGGTAAGTTTTACATCTACAATTGAGGGCCACATATCCGCTCCTATGACAACGAAAACAGATGGGACGTCCATCCTGTTGCATCAGATCTCGGGCGTGCATGGAAAATACGGTGGCCATGCCTCCATACCACGGCGTCGTATACCAGCACATCTCTGCCTTGAACTGGAAGCGTCGTGCAAAACAGGAGGCTCGAAGTCCTGCAAGCTTTGGGCAAAGATCTTAAATTTGTATATCAGTACATAAGCTATGCGCTACTGATATTGGTGCATAGTGTAGGTCAGGAAGGTCTTCACCCTTGTGCCCAGTCAAATACCTGGCCGACAACAATTGCTCAAGCAATGACTTCTTGAGACCACAAAGAATATTGCGAAATTGCTCAAATCAAGTTATATGGGGATTAACTTAATCGCACAGAGCCAACATTTCGCATACATACTTTTCTGTTGGTTCGATTATGTCTTAAATTCTTTAACGAAATTGACGGCTTTATTTTACCGATAAAATATTGCGTCTATTATATTTAACATTGCTTGTTAACTAAATATTATAAAATGTATTTATATTTAATTTAGCTTCCATGTGCACCCGTTCATAATTGCTGTATGTTATTGTAACACGCTTAATATTAACTGAGCTTGCTTAGTCGCATTTATCACGCCAACTAGCCATTTCAGTTGCGTTTCTGTAGGAAGTGCGTGTTTGAAATTTACGTGTGTATTTGCGTATTGTGAAGTATGAGGAGGTATAAATACACTAGAACAGAATAATATTTATGATTATATGCTCAAGTGTTGTAGTAGAGAAGATCGTACTAAATTTCCAGCAGAAACATGTCCATCGGGGAAAGCAATTTTCAGATTAGAGAACGAAGTTCGATCCTAAGGCGTTTTTATTGACAAGAAGCCGATATCAAGTTCGGATTTTAACAGAGGTGCAGCATGTTAGTGTATCTGTCGGCAGCTGTATAAAGGCACTTATTGCTGCATCTTCACCTGAAATAAAACCCGTGGTGGCGCTGAAGCAAAATATTGGAGGGCAATTTACAATATTCCGGAGCACGAACTACGATAAGCATATCAAAAGGATTTAGGCCTGAAGGTAGGAATTTCGGGCATTACTGTGGTGGTGGGTACAATGTTAATCACTGTTTACTACTAATATATAGTAACGAAATAAATAAAACCTGCAATGTGTGCCGATCGAGTGATACGATTTCCATGAACGTGTGTGAGGTCGTTACGCAGTAACTTTCTGTGGATAAATTCCATTTATAATTGCGTAGCAGAATGAGGACACTATATATTTATTTTCATATTTATATGAAAGGCAGTCAAATGTAAATGCATCACCACGCATACAACCTAAGGCGCGCAAAAGTTGGTGACACTGTTGTTGACTAACGATACTGTCATATGTGGAAAAGTAGACAACAAGCTCGTTTATTGCATAATCATTGTGTAGTGAGCCTGAAGTATTGCTGGCTATACGTGTATTTTTCTATCAGAAACGAAGGCAAGTAGAAAGAAAGAGAGATTAAAATAATAGAAACTAGAGGACCAACAGAGTTATACGGGCAAATATTTCGGGTAAAGTTAGCTTTAAATAGAAAAAGTAAAGTGGAAGAGTAAAGTAAACTGCTTGACTGCTAGAAGCATTAGAAATTATGCTAAAACGTACTCCTTACGAAAACAGTTGCTAAAAGTAGCAGAATATCAGAAGGGAGAGGGATGGGGGGGGGAGTTTTTACATTAAGATGTTTGAAAACCAGAATAGGCAAAGAGTGTAGATAAATAAGAGGAAATCACAGAACTAGCTTAAAATCCAGGGGATTTCGGCTTGATTTAAAACTATTGTCTCTAAGAGCAATCTCAGGCGGATGAAGGGGCAAGCCATCAATAAAAGTTAAAGGTGATTTTACCCTCACTGAACGTCTATGGCTATTTATCCTGAAGGAAGTTAGACCAATATAGAATGATTTCCAAAATTTACAATTTTACATACAGTATTTTTAAAAGAGCGATTTACGTAGGATTAAACTCTGAAAACGAGATTGAGTTTTGGGCTTCTACAAGTATTATAGGACGTGATAACAGAACAGATTTTTGCTCTTCGGTCAGTGACCAGGATATGGGCTCTTTGACCTTTATTATCTTTCATCGGAAAATATTTTGTAGGCTCGGAGAGGCTTTAAAGCTTACACGGAGTATACTTTGAAGAAAGAATGTAAAAGTACAATGCTATTGCATTGTTTAAGAACAAGTCTGACGTGTTCTGTACCGAGTGAATAAGCCGTGGGAAAACTGAGTGTATCTTTGGTGGTAGGTTTAGCGTTTCTCGAAACAAATTTCTTATGGGATGGAATGATGCGTGAAAGTAATAAAAACGATGAGTAACCACGGTTAGAAAGTCTGCAGGCCAGGCTAGAGATGCATTTCTTCAGCGAAGTTTCATTATTACGGGAGATGATATCCACGAGTATATAAGGAAAAGGAATATATCTTTTGATAGGAGGCAGGTGTCAAAGGGAAAATACTGCTGCAATGGTTAGTAGTGTTTAACGCCCGTTTTTGCTACAGAGGCACCACAGGCGATGGACACTGGTGATACATGAAATGAAATGATATATTGGGAAAGGATTTATTTTAAAGGAAGGAAACGTTCCAGGCCTAAGTTTAGGTACCTCCCCGGCATTTGCCATTTGTGAGGACTGAGGAAAACCTGGAGAAAACCTCAGTCAGGGAGGACGGTCCTGGCGGGATTCGAACCCCAGACCTCCCGCTTACGAGTCCGCGATTTAGCGATCTCGGCCACCCGTGGCGGTGCTGCAGGTTGGGGATTTAATGTTTACAGCAGTTGAAAAAAAATTGTATCGTTGATATCTTTTAACCGAAGTTTCTTTAAAAACAACATATTTCCAAATCGCCGTATTATAGGCTGCTTTAATTCACTCCCCCCCCCCCCAGAAAATGTAAGTTAATGGACTTTTTATCAAGTTATTTGTAACTTCCCGAACTTTCTGTGCTATGTATTCCTATAATTTTTTAAGTGTTAAATAAAATTAATCTCTTCACACATGATAATACCGTTCTAGCAGCCGTGTCGGTCCTGGTGGTGTAGTGGTAACCATACTTGCCTTCTAAACCCAAGGTCGCGGGTTCAAACCCGGCCAGGATCGATGGATTTTTTTTCGGGCGTAAAAATCCTAAGTATGGCTTCCTTCGGAAGGGAAATAAAGCCGTGGGTTCCGTGTAGTACATTTACGGCACGAAAAAGAAACTCAAGCCTGAAAGAAGAGGCCTCTGAGCAAAATTTGTCGGCCGTTTCAGGCCCGGAATTGAATGGCCTGAGATGTTAAAGAGCGTCCTTAAATAAAACGAAAAAAAAGAAAAAATAATAATCTAGCAGCCGTAGAAGTTGCTTCGTTATATACAATGGTGTGGCATAACTTCAAAATATTTGGAAGCTGGGTAGAGATGTCGATGTTCGTATCCTTTATTATTATTATTATTATTATTATTATTATTATTATTATTATTATTATTATTATTATTATTATTATAATTATTATTATTATTATTATTATTATTATTATTGTTGTTGTTGTTATTATTATTATTATTGTGCATACTTCTCAAATAATTTAATTATCTTTGTAGTAATATAATGAAACTTTTAGAATGTATTTTGAGATTATTATTATTTTTATTATTATTATTTAGCAAATAAAAATATAAACAAAATATATCCATGAAATGCGCTTACGGTTATGAATGTCCACTCCCGCATTTTAATTTTCGTTAACAGTTATATAGACGAAGGTTGAAAATTAATACGATTTTCGGGATATGCTGTTTTTTTTTTTCTTTTAAACTATTTGGTAACAAATTAAAGACATCTGAAACATGATAACTTATAACACCAATGAAATTTACAATTACGCAGTACAATAATTTTAAACATTTTATCGCTCTCAGAAATGAAAATATATCCGATTTTAGTTGATTCGCATATACTGATTTCGAATATAAAGCACCGTGGGTAGCCAAGATCGTTAGGTGCGGACTGGTGAGCGGGAGGTTCGGGGTTCGATTTCCACTGGGACCGTCCTTCCTGAATGAGTTTTTTTTCCTTCAGGTTTTCCTCAATCCTCATAAATATACCCTAAACTTGGGGCTGGAACGCTTCCTTACTTAAAAAAAAAAAAAAAAAATCCTTTCCCAGTATATCATTTCACCTCGTGTATCATCAATATCCACCGCCTTGTGATACCTTAGTAACTAAAACGGGCGTTAAATACTTCCAAAGTAAATAAAAAAAAAATAAATAAAAATTCTGAAGCCCGTTTTTCTCTATCACCTAACATTTTTTGGGGGAGGATATGATGAACTTTTCACAACATGTGGTCTATAGGCTATAATCTTCTGTTTTTAATTTGCGTTTTTCTATTATTTTCATAGTTCTATTGTGATTTCCACTCAAATCATACATATAATCCAAAATACATAAAAATTAATTTAAGAATTATAACATTGTATTGAAGTTGCAATGAAGACATTTAGCAAACAGTCTCACATTTTTAAAACTTTTTTTCTGGACGACTTACGCCGATAAGATGCCTCATCTGCGGTAATTGTTCAGCAGTAATCAGCAATGTTAGGTACTGGCTTACTTTGTATCGCCCTTCCATGTCCAATAATGTACTTATTCATTTGGTATATTTATGAACGCTCTTTAACGTTTCAGGTCATGAGCATCCCATTCAATTCAAAACGTGAAACGGCCAATAAATTTTGCTCAGAGGCTTCTTCTTTCAGACTTGAGGATCTTTTACATGACGTAAATCTATGACACGAGATCCATGGCTTTACTTCCCTTTCAAAGGAAGGAAGCTATTCTTAGGATTTTTACACAAGAAAAAATCCATCCACTCTGGTCAGGGCTGAACCCGCGATCTTGGGTTACATTTCCAATAAGTCCTGATAGAACCTTTCCCCATGCTCATCGTTGACCTCGCCCAAGTTTGGTGGGAAATGCAGGTGGGAATGGACAAAGTGAATCTTAGGGACATATTGCATCCCAGTATCTTGTTCTCTGTAGTTCCTAGAAAATTCTCACATACAAATTTGAAGGCAAGCAAGGTTGTTTTTGTCCCCCCCCCCACAACGGAATTCAGAGTCCCCTCGAATACAGAATCATGAACAGATGCGTATTTGTGGGCCTATAAAGATGCGTTAATTTGACCACTCAACATTTGAAAATTTCCCCTTAAATGTTAGAATGACCTTCTTGATTTGTCCATCAGCTTTACAAAGTACTTCATTATCCCCAGTTTTATATGCAATGGAGGCAAAATTGTTTTGTCAACATGAACAAGTCATAGGTTGGTTTTTCACACTTTTTTGTTCTTTTACTACATTTTCTCTTGATGGTCACTCCCTAATTTCATATTGATTACGCTTATCCCAACTATCCCATTCAAAAAGAAAGCAGCAATTTTTTGTTAATCGCTGCTGCATTCCTGTTAGCATACCTATTATGTTTGTATCTGTACAAATCTGCCATCCATATTCTAGATAGTTCAAACTCTTAAGTATTATTCCCATACTATTATATGTTTTTTTCATTTTAACAGAATAGACAACTGGGACAGATAGGTATGCATTTCTGTTAAGCAAAACCACGGCCTTTAAATCCATTTTAAATCAGTCTATGTAAAGAGGCCAATCTTCAGAATTATGACCTCTTCCCAATGCGGTCATTAGCCCATTAACATCATTACAATAATATAATTGTTAAAAAAAATGATTGGCAGATTGTACCCCATTTTCTGAACAATGTTATTTTTGTGCCAGGCTTAAAAGATTCCATCCTTCAAGACGAGATGATAATATCTCAGCTTTTGATTTAGTTATATTTAAATCTCTCACAAGGTCATTTGGTTCAGTTTAATATCATGTGAGGTTCTTCAGATACAATATATTCAGGATCAGTGAGGGATGATCTATCAGGAGAGGTAGATTCTACTTCCAAAATCATTTTTCAGCTGGTTTTGTAATTGGCAAACTATTGCTATTTTTAACAGGATTCATCACTGATTGAAAATTGGGATATTCAATTTCATGCTTATTTTCTTTAGGTAAAACAAGCTATATTGACTGTACAGAAATAACAATCAGTAGTCTGGTCCATAGGTTCCCTCCATAACATTGGAATGGCAGTAATCCTAAAGTTTGGCTTTTAGTACCTTTAGCTTGAATGACATCATCAATGAATGAGAACAAATCATTAGTATTTTTCCATTCTGAAAGCCATACTGCATTGTGAGAGGATAAAGTTTAAATTAGTTTTTTTTCTTGTTTATTGAACCCATCAATATATATCTTGTTATCTGTTGATGATTGGGGAAATATATTTTTGCCTACAATTGCCTTAATATGTTATTTAATCATGTCACCATAAACCTAATTTTGTTCATTTTCCTGGATTTGGAGAGGACTTCTTGGGGTTGTGGGTGTGTTCATATATGCATCAGTTATTATTGATTTTATTTAATCTACCAGTCTGAATGCATTTAATAGGATGCATTTCAACTCCTAAGTGATACTCTTGGCTAATGTAATCTAAACGAATATTTTAATATACTAATTCTCTTATGCTAAATTGAGCCATTTATATTGAAACTTCTGCATTGGTTTTATTCAAAGGGACATTTAACATTACTTACAAAGCATTCTATATAAGATTTTGTTTGTATTCAAATAACCCTCTTCTATTTTGCATAATTTCATTCCATAATCAAAATAAATACATAATAAATACGATAAAAGACCAAATATTGAAAAAAATATGCATTTATTTGTTTATATCTTTAATTTTGTAAACAAATGCTGCTGAACAACTTTAAAAATTTTACCAAAGGCAAATTTAAATTTTAAACATTATCTCAAAACTCCTAGAAGTAGAAATTTTAGGAAACTTGATTGTAATGCTATTTTTTTTTTTTTCATTATACTTTGTAATTCCCCCTTTTTTTTTTATCAGTTTTAACAATTTAGGTATTTATCTTTAATCTTTATTGTTTCTGAAAGAGTTGTAAGACAAAAATATATAGTATTTGTATTGTATTTTATTGATTTGCTAACAAATAATACAAAACGGCAGCCACCTACTTCTGACCCTGGTAATTTCTAGGTGCTGCCAATTACAAATTCTTATACAAACAATATATTGTAATTACATCTAGCTATAATTTTAAACATATAATTTATTCTTCATTACATAAACCTGTATCCAGCTCATAAGTAGTCTACTATTGGAACATTCAGGAGATGATGTATTTCATCCTCATCTCATTATTTTATTTATTTATTCATTTGTTTATGCCAAGCAAATACATGCAAATATGATTAGACTTTCAGCCCAGACTGTTAGCCAGTCTTATTAAAAACAACACAATATAATTTCTTACATAATTTTGATTCCTTTTTCAACATTTTAGAAACTTAAAAGGAAAAAAAGAAAAGAAAAATCGCCATACAAATTATATTTGGGTTACCTCTGTTTTGACAGACCAATTCCCTTATTTTTTCCTTTGCTTAAAATCTGCTATGCTTTTATTATTCTTTCTGTAAATTTCAGTTATAGCTATTTTTCTATCTAATTTAAGCCATTTGTGATTTATTAGCTCTTTTCTTCACAGATCAGTTCTTTACATTCAAATAATATTCATTTATTATCTTCATTACCTCCACATATAAGGTACTGATTCGGTGTGACACCCTTTCTTAGTCCTTACAACCTCCATGCCCCTGCCCTTATCCATGTGATACCTTCTCTTTGTTCATTATTAACTTAATAAACAAATATTTCCCTTTGCCACTTGTTTTTTATTGAGTTATAAAATGTTGGCAATGTTTTTCACTTATCTTACTGAACAGTTTTTTAATTTTGATATTTAATCTCCTCCTTGCTCCTTTCTAAAAACCTTGGCAATTATTTTCTCCTCTTCTCCAGATTTCTCCTAGCCCATTGCTCTCTTAGTTATTTCTAAGACTACTAATCCATCCTTAATCCCTTAGGTACTTTTCTTGATATTCTAAGCATTGTCTTAGTAAGTTATTTTCATCCAAATTCAACATTTTAAACCAGTATTTTAAAGCCTTTCCTTGACATTCTTACCAACTTAATTTTAGCTAATTCCTTTACTGTTACCCTTGGTATACCTAAAACTTCTCTACAGAACATTCTGTGCACAATACCTATGATTTCCTCTTGTGCATCCAATCTCTATACCTCTGTGTCATACACCATTTTGGGTTCAACCATCATTTTGTAAATTAATTCTAGCCATTTGAACTAATATTAGGTATTCTGTATTTACAATGTCTAACAGTTGCCATGGTTCCTTTTCCTTTCACCAAAGCTAATTTCTTTTGCTTCTCCTATTTCCACCACAATCAATTTTAACTCCTAAATATATACATTCTCTGACTATCATATATGTGCTTTTCACAATTACTCAATTTGGCCTATTTCTTATATAGTACTATTTGTGTTTTCTCTTGAGTTACATTTAAATTCCATTTATTACAGTATTTACCTATTTCCAGAAGAGATTATTTTAACCCTTTTACTGTAACTGACTGTACAACTTAGTCATCTGCAAATAATAACCCAGAATCACAGTATTATTTATAACTGGCATAAAATTATTGTTCTCCCTTATCCCTATTTTGCTTAATCTCTTTGAATACTACTCCTTCCTCAAATCTCACACAGAAAGTTTTTTTTCTTATACAGTGCTTTAATAATGTTTACCATATGCTGATTCACTCCTTTGCCTAATAATTTATACCAAAATAATTGTAATTCAACTCAATGCTTTCTCTAAATCCACAATTGCGTATACAGTAGTCTTCTTTTGTATTTATGTACTAAAGTTTTTATAATAAATATATCTACTATTTGCTTCCCAATTTGGAATCACATTTGAAATTCTGAAAGAACAATTACATTCTATATCCCATTTCTGCAACCTGCTTGATAGAATACCCATAAAAATTTGTCCTACATTTGATAGCAATGCAATATATATAACTGTATAACTATTTAGTTTATCTGTGTTCCCCTTCCCTTTATATAATGGCTGGATAATAATTGTTTTCCTCCAGTTCTTTGACACACACCCCTTGTCTTTAACCAAGTTGAGCAAATCTGTTATCTATTTGACTCTATTTACATCACTACACCATTCTTTTAGAAATTCTGACAAAATACCATCTATACCATTTGCTTTATATTTTTCATTTCTTTCACATGTTTTATGACTTTCTCAGCTCTTACTATACTATCCAAAATGTCTATATTGTTACTTATTTCCAAATCTGGCATCTTTTCATTTACAATCAAAATTTAAACTGTTCTCCTTAAATAAATTGCACTTGTAAGTTGTAGACAATGGAGTGGTAATGTAATCTACACTAATGAAATTCAAAATTAACTCCACTTAACTTACATAACACTAGGACATGTTTTGAAAGCACAAGCACTTGCTTCCATCATCAGCTGTTGACCAACTACTGGAATTGGTGACTGGATTTCAAGATGCTTCTGTGGCAGTGTCTGATGGAACTTGCTAAGTTTCATAGGAACTCCATCAGTTCATTCATAGGAGGAAAATCAAAATTCCTTAAGTTTTTCTTATTTTTTTAAGATTAAAATCTTTTCCTAAGTGGATAACTTCATTCGGTTGTGAAGTTGTTTCAGCAGCTTGGCCTTCATTTTAATTTCAATTTTTTGGTCCAAAAGTGACTGCTACTGCTGATTTATAAACTCGCTTAAAACAAATATTCCTAAAGTGTGGCTTACTTTTGGGCCAAGTCATGAAATTTGATATTGAACAGTCCTCATACAATAGGAAACCGAGAGTTGCTAAACAATATCTTGTTTTATTTTAGCATTATAACAAATTTAATGTTATCAAATTTGCTTTCTTTACCTGATTCATTTGATTCATGAGTGAAATCAATGATTAAACAAATTAAATGTCAGTAAATATATAAAAATGTTTGCAGGTTGTACCAATACAGTATAATAAATTAATAAAAGTAAAATAACATCAGTTAGAAGTCATAATAATGATTCTAATCTACACTACTCTTTGGAATCCCAAACAATTATTGTTTTCAATTCTAAAAGTGCAAATTCTGGCCATTGCAAGCAACAAGGAAGCAAAACAACTGATTAATATATCATCTGACTCCTATGAAATTGTTAGAACTCACTGACAAATGCAAGAAAGTTTGTATTATGCTTATTGAAATCAAGCACTAGCTTTTGTTTTATGCTGAATTAATTTCTTTTTGACTGTGGGTATTGCTAGAATTCACATAGCTTAAACAATTTCTTCCATTTTATTCAACATCCTTAATGCATTTCAGCCTGATTTAATTTTCACTTATGAGGTTTACAAATTACATATTTATATATTTATTTTCATCATAGAAATATATCATAGATAATAAAATAGTTTAATAATGCATTGTATACACAGGACAGTTTGTGACATGTCATGCTAGGGAGAGTATAAATTTTAAATAAAATGTATAACTGTGAACAAAAACATAATGGTGCATATGTTTAGATAACAATTTTCACCTTCTATGAAATGGTGCAAAATACTATACATAAACAAATATTGCATAGTGTGATAAAATTAAACTTCCTAGAAAATTATTTTATTTATTTATATGCTATTTTGTCATCTGGAAAGTTCTTAAACAAAGCATATTAATTAAAGAAGAAATTGAATCATTCCAAAATAATTCAAAGATCTGAAACTTTCTATGTTTACTGTAATCACTATCAGGAAATATAAAGTATTTTGCAGGTCCTTCCTTTTCAATCATTGATTGCAGGTTTTTGAGTTTTGTGGCCTCTGACTTTCTTTTGAAAACATATTTCATGGTATATCGTAAGAGCATTCATCTTCAGGTTCACCACCTAGCCTGCTTTTGCTTGCCAAAATTACTTCTACACCTGCTTGAAGTAGCCTTGATGCAAAATTATCTTTTCACCTCAGTCTTATTCACCAGAATCTTCTTCTGATTCCACATTTTCTTCAGGGGGCTCATTAAATTTGTCTATTGTAGCTTCCTCCTCCTTCTCTTCCTCAAGAATTTTGTGCACAGATATGCCTCTGAAAGAGGAGAAATTATGACTGATCTGGCTATCATATGTATATGTAATACACTAATAAAATTAAGTCCGTGTGCATAATTATTAAATATTTTATGGCTGACTATATGATGAATTGCAACATCATTAACAATATAATCAAGCAAATTTATTAAAAAATAATAATTTTTTGTAGTAGAAAATAATTTCTTTTTCCAAGACATAGAAAATGTACTCACTAAATTCAAGCATGTACTGCTACTCTGTCAGCTTACAACTAGTAGAAAACCACTTAATATCAATGATGGATCCTTAAAATTACAAAAATTCAACAGTAATTGATTTCAAACTAGTGGATTTTTATCAACAAAGAACAGATTGGAAAGTGCTGTATACATATATTTTATGATAGGGATTGATTGATTTATTTATGGACGCTATTTAACAGCTCAGGTCATCAGCGTCCCATTCAACTCGGCGTGAAACGGCCGACAAATTTTGCTCAGAGGCCTCTCTTTCAGGCTTGAGGTTCTTTTCCGTGCCGTAAATGTACGGCACGGGACCCACGGCTTTACTTCCCTTCCGAAGGAAGCCATACTTACGATTTTTACGCCCAAAAAAATCCATCGGTCCTGGCCGGGTTTGAACCCGCGATCTTGGGTGTAGGAAATGAATGATGAATGATTTGTTTATGGACGCTCTTTAACAGCTCAGGTCATCAGCGTCCTATTCAACTCAGGGCGTGAAACGGCCGACAAATTTTGCTCAGAGGCCTCTCTTTCAGACTTGAGGTTCTTTTTCGTGCCGTAAATGTACGACACGGGATCCACGGCTTTACTTCCCTTCCGAAGGAAGCCATACTTACGATTTTTACGCCCAAAAAAATTCATCGGTCCTGGCCGGGTTTGAACCCGCGATCTTGGGTGTAGGAAATGAATGATGAATGATTTGTTTATGGACGCTCTTTAACAGCTCAGGTCATCAGCGTCCTATTCAACTCAGGGCGTGAAACGGCCGACAAATTTTGCTCAGAGGCCTCTCTTTCAGACTTGAGGTTCTTTTTCGTGCCGTAAATGTACGACACGGGACCCACGGCTTTACTTCCCTTCCGAAGGAAGCCGTATTTAGGATTTTTACGCCCCGGAAAAATCCATCGGTCCTGGCCGGGTTCGAACCCGCGATCTTGGGTTTAGGATTGGGTGTAGGAGGTAAGTATGGTAACCACTACACCACCAGGACCGACTTTATGATAGGTAGAAATGCGTTAATATTGTTAACAATTTTCAGCTGTTTTAAACAGGTAACAAAATGTTACAAGCTAAACAATGAATCAAATTACAGATTTGGAGCGTAATTGAATTTACTATGCTGTTAATAATGTATTACATTATGATGCAGTTTGCAAAATATATTGTTATAGTGTTAACGTTAAAAAAAAAAAAAAAACAAATTCATACTAACTGCCTAATGATTCTCCTTTACAGGAACCAATGATGCGTTTGTTACCATAGCTTTAGGAAAAGAGAAGTACCAAACATCAGTGAAAGAAAAGGCAACACAAGATGTGGAATGGCATGAGGAATGTGAATTGTAAGTGTTAAATGCACTATATTAAGTAATGTTATGTATGTGACACTGTTAACTGGTAGATTAGTTGACTTTTCCAGTAGCATAAAACAGTCTGTACAAGGAAAATCCAAAAATATAACAAAAAATATTTATATTGTTTTCCAAAGAAAGAAGCTTTGCCCCAATAAAGATCTGCTATTTATTTTCATCATGAGCAAAGTAAATATGTTTATTTCACTATTTATGCAGATGCTGATATAATCTTGTGCACATAATGTCCTGAAGGTAAGCACAAATAAATTCATCAACTAGATTCCTAGGTGGTAACATCAATTGCAGTTCTTCTCAAATAGCTATTCTACTTGCTGTTTTTAGTGATCACTGTGTTATAGTACTAAATAGTATTTCTGCATATTGTTGCCTGTTATCACCCATTCCACTAACACTAATGTATTAGCACTAAAGCTTATTGTAGATCTTTAAGAAATTTTATGAATCAGCACTGTGTAAAGTGCAACATTTAAATGAATGCAAATGCAGCCAAAAGTTGGGAGACAGAGAATACATTGTTACAGGCTTCCTACATCATAGTTCACTATGATGGCAGTATTAATAACTCAACTAGGTGGAAAACAGTAATGCACTTAATGACCATTAACCCCTAGATTCATAAGCTGTTTACATAAATATAGACACTGTTCATAATATTCGTCCATCAGACTGCGTATACTAAAATACATCGTGGTAGTTACAAGTAGGGCTGAAAGCACTAGTAACATCGTGCTGCTGGTGCAACGTACCCGTTACCAGTTTCCCGTGCTGCTGGTGCCCCAGCGGCTGAACAAACCCGAGCGACAGCGGAACGACGGGAAATCTGCTCTTATTCCAATTCGCAACTAATTCACATATACACTAACCTAACCTGTCGGCTAACCTCGGGCAAATCTTAGAAACCGGTGGAACCCAGTGGTGTAGCGAGGAAATCATTGTAATTGTTGCAACTCTCCTTTAAAACTCGGGCAAGAAGAAGAAGAAGAAGAAGAAGAAGAAGAAGAAGAAGAAGAAGAAGAAGAAGAAGAAGAAGAAGAAGAGGAGGAGAAGAAGAAGAAGATTGGAACTCACTATCTTCACATGGCGCTGTAACCACCGCCATGGGAGCCGAGGTCGTTAAGGCGTGGATTCGTGAGCGGGAGGTCTGGGGTTCGAATCCCGCCAGGACCGTCCCCCCTGACTTAGGTTTTTTCCAGGTTTTCCTCAGTCCTCACAAATTGCAAATGCCGGGAAGATACCCTAAACTTAGGCCTGGATCATTTCCTTCCTTAAAAAAAAAAAAAAAAAAAAACCTTTCCCAATATATTATTTCATCTCATGTATCATCAGTGTCCACCGCTGTCGCTCCTGAGGGTGTAGTAGTAACCAACCATACCTTCCCTTTGCCATTTATGAGAACTGAGGAAATCCTGGAAAAAACCTCAGGGAGGATAGTCCTGGTGAAAATCGAACCCCAGACCCCCCGTTCACGAGTCCACGCCCTATCGACCTCGGCCACCCGTGACAGTCTTTACAGAGGGAGTTAATATCTGCTTAACTTGTAATGTATTGGGAAGGTGGTGTATTGTGATTTGTTCCTAAACCTCCTCTCAGGAGGTACATATACTGCTGATACCAATTTATTTTACTCTTTGTCGGACACTAAAGTAACGTCATATTTTGTCCAAAGAATCGTAAAATTCAACATAAATGTGCCCAACTAATATCGGCAGAAAAGCAAACAATACAAAGAGAAATAAGAAAACATTATACAAAATTACACAACACAGATGTCAAACAAGCGTATTTGCATCTTAAACTGGCCTAAACCTTAGATTACATTGTTTTGGATAAATTAGAATCTATACCTATATCTGTACCAATTAAACAAAATACGCAGTAAAGCAGCAATGTGAAACAGAAAGTGAATAGGTTACAGTAGAAATAACGTAACATTGGGAACCAATAAACAAAGAAACGCCGTGGGAACAGGAAAATAACAAAGGAATCTTTTTCCACATGCACTTTCTCAAAAACTGAAATCACGTTTCTTAACAACGGTTTAAAAGCAAGTGTCGATTTCCATACCTAGATTATTATGTTACCAATATCGAAATAGATAACCCAAAACTTTAAGGAAAAGTATAGCGCTATAGTGAAAACCAAGTGTAGGAATGTTTAGGAATAAATTAGAATACATCATCCACCCAACGCATTATAATATAAGTAAACTGTTAACTCTTTCCGCAAAAAAAGATTCTGTGTAAACAAAAATCGGCAAAGGTGTCACAATAGCAGTACTAGATAAAGAGGGCTCCATTATTAGAATAAATAGTTTGTTACGAAACGTAGACTACAAACTCATTGAAGAAATCCTTTAACCAGCTGTATGAATGCTTTTAAACAAAATTATTAGTGCAACTAGAGTTTTAACATAGAAAGAGACATTCAAAATCAAACCTAACCATCTTGTCTTACCCAGAATCTACACGCTTTCCAAAATCCACAAACCAGAAAATAGCATGCAATCCGCATTTTAAAATATTGATGCATGAACCTATTAATTTTCAAAATTGCTGCTGAATAAATTAACTTCCATTTTTTTTTTCTTTATCGTTTAGCGATTAAAAACTCATTGGAGTTAGTCCATAAGCTACAAGGAATAACAATCTCACCGAAGGACAGTATTACTGGTGAATAAACACAACTTCAAAATGTTTTATAGTTTAGCGATTAAATACTCAATAGAATTAGTCCATAAACAACAAGGAATAACAATCTCATAAGAGGACAAACTTATTTCATTCGAAGTTATAGCCTTGTTTCCGAGCATTCCAACAGAAAATTATATTACATACTTAAGAAATGGCTTACTTCTGCAGCTTTACAACAGAACGGAAACAGTACACGTCTCACACAACCCTGCATACAGCGTACCTTCTTCAGTTTCAATGGCAACTATTAGCATTAAAGGACTAGCTATGGGTAACCCACTATCTCCGTTCCTGACAGAACTGTAAATATCACAGAAATCTTTCCAATAATGTTCAGAATCTGGTTCCGTTATGTAGATGATCTGTTTGCAATAGTCCCAAACAAACTCAACAACGCATTCATACTATTAAACATTCAAGAAAAAATCATATACTGTGCTCCAAAGCAGAGAAGAGCTCTTTGAGGAATGCGAAAGTTACATCAGTGTGTGCTTGTGGAACCTTCCCTCTTTCCCTTATAACCAGGAATCCAAACCTTTTCAACGTTACGAAGTATATTTCCTAACCTAAAAACATTCTCCTCCTTCTATAATCAACAGTGTGAGAGATACAACTTGTTAATGACAAATAATGTTAATATAGAAAAAAAAAAATAATTATCTTACAAAAGTCAGGCAAGTTCAGAATCCGAAAAATCTTCCTCGCTGTCACTAGAGAATTCTTCGTCAATCTCCTTCCGAGCTCATCACCAGGTTTTTCAATTTTGATGGAGTCGATGACTACGTTAACAATAACATCAAGATCCCAGTATTGTTGTTCAGTCTTTTCACATGATGGCAATAACCCTCCCAGCAGCTATAGATAACATCCCCTGTTCCGTTAACTCCATGAGCTGCGTTGACATTCTGCTCACGCACGCCTCCCTTCACTTTTGGCCGTGCCAGTTCGATGAGGATTGTGATCACACATGTACGGTGGTAACCTTATTGCTAAATGTTCATGAGCTTTTAGCTGTTGATCTTTTTTGAATAACTTCTCCTTTGGCTTAATTTTAAACCACCGATGTATACAATTGTTCCTTCCTCTTATTCATGTCGCATGGCCCTCTTGTCGCAGCAACTAAGAAATCATATCAGATTTAACAGCATATTTTGACAGGGCCTTGTTTTCTCCACGTTATAATATGGTGCGTTGTCCAGTATCAACACAAAATTTGGTGGAAGATTGAAAATAACTTCTACCTCACCCATTTTTCAAAATTAACACTTCATCTGACCGAGATAATTTCCGCTGGTGGTTTCTGCTTTATAAATAAGTCCGGCATTTGGTAAAAATCCAGCTTGTGGTCCTACATGAATCATTATAAGCCTATCAGCTGCACTTCCACCGGAGCAAACATCTGCTATTTCATCCCTTGGCAGACATTTTTAATGTCAGGTTGATGTTTACCCAGCTTTCGTCTGCAATATATTAATTTCCCCCTTTAGAGATCCTGTTTCATTTATTTATTTTGTCCTGGGTCGGTGTTTTCCTAGGGTGCGTAAAGGTGACTGCAAACGGGCAGCATCTCTTTCTTTCCATTGCTTCCTTATACTTTTAATTGTACACTTGGACACCCCAGTATTGAGGAAAGCCCTACATGTTGTGCACACAAACGCAAGAGCCAGTCGTTTGTTATTTTACACTCCATGACAAATTTTAATTACTTCAGGTATTATTTCCCTAACTCCATGGCGAATACTTTTACCTTTCTTCCTGTCGTTTTCTTTTCTTTCTTGTACGCCAGATTCTTTCACTCACAAGCAGAAACACATGCATATTTGGAAAAGAAAAGAAGAAGAAAAAACATACAACCACACAACTGATTTACACAAGGAGTCTTGCAAATGTACATGCTCTCGGTACCGAGGTAAATAAACAACTGCGTAAGAAGGTCTCATGTTCTTGATTGATAGTATATTTCGCTCAGGCTATCGCCAGATAAATGAACTTCGGATTAACATGAAAGAGTATCCCAATAGTTTCCCCTCGCCCCTCTAATGTGCCAAAAATTTTTGATTAATTTATTTACGGACGCTCTTTAACATTTCAGGTCATCAGCGTCCCATTCAACTCAGGGCGTGAAACGGCCGGTAAATTTTGCTCAGAGGCTTCTTTTTCAGGCTTAAGGTTCTTTTTCGTGGCGTAAATGTACGACACGGGACCCACGGCTTTACTTCCCTTCCAAAGGAAGCCATACTTAGGATTTTTACGCCCGAAAAAATCCATCGGTCCTGGCCGGGTTCGAACCCGCGATCTTGGGTTTAGGAGGCAAGTATGGTAACCACTACACCACCAGGACCGACGAATATGCTCCTCGCAGGTCTTCTCTGCTTTGGAGAGCAATAGTTCAGGTAGAAGTGGAGAAAGATTTTCTAGATTATGAGAAAGAATAACAACTTCATCTTTGTACAGAAAACCTAACAATTACATAAAAAGCAATAGTTTCAACCTCAGACCACACCAACGTTCTGCAGCCAAATACAGAGGTTAGTTAATATTCCCACCCAACAAGAAAGAAGACCAACAAATCATGAACTCAGTAACTCACAATTTTTTTTTGAATAGTGTTTAACGCCTGCTTTTACTAATGAGGCACCACAGGCGATGGACACTGATGATACACGAGATGAAATGATAAATTGGGAAAGGATATTTTTTAAGGAAGGGAGCGTTCCAGGCCTAAGTTTAGGGTATCTCCCCGGCATTTGTCATTTATGAGGACTGAGGAAAACCTGGAAAAAACCCCAGTCAGGGAGGACGATCCTGACGGGATCGAGCCCCAGACCTCCCACTCACGAGTTCGCGCCATAATGACCTCGGCCACCCAAAGCAAGAGAAAGGTTAAATGGACTAAAAGCAATAAAACAGATCACCACTATTAAAACAGAAAAAGAAAACCTCCAGTTAAACACTTTTATACCACCCCTGGGCAGACAGCAAATTTAAGAACATTTTCAAAGAGTACAACTTGGTGTCACACAATAGCTACAGCATCACGAACATTTCTAAAGGATAAAATCCCATCACATAAAAACAGATATCAACTGATCAGAGTGTCATCACGAGTAAAAGCAAACGTAACTTGGAAACTGAACTTAAAACACCCCAGAAGCATTAAAATGAAGCAAATTAAAAAAATCAGCATTAAAAGTAGTATATCAAACCGGTTGCCAAACTCTTGAAGTGCACAGATAAAGCTGTGGTACTAACAACATAGGAAAACACACACACACACCCACACGCACGCACGTATAAGAATGAGGATCATGTCATCTTCGACGCCCTTCTTCCATATCAACTTAGCAGATTCATCACGTCAACCCGGCAGGATGCACATAAACATGTCTTCACATCAATACACACGCAGATATGTACATCTGGATCGCTTGCCAGTCATTCCTAAACTGAGAATGAGAGAAAATAGTCATATCCCAAGTGAATGAAGTATAATGTGTTACAACACCAACTTTCTATCTGATTAATATTTAATCGCGTCACTGTATACAATTTCTAATGTTCAGTAAGCCTTAAGTTTCTCTAAATTGAAAAGTAGGTGTCTCCTTTGTACAGCATGGAGTGATCACAACATAGTCCAACATCATGGTATCAACATGACTCATACCATTATCATAAAAATTGATAACCAAGTTAACCCTGTTATCATTCAATATTGAGAGTGTGATCAGCTCGGTTATTTCCTCATACTTTTCCACCGCTCCTCACACAATTGTATACTAACTTCTTAGTGACTATAACACTTTTTTTGTCTATCTTTGTAAAAACGTTTCCTAAGACTGAATGGGAAACATGCTGTGAACACGAAAACAAGTTTTAAACGCTTTCTTTAAGAAGCATCCTCAATTCTATTCAACTTTATTTTATTTCATTCATAGTGACATGTACATGTTTTCAGATAGGTCAATATAAAAGGTACACGTACACGTACGCATTATAAAGCAAGAAAATGCTGAAACTGACTTCCTTCATTTTCCATATATTTCTGGCATCGGCTTATGAAATCAACCATTGTCCTCTGAGAATGGAAGACATTCGTTCACTATTATTATTATTATTATTATTATTATTATTATTATTATTATTATTCAGTTCATCTGGTGTGTGTGGATTTGTTTTGAACACTTTTTTCTTTAATGCCCCCAAAATAATAATCGCAGGGCGTTAATTCGGGAAATGAGCGGGCCATATTATGTTGGTGATTACCCCATCGTCAAATATTTCATGAATTGCATGCAAAGAGACATGGTCTGTATGTGTCGTTGCAGAGTCCCTTTGGAAAATCATGAACCTGCGTTCTTTCACAATTAATTCACGGAAAAAGGATTGCAAAATATTCTGCACGTACCTATCGCTATTGGTTCTTTAAAATAGGGTCTATTATTCTCTCGCCACCAATGACACACCACACTCATATCTTTTGATCACGCAGGGAATCTTCGTAAAGCAGGTTAGGTTTTTCTGAACTCCAGTAATTTAGAATTCGTCCGTTAGGAATATTACATTAGGGCCAATTTCTCCATCATGCACACTATTCAAAATGCATTCACAAAATCTACACCTGGATGCAGAGTCAACCGGTTTAAGTTCTTGCACTATAGTAACTTTATAGCATTTTTTACCTCGGTAGCTCTGCAGTCGTTGGATCAGGAGAATAGGAAATTCCCGTTTGCTGAGAAGGACGTTTTAGGAAACACTTCAGAACATGTCTAATGCTATGTAATGTTTCTGCAGTGAGTACTGTACTGCTTTTTATCAAGAATACTTCCCCTTTCACGAAACCTGTTTACCGATCCGCGAATCGCACTTCGACTTGAAAGTTAAATATCAGGGAATCTCTCTTGAAACAATCTTCTTACATTACGAACTCATTCTGTACGCATGTACGAATCGTAAATAAATACTCCTTGATGAATAGAATACTTAGCCATACTAATGTAGTTAATACATTGTATTACGCCGCCTCATGATACATTGTCACACAACACACAGGAACAAGTCTGTACGTTCCGAAAGTTAAACTTGCACTGACCTCCCCTCTGGCTCCCAGGCCTAATTTGAAGCATGGGAACAAACGAAAACTGCACAGCTCGGTCAACTGCGGCCAACGGTCCCGCAGAAAAATCACACAGTAGTACATATAATAATCTTTTTATAATAAAGTTCCTATAGGCTATGTACAATGATTTACAGTGATAAATACTATCTACAGTGAAAGGCAATTTTATATATAATTTTGTATACATTAGTAAACAAAATTTTTCTAAATATCTTTATATTTTGTTTGATTTTCTAATCATAGACATAATAGTAAAAGGGTAACATGTTAAACTATGAATGGAAAAAAACATCAACCGAAAAACAAAAGTTATTCATTAAGAAATTTCGTAAATACTTCTTGAGTTTTGAAAAGGTTTCACATTTTTAAATTCAAAAGTATTTTATTGTTAAAATGGATGCCGCTGTATTAAAAACTATTTTCAAACAATTTGCTGATATGAGAGGCTATATGTAATTTGAATTTATCTCTTGTATCACGGTCATGAATCAGTTAATTGCAAATGTTTTGATGTGTATTTGCATTTGTACAACAATTTCATATAAACATATAAAAGGCAGTGGTAAAAAAGTTATCTCTCAAAAGTATGGTTCCCAAATAGTGCTATATGGTAAATTAAGCATAATTTTATGACCTTTTTCTGTAATTTAAACTTGCTTGTCACTTCATTACTGTTTCCCCATAAGATAGAAGTGATTGAACTTTTAAAAAAATATGCATGTAGAAGGTGGTACCCAGAATATTAGGGACTGGTGCTGCCATCTGGTCAGAAACTGACTATGAGACTAATGACCGCCGTCACCCTCGAAGTAGTTCCCTTCCTTGCGATTCTGCCATTTTCCAAGTGCATCTTTGAAGTGATGTTCTTTGAGGGTGTTTAGCATACACAGCGTTTGTTCTTGAATCATCTCAATTGTGTCAAACCGACGTCCTTTAAACTTGATTTTTAGTTTGGGGAATAGAGCGAAGTCGGAGATTGCGAAATCAGACGAGTATGGTGGGTGGGGGATGACCGTCATGTTGTTTTTCGTCAAAAAGCTCCTGGTGAGCAAGGAATTGTGACTAGGCGCATTATCGTATTGCAACAGTCAGTTCCCTTGTCGCCAAAGTTTGGGCCGTCGTCTCCTCATATTTTCACGTAGCCGTCGCAAAACGTCACAATAGTGCGTGGAATTCACCGTTTGATTTGGTGGGACGAATTCTTTGTGCACAATCCCCTTGGTATCAAAGAAAACGAGAAGATGCTCTTGACTTTGCTCTTCACTTGTCTCGCTTTTTTGGTCTTGATGAGTTCGGGCTCTTCCATTGGGAGGATTGTTGTTTTGTCTCAAGGTCATAAGCGTACATCCAGCTCTCGTCGCCGGTGATGACCCTGGACAAGAAGTTTGGGTCATCGGATACGGCCTGGCGAAACTCCTTATAAACTTCAACGCGTTGCGCCTTCTAATCAGCAGCCAGGAACCTTGGCACAAATTTTGCGGGGACACGATGCATGCCCCAATTCATCAGTTAAAATTCGTTGGCATGTCCCATAACCAATTTCCACTTCATGAGCAAGGTCCTCAATGATTCGACGTCGATTCTCACGAACGAGGTGTTGAACTTTGGCAACAATGTCAGATGTGCAGCTGATGGGCCAACCGGCGTGAGCACCGTCTTTAATAGCTGTACGACAGGCCCTGAACCGAGCATGTCACTAAACACACGGCACGGCTCATGCTTTGTCCTTCAAATACTTGTTGAATCATTACGAGGGTCTCGGTAGCATTTTTCCCGAGATTTACACAGAGTTTAATGCACACTCTCTGTTCTTAATCTTGAATCCATCTTAAAATCGCCAAACACTACACTCAGAGTATCATGAAAAGTACTATAGAATCTCAACACATCTACCCAACTGCATAAAACTTTAAACATGCACTCATCAGATGTACTAGTGTTGCCACCTAGTGGTACAAAACTCTACTGCAACTACTGTCGAGATGGCAGCACCAGTCCCGAATATTGTGGATACCACCTCATATGTATACTACCCTAAGTTTGTGTATGCTCACTAAGCATTTTATTGTGTTAATTTGGAAACAGATCTTTCTCAATCTTTTAATTAATTCATCAATATGTGTATTGCAGCTTAGGTGATCAACAACAATTCCAAGAAATTTTGTTTTGAGCAACTCTATAATAGCAAAAATAAATTGTTTACCAAAAATTTACAATACTGGAAATGATATGCGTCCCATCGTTGACAATATTAATACTCTCTCATAGTATTTAGCAAAATGCTAGCTTATAGATTCAAGACATTACCTAAATTTCAAAGCAGGAGTATTAACAATTCATGTCAGCGAATAGAAAAAATTAAGGACATAAAATTACATCCCTCTGACATTCTAATAACTTTCTATGTAGAATATCCAAGCATACCAAAAGAAAACTCCAAATTTATCTACATGATTGACTTAAAACAAGTGGTATTAATGATTCACACATGAAAAAATACATCAAACTCACCGAAATTTATATAAACCAAGCCTATTTTTCTTTAAAAGAAAAAAATTTTAACAGCAAGCAGGACTTACTATGGGCAGCCCCTTATTTCGGTTTCTATCTAACCTCTTCATGAGCAGATTTGAAACACACATCAACTCAGCTTTCCCAGACATATTTAAGGTATGGTACAGATATGTCGACGATATATTTGCCATAGTTAGCAAAAAACTCATTAATGATGCCTTAAAACTTTTTTTTTTGATTGATTTATTTATGGACGCTCTTTAACATCTCAGGTCATCAGCGTCCCATTCAACTCAGGGCGTGAAAAGGCCGACAAATTTTGCTCAGAGGCCTCTCTTTCAGGCTTGAGGTTCTTTTTCGTGCCGTAAATGTACGACACGGGACCCACGGCTTTACTTCCTTTCCGAAGGAAGCCATACTTAGGATTTTTACCCCCGAAAAAATCCATCGGTCTTGGCCGGGTTCAAACGCGCGTTCTTGCTTAAAACTTTTGAATATATAAGATAGAAACATATCGTTTACATACGAAACAGAAACAGATAACATGTTGCCATGTAATCTTCATATTAAAATAATGAAAGGTCAAGGAAATCTGGAATTTGGAATATATAGAAATAATACACACATAGATAGTCACATCAAAGCTGACAGTTTTAATCCCACAGTGCACAAACATGCAGTTATCAACAGTTTAACACACCAGTGAGTTGACCTACAAATTAGCAAAGAAGAATATTTTAATGAATACAAACAAATAGAAGAAACAGTGGTTAAAAATGGTTTTTAAAAAGAACTAGCACACAAAAATGTACAGAAATTTAAGAGACAAAATCGTATCAAATGAACCACAACACTTTCAGCAAGAAAAGATAAGATAATTTTTAAAAAATTCACATATCATCCATGGACTACAAATAAATTTCAGGATACTCTTTAAGATTTTAATATCATGTAGGCACCGGTTAACAGATTTATTGTTAAAAACTACTGATAGACAATGTTAATGACAGTATTCCACAAGAGAAAAAAGTGGGTATTTACAAAATAAATTGCCTGGAATGCGAAAAATTCTACATTGGAAAAACAAAGAGAAACGTAGGCACATGGATAAAGGAACATTTCAGGAACATAAAGTGCAAGCAAATATAGAAATCAGCAGTAGCATATCATTTTTGGACAGAAAATTATGACAGTGAATAAAGCAAAATTATTAAAATCAGAACAAGGATCTACAGAGCTAGCAACTTGGGAGAAAATCTACAAATACAGACAGTCTAATGAACTTTGACACTGCTGGGGATGAAAACATAAACTACAAATTTATCACACTGCCATCAGAGCTGAATACACATTCCCAAAGCTTAACGAATTATCAGACAGTTGAATTTTAGCCAAGCTGATGAGAACGAAATGTTCTCGAAACAGGTTTTATATATTATAACAAGTAAGTAAAGCATTAAGAGTGATTAGTTCAACTAAATCATACAATAATATCAAATTTTGTTTTATTTCAATATTTTACTATATCTCTCCCTAGAAATGTTTGGAAGTGTGGTTTTCCATTAGGCATCCTTTGTTCTTCACAATACAGTTTCTTGAGTTATTTTCTACTTTTTTTTCTGTTCTTTTCTTTTTCCCCTCCCTCCTTTTTCCTTCCCTCTCCACAGCAACATATTGCAGTTTGTAAATTTCTTCATCATTTTGTGTGGTTATTATATTCCTTTTGTCTTTCACCTGGATTATTGGACACCTTTATGCCTTTGGAAATTCATGAACATATTTCTAAAAGATCATTTTATGGTGTAGCATTTGAATGCTATGCTGATTGACTGATTTTATTCAATACATAATTATTAAGAATCTTATTCTATTTCAATAAATGCTGTATTTTAACCTAACTTGTATGTTTCAGGGAAAAAATACTTATAATGTTTTTATTATATTTAAACAAAGGGAATATAATTTATGGAAAGTTATGTGTAACTATAGCTCTGTGTATCACTTTATAATCCAAATTCCAAAGATAAAATAAAAATGACTGCCTTTGTGGTCTACTGGTAGACTTTGCAAATATTAAATCAGAGGTCCTGGGTTCGAATCCCAGTCAGGTTTAGCTAGATGGATAAGGTTTTTCCAGAGTTTTTCCTTACCTGGAGAATGTGAATGCCAAATAATTTTAAAAGTGCCAAGGACTCTGAGTAAATTTGTACCATCATTAACTCATTTCATTCATCCCTGCAGACTTACACCAATATAAGGCCTACAATTTACAGATGTCATGAGAAGACCAATACAGTCAAAGGGACAATAAATAAAAATTATATAAATAAATATATAAATTAATGAAATTTTTAATAGATTTAAATAGCTGGAATTTTCACAGTAAAATATAGTATAATATAACAAATTATTTATAAGGAAATCGTTGCCTTTGAAAGATGTCCAGTACATGAAACAAAACTAGTGAAATTTGAGTGATTTCCTAATAAATAATTTGTGATATCTGAATGCATTATAATACTAGCTATTTGCTGTACAAGTACAAAATTATAATACATTTCCATTTTCTTTATGATAATAGATGATACCTTCATGTAAATATCAGCATCATAGTGGACCATGTGATATATAAACAAAAACTTCAGTGACATTATCAGTATTTAGGATAATGTAGCAAAGAATGTGGATAATTTAAGGAAATGATTTGGTTCCCATCTTTTGGCAGTGGTGCTGACTTAGAAGCTACAAAGCATTCAGTATTGGATGGATGAATGGATGGATAAATGGATGAACCAAAGGAAGGAGGGAGGAATGGGTGGGTGATGGATGAAAGAATTGTATGCTGTAAATCATGAGTTACACAACTGTGAAATGATATATGAGAAGTCAATGGCAAAAGGTCATTTACATACATAAAGACACAAATATATACATTTGTAAGACAGGGAATAATAATCAATTTGTACAGTGTTTGTGAACTAAAGGAATCGCATAATTAACAAAATATATTCTAAGTATTCTTCTATGCTGTAGAAGCAGATATGAAACTGAAAGATCATAATTACTGTTTAAAATTTTGGCATTTTGTCTATTGATTTCATACATGAGAATAATTTATTGTACAACTTTATTCCCATATGAGCTGCATTGTTTTGGAAGCTGCTGTGTTAGTTCTGGCAACGTAAATGTGTGTTTTTTGTCTTGTGTTATGGCAATGGTTAGCACCATTGGTTGCTAGACTTTTGGAAAAGTAATTTTTAATAGCTTTATTGCTTGATAAATATATGAACATCTTAAAGGAAGAATTTTTAATTTCTTAAACAGTGATCTACAAAAAGCTTCTTTGCTAAATCATTCATTATTTGCATGCTTCTTTTCTGGATTATGAATAACTGTTTGCAGGTTGAAAAATTGCCTCATTCTTGTATGTCATATTTTAGTATGCAGTGTGCACATGTAAATAGACTGTTCTAGGGGTTTCTATATATTTGCACTTTTACAAGCTATCTAAAATTGAAACAAATATGCTAATTTTTTTATCAAGTAATGAACATAAAAATTTCATTATAGATTGTTTTCAATCCAAATTCAAAAAAATTACTATTTGGGCTTTGTATACTTTTATTTTTAATTGTAATTAATATTTCATCATCATCATCATCATCATCATGTTTGAAATAAAATGCAGGGCTTTGGTTTTTTGTGTGTTAACTAATAGTTTATGTCAAATTAATTTGATGCTTCATGCGTGGTTTTATCTCGAAGTATTTTGATTTTATTTTCCTGTACTTTCTATCAAAATAGTTGTCATCAGCATACTGAATAAGTGTTGTTGATGTTTTGGGTTTGAGGTCATTTGCAAATATAAGAAAAAGAAGAGGTCTTTGAATCTATCTCTGTGGAACACTGATATGACCTTTTCCTTAGCTGAGTGATAGTATTTTATTTAACCATGCTGACCATGCTCCATATGCTGTATCTCTACTACTTGTGATCTATGATTTAGATATGACTTGATCCAGTTAAGAGCATGCCCTCTTATGCCTTATATTTCCAGTTTAGTAAAAAGTATTACATAAATTACAACCATTACTTCATCTGAATTGATAGATTTCAAGATATTTGTTCCCACATGCAGCACAACCATTTTTACATTCTGTGCACTTTGTTCACTCACTTTTTTACACAATTGTTTGTAATTTATATCTCTAAACACCTTAACAGGTGCATCCTTTACATTCCATGTTTTATTATAGAGCTACCTATCATTAAAAATTGTGCATCGCTGCAGGCATCCATGTTGATAGATTCTTGGAGACTAGATCATGTTGTATGTGGAGTTCACCTTCCTGATGTTTGTAGGTTCTTGATTTTTTTTTTTTATTAGTTCTTGTGGTTGCAGTACAACAAACCTATTTTTTTGCTGCATTTAGTCATGTTTTGTAAACTTGGATTTGATTTTTACTTCCAAACGGTTACCACTATCCATTGATTTGTTAGCCAATGAGATTCTTTCAATATCTGTTGCCTCCTTGATTTGTAGTTTCAAGTAACCATTTTCTTTCTTTAATGTGTTAATCTCTTCCAGGGCACATTTAAATCTTTATTTAGAATATCAATAATGGTTTATAGTTATGTAATAATTTCTTTCGATTATCACATTTTTTGCTATTTCCATCAAGTGAGTTGCTTGGGATATATTGACTTTTCTTTGACTTTTTGATTTGTAACACTTTGTCTTTATGTACGTAGTTTTATCACTTATTAATATATTACTGTCACTTTGTATAACAACAGTTATAGAAATTTCTTTGAAAATTTCATGATTGGTGTGACCTGAATACAACCTTTCTCATTTAAAATAATTTTCATGTTTTTGGTTCATATTAGCAAATTAAAATGAGATCAAGAAAAACTGATTCATGCAATATTTAATAATACTATTGGGCTTTAATTGAAGGGCTTAGATCCAAGTACCATTTTGTAACAATGGGGGTAAACAAGGGTTGAAGTTAATTGAATACCTAAATTTAATGCAACATGGTATGCTGGAAAAGAGCATATGTACATTGAAACTAACACATACATTATCAGTATACAAAAATAATAATGAAACAATGTCTGAAAATATAATATAAATAGTAATGAATTAACATATTTTACTTGGTAGTGGATTTAGCCTCATGTTAGCCTGAATTTAATTCCGAACTTACAGTGTCAAATCCAATTTGCGTTACAATTGGTCATTATTGTATCAGTTGTAGAGTTAGTACAGTGAATGTAATGCTTTTTTTTTCTTGGATAACATATAAGGGTTGCTGGAATGTCTATGATTTATTTCTCCTTACGGATTAGTTATTATTTGTTAATTTAAATTATTTATTTTTAATTTTTTTTTTTGCTGGTGGATCAAATATTCTGCTTTCTTGAAGGAACAGGAGGAGATTGGGGTAATGTGTTTTGAGCATCAACTAATCTGGAAAACAGTGTAAAATTTGATAGTTTAAAATCACCAAGATGTTAATCTATATATATTTTTTAGCAATATGAAAGAAACTGTAAACTTTAAACTAGCAATTGTATGCTAAACATTTTATACATATAATAAAAGCAACAAGGGTGATTTTAAAATAAGTAAAATTTGTGCATTGCAATTTGTCCATATGGGGTGGATGGGAATTTTATTTTTACATGATGGGAAGAAGTTGTTTATTCTAGTACCCATATTATGTTTATGTAAATATATTGAATGTACTTAAGCATAATGTTTTCATTGTAGGACAATACCAAAGCAAGGAAATGTGGCTGAAATTATCCTCACTGCTCTTCATCGCAACTTTATTGGGGTTGATGAATTTCTTGGAGTAGTGCACATTCCATTAGCAGATTTTGATGTGTATGAAAGACCAAGAAACAGGTAGGTGTTTTGTATTTTTAATGTGTTTTTACTTTTATTTATAGAAGAGTCAGACACATCTGTGCTGTTCAATGTTGCTTCATGTTACTATATTAAGGCTTTGTTCTTAGAATTGTATGATACGAAAGAGAGTAATATAAACAGAAATATTGCTGATTGAGCCAAAATTTGGAAGGTTCTGATTCTTTTACAAATTTTAAAGTTAGCAAATTGAAGTCTTACTCAAAATTGTATGGCTTTTCTTTCTAATACTATTTTTAACAATTATTTTTTTTTAAAGAATACAAATATTAAATCTGACAGAATTGCAAACTTTATTGCTTTATATTTTTTCACCACTTCCCAAGCTCTGAAATATTCAATTTAATATATTGAGGGTGCCAAAAAAATGTATTCACACTTTCACAGTAGATATGTATTTAATATACTTTAAAGTTCGACCAAAAACAACAGTAATGTGTAGTATGATGTTCTGTAAACAGATGTGACTCACATACATTGTGATAGCATTGCTATGTGACAGGTAAATCAACAATGAACAAATGAGGCCAAAATTATCTTAAATCAACAATGAACAAATGAAGCCAAGATTATCGTATGATGTTCTGTAAATAGATGTGACTTACATTATGTTATGCTAGCATTGCTACAACATAATGGAGCCAAGATTATCATTTGAACAGCAAAAAGCAATTTTGAAGTGATATTGGAGAACCGAAAATATTGTTGAAGTTCAAAGGCATTAGGACAAAGAGATTTCCACCATGTTCTCTGAATCTAACTCTGTTGGGCTTCCACCTATGAGGAACCCTTAAGGATGTTGTATACCATAGAAAACCAGCTACACTGGCAGCACTTCAGGATGAAATTGAAATGGTATGTGCTGCATTCGCTGAGGACACTTTTGCAAATGTTGTTCAATCAGTAATTAAACATACTCAGAAGTGTATTGACGCTGATGGTGGGCATTTTGAGCATTGTTGTAACTGTAAAAGTCTAAAATGGATAGTGCTCATCATTTTCTGTTTGAGCGAATCCTGTTTTAAGTTAACACAGTTTTTCTTTACTTGAAGTGTGTATACATTTTTTTGGCACCCTCTGTATATTAAGCATTAGCAGTATATGAAATTATAAAGCTTATTATAATATAATCATTTTTAAATATTGTGTTGTAAAAACAGTTTAAAGACTTAAATAAACTTTACTTAGACAAACATAAAAGAAATCTCTTGCTGCTAACCTGTTTCTATTGTTGAGAGTCATCCACTACATAGTTTCTGCTGTGGTGGCCAGAAAGAGCACAGCTCATCTCATTTGTGCTACTTAAATACACCAGAGCTAAGAGATTTCATCACATAAGCAATAATATAAGCACATACAAGTGACTCAGGCTTTAAGAGAATATTAATGTTGTGTTGGCATTTAATATCAAAAGTTGATAATCCCGATTCATTAACTTCTACTGCTGTGGCTTATATACAAGAATGTTTGCTTGTCAACTGGTGAGCCTAAATTCAACATCCAATTGGGAATGTTGGTTGGGTAAGTTCTTTAGAAGAGCTTTCCATTATTCTGAAAAGATGAATATCGGGTAATTTTAGACCAAAATCTCCAGAGTGGTGCCATGATAGTAGGTTGAATGCTTCCAAAATCTTTCATTAATGTCAATGAAGCATTAAGTTTAATAATATTTTGTTTGGTTTATGTTGTTTATTGAGTTTATTTTTATTATGAAATTTTATTTATTGTTTTCATCGATGAGCCAATAAGATAATTTCACAATTGATAATCAAATTACCAGTCCAATATAATAAAAAAAGTTTACAATACAAAATTTGCTATTTTAATAGGATTTGCATAACTTAAGTTTTTTATTTTGATTTCACAAAAATGTGTGTTATTTCTTGATTCTCAGTTCTTCACTGAGTTTACAGTTTCCTTTACAGGCTGCAGCAGCTTCCGTTTACTTTCCCGCGTGTAATATTTACATATCTCCGCAACTACTGATCTAGACAGTCTTTTTCCCATCCACATCTCTTTTCTAATTTTGGGGGACTATTAACGCATACCATCCCCTATGGGGTTCAACAGGATATCCGAGGGGTAGCATTGATGTGGATATTTTGGATTACCTCAACCTGTATTTAATACAGGCTAGTTTACTTTTCTTTCCAATAGCATAAACGGTTTCTGGCATTTGGATCTCTCTTTTTTCGTTCCGCCTCTCTTTCTGTACATCTTAACCTAGAACGTCCTCTCTGGTTCATATTCCAGCGATCATTCTCCGTGCTGGGTCCATATCGTATCTTCCCACGTACATTTACAGCGCGCGTCTAAGTAGCTTTTCTGCAGGGCGAATCGGAGTCTTTTCTGTCATTTCGTCATATTTTCAGTGTGTGTCTCTCTTTCTATTGACATCATGGTCAAGCACCTAGATACCGTATTCATTACGGCAGCAAATCAAGCTATTCCCCCCGCCTGTGGTGCCTCAGTAGCGAAAACGGGCGTTAAACACTACTCAAAAAAAAAAAAAAAAGCTATTCCCCGGTCTTCTTCCCACTCCTAGATGCCTCCCATTTTTCTTGGTGGGCCGATGGATCCCGGACATGCATTGGAATATATTATTCACTGTAAACATCTACGTGCCAAATGCTGTCGAATACTGAAGGGTAGCAAAAAGGCATCTTGGATTGCGTTTATTTCCTCTTTTAACCGCTCGACGCCTTCATCTGTTGTCTGGGTTAAGCTGCGCCAGGTTGCAGATAAGCCTAACTTTTAACCCATACCCGGTCTCAAGATACAGCACCGCGTAATTGTAATTAACTGATACTCTTGCAGACATTGCCGATACATTAAGGCGCACTTTCGCTGAGATTTCCATCTCCGCTTATGCGAAAAGTAAAGTTTTTTACTCCAGATTTTTAAGGAAATCTGGTGTGACGGCACGTTTCCGAGCGCTTGGCGCCTGGCCACCGTCTAGCAATACTGAAACCTGATTGGGATCCCACCTTCCTTCCAGTTGCTTTTGGAAGGTGATGGAACGCATGATTAACGGGCGGCATGTGTGGTGACTGGAATCGCAGCACTTTCTGACGAACGTCCAATACAGTTTTCGTCGTAACCGCCTCTCTGTCCGTCATTTTGTGTTCCTTTCCATTAATATTATAGACGGATTGTACGAAAGTGTGGAACGATCGCTATCTTTTTTGATCTGCAGAAAGCCTATGACACCTGCTGGAGAATCGGAATTCTTCGTACGCTTCACGAATAGCATATTGGTGGTCGGCTTTCGATTTTTTTTCAGGGGTTAATGAAAGACGTCGACTTTGCGATCTTTCCTTCTTCTCAACCCCTCTTCCAATTCTGTCTGAACCGCCTCTATGCAAACACGGCTTCCTTTTCTGCTGAGAAGGCCATCTGTATGAGTTTCTGGCGCTGCAAGGAATGTCCTTGGCATTCTCTCCATCTTGGGCCAGATCCTCCATCTTTCGTAGACGAAGTAAAGTTCCTTGACTTGGTTTTGATGGCAAACTTTGCTGGTCAGCTGAAAAGACGGGTGTGAAAGTTCTCTTAAGTCTTTTACGGGTGGCAGACTTAAAACACGTGACCACACAGTGCTTTTGCGCTTCTACCGTTTTATAGTCCGGTCCAAAATTCGTTTATGACTGAATTGTGCATGACTTTGCGCGACCTTCAATACTTCGTCGCCTTAACCCGATTCATCACCGGGGAATCCTTGTCGCGATAGGAACATTTCCCTACGAATCTTGTGTCCAGCCTGTGAACCTCTGTTCTGTCGTAGAGACACCTTACTTGGTGGATATGTTACCGATTGGCTGCTTAACTTCGGCATCCCAGAATGAATCGTTTTTTAATAAGTTGCATGACACCTTTTACGCTGCTAAATCGCTGGCTTCTAAGCCTCTAAGCTATTAGTTTCAGGAGATGTTGAGGACTTTGGGCGTTCATTTACCTGCTTTTTTCTCAGCTGGGGAAGCTTGTTATATAACTTGCCTTTTAGCAGAGGCCCACATTCATCTTGGACTTACCTTCTGTCCTTAATTTTCAACCGCAGCTTCCATTATTTGTTGGCATTTTAGCGCGATTCTCTCCTCATTTGAGGGGATGCAATTTTATTGTTCAAAAAGCGGACGCAGGTTTTGGTTGTGCCTTTGTTTATAATGGATCTAGTTTTGCTTTTGATTTTCACTCCGCGACATTTATTTTCATGGCGGAACTTACGCGATTTCGAGCTCTTTTATTTGTATCAAAACAGCGGCTGAGGCACTCTGTAATTTGTTCTGATTCCTTTAGTGCTCTGTTGAGCTTTCACAATCTGTGGAATTCCTAATCTCTCGTGGAGAAAATCTAGGCCGCAGTATTTGTGCTAGTTGGTGAGAGCGTCACCCTAACTAACACTGCTATGGGTTCTTGGCTATGTGGCAATTCAGGGTAAAAAGGCTGCAAATGTCGCAATCAAGTCTTGTAGACCCTGCCACAATCCAACATTGATTTTACTCTGCGGATATAAGCGTTTTTACGTAGAAATTTGCTCCGTCAGAACAAACATCGGAAAATAAAATCTGTCCCTCTTACTTAGTTAACCGCTTCTCGTGTTGTTCTACGAGTAGTAGTTCCATCTCGTTTGTGAATTGGGCATTGTTGTTTTAGTCAGCGTTACGTTTTTAAAGAACTTATTTTTAATAGTGTTTAACGCCCTTTTTTTTTACTACAGAGGCACCACAGGCGGTGGACACTGATGATACATGAAACGAAATGATATATTGGGAATGAATTTTTTTAAGGAAGGAAACGTACCAGGCCTAAATTTAGGGTACCTCTCCGGCATTTGCCATTTATGAGGACCGAGGAAAACCTGGGAAATCCTCAGTCAGGGAGGAATGTCCTGGCGGGATTCGAACCCCAGACCTCCCGCTCACGAGTCCGGCCTTAATAACCTTGCACCCGTGGCGGTAAAAGGAGAACTTGCTCCAGCGTGCCTAAATAGTGGCCACCCCTATTGCCTGTCTATTGAATTTCAGTGCATCCCTAGGTTTTCCTTTGTCTCTTGAGGATGTTCTTGCTGATGAGGTCGTTTTGTCGAGCAAGTGAACATCTTTATACATCTTTGTGGTTTATGAATGGTCATTTTAAATGTGTCGGTAAACTTTTTAACTCTTTTTAAAATCTATTTTGTTTCCGGCTATTGCTTGTGTATTTTACAGTATGTTGTTTAGGATTTTTTCCCTAGTTATACGTTAATGGGTATCTATTTTTATGACTAACCTTATGTTTTCTGCGCAGTATTTCATTATAAATGTATTTAATTAATAATATTTTATTATAGCGCGGATTTACTGTGTCGAGCGCTAATAGCCTATTTAGTTTTGCGCCCTAAAACAATCATCATCATCACAAGTCTACACGATCAGTCAATGTTTTAACAAGCGTAAAAAATTAAAACAAGAATATTTATGTAAAATTCAATTAATTTTAAAAACAAACAAATTTTAAAAACATATTTTTATATTCTTTTACCACTTAACCGAGTGTATTGATAGGTGTCTAGAACATGGTACATGGTCTCTACGGTATGCTTCATCTATAAGAACGTTTCTAAATTTGTAGCAAATAGTTATAGACCAGTATCCATTATTCCTAATTTTGGCAAAGTGCTAGAATGTGTAATGAAATATCAGTTAGCTATATACTTTGAGAGTAATGAGTGTTTTGTGATCAGTAGTTTGGTTTTCATTCTGATAAATTTAAAGTGGACGCAATAAATGATTTGCTTAGTAATGTGTATTCTGTTTTTGAAATTAAGACGTATGCCCAAGTTTTACTTTGTGACCTGAGCAAAGCTTTGAACTGTTTGTTTCATACAATTTAATAGACAAACTTCATTTTCAATGTTGGATTCAAAAAATTATGGAAATTATGGAATTATAACCATATCTAAAATGTGGAAAATGTTGTGGAAATACATGGAGTTAGAAGTGAGAGTTACTGATGTTTCACAGGCTCAGTACTTGGACAGTTATTGTGTTTCTGCTAAACCAGCCGATGCTTCGTTTTTAAATTTTGCCAATAATACAGAAGTTAAATTACGAGGGGGATTGATAAGTCTGGTAAATATCAACGAAATGTCGAATCATTTTGTTAACTGGTATGACTTGCTAAAGGTGATTCTTGTAATGGTTTGTTTAAAATTTCAAACAGATGTAACGCAGTTTTTTGTTGGCAGCTATCTTAAGTTATCGTGTAACACATTACATAGAAATGGATAAAGACGAGTATTGTGCGGTGATAAAATTTTTACTAAAAAAAAAATTAACTGCGCCCCAGAAACGAACTGAGCAGCAGGGAGTACATGATGACTCTGCACCAACATTCAAAATAATTTATTAATAGATAAATGAATTTAAACGTGGCCGTACGAGCACTGCAGATTCTACACGTTTTGGACGCCAGATTGAGGTTTCTTCTGAAGTCGATAAAATTCATGGTATCGTGATAGAGGACCGTCGCATTAAGATTCGTGAAATGGTAGGCATCTCATATGAACGAGTCCCGCATGAAGCTATGCGTATGAAGAAGCTAAGTGTGCGATGGATGCAGCTCTTCTTGACTCCAGACCAAAAATGCTGTAGGAAGAACATTTCAAAATCTTGTTTGGTAAAGTTGCAGCCTATTCCGAATGACTTTTGGCTTCGTTTTGTGACTGTAGGCGAAAATGGATGCACCACTACACCCTGGGGACAAAACGGCAAAACTGTGGGTTGGCGAAGGTGAATGTGCACCGACAAAAGCAAAAACTTCTGTCGGCGGGTAAAGTGATGGCAACCTTTTTTTTCTGTTGGGAAGGGAGTCACAGGTGTCAAGGTTCATTTAAAGACTAGACATTATTATGCAGCGTTATTGAAACTTTTGCATAGTGAGTTGAAGCAGAAGCGCCCATAATTGCCGCGCAAAAGTGCTCCTCCAACATAACGTGTCTGCTCACACGTCGGCCGTTTCCATGTAAAAGTGCACGAATAAACCCCCAGATTTGGCCCATGTGGCTTTTGGTTTTTCTCTCTTTCCTAACCTCATAAGACTTGGGGATAAGAACTTTTCGTCGAATGAAAGGTTATCTGTGCTGTAAACGAATATTATGCACAGCTCGAAAGATTTTTTTCTGGGGGAATAAAAAATTTGGAACACCAATGGACCATGTGTTTCGCTTAAAGGAGATAACACCGAGGTCGTTAAGGCGCGAAGTCGTAAGCGGGATGTCTGAAGTTGAATCCCGCCAGGACCATCCCCCTGACTGAGGTTTTTTTCCAGGTTTTCTCAGTCCTCATAAATGACAAATGCCGGGGAGGTACTCTAAACTTAGGCCTGGAACGATTCCTTCCTTAAAAAAATCCTTTCCCAGTTTATCATTTCATTTCTTGTATCATCAGTGCCCATCGTCTGTGGTGCCTCAGTAGCAAACACTACTGATTATTATTTATTAAAGGAGATTATGATGAAAAATAATTTTTTTGTTTTTTGAGGAAAATTGTTTTTACCATATATCCACCCGTCCCGTATTTTCTGTTAATACTCTAAGGGCCAGGTGCGTCGGCATCAGTAACATTAGCCTTAGTTAAGGACTCTAATCTTAAATTGGATTTAGATATACAAATGAGGTGCTCCAACATTAACCGGTATTACCTAACAGACGTTTGCTGGCAATCGTAATTGTAACTCATCATTCGCTTATTTTATGATCGACGGGGAAGGGGGAAGCAATTTCGTTTATAATGTACTTTGTTATCTATTAGAATTCACTAGTTTCGATTATAGTGCTCGGCTAAAACAAAAATGGAAAACCAGAACAAGCCCATTAAAAAAACTACAATGCGCTGAAAATTTTTCAAAATTTGAAGTCGATGTTTCTTTTTGAGATCGTAGATAAATTCAAAGATATTATGGAAAAACAAAACAAAACAAAACAAAACAAAACGGATGATGTGGGCATAAGAATGAAAGCTAAGTGTAGCAAAAATATAGAAGAAGAGTTTAATTTGAATACAGGTAAATGGAAGTCATTTCAAAGTATAATTGTATAATGTCCCTCTCAATTATCAGATGTACCATAATTGACTTCCGTGTTTTATTTTTATTTATTTATCTTTTGTATTTTACAGGGATAACAGAAAGTAAGTGTGAGAAACTAAAAATATGTTTCGAAAATGCAAACTGAAAAGTAAAGCAATATTTAGTCAATAATAAGACGGAAATAAAAATTGATGACGGCAACTACACTTATAAATTAGGAGACACTTCTAACAAAATTATTGCAAAGTTTGGACCATGTGCAACACCACTCACTTTTCGACAGTAATGCGTTGAATCGTAATGAAATGATTAACTCTAATCTTGACCATGATAGCCTGGGGGTTTTGAATTCCGACCAACCACCAAATATAAGTAACATATTAAAAAATCGCTCAGTATAAGCGCCACACTTAGCAATGTCTAAAAAGAAACTGTCGAAATTGGACTTCAGTATTTAGCAATTATTTCCTTGCACACCTAGATGCACCCTGGACCAGCACTCCTTGTTATTTCAGTAGTTTATCGACAGTAACATTAATATAATATCCACTTCCGGTAACTTATTTTTGGAGTGTTGCCCCTATAATACATTTGTTCCAAACAACCATTTATTGAACCAATATATATTTTATTCTTTCAAGTTGCGAATCTGTTCCAAACTGCTTATACCGTGCAATGCTAAGCACTACAAAAAATAAGGAAACAACAACGTACCCTATATCTGTGATACATATTTGCTTACTTAAGATGTACTGATATTTTGTGTCTGAAATTTTTTTTCCCCAAAGGTTTTGTGCTGGATCAAAATTTCGTGTTTTGCTGTTTATAATATGCCAATTATCGCATATGTTAATACAACTTGTAGAGAATATAGAATATAAACTAAAAGCAAACTATTTTTTTTTTCTTGTCGTATAATTTTTTGCTTTAGCCTGATTGGCACAATATTATCAGCTATTATCGTTCTGAAAATACTTTAAAGGGACGCATTTATAAGTTGTTTTTTAATAAGCATCAGATAGAATAATATGAATTTTTACTTCTTGGACAGGGAAACAAACAAAAGTATTGTGGGCATACTACAGGCCTACTATCCAAAACCAATCAAGTTGCGGAATAAGATATTTCCAAAATCGCTCACACAAGCATTAAATAAGCATGTAGTAAGACAGTGGAAGTTCTAGATAAATAGCTGGAAGCGAGAAGAAAGGAACACTCAAAAGACATGGAAATAAAAGAGTTAAAGACACAAGTGCTTAAAGAAAGGTGAAAATATTGAAAAAAAAAAAAAAAAAATGAAAATCTATAAATTGTTGTATTGTCCTTTGGTTTAGTTAAATTTTATTTTAATGTTATTTAATTTCAACTTAATTACTTTTTATTTTATTTAAATTATAGTTTTATACTGCGACAATTTTAATTGAAATATCGATTAATAAATGCTTGTCTAACAGTTCTGCCAGTATCGTCATTTCTATTCTATTTCGGGATCTCTCCGAGCTCTTAGTTAATGAAATAACCTCCCTACTTCAGAACCTTGAGGTGGGTCGTTTTCTTTCATAGATATATATAGCAATATTATGAATTACTGCAGTTGCTACAATGATTGTGAGGGCTTTCT
This sequence comes from Metallyticus violacea, assembly GCA_030762175.1. NCBI lineage: Eukaryota > Metazoa > Arthropoda > Insecta > Mantodea > Metallyticidae > Metallyticus > Metallyticus violacea. Next base: position 125,002,327 of record CM060846.1, on the reverse strand, counting down.
GAAATCAATTGACAGTACAGAGAAACGTCTTTTTCAGACTGCATATTCCCTCTCAACATGTTTCATGTTTCATATTTTAGTTGTGTTCTGCAGGGGTTTGAGAATCGAGCAGAGTGAGCAGGTAAGTCTGGCAGGGATACCCTGAATCTCTTAAGCAGGTATCCGTGAGCTATTATTATACGAGAGTTTCTGAAGGTTGTGCTATCATGTACCGAACCACAACATCACGAATCAGCAAACTATCATCTCTGATTGGCTGGCAATTAGTGGAAAAGTGTCCCTTTCTATTTCTGAAAGTTTCTGTTAAATTTGCATCTGGCGAGTTTATCCTTATGTGGATGCAATCTATGGCATCTAGCACTCTGGAAATGTAAACGGTAAAAAAGTCACGGGTAACAGGAAATCTTATCTATCGGCGACTGAACGATACATAGCGCTCTGTCTGGTGCATGTAAGAAGAATCGTCAATTAATATATGGAAAGCACCTGTGGTATAATATTTCAATGTTGTCAAGACGCCATTCACGGGAGATACAGGATAATTTCGATCAGTATGAAAATCTAACCTGTCATCTTTACTGAGCCGGAGTCTCTCCTGAAATTTTAATTCGCTGAGATTATCATATGGATTACCTCTATCCATAAAAATTATTCTTGAATGGTGTCCCAACTGATATAAATAGTTCAATAGTTCATCGTCAAAATTGTAACGAAAGGCAGCTATTTTGTTTATACACTTTGCGCCGGTAAACTGTTTAATCGATCGGCAAGGAACTTGAAAATTTGCGGATGTTAAGCGTATTTTAATGCCTGTAAACTGTTAGTGGAGCACAAAATAAACTTGACATGCGTAAAGTCGAAAGTTAATTTTTTTTAAGCTTAATATATCTGAACCAGCGGAGGCTATAATACTAGTTGGTATTTATTTCGATAACAGAGTTGAGTTGGCACACACATATAGGCTTGTATGTCAGAAGTTGTCTAGAGAGTTTTATATTTTTAGTAATAGAGATAAAATACCAATACCTATATAATTAAGATGTGTTTATTTTGTATTTTCATAATGATATTAAGTATGGATGTTTATAATGGGACAATGATAGAGTGAAATAAATACTAATACAAGAAAGCACTAATATGCATAACAACATCCTATGTATGACTATTGTAAACCACTATTTATTCAGGAAGGCATCTTGACTGTAAAAAATTAATTTATTTATATTCTACTTATTAACACTAGAACTTACTAAATTTATTGTTGAACAGTTTCCTCAGGTATTCATATTTTTCCACTAAACATCATGACTTTTATTCATTTTCTTCCTTATTATGATGTTACATTCGGATATTAAATATTTTTGTTTTCATTCATTTTTGATGTCCTATATCTAGAACGGCGAGAAGGGTCAATTTGACCCCTATAAATTTATAGCGTAACTGCGCGGTTAAACTTTTGACAAATGACAATACAGTTATAGTAATCAACAATGTGCAGAGAAAAATATCGGCTCATTGTTGGGACCCGGCATGTGTGTATACTGTCAGTGTTATCTGTAAATACTACGTTCCCACGTAGGTAGTGTTGTGTGTTCAAGAAGGTCATCAAGAATCATGTATCGTCATAGGGGCCTTGCGGGTCACGAGATTTTGCGCGTTTTTTTTTTCTCGAGAGTTCCGACGTTGAATCAGAAATTGACCAATCAGACTCTAGTAGTGAATTTATGTCAAAAACTAGTGACAGTGATGTAAATGTTAGTGAGGATTCCTTATTCAAAGTGAGTGCGAATGCTAATATTTCTCAACCATTGCCCAGTCATCTCAGCAGCTTCAGGCTCCGCCAGATTCCTCCACAGTGAAAATGGTGGCTAGAGACGGGTCCGAATGCGAAGTTATCAACATATCATCGTCGTCAGGAAGAAGGGCCGGTGTAAATGTTCTAAAGAACGAGAAGGTCCCACTACATATGTTTCTCAACGAGTGGACGAGTTTTCCATCAGTGTTTTTCAACTACTCTTTGATGAATCGATACTTCGTCTCATAAAGAAGTATACAGAATCCAATGCTCAGATGGAAGCGAAACACCAATGGACCGTTTCACTCGAGGAACTGGAGAAGATGATCGCCATCATATACACCCGAGGAGTAATCTGTACGAATGGTATGTCAATAGATGATCATTGGTCGCGTTCTGGGGACCTACGTTCATCAAGGATACAATGTCACTGGATAGACTTCAGGAGCTGCTCAGATTTCTCCGAGTTGACGAGAAATCAGCTCGAGCTGGACATGGCAACAATCAATGCATGGATCATTTACAATGAGGTAAAAAACAAACAAATAAAAAAGAAGAAATTCATCTGAAGAAGAAGACCAACAAGAGAAAGAAGATGAAAGGCATAGGCCTTCCAAAAAGCGAAAAAAATGTCAAATTATTCTGTGTGAAGGAAACAAGACAAGTGATTTTTGTGAGAAGTGCCGCAAAGCTGTGTATAGAAAATGTGAACGAAAAGTACAGATCATATGTGCAAAATGCGTAAAGTGGTTCAGAAAAAAAAGGACGTTATAATCCTTTAAATAAATGTACTTAACTATGAAAAACTAAGAAATGTAATACAGTCATGAACTGAAAAGCAAAAACTAAATTTTCGATTAGGAATAATAAATAGTTTTTTTCAAGTTAAATATTTAAACATAATTTAATATCCACTTATATATTGTTCTAAAAGCAAATGTAAATTCAAATGATGCTGTTAATAAATAAAATAATAAAGTTATGCATATTTATATGTTGGGGTCATATTGACCCCATTCCGCCGTTCTAGTGTTTAATATTAAGGAAAATCTTTTTGTTATGGTCTTTAGAGGTAATGTTAACAGTTACAAAATCAGAATTGTAAACCAATTGAATGTCTCTTTTTGCATGCTCACTAAAACTATGCTCATTCATTTGATATTGGGTATCAGACTGTACAACAATTTACCATATTGCTTAAACTACAAAATTACAATTCTTTTTTTAAAATGTATTAAATCTTGTGTAATTTACGAATCCTTTTTATTGAATGAATGGCTCATGATATAGGCAACAAGCAATTATGTGTTATCTTTATACTTAAATATAATTATTATTGTGTATATTAGACAAAGTCTAATGATGAGTAATAAATTGATTGATTTACTGAAAAAATTTCATTACCATGGCCCCTTTAGGACCAATGGGCAGAGACCACGGCTTGAGGAAAACGAGCAGGAATAGAAATGAAAATGTCAAATCAATACATGGAAATGCATGGCAAATATCAGCAGACTCCCCCACTGAAACACTAAAGAATTTTAGAGCTTGCACTGAGACAAAATGTCTTAAACTCGTAGTTAAATTTCCCACAGAACAATCCTTAAGTTCACCATGGCATCAGCACATACTTCTCACTTTCACCATTTTTGCGCTTGAAATACTTGGCTAGCAATACACACGCACGCACACATCGTTCAACAGTTCGATTCGGAGAAAACCAGAGCCAGAAAAACCTTTCGTACCATGTTCCTCAGCAGGTGCATAGAAGTGAGGAATTCCCAAGAATGGTGCGACTACATCCCACGATGGTTGCAGGGAGGCATAACATTCGGAAATTAACATGACACTTCACGCACATGAATAAAAACAAAGAACAGGATAAATAAATTCAAAATTAAAAGCCATTTTTTCAGGTTATGTAAGTTAAAAATAAATAATGTTTCAAATGCGCTTTAGAAAAACTCGGTACAACATTTACATCCTATAACAATAGAACGATAAAAAATCGTGAATATTAAACTGACTTTAATTGAGAAATACGAGCTCTCACAAACTTTCCCTGACTTTGAGGCAGCACTGAAACTGGCGATATGAAAGTAACCGTAGGTAGCGATTGTTTGTAACTGCCAGTGCTGTTCGTTCAAAAATCAACATGCGTGCTACTAGTGTTACCTGCTAATGACGGAAGTTGAACTCCATTCTGCTGTATTTCTTACTTGCGAATTTCATATTATTGTCACTAAATAGTTTTTCTATTGATAGCATGAGAAGTGCATACAAACGTTCTGGTTTCATTGAATTTAGAAGGAAAACTTTAACGCGCTTTAGTGGAGAGAAACAGCGTCCTGGTTTTGAAGTCTTTGGTATGATAACTATAAATATGAGCAGCGTGGTAACTTCACCAAAAATATATTTCAAATTGTTCTTTATAAATAGCTCATTTAGAGTTATGTCTCCATTTATGTTGTGAAAGTCCTGTCATTTGTAAAGTTCTCGATTTGGTTTATTTATGAACGCTCTTTAACATCTCAAGATCATCAGCGTCCCACTCTATTCAGGGCGTGAAACGGCCGACAGATTTTGCTCAGAGGCCTCTCTTTCAGGCTTGAGGTTCTTTTTCGCGCCGTAAATGTACGACACGGGACCCACGGATTTACTTCTCTTCCGAAGGAAGCCATACTTAGAATTTTCACGCCCGAAAAAAATCCATCGGTCCTGGCCGAGTTTGAACCCGCGATCTTGGGTTTAGAAGGCAAGTATGGCTACCACTACACCACCAGGACCGACACGGCTGCTAGAACGGCATAATCATGTGTGGAGAGATAAATTTTATTTAACACTTAAAAATATTTGGAATACATAGCACAGAAAGCTCTGGAAGTTACAAAGAACTTGATAAAAGTCCATTAACTTAGATTTTCTCGGGGGGGGGGGGGGAATTAAAGCAGCCTATAATGCGGCGATTTGGTAATTTTTTCTTTTTTAAAGAAACTTCGGTTAAAAAATATCAACGATACAATTTGTCGTTATGGTTGCCACTACATCACCAGGACCAACCGTTTGTGGAGGACTTTGAGTTCAGTCCGAAATTTGTCCTTATTCAGTATAGCGTGTCGCTCAACAGTAATCTGCAACACATTTTTTGGAATAATCTGACTACTCCAGAAAATTGTTCAAATATAGCAATTTGGCAATATCAAGGAAGATTGAAAGCGGCCTCGTGCTCTGCTATGGTGCAGAGTTCACACACTTCCTTGGCGTCCGGAACTATACGGTTTCATGTCTTCGCTGCTTCTCTTTTACTGAATAATTATGATCCACTTCTGTAGGTAATACTTCTATGCTGCCAAGGATATTCTGTACAGCCACGCTAAATGCTTCGATTGCCTTTTTCACCTTAATGGTGAGAATATGGCTTAGACTGGATTTGCCGATACTGAAATTCGAAGTGAGGCATTATCCTGTGAAAAAAATTCCAGCCAAAATAGAAAATCATCATATCAAGTTAAGCCTGAAACCTCGGGCTTCCTGTACAGTTTTGTTGATTTGGTTTCTTTACAGACGCTCTTCAACATCTCTGTTCATCTTCTCATTCAATTCAGGACGTAAAACGGTCCATAAATATTGCTCAGAGGCCTCTTCTTTCATGTTTGAGGTTCTTTTACGTGCCGTAAATCTACGACGCGGGACCCATAGCTTCACTTCCATTCCGAAGGAATCCATTCTTAGGATTTTTACGCCCGGAAAAAAAAAAAATCTGTCGATCCTTGCTGGGATTGAACCCGCGATCTTGGATCTACGAGGTTACTACTAGACCACCAGGACCGACACTTCGTGTACATTTTTATCTGATTCCGAAAAAGTTTCTAATTTCTTCAACCAGTTTAGCACAGTCTCCTGATTCTCGTAGAAGGCATTCACTTGATTCTTCCTGTAATGCAGAGATGCGATGGGGGACCAAGAGAAAAATGCTGGATACCCTTAAAGACTGCAGAAAAGTATTCCTTCTGATATGTTTTACGAAGTTGCCTTTTCCATTATAAGGTTTAGTTAATGCCCTTAACATTGAATGTAGTTCGTATGAGGTTAGTGTTTTTCAGCCCTAGCTTGAACACCATTAATTGCTCCACTCGTAACAGATGCGCCATCGTATGCTTAAGCTATAACTTTGCTGGTATCTGTACCGAAAAACGAATATAGCTCATTCAAAATATATGTAGAAATGTTTTCTGCGTGTTGACCATTAGGTTGGAAAAATCCCCAAATGCACACTTCCATTTAATTCGTATCTGAATATAATGGCAAGCTGCTGCTGGTGTGGTACATCCAGTCGACTCATCTACTATAATTGCTATATATTTAGCCTGAGCTATTTCTTGTTTAATGTCTTGACACACTTCAAGCATACATCTCAGTAATTCATTCTGAATTAATTTTGATGTGTGCTTTGATGCTTTACTCTTCTCCATATTTTCCCTGACAGCACACTAATTATTTATAATAAAACAAAGAACATTCTTGAATTTTTTAATCATCTGTTTCATCTTGCTTTCTTGAGGTTAGTTCAAAGGCTCCGCAAAATTTTATACAATCAATTCATTTCGACAAAATGTAGCGTTTTAATTCCACTTGTTTGATATGCTTCTGCAAACAGTTGTGATAGGCTCGACTGAACTGCACAGCAATATTCACACTGCTAAGGTCACTAAAATGTAACAAATGGCCAAGGCGATTTTCATTTTCAGAAATGTTTTTAATGTAGTTTTTTTTTTTTTTTAAAGTATCCAAGATCCTTTACACCTGTCTTTGCACCATATACCTTGATTTCCGAAAAATAGACCTGGAAAGCAAAACAAAGCGTTTCTTATGTTACAGCCACAAATCCAAGCACATACCTTAATATTAAAATATATTTGGCATGTTTGGTCTTTAGTTTTTCTTTGCTGTTTAAGTAACATTTAAATCTGGAGTTTAGCCACCTATTTTTTTTTTTTTTAATTTCAGTTTTATCTTCCAAAGTTCTCATACAAAAAGGATATTTTAGAAACGAATCCACATTTCATAGTGCCAGCATTCATATTGACTCTATGACTATGACTATTGCACCTCACACTACTGTACTATAAATGTTAGTTCCTACATATTCTGTGTTAATGCAGTCCCAAATGGCAGTATGAATTAGAAAGTGTTAAATGTGGAGTTGTATTATTTCTGGTCAAATCCGAATTATTTATTATTATTATTAATTATTAATTATTATTATTATTATTATTATTATTATTATTATTATTATTATTATTATTATTTCAGTAGTAGATATTCACATATTCGTCTACTAGTATGGAATGTAAGTTAGAAAGTGTTAGTGTGGAGTGTGCTATATTATTTTTTTGTTAATAATGAGTGCATTAAAATAATTCGTATGGCTGGAATGTGGGAGGGAATGTGGGTACAGTAGAAATCTAAGACAGCACGTCTCTATAGTACACTCCGAAAAGTTGAATGTTGTCGCGACTCTTCCAAAAACACAGCAATCGTAGGCCTATCAATGTGAAATGTACAAAAAGAATGTCAATTATGCTTAGAGCTTGCAGCACCATCAACGAGATTACCATGGTGAGGGATCATGTGCAAAGAAAACGACGACATGCAGCCGATGTAGTCATAAAGCAATAATGGAATTAACTTTATTTGGACATTTATGAAATAAAAGAACTCACAAGAACTGCATTTCTCATCCTTTGATGATTTTAAAAACTGGGTACAGGAAATTGAGGAGAAAGCCGTATCAATGTTTGTAAAAAATCGTGGTTCTCATACTGCTTCTGACAATACAATAAGTCATTATTATGCATGTCATCGCCCAGGCAGTTTTGTTTCTTAAGGTAAAGGTGTCAGTAGCTTAAAATTGCAAGGAAGCAATAAAATCGATGGCGTATGTCCTGCAAAGATACGAGTCAGACAAGCCGAAGATGGAAAATTGCGAGTCGTATTTATCTCTCATGCTGGTCATCAACATGACGTAAGTCACACGGGACTGTCGGGAAAAGAAAGGAGCAGTATAGCTGCAGATGTTGGAAACAAAATTCCTTTTCTCGCCCAAATCGAAGGATTTATATAATATTGAACGATGTGCTCCTCATCCTCAGGCACAAGTTGATGGGACTGGTGTTAAGGCATGGGCACATGAAATGAGCTTGAGTGATAGCCCCTGTATGTTGTTTTATAAGCCACAAATCATGGTCAACAACTCCCACCCGAAATTAAAAACAGAGACTTTGTATCAATTATTATGAACAATGCACAGGGCGAACTATTAAAAGGGTATGGGAATGATTATGTGTGTATTAATGGAACGCATGGACTTGACAGCTATGGTTTCAAACTCATAAAACTTGTAGTACTGAATGACCTGAGGCAAGGGTTTCCATGTGCCTTCCTAATATCCGACAGGGGTGATTTTCAGGTGCTGTCCATATTGTCCAGCGCATAAGTTCGGAATTTGGAAATATTTTCGCTTAAGCTTTTAGGTCAGATTTAGCAGATTTCTTCCATAATGCTTGGATTTCAACAATGAAAACGCCAACATTGAGACTATTTTACATGAAACATGGAGCCTGAAGAAAAAACATAAGCATAGTTAAAGGCCAAGAAAAACAAGCAAATGTTTACTAAGAACATTACTGAAAGAGAGAGATTTTAAAACTCTCATAGCTATAGACATGCTTGCCTCGCGTACTGAAAATAATCAACCTTATTTAGAAAAGGCATGAACACAAACGAGAACAATGTATTTTCTTCCTTTGAAAGAGGTATTTCCCGATATAATAAGTACATTTTTTCCCGTTGGCCTCTTGGCAACATTTAATGCTAGGTAATCCACTTTGGTTTATTGAGCTGGGCTTACTTACAGAACATATTTTACACGCCTTTACCACTGTGCAAACATAATCATCAATTCTTTTCTTCAAATAAAAGTTGGCGGATTAAATACCTGGTCTTAGTATACCCAAATAAGCTGCAATAGAAAAAAACGTAATTATAGAGCAAACATGGTACTATAGCTTCAGCAACAACAATTTCAAATTAGTCGCCTCTAGACATACATTTTCCTAAACAGCAAGACTTTAGTATAGCATGCGGCGTACTTGAAGACATATCAAGGCCACTGTACTGTGGGGCTTAATTTTTAATACTGAAAAGAAACATATAAATTAAACACAAAAAAATAAAATAATTCAGAAATGAGGAAATAAATTTATGTTTAAACACACAAATTTATATCAGGTCGGAATTATCAAACGGCACATTTTATTAACATTTAAATCTGTCATAGAAAAAGTTTACAACTTACAAGAAACTCAGCATTTCTAAGATTTAGAAGTTCATTGTTGATTTTAGTGTTTTTATCCACGCCACTTATTTTTATTTTGAAGTGTGTTGTTACGTTTTACTGTGAGAGCAGAGAGCGGGAATAACAAATTAAGATTCTTGGAAAATTTGCATCTCAGAGCACTCCCGTTAGGCGAAATAGCAGTAAGTGATATTCTGTTGTATTGTGAAAATACATATTGTTCTTACATTCAATTCTTCCAAAACAACATGTCTACAGTCAATTGCTTCGTCTTCGAAAAAATATTTTTGCAAGCCCATCAACAAATGACAACCTCTTCAAAGTGCTACACAAGTAAATTATTCTTCTCCTCTATCCCCGAATGATTTCACGTTTCCCTGCTGTAAAGCCATGATACTACTTATTTCAGCTTCTAGCGCCATATTCGAAGAAAGAAAAAAAAATATATAGAAAGAAAGAAAGAAAGAAAGAAAGCAGAATACTAATTGATGCACTAGTTACCTAAAGCACTAACGATAATGTAGCACTTACAACAAAATTAATTTAGATACTCAAAAGTTTATTTTATCTAATTTTTAAAAGTCTAATTATATTATCCACTGGTAACAAACACACTGCTTACCTTTCCTGCTTACGTCTGTGATTGTACGTGCATCTCAAGTTCAAAATAACAAGCCCGGTACGCGGAGCTGTTCATAGGTTTCCATATGCCCATATTTTCACGCAAACACAACATACATATTAGTGCAAGTGATGCAGGAAGTGACTCCTCCATATCGAGAACCTTCGAAACACGTACTTACAAACCGCAGCTCTTGGGCTTGAGTCACGCCTCCTCTCACGAACGCAAACGGAGAGAGCCGAGCCCATATGAATTCAACGTAATTAGGAGGATAATTACCAGGATGTGCATGTCGGCCTGATAGCGTAGTTAGTTATAGTGTGGACTTAAAGTATTAAGATAGCAGTTACTAGGCGCGGTACCCCAAGTGCAAGCATTTTTTTCTCTTTCTTTCTTTTTTAATTTTCACAGTTTGTCTTCTCTGTTCTTAATATAATAAATTTTACTTTTTAATGTTACGTATTAGAGAGGATAAAACGTACGTTGCAATTTTACTTTTACTTCATGTGCTGTAAATGCTCACATAAAAGAAATTCCGCTGTTACTTCATGACTACATAAGCTGCACTTCATTGTTTTCTTCACACCAGTGGTTGCAAATTTAAGTTAGGTTAGGTTAAGTTGAAAAAAATTTCCACAACCTTATACTGTTAAAAGAAGTGTATGCCTTTTCCCCTTATCAATTATTTCTTTTACGTTTTACATTGCTACATTACAATTGCCCATTTATTTTCGCTGTATATTAAATGAGATTAAGGATTACAATACATCCCAAAAAACTTAATACTTTGCCTTCGATTGCTTATTTCCGTGCGTTACTATTGTTCTATCTGCCTGCATTTGTTGCACACTACTACTTGGGTTCGGTTCTCTCCGTTGCCGTTTGTGATAGGAGACGTCACTGCAGCCCAAGAGCCGGGGTGTGTAACGGTAAGTTTCGAAACACAACTAGGCAACACTCTAATGCGGTGTAGAGATTCGATTGACCAATGCTTCAGTATGTTTCTGCAGTGACAGTGACAGTTTCTTTTTGGTAAAGAACTCAAAGGTCAGAATCTTCGTATCCTCCACTTAGGAAGATTCTATTCCAGCAATATTGAAATCCTAAATTTCAGGTGCGATAATCTCAAAAGCTATTTAATATATCTAAATAGAATTTTTACCACTTACATTTAGCACTTTTATTTTTGCATTAAACACTATTTGTTGTTATTAAACGCAAATGTAACTGAAAAAAAATCGTGAATTTACCTTTAATTTTTACAAAATATTTTCAGGCTTTTTATTTTTTATAAATTGAACAAATAGTCACAATAACATACCAATTAGTTTAACACGTAAAGAAACAGCTTTTCTATAAGCAGTAAAAATGATTTCTATATCTGAAGTAGTTTATGAGTTGAGCGCACCTGAAATTTGAGAACTTAACATTTCTGGGATACAGCCTTCTTACTCCTCTTGGCTATCTGAATGCTGATAATGGCGTGATTGTGTAAAAGCTAGAGAACAGACATTGCAGGTTAGAAAGGGTCTGACTGGCATCGGTCATTATTTTCAGTAAACACATGTGAAAATGCATCTGCCATGCAGTTGTTATTTTCTCTAATGTGCGCTACATGCATTTTGAATGCAGAAACCCAAGAGTCCAACATTCGAAAGCACCAGCCTTATGTGACCACGAACCATGAAAGAACTTGATTGTTCTAATGCAAAAATTAATATTCTAAATAAAATCTTAGTATTAAAATGAAATCTTAGTATTAAGCAGTATGTACATAAAACTGTGATACTTGGGCTAACTAATGACATAATGCATATGTGCTTTTCTTAAGTTAAGTTGAAGATTTAAAGTTAAATACTTTTTATTTTTAAAAACCATAATATACAATAATAGACATATTAGCAAGACTGAAGAACTTAGTTGTGTGATGCAAATAGATTATGCTTCTTTAAAAAAAATTACATTTAAAAGTATATTCTTAAATTTAATAATAAAGCTTCCATGGTTTACAATTACAAGCCAGAAAGCACTTTTGAATGGAATAAAATAAAACAATTTGAACAAAGTATTTGCAAACAGACATTAATGTCTGCTCATAACCCTAGGGAGAAATAAAAACTAATGATATGAAAGGAAGGGTATTTCAAAGAGTCATTTGTATTTCTGTTTCATGGTTTTCCTCCTACTAGATGGTATGAATTAAAGAGTAAACCTGGAAAGGAGAAGAAGAAAAGCAGGGGAGAACTTGAAGTGAGAGTGGGATTTCTTGTGAAAGCTGGAAGTCTCACAGATCTCAATAAAAAGGAAAAATTTAGAACTTCATTAGGTCATCTCTCCCATATGGCCCACACTGTTGGTAATTAAAGTCTAGAAATAGCTTTGTTAATTAATAGCATTAATAGTTGTTACAAATAATTAATGCTGTAAATGTTGCGCTTTATATAATTAAATTTTCTTAGAATTGCCTTTACCTTTTGCTGATTGTCTTCTCAAATTTTCTAGGTGGCAGCTTGCTAAGCATTGGAAGCATTGAGAAGAGGAAGTCACTGAAGAAATTGGCTAAGTCCATAGGTTAGTTATCATGCAATACTAACAATAAAATAGTCAAATAGTTTCAAGCTGCTATTGAGCAATGGCCTTCCCAGTACAGCTTGTAAGTAAATGATATATTACTATTAAAAGTACTCTGACTGTTTAGATGTTTAGAATAATGAATGTAATATTGCAAACCTTCATCTTGGAAATCTGTGGTAGTCATAAATGTTAAAAGCTGCTAAATAAAAAATCAGTTGTTTTGTAACATTGCTGAAAAAATAAAAAAATGTTAAAATTAATTTTAAAAACTTAGAACGTAGTAAAGAAAAGGAAACTTGATATAAATGAATTTACTTCTTTAGGGCTTCTGAAACTTAGTGTTACAGTTTCTATTAACAATCAATTCAAATGTATGGAAAGAGCTAATTCTAAGGTAGCCATCAGATGGAATTTTCATGGTCCATGAGTCTGGGTAAATATGTTGACTTTGCGAATACAAAGGCTACACTACAATACAGCTGCAGTTATTCTTTTAAATGCAGAGCTCTGGCATTTTTGCATTTCTTGTAGCAATGGTTCATTAATATTTTAGCATAAAACAATCACTTATCAGTGTTTTCAATGAGTAAAGAATGCATACATATGAATCAATATATTAACAATCTGATCTTATGAAGTAAAGAACAGGACATTGAACATCACCTAATTATTGTTAATATTTCGGATTGTAATATTGCTTCTTTATGAATGGTTAAAAAAAAAAAATCTAATAGCTTTCCCCTAATAGCATCCCTAATGTTCAATATCATACAGGTGTCAACTATTTTTAATGATATGTTATAAATATTTACAAATAAATATATCTAACATAACATTTAAATGCATTCCATGGGTTAATGTACAAAAGTACTTTGAACATAGAACATGTAAATTTTATTTTATACAGTCCATGGAAATGGTTTTAATTATGCATTATAAAGCACAGTATTACATATTTATATTATACAAGGAACTTTATAGTACATAAAATACATTTGTCATATATTAAGAAGTAATGGGAACAATAAGATAAACTCCTACTGCATTGCTATGAATGAATGGTGTTTAACACCTGTTTTTGCTACAGAGCCACCACAGGCAATGGACTCTGATGATACATGAGATGAAATTATATATTGGGAAAGGATTTATTTTAAGGGAGGAAACGTTCCAGGCCTAAGTTTAGGGCACCTCCCCGACATTTGCCATTTAACAGGACTGAGGAAAACCTGGAAAAAACCTCAGTCATGGAGGACGGTCCTGGCAGGATTCAAACCCCAGACCTCCCACTGACGAGTCTGCACCTTAATGACCTCGGCCACCCAGGGCGGGGTTACTACTGCATTGGAGATCTTCCTGGACCTTCCATCACTGTATCTATGAATTGATTATTATTATTTTTTTTTTTTTGGATTAGTGTTTAATGCTTGTTTTTACTACTGAGGTACCACAGGCAGATGGATTGAGGTGGAAACCAGGTTGGTCAATTACAGATACTGTTGTATGGACAAAAGTACATGTGAAATTCATTTGAGATCTTAACTTGGTGCTAAATGAAAACTAACCTGGTGACACTGAAATATTAATTTAAGAAGATATTCATCATTTTTTATCCTCTTAAAAAGGAATGGCAAAACCAAGTCATTCATTATTTGAAGAAAAGACCAGTATGGTACACAGGTGATTTCAAAACTAGACATGGCATTGGTGCTGGAGTGTTTGGGTGCAACAGACAACTTTCATTTAGCATGGGCAAATACACAATAGTTTTCTAAGCAGAAATATATGCTATATTAGCAAATATTTGGGAAAGTATTGATATGAGCTATAAATATAACTACATATTAATGCTCTCAGGCAGTGAAGCAATATGGAAAGTACTTGAATCTCCATTTGTCAAATCTGAATTTTTCTGGGAAACCTTAGAACACGATAAGGTACTGACAAAGCAGAATTCTGTTGAATTGATGTGGGTGCTGGGGCATAATGGTGTTAGGGGCAAAAAAATTGATCATGATGGTATAGTGGTAACCATACTTGTTTCTTAGGCCCAAGATGGTAGGTAATGTTTTTTTTTTTTTTTTTTTTTTTTTTTTGCACTTAAAAATCCTTTGGAAAGGAATTAAAGCTGCATTTCCCATGTTGTAGATTTATGGCATATAAAAGAACCTCAGGCCTGAAAGAAGAGCTTTGGAGCAAAATTTATCCACCATTTCATGCCCTGAATTGAATGGGATGCTGATGACCTAAGATGTTAAAGAGCATCCATAAAAAACCAAATAAATAAGTTAGGGGCAATGAGAAAGCAGAGCATTTGACTAAAGAGAGTTCTGAGAATGCATTGACAGAACCTGAATATGCTTTTGGTATCTCATATTATTCAATAAGGAGGAATGTCAGGGACTGAGCAAATAGAAAGCACAAAGATTATTGGCATTTAATTAAAGATATTCAGGTTATGTTAGAAGGACCCAGCAAGAGTGAGTCAAAACAATTACTCTTGGTAAATAGAATCCTGAATAGTAGTATTACTGACTGGTCATTGTCTACTAAAAGGACTCTCCTCTAGATGGGAACACTTATAGATCCCTTACATTTAAGTTGTCAGAAGGCTTATGAAACAGCCAGACACATTCTTTGTGAATGTAAAAGCTTAACTAACTTGAGGAATTGCACTTTTGGAAACATTTTTCAACCTTAAATAATCTTTCTCAAGCTTCTCTTAAAGAACTTCTGATCTTCTGCATAAGACTAAGGTAAAGGATACCATGAAAGATTCCAGAGCTCTAGGTCCTTGGATCAACTATTGAACCACTCATTTCTATACCAATACTATATTTTAAGAATTAAAACTGTAGCAAGAACTACCAAATTATAAAAAAATTCAAATTCTATCTTTTATAAAATCATATTGGCCATTATTAAATTAAACACATAGCATTTGAAATACTTTGTCATAGTACATAAAATACATTTTTATAAATGAAAGTTAACATGTGTTTAAAAAATCATTAATTCTTCTGCAAGTAGTAGTCCTTGTTACATAGATATGCTCTAAGAGCAGGTTGACAATTTTTATTCATTGATGTATTTAGAAATAGTTTCTGCGCGGGTCCAAAATAAATCTGCATTTGCATGTATTTTCATCTTCCACCAATATTTTAAAAAAGAATAAATAGACTTATGAACTGATTTAGAAAAATGCAAAAATACCCAATTTTACTCCAAACACATTGTCAAAATACGTGCACATTGCAAAATAATTACTAATATTTTCCTAGGCATGCAAGAAAAATGTATTAGTAACACTGAAAGAAGGTTTTGATATGAGAATCCACCATAATGGCCTGGAAATTTATTGAAGTGCAGTATTTTCCATGAGGGTCTGTATTTACAGTTCTTGAGGTTCTACTTAAAGCTCACAATATTTAAAATATTCACACAAAAACTTGTAATGTTCTACAGTATTAAATTGATGTGTCTGCTTATTCTGTCCATTATGTAAATTATATCTAATCTAAATATTGTACTTACGAAGCTGTTGACAATGGAGTGGCAGTCTAACCTCAACTCATGTACTCACATTTCTTACACTATACTCCATTCACTTACATAAGACGCGGAATCTCTCCCATCTTCAGTTGCTCACTGAACCTCCGCTACTCGAAACTATGGCTGGACAAATGGATGTTTCTATGGTGGCCTCTGTTGGTTGAAGTAGGAAGTCGCTGAGCTCATCTATGGGAGGAAACTCGAAATTCATTAGGTTTTTTCTATTTTTTAATATGAAAATTTTTTCCCAAGTGGATAACTCCAATGGGCTGTGAAGATGTTTCAGCAGTTTTATTCTCGGTTTTATTTAATGGTTTTTGGTCCAAAAGTAAGCTGCTACTGCTGATTTATCCACCTGTTTAAAGCAAATATTTCTAAAATGTTCCTTCCTCCAAATTTCCAAATTTCTTTTTGTTTTGCCTATGTAGCTCTGTTCACAATCTGCACATTTTATTTCGTAAATTCCTGATTTCTGTTCTGGTGGTATGGAGTCTTTTACTGTGCAACCTAATAAATTCTTGATGTTGTTCTTGATGATGGGGCCCCAAAGAACTGATACAACATCAAGAATTTATTAGGTTGCACAGTAAAAGACTCCATACCACCAGAACAGAAATCAGGAATTTACGAAATAAAATGTGCAGATTGTGAACAGAGCTACATAGGCAAAACAAAAAGAAATTTGGAAATTCAGAGGAAGGAACATTTTAGAAATATTCGCTTTAAACATGTGGATAAATCAGCAGTAGCAGCTCACTTTTGGACCAAAAACCATTAAATAAAACCGAGAATAAAACTACTGAAACATCTTCACAGCCCATTCGAGTTATCCACTTGGGAAAAAATTTTCATATTAAAAAATAGAAAAAAACCTAATGAATTTCGAGTTTCCTCCCATAGATGAGCTCAGCAACTTCCTACTTCAACCAACAGAGGCCACCACAGAAACATCCATTTGTCCAGCCATAGTTTCGAGTAGCGGAGCTTCAGTGAGCAACTGAAGATGGGAGAGATTCTCCCGAAATGCGTCTTACTTTTATGTAAGTGAATGGAGTTAGTGTAAGAAATGTGAATACATGAGTTGAGGTTATATCTAATCTGTCGTCTAACACACTTATGACTCACTTTTAAATACAGTGGGACCAGTTTCCAAGAGACATCCTCCCATTTTCAACCAACTTGACGACTGGTATGAGAAACTAACATCTATGAGGACCTGTGGCTCCGTCCTGGTGGTGGTTTTTTCTTTATAAACTGGAAATTTGTATTACTTTCTCCTGTAATGTAGAAATTCATAAGATGATCCGTATGTTTATGAATGTAAATCTTCTCCCATGTGTCCAATTCTGTATGTCTATGTGCTTCTTTAAATATCTTTATTTCTCTTTTTATGTCATGATTATCTTTCCAAAAACGTAAGAATAACTTCTTTATTTTCTTTAATTTTTTTACGCCTCTGGCTATTGATCTGAGATTCAACATATTCTTCTTGACCATTCTCAGTTGCCAAAAACCACTCAGCTGATAGGACACAGTCTTTATGATAACCAGTTGCTAATGATTGTTAACTGCTTTTATACCATTCTTCCATTTACTGAATAGCTTTGCCATTAAACATCCTAAGTTGTGATGACCACCTTAACCCACACCTTGCTTACAAATAAGAATGAAATAATGGCCGTAAACGCCATCTTTCACTTTGAATATGTTAGCCACCCCCACCTATCCAGCTACTTATTTTGAAATGCAAGTCTCTTAGACCCATACAAACATACAGGAAACACAAATGATTATCAGGCTTCAAATCATTTATTAGCATGTCATTCCTAACATCTCTAGAAATGTGAATATAGTTTGTTTCTTGTATCAACAGGCCAATGTCATTACTGTTACTAATCTATGGGAAACTGCTCAATTCCTTATTACTCATACTAACACGACACTTTTCAATGTGACCATTAACTCATCATCATCAGAATTAACTTCATTCCAAGTGCTAGTCTTCCACACTTTACTCGGTCTAAATCCAAGATCACGGGTTCAAATCCGGCCAGGACCGAAGGATTTTTTAGGGTGTAAAAATCCTAAGTATGGCTTCTTTTGGAAGGGAAGTAAAGCCATGGGTTCCATGTCGTACGTTTGCGGAATGAAAAAGAAGCTCAAGCCTAAAAGAATAGGCCTCTGAGCAAAATTTGTCGGCCACTTTACGCCCTGAATTGAATTGGATGCTGATGAAATGCGATGTTAAAGAGTGTCCGTAAATAAAACAAATTGAAAACAACAACAAACACTTTACTTATAGGTTTGTAAAAACTATGGATTTTGACTTTCCTCTTCATATCTCCAAAACTACTTATTAAATTTGTCACAGCACAAAAACAACTTCACAACACTAGAAATGTTTGCTTAACTTGCATGCCTTTAAAATTTAAGTTAAAGGACCCAATAAACAAATTGACTGCTCCATCCCTCAGCAGGTAGTTGCCTGATAAAGTGAACAACCCAGTTCCTAGCCCATACTTCCTTTCAGTATAAAGAATTGAGTTTTGAATGACAGTGGTGTGTGTGTGTATGTATAGTTGGGAGCAAATGAATGAGTTGCAGTAACAGTTTTATTTGATTATTAAAGTGTTTTCAATTTTTCTTATATGTTTATAAACATGTGTATATATATTTGTTATTCCATTTATTTGAGAAATAAAGTATTAAGAGTGATTATTTTTTGTTTCTTAGGTGGACGATATTGCATATAGTTCTCGCTCCTTGATCAAATGTTGGGAACATTTAGGCGCAGACATCATTTGACTATTTTCATAATCATCTTCATCATCATTTGTCGTGTTAGTATGAATGAGTGAGAGTATAGATAGCATCATTCTGTAGTTAGCACATGAGGAAAAAAAATTACTTTGGACAAAAATGCATGATTTAGAAACTTCAATTTTATTTTATCTGGACCATAAAAATATAATTCAATTTATATTTTAATGCTATCTTTAAAAATCTGCAACACTTGATATTAACGAACATCATACATGAATCCTCGTGCATTAAAGTCTACACTTTTCTAAATATGTATTAAATAAGTACTTATAGAAAAGAATGATTTTTATTATAATATATTTATTTCAGTTAGATAGAATGTTCATAATATATACAGTATCTAGTGTTATGTACTGTATTATTATTGTATTGCCATGGCATGAGCCATTAACAGAACCATAGTGCTCCTAATGAGTCGTCAATGTCAATTCCCTTCACAAGTGACTTTGGGTTTATTGAATGTTTGGAAATAAGGAATGCAAGAACGTGAAGAGAGACTTGTGCTGGACTAGAGTGGTGATTCACTTTTACTGCTTTTTTGTTCCACACAGCCTTTGAAACTGCATGACTGTGTTGAGATGCTAAAATGAGAAGCCTGAATAAACTTTTTCACTGTTTTTCAAACTATATTAGTTTTTTTATTTATTTATTAAAATTCGAATACATTTAATGTAGTCTGGACCTCCTGGACCCCCACTCCCTTAAATTTGTCCTTGATTGAAAGATAATAGAAATTTCATTTTGTTTTGGAGAGCATTAAACATTCTTACTAATTCATAATGGACTCCCTTTTGAGAGCAAGCTATATTATCAATTAGTTTATGAAGATTTTCTTTTTTGATATTATGTATTAGCATATTTTAATAAATTGTTCATGAGTTTTAATATAAATACTCAAAATTGAATGTGCGTGAATTAAGATATTCATTTTATGAAATAGACCCTTACAGGATACTCTATTATTAGCACCACAAATTATTAAAATTTCTCCCTTTGTAGTTTAAAACCTTGCTGACTTTCTACAGAATCACCCCAAAATATCAAATACTTTTTTACAATTGAATGGAAATAATGCTAATAAACCAGTATAAAAAGTAAAAACATTGGTATATAGTAACATAAATTTTTATGCATAGCATGTTTAAAAAACATTTGCTCTCATATCAACTGTGGATCAACTATAGTTTCTGAGGTTTTAGTTGACACAAAAATAGAGAAAGAGATATAGAAAAAAAAAGAAAGAGAGAGAGCAATAGCTGTTCATCATTGATTGAGAGCAGTGTAAATATTCCATCCAAGAAGTCAATGGCACACTCCTTTGCCTCCTGTTTGCTATTTCTTCATAATTCTCTGAATCCTCTAAGTGTATAACTAATTGATCAGTAGCTTGATCGACTAAGCCATCTTGTACTAAATGTGATTTTTTTCCACATAAGCCTTTCTGACTCTTATTCCTAACCCATTCCATTCTCAGTCAAAATTGTATATTTTTCTAACAAGTTTTTAGCTTTCTGAACTTACAATTGATAATACACTCTTAATTAAAGAGTTATCACTGCCTCTCTTAAAAATATATGTTTATTGATACAGTTCTTAGTTTGGGCCCAAATAGCTCAGTAGCATTAAACTATCATATGTAGGCTGATGCACATAAGTGTGGCAGTGCAATTGTTTATTTAATATTTCTTTAATCTATCCTTTTTGAGTTTGATCAATACCTAGATACAACACTGCCTTAGTTGCTTTATGATCAAATTTAACATTATGTTCCCTTAACAATGTTAGCATCTGTAGCTTATTGGATGACAATGTTTGAAGCTTTATTTAATTTGATAGAATGATCTGATGTACTGTCCATGATAATTAGTGTTTGAAGGAATGTTTAAAGAAAGATGTGTGTGAACCAGTCCTTAATAATGGAAGCATCCTTTTCTACATAGTAGTCCTTTGTTGATTTTGATTGGAACAAATGCAGATAAAGATCCAGCATGCTCTATTATAAATTCTTGTTTTTTTTTGCTAATGAAACATTCAAAGGCAATAGATATCACCATAGAGTTTTAAGCACATCCACACTTTACTTTTGTGTACTAACATAAATCTGTGTTTTGTCTAGATAAATTGCCCTTAAATGTTTTCATTCTTCATAAGACATGAAATCTTGTTACTACTGTCCAAGATAAATTTTCTCTCATGATTGTTTGTTGCATAATAAGTACCATGAGGAAGGCCATGGTAAAGATGATAGAAAGCTGTAGATAATTCAAACAATGCTTGATATCCCATGGAACAATCATTAGGAAACTTTAGGTTGTTTTAATATTTGTCAAAATGTCCATACACTGCCTAGAATTTCATTTTTGTATACTGAAGCTTTGTAAATATCCTCCAAATTAGAAATATACACTGTACTACACAGTGGGTGGATTTTCTTCTTGAAAGCAACTGCAGTAAATGATAAATTAAGTTTTTTTGGTGTTCAGTTGGGTGTTAACATTCAATTTACAATTTTGTTTCTGAATCATCTGGGTTCTTCTGCTCACCATTTATTTTATAAATAGTATGAAGGGATATGAGAGTTGTAGCAAATTTTCTATCCATTATATTTGCAACAATTGCTAGCCTTCCATTTTTCAATGAATGAAACTATTTGGTGAAATTATGTACTTTAATTACTATCTCTGTCACAGAGGACTGCAATGCCTTGCTCTTTCGTGCCACACCTTTTTGAAAAACTATGATAATAGGCAATAAAATAACTAAATATGTAAGTATTAGCAGATTATCCTTCTGTTGTATTGCCATAGTAATCTGAAACCTAAAAAACACACATTAAAAAGAAAAAGTATTCACATTTCTTACACTATACTCCATTCACTTACATAAAAGTAAGACGTGTTTCGGGAGAATCTCTCCCATCTTCAGTTGCTCACTGAACCTCCGTTACTCGAAACTATGACTGGACAAACGAATGTTTCTGTGGTGGCCTCTGTTGGTTGAAGTTCCTAAGTAAACTTCACCTAAAATTAGAATTACACTAACTCACCAATGGGGGCACACTTTAGGGCAACTAATGAATGTTTATAGAAGGAATTAAGTATTTTGTTGACATCTAGCCTATCCCTTCTACACTGATACAGCTTCAGGTAGCTATGCCAACTTAAGCTTCATGGGCTATAAATTATTGATGGATAAACTGGAGACATCTGGTGGTTCCAATATGAGCTGGCACAGATAGTCCATTGGTGAAATTTTTTTAATTAATAACTCATTCTCTATTATTCAGAATAAAAATTATTTTCCCTTATTGTTAGTTCTATGGAATATGCAACAGACTTCAGTAATTTTGCTTAGAGGATCATGATTTTTCATCCAAAAAAGTACAGAAACTAACTGATTCTATCTGTTTATATATAGTGCCTCTAAAATGTTCTTTTATACTGGTGTCTAAATTCCTTTTTATTTTGCATATATAAATTTGCTTGTAATCCTAACAGCTGATTTGGTAAACTCCTGACTTCATGCCAAATGCGATTACATCTTTAGTTATAATAAATAGTGAGAGCAGTTTAAAAGTTCTGCAACTTAGGTCAGTCAATCCCTCCAAACGCTAAGATTTTACCATGTGGCACATGTAGTACCATTCTCTTTTCCAGTAATTTGCAAGCAAGATTTCAACAGAATTGGACAGTTGTATTGTGCAGTTGAGAGCGAAAATTCATTAAATAGTACTATAGTATTGTGCAATGGTAAGATAATCGTTGTATCTTCATATGTTCATCTTCAAGACTTACATCAGGTACAAAATGTCATGTGGCAGAACGAGACAGGCATTTAGGTGTAAATTTTCTTGCAGCTCGTTTCCAGCATGAAAAACTATATTAAAATTCATACAGAAGTTTAATGAAACAGGTTCTATTTGTGATTTTATCTTTGGGGGAGAACATTGAAAAATAGGTAAATTCAACTAATCCTCATATACTGGAGGAACTTGAAACAAACATAAAAATGAAGTTAGGTCCATTAGTGATGGGGAACTGATGCACATTAGTGATAATTTCCCAAGGAATTGTGGATGGTGTGTCAAAAATGGGCAAAACTTCCAGTACCTACTATAAGGAGGATGAGCACCAATTTATATTAGTTAATATGTTATATCTCTGTTTTAAATGGTGAAGTGCTTGAACACCATGAGTCTATGCAGGAAAATACCAGCAGCAATGTGTGGTCTAACCTGCAACCTGTATCAAAACATTTAAACTGTTTTTACGGTACCTGTTCTATACAATTAAAACAATTACCTTTTTAAAACTGCTGCTAAATTTGTGTGACCATTTATGGTAAGTAAATTGTACTGTTTGCCTTCTTTTACTGTTGGGAAAGTGCTGGTTTCTTTGATAATTTTTAATTTTCTATAATTATTGTTTTCTTACTCATGCATATTAATAGGAGGCAAAATATTATAATAATTATATTCCACCCATAAATACACAATGTATTTTGGAACTTTTTTAAAAATATAATATATTTTTTACCCCACAAAATGCATACAATATAAAATATTTAGTGGAAATGCAACTAAAAATATAATCCCACTCAGCAAGAAGTTCAAAATCTATTAAATCAACTATCAGATTTGGGAAAAAATGTATATAGGCAAAATAAAAAATGTACTTAAAAACCAGGACAAATGAAAAATAAAAAGCACTAAATATAGGTAGACAAATCAGTGGCTGCATATTTTGGGATTAAAAATCTCAACCTTATAATAGTGATTTTTATTAGTGTTTAATGGCCATTTTTTACTAGTGAGGCACTGATAATATTTGGGATGAAATGAAAAATTCGGAAATAACTCTTTTTAAAGAAGATGTTGCAGAGCCAAATTTAGAATGTCTTCTCAGAATTTTCTATTGATCGGGACTGAAAAATACCTGGAAAAAAACCTGTCAGGAAGAATAGTCCTAGCAGGGATCGAAACTCCTGTTCACAAACCTTAACAACCTTAGCCACCTGTGTCTGTACAAAATTATTGAAGACTGTAAGATTCACATGAATTAACAATTTGTGAGAAGGTTTTTATTCTAAAAAATTTGAGTTTTGAAATTTTGAAATTCCAAGAATGGAGTATTTGTCTCAACTTAAATTGGAACCACTAGAGATCTGTTTCACAAAGTGACAGATGTGACATGTGATGGGTTTACAGGTAAGAGAGGGATAAGCGACAGGTTGGGGTGTTTCAATTTCATGAAGATTTTTGTGCTAGTTGTAAATGAATCACAGGCCAAGCGACAGGCATTTAATAGCAATTAAGGTGACTGCTGAGAAGAAACTTGCCATCTTCAGAATGTAAATGAAAAAGATCTTTTCTTTTTGGTGCCATTTTGAGTAAATAAACAAAAATGGGAATGTTTGAAATGTAGAAATAAATAAATGAGTTTGCTGCTGAGTCCCATGGATTCGTATTTGCACTTGAAATATCGGGACAGTACCTGAGAGACACAGAGTGGTATAGTTGGAGGAAGCAACATTGGTAAATGTGAATATATTTTGACTATTATTGTTGTTGAAATCTTCACTAACATATAGATCCACAAGTCACTCTTTTCTTTAAATATAAAAAAATTGTTGCATCTACATAAATATGAATTTTGAATAAAATATTTAGGCATACATTGAAATTAATATCTGTATCAAATTGTCACCTAACAGTAAGATTTTAATACTGTAGCTTGTAACTTTATAATTTCAAATAGTAGGATCTATTTAATTTTTAAAATAATCAAGGAATGCTGTCATATATTGAACCTTGGGTAAAGGAAAAGGTGCAATATTTTATAAAATGAAAAAATTATAGAAATGATGATAGTGATGATAGTAATAATAAAATATTTCATTGAGTAAAGCATCTATATAGCTATAACCAATCCCTTCACTAAATGTATTTTATATTACATTTCTTTTTTCAGGCAAAGAATTTGAGCATTATCTAAATGCTAAAATGAAGGGCATGGGAGGAGACAAGAAATCAAAATGTAATGAGGCATATTGGAAAGCTTAGGGAAAGATAATCCTACTGTACAAGGATTAGGGAACTAAGACTGCCTGTTTCCAAACAGAAGAATTGGATAATGTAGAAATGCAGTCGCATACAGGCAAACCTAATCCTGCAACACCACTCATTCCCTATGTCAAAAGAAATTAGTGCTGTTAGAAAAAGTGAGTTATGTTGTTTAACTCAGAGCTGTGTTTCTTCTTCTCCTTCATCAGTTACTATTTCTTCATCTTTTTCTTTTATTTTGTGTTCTAGTCATCTAAAATTCATTTGTGGCTTAGGATACTTTCATGTTTAAAATAAAACATATTTTGACCTAAATTTAAATTTGAGTAAAAAATAATGTATGTGTTAAGTTTCATTCTGTTGACTTTGACTTTATTTTTCCCTTTCTGGATATCAAAAGAGCTTAAAATCTAAAGTTGTCCCTTTGAAATTTGATTATACCTTTTTATGTTTATCCATTTGATCTCCATGAGATTTATTCCTTATACTTGTTTTACTCTAATTGTATGTGTACTAAACTCCTGCATTACAATATTTTCCATAATATGCTACAAAATTCGTTATTCAGGTGAAACATTTATTTTATTGGCCCATTCTAGTGCTGCACCTTTTGTTGAAAATTGCATTCAAAGATAAAATTTGAAAATGTGTACCTCTAGAATGCCTTTTGTTTGGAAACAAGTGAATTTGCCCTCAAGAGTGGTCAGCAGTAATCAGCAAGGAAAATATTCCGAGTGACCCTTAACCACAAGATAATTAAGTGAAAAACCAAAGTATTTCTACAGTTTTCAATGCATATAATTTACACAATAATTGTAGTTATTTAGTTTTTAAATAATGATAGTATAAAAAAGTTCAGTTTTTGAACACTCTGCTCTTTAAAAGATAAAATTCATGAAACTTCCCTTTAAAATGCTTCTTTAATCATGTAAGGTTGACATGGGTGATTCATATCAAATTTATTCCACAGCAATAATCAATGGTTTCTAATTTTAATACAGAAATACTCAATGGTTTCAACAAAGACACAATAATAAATATTATCAATAAATTTAAAAATCAAAAATCTGATACTGATTCAAAAGTTTCATGTATCATTCAACTTAACCACAACAAAGTCAATGGGATATTCAAAGAACAAATATAATGTCAGGAATTTATAAAATTGAATGTGCAGATTATAGTTAAAAATACATTGGAAAAACAAAGAGAAATTTAGAAATTTGAGGAAAGGAACACAATAGGAATATTTGTTTTAAACAAATAAATAAATCAGCAGTGGCAGCTCACTTTTGGATCCAAAAATTACAAAATTAATCCAGAGGCTAAGCTTCTGAAAGAACTTCACAACCCAACAGAGCTATCTACGTGGGAAAAATTTTTCATCCTGAAAAATAGGAAAAATTTAATGAATTTTGATGTTCCACCCACTTAACAAGTTCCCATTCGTTTGAATCAGAAACCACCAGAAGCACAGAAGCACCTTGGGACCCAGCTACCACATCGAATATGAGTAGTCTGTCAACAGTAGATAATGGGAACAATTGCCCCAGAAACATGCCCTAATGTTGCATAAGTAAGTGGAGTTAGAGTGAACATATTTAATAAATTCAATAGTATATATTACTACTTAATTGTTTATGGCTTCAAATAATTTTATCCACAGCTTTAAAATGTTTTATCACATATACAAAAAGGACTTTATATTTATTTTTAAATAGTATTTTTTCCATGTAAAATATTTTTTCATTTCCACCTTTTACAATGGTTTTAACTAAGTTAGTTTAACTGAAATATACTGTATATTAGTGACTTTTTTAATATAGTTTTTTCCAGTAGCTAAAAAATCGTTCACCAATAACTCCATGAAGCACATTGCCAACAAACTGAAGAATGAAAAAAGGGGGGCAGGGAGGAAAAACAAGGAAAAGAGAAAATAGGAACTTCAAATAGAGCTAGAAATTTAAAAGAGACTTGTCTCTTCCAGGTTCAAAATATACAAAAAATTTATCTGTACCCAAATTATTATGAGTTCCAAATAAAGATGCTCAACTTGTTCAATATGGAATTATGTAAAATAATAGCTTTAATATTTGTGTAATATATTGTTTTACTAAATATAAGATACTTATCAGTATATTAAAGTTTTATTGTAATGTAATCCTTTATTTGTGATATTAGTGCATTAACCTGAAATGATATAGAATTACTCATGGCATGTGTTCCAAACAATAACATTTGCTTACAACTTATTTTATATTGTGAGGCCAGCAGACCCATTAAAGTAACATTCTATTAACAGAAGCAACTACAGCTTTGCTGCATGTGAGGCACTTAATTTTGAGATTTCATGCATGTCATGTACAGAATGATATTGTCCTTCTGTACCCAGCCAAAACAATGCTACTGGAAGAACTTGTGTCACACGTGAAACTTTACTTTGTGGGTTATCCAGTGCAGAGATAATTTCCCTCCAACTGGCTATAATTCACTCTCATTATGAAAATTCATATTCTGAAATACATTCTCATCATCTAAATGACTAAACCGCATGTTTTACTATATACTCTATAATTAATTATACCACATGGAACACTGACAAGCATCTAACCCAGGTTCCTATTTAAGTTACAATTCTCACAAATACAACAAATAAAGATGATTTATAATTATCTTTGTGAAACGAAACACCAGTCAAAAGTCACCTCTCTGCTTCCCTGGTTCTACCTGTCCCGTGCTGCTTGCCACTAATTGCTTCATGAAACATACCCTAATCATTTTTGTCATTCCAACAGGCATTTTTACTTGCTTGTATAATGGACTTGTCAGTTTGTGAAACATGCCTCAGATATCTCCACTTTTTCCACTAACAATATGGTCACTCCATAGCTGATGATGAAAGCAAAAGCTCTTAAAACATGTACTGCATAAAAACAAATTGATGCATAGTGTTACAGTGTACCAAAGTTTTAATGTTTTTATAATGTTGTCTTCAAGATCAGTAACTTTTAATTAAGTTACATTTATATAATAAACCACTTTTAGTATAGTGCTGAAACTAAAATAATACATGGACAGCAGATCTTAGTTTTGGAATAATAAATTTTAATGTACTTTCCAGTTTATTTATGTGTTTATCAACTTGGAGACATAGGAACTTAACATCTGTGAGCTATCATAATAATTGATTATTGACTCGTACATTTAATATGGAATAAGGTATGAAATTTATAACCCTTGTTTTTATTAATATTTAAAAATAATTTGTTAGCTTTAAAATATTCATATAAATAATTGAACATTAATACAGTTATTAACTTATAATACAATTGGAACTGTCATTGTAAACCACTCACATGAATAATTGAACATTAATTCAGTTCTTAACATACAATACAATTGGAATTGCCATAGTGAAGTAAGTAAAATAATGATTAATGTTATGTGATGAGTTGAAATTCACACTCATGCAGCTTTACTGACTTTTTACTTGAATGTGTTTTTCAGACCCTTGTCCGCTTAATCAGCCACTTGTTGACTTTTGGAAGGATTTCTGTAATCTTTGGAGAAAGTACTACATGCCTTTGGTAGACATCTGACAAACTTAAAATTTGTATTTTCCTCCTGCAGTATATGGAAGTTCATTAACTAATTTTTGTACTTGTGGATATAGATTTTATACCAATGTTCAGTTCTGTAGCCTTTAACATTTGTACTTTATCTGAAATTTTATGATTTTCTGTCAAAAATGATCTGATACAGTATTTGCTTATACTTTATGTTCCTGTTGTACTCTTTCTACCAGGTACTTTCGTTTCTTTGTGTTTTTCCAATATAGATTTTATCACAGTTTGTGCAATTGCTATAATAAATTCCTGACTTCTTTTCTGGTGGTGTACTATTGGTTTGTTCTTTATAAGAAGTTTTGTGCTAAACTTTGATGCTAATGTTAAATTCTTTAAACATCTTCTGAAATATCTGCCTACCCAAGAATGAGAGGTACATTTTTTAAACATTTTCTTTCTTTTTATTGACAACAGTGTTGTGATTTCTTTTAGCTGCTTAAACTTGTGTACCTTCTTGAAAACTAGTTCCTTACTATATCCATTTGCAACTGCTGTTTTTTCTATTTGATTGTATAAATGTTGCAGCTCTCTTTTTTTTCTTCAGAAGTAAATTTATGAACCTATGTGTTAAATTATCCTACTAATAGCACTGAAATTTAATCATTGAAATAAAGAAAATCTATTTGTTCTGAGACACTTGAAGTGCATGTTCCTCCACAAACATCCAGAACCATTTACTTTGCCCTTATCCATTCTCTCATTGCATATGGAATTGAAATATGGGATTACACTTCTAAACTTAATGAAAATACAATATTCATCTTGCGAAAAAGGGCTGTATGATATTTGGGCAATTTAAAACAAACTGAATCTTGTATAAATACATTTAGCTAACTAAAAATACTAACTAACTTTATCCTGTTTGTGTGTGTGTGTGTGTGTGTGTGTCTATATAGAGTTGTTTTGCATTTAGTCAGGTATAAATTTCCCTTGAATACAAGCTCTAGTGTCCACAACCACAGTACTAGAAGTAAAAATGACCTCACACTCCCCAGACATAAATTAAGGTGTTTTCTAGAAAATGCATAGCTATACTGGAATAAAATTATATAACAAACTTCCTGATAATATTAAAAAGTTGCAATTAATACAATAAATTCAAGAAGTGCTTGTTTCAATTCCTTATAGACAAGGTTTTCTGTGATATTGAAGAATATGTCAATTATAATTAGCTATTATGTTATACACTATTTTTGTATTATACTACTATGTAGTGTATGTAATATATGGGGAAATTGGGTAGTTTATAAGGTGTTACTTTTATTATAAACTTTGTTAATTTATACATTGACATGACTTAATTGTGTTCAACACCATATTGAGCTGAAATAAATGAAATGAAATTCACTTAAGTATTATGTATGAATGAATGTTTTATTCGTCCTGTTAAATCATATACATGTACAAAGTAAAATGATATAGGACATGCCAATAGTTTGAAGCAAAGCCTAAGTAAAAGGAAAAAAGAAAAATATGTACACAAGGCTTGCATGTATACAAACTTATAACTATACAGTGATACAATAAATCTGTCAAAGTTTTCAGAAAATCTTTGAATTCACATGACATTCAAAAGCATACAAGGCTAGTAATAATATACTAAGTTATCATATGCTACAAGATAGAATAAAATAAATCTTTAAAAACCTGTTCAAACACTTAACAATGATTTATTAAAAGCAAAATATGTTGACTAACTTCAACAATTTTATAAAGTAGTTAACTATAATAGTAAAATAAATTTTATTTCATACATTGTAAGTACTATCATTATATATTAAGCTATATTTTTATTTGGAGTCATTTGAAAAATCAACATTCAAGTCACCACATATTATTAGGCTTTTTATTTTATGTTTGCTAGTCATTATCATTTGCCAATTCTCTCTGAATTTTAACTGGATTAGTTAATTAGTTAATTGGACTCTTTAGTTTTTTGTTTCCTTCAAATAGCTGATTCTTTTCCTCTTGTAGCTTCCTTAAATCATCTTGCAATAACTGTATAACTTCTACGTGGCTGGCCATCATGGCTGCCATGTTAATGTCTTTTTTCTTCACAGGTATGAGTAGCAAAACCACTTTCTTCATCATTTATATCATTAATCTCAATTTGCGTGCACTTGCTATGTATCCAAGTTCACAACAATCACATTTGATACCTTTTAATACCCTTTTATGACAGAATTTAAAATGTGATTGCTATTACTCTGAGAGCTAACACCGTTGTCTGTCGCTACTGTTGCCATCTTAAAGTGATATCTATTCTATGAAGTTTGCAGAAACATTGTTTTCTTAAAAGTTTTGGTTCATTACATTCATTCATTTGCATTGAATTAGACCAACATGAATGTTCAGCATCTGTTTCTCTTCCTTAATTTGACACATCTGTTATGACAAGAAACTGTATCATTTTCTAAGGGCCATGATTCCTTTTCCATAATTCTAGAAATACATTCCCAAACAAACAAATTAGTTGGAAAACTTATCTGCTAAAGGATTTCTCAATAAAGACTTAAAAAAACAATATGGACATTGCAAAATAGTATGAAGGAAGTGGTAATAATAAAAAAGAGTGGGAACAACCGTTACACATTTTTTTAAAAATTGGCAGAAGAATAAAAATCTTAATAGGAAAGAAAGTTAATTAGTGACAGAAGAGCATAAAATTGCAACAGATGAGATGAAAATCTCTATCAGAAACAGTTATAAAGTATTAACGGTGATTTCATGTGTAATCATCTGGCTGAAACCATCATTAATAATCAGCATTGAGAAAGATTCAAATTTTCACAGTTATAAAGTAAAGTAAAGTAAATCTTTATAACTTTGAAAAAGACTTTATCAAATATAAAATGAAAATGGCAGAGTTAAAAAAGTACAAAAAAAGGAAAACAAAAAGTTGGGAAAATTATCTTGCTAATATTGAGAATGAAGTTCATGGCAGACAAATAAATGCATATAAAATATTAAAACACCTAAATAAAGTACAGAAAGATGTAGGTAACATTTTAGTAATAAGAGACTAACAATGGCTACTATATTTTAAAGAACAGAAATGAATAAGAGCCATCTGATATTTTTATCTTATTTCAGAAGTAGACTGAATTGAAATGTGAGAAGCATTAAATAGAAACAAAAATTGAAAAAAGTCTGGAAATAGATAATATAAACTTTGAGCTTATAAAATACGCTTCAAAAGGAACATTGGAGATATTTCCAAAATTGACAAATAAATGCAGGATGCCATGTCCAAAATCTAATAACTGAAAACAGGCTTTAATAGCTCCTATTTTAAAAAATGAGACAGAACCAAATGTAAAAATTTTAGATGAATAGGCTGATTAAATGAAGGATACAAAATATATGCAAAAATAATTACAAAAAGATGGAAAAAAACCCAGAGGTAATGTTATTAGAAGAAGAGTCTAAAAAAAAGATAATGTATTTCTTTTAAAACAACTAATTGAATCCCATAGGAAGTAGAGAGCTACATTTAATATTTATTGATTGTGTAAAAGTATGAAAGAATGAATAGTGTTTAATGTTCATTTTTGCTACAGAGGCACCACAAGCGATGGACAGTGATGATACATGAGATGAAATGATATATTGGGGAAGGATTAATTTTTAAGGACGGAATCGTTCCAGGCCTAAGTTTAGGGTACCTCCCCGGCATTTGCCATTTATGAGGACTGAGAAAAACCTGGAAAAACCTCAGTCAGGGAGGATGGTCCTGGCAATATTTGAACCCAGACTCATGAGCGGGAGGCTCATGAGTTCATGACTTAACGACCTCGGCCACCTGTGGCGGTGTGTGTAAAGGTGTTTGACAATGTAGATGGAGACATCTTATGGGATATTATGCATTAAAGAGGCATACCTCAGTACCTAATAAAGTTTGTAAAAGGTGTATGAAGGAACCAGAATAAACATAAAAATGAAAGAAGGAAAAGTATATATGAGACAGATGTGTAACATATCACCATTCATTTTTAATATATATATTTAAACAATGCTGTAAGAGTGTGGAAAAAGCTGCTGGAAGTGTTTAATATTAAATATAATTATCTTAGTATATCATTGTCATTCTGCATGGGCTTTATCATCTGAGTTACAAGAGGATCACTTCTTAGGTCAGACTGGGACAAGTAATATATGATGTGTAGATTCTTAATGAAAATGTAGGGGCAAAAGTGATCTTCACACTTCTATTCTACTCAATTGGTTCACCACTTTTTGCTTAGTATTTAGATCATTATTTATTCATATCAAAGATGCCAGAACTATCACTTTCTATTATAATGTGTTTTTAGCATTGATAATAATGTTGCACCATTCTTTAGAACTATATTTGTCACAGTGCTCGAGTTATTTCTTGAAGAAGCTGAAATTCATGTTTTATGGCAAGAAAAAATGACTTTAAACATGAAAACAGTGAATAATTTCCTCTATACTCTTTATCTTCAACTAGAGCATGCAAAAGTGAATAAATAATAATCATTCCAATTTTGACCAGAGCATCCATCTGAGTACAGGTGAAGTTTCTTCATCCCTGGTTTAAAACCATTTCTGAGATAGAAGAAAATGAGTAAGATAAATGGAGTACATTTGTCCACTCTTCTGGTATCTCCTTCATGGTAAACTTGGGCTTAAACAACCATTGTGTTGAAGCTGTCTTAAATAGAAATGCTCCCCCTACTGCTGTATGAGAGATAATTTTGCATGTAGTCAAATACAATGCAATGTGTTTCATGATACTTGCAAGATTTAGAGCATTATTTTATTGAGAAGTAAAAATGTTTATTTCTACATCTGTATACATTAAATCATTTGTTATTAATAGGTTAACATTATGGGACAAGTGTGGAGATACTCTTCATACTTAATGCATATAGCTATCTCTGCCAAATCTATATGCAAAGCTTTAATTGATACCATAATATCAACCTTTGTAAGTAGATATACTGTTCATTTTGCTTCCAGAATCATTAAAAGTGCCAAATATATCCTTTTTTTCTTCTCACAGTACATCAAATCGGCAACATTCCTATCTAAGATAAGCATTTAAAAGTGCTTTAAAACCTATGTCAAACTTGTGCAAATATACCATAACTCTACTTGGAATAAATGTACCAAACATTGAATAGAAATTAAAATGCTTGATTAGTATGTATGAGGACTGTTCAATAAAGAATAATCATAATTTTTTTACACAGATAATTTTGCTAAAATTTAATTTTACAATATTTTGTTAGCTTAGTGTGTAAAGTATAAGCGGTACAAGTTTCATTTTTGTTGCTTCTGGTTTCTACCTGTGAAACATGTTCATTTCTGCCTGTATAGCAAAATGAAAATGACATTAAGCAATATGCTACTCTGAAATTCTGCATTTGTCTCAACAATTCTTCAGCTGAGGCCTATGGAGAGTTTTTTCTTCTCTATAGCACAGTTTGAGGATGGGTTAAAATGCTTAAAGGGGAAGGCAATCAATTTCAAAGGAAGGCAGACCTTGCATTCCAGTTTTATTCTAATTGAAGAAAATATTAACACTACTGCTATCATTGTGAGAGAGGATCATCAAATAGCATTAAGAATACTTAAAGAAATTATCACTGGGTGTCACACACATTGGTAACTGAAAAGTTGCACATGAGGCATGTTTGTGCGTGGTGGGTTCCAAGACTGCTGTGCAGGTTTGCATGCAGTTGAAGTTGATATTAAGATTCAAAGTAATCACTGCTGGTAAAACATAGTTATATCATTTTGACCCTGAGAGCAAACAGCAAAGTTCATGTGGAAATTTTCATCATCACCAACACCAAAAAAAGCAACATTTGTTGCTTCTGCTGGGAAAGTTATGGTCATCTCATTTTTTTGATATTCAAGGAATTGTTTACTTATCATACCAGCATACACAATTGTAACTGGGCAATGGAGATGTCCTGAAAACTATACAAGTTTAGATCACATGCAAAAGACCACATTTCCATGTAACAAGCTGGATACTACACCACAATAAAGCACAGTCATACATCACAAATGATGTCGCTGAATATATCACAAAAGTTAATGTGAAATATGTCTCTCACCCTCCATATAGTCCAAATTTAACCCTATTTGACTTTTTCCCAAATTAAAGAAACACCATGTTTCAGTATCTTTTTCAAGACAAAGCTTTAAAAATATGTATGTTTTTATGTCACACATCATGTCAAATGTCTGTCTGTCGTGCCTCAGTAATAAAAATGGGCAATAAAAAAAACTGTCAAATGTTTATGCAATCTACACCATCATGCAGATTTTTTCTTGAATATTTTGCTCCTAAACAATATTTATGTAACAGTAATAATGAAAGTGCCTAATGTGGGTATAGCAATTGAAAATGCACTATGTCAAAGTTACCCAGTATATATCCATTGAAAAACTGGACTTTAAAAATTGGAACAATGTTCTCTGCTTCCTGTAGGTATCAACAAGTTATGATTTTAACTGTAAATTTCATTGTTAAAGTGACAGCTGAATTATCATGTGACATTTCCCTTAATTAGCTACAGAATGATTGTTTTTGCATTACTTTATTCTTACTTTTTTGTAATAATGTTCTAGTTTCAAAACACAAGAAGCAAAATAAAGAAAATGCACTGGAGGATCAAGAAATCAACAATTTCCAGGGAATGTCTCTTCAGAAAAAAGGGGATGCTGATCCTGGTGTTATAAGTGAAGGGGAAAGTGACTATGAATTCTCAGTGAGTATTAGTGTATATAAATAAAATTCAATTCAAAGAATCATTCTGTAGTGAAGTGAATAATTAAAAGAAACGTTTATATTTAGCTTCAGTGACATTTAATAGAAATTATTTATAATATATTTGTTCATTTTTATGCAGCACTTATATAGAGTTAAAATAATGTTGTAATGCTAAAATCTGTTTGAAATATTCTCTGTAACCCAAAAGATAAAATCAGAAATTTTTCCTTCCCTTCCTTCCTTCTTTCCTTTTCTTACTTCCTTCCCATTTCTTTCTATTTCATTATTGTAGAGCCTAAGTTTCATTATGCAAACAAGGAATCTTAAAATCTCTCTAGAGTTCCAAAACATAATGGGAGTCAGAAAGCATGAAATTTGCCAAATAATCTATTATACAGGGCTCTGAATATGACAAAAGCATTAATAGTTTAAGGGAAAGATAATGAATATAAGCTTATGCTTTCTGGGAGAAACATAGACATAAAAATACATGTGATGTATATCCTGCAAATAGGAAGGAAGCCAAAAACGGAACATTATTAGCTAACAGTTAATTGAAAATAAAATATCTTCAAATCTTTTACTTTGTTTAATAGTGAGGTTGAACATTATTATAAGAAATCCTCTCTTTTAGTTGTGAATTTCTGCTGTACCCTTTTTCTTTTAAAAATAATTTATTAAACTTATGCTAAATAAACTACCCATTTTATAACTTGAATCTAGCCCTAGCTCTACAAATCATAAAAAGGTACAGACAAATCAAAATATAGATAATACAAAATAAAATTAATTGCCACTCACATAACTCTTCCTTTTTCAATATTCATATCCATTTCCTCTTAA
This sequence comes from Metallyticus violacea, assembly GCA_030762175.1. Lineage (NCBI taxonomy): Eukaryota > Metazoa > Arthropoda > Insecta > Mantodea > Metallyticidae > Metallyticus > Metallyticus violacea. The sequence continues at coordinate 124,966,326 of CM060846.1, read as the reverse complement.
TAGTAGAAGAGCCAAGGAGTCATTTTAACCACTTTTAAATTTATAACTGCAATTGCTGCTGTAAATTTTGTATTATATTATTTGAATGTATGGCATTTTCTAAGTTGTTTTGTAGGGCATTTAGATACCGTAGCTATTATTTATATCTAATTAGTAGAAGATTTACTTGGAGTTTACACTTAAACATGCTAAATGGCCTTATTGATGACTGTATTTTTATAACAATAATTTCTCTGTTTCAACTCAGCTGTTGTGAATCACAGCAATGTATTTTGAGAATTCTTCTTCTTCTTCTTCTTCTTCTTCTTCTTCTTCTTCTTCTTCTTCTTCTTCTTCTTCTTCTTCTTCTTCTTCTTCTGCTCCTGCTCCTGCTCCTCCTGCTCCTCCTCCTCCTCCTCCTCCTCACTATTCTGTTATTGTTGTAATAAACTGTATAAAATGGCTCAAATATAGGAAAATACCTTATATAAAATGTAAGAAAATTTCTATCTATATGTCAGTTCTCCTAAAAGTTTAGAAACCACTCATTGTTTACCAAGGAAAAAAGAACAAAAATATTTTTCTGTACGGTTTAATGCATTTTCAGGTATTGTTATACAGAATAATGGTATATGAGTCCTGGAACAAAACAAAGTTTGCAGTTGATGTTAGGACCAGATGATGAGAAAATATTCTGCTCATTCTGGAATACATTGATGGACAGTGCATGTTTTCTGCAAATCCTTGACTTAGCTGCCATTAATTCATAGATTGTTTTTAAGTCAATAACAGAAATAAAGATAAGTTGCAAAAATTTTATCCTGTAACTCACAAAAGAACTAAGTATCAACATTACATATGAAAACTGGACATCAAACAATGAGGATAGAGGAAGATGAAGATTTGGACCAACCCAAAAAATACTTAATCACAAAGAGGAATACCAGTGAAAAAATATTGAAACAAAACAATTACAAATTGCAATAAATACAGAAAGCACATTTACAAACCCTGCATAAAAGAAACAATAAAAAAAGTAATTTGTATTGAAAGTAAGTAGAACATTCATATTGTATTATTGCATTATATTATTGTATTTTGTGTTTTTCTTAGCCTTATTTAAACATAATGGAAAATGACTTAATACATTACAAACACACTTTGAACAATATGCCATTAAAGGTTGAACATAGGCATATTATTGTGTTTTATTGCACTGCTTTCCTAATTACTCATTACTATATGTTGTAAAGTGACACATTAATGTTCCATTTAATATAGAGATAGTAATAGCACTATTTAATATACATTTAACATTGGCAGTATAAATGACTGCATCAGCACTTAAAAGTGCATAAAAAGGTCTGGCAGGTCTAGTGTTAAAATCCATTAAAACTCAAGTTCCAAATCTGTAGTTAATCTTAAAATATTTGTTTAATACATTTTTCTAATGTATGCCACATGATTACCCTTTGGAATGGAAATTTTGTACATGATATTTGAACCAAACTGAGCAACTACAGACTTTTCAACACAGATAATGATCATGGATGAAGCATGCTTTACACTTGAAGGATTGTTTAATACTCATAATTCACAAGTTTAGGCCTTTGAAAAACTCCATGCCACATTTTTGCAGTCACATCTGAGTGATTTGCTGTTGTTGGTGGGCAGGGATTGTAAATTAATTTCTGATAGGATCATACATTTTGCTGAGATGACTCAGCACCAACAATTACTGGTGTTTTTGAGAGAAGTTCTGCCTGAGTTACTAGAAATTGTTCCTCTCAATATCAAAGGCACAATGTGGTTTCAGCATGATGGTATACCATCTCACTTTGGCAATGAAATACTTTGTCATCTAACAGGTACATACGGCAATCAATTGATAGGTCGGCAGTGGGCCCATTTCTTGTCCAGCTCACTCACTTGACCTTAATCCTCTTGATTTCTACTTTTGGGGACACATGAGGTCCCTTGTTTACAAAACTCCTGTTGATTCCATAGAAATCTTGTAGCATGCATAGCTAGCACAGCTGATAAAATCAGAGACATGCATGGCATCTCTGAAAGATTGGTCAGAGTATGACATGTCAATGGGCACTTTATATATATAAGTGAATGGTCATGTGTTCCAGCAACTGCTTTGAGATGAGAATGATGTAGCTATTTGTTTCAGAATGTTAATTTAACACTTCAGTAAGGTGTATCAATTGCATTTTGTTTTCGTTATCATATATTCTTGGGTCAAATGAATACTACATTAGTTATTATTGGCTTTATTTGTTAATTTTCTGATAGCCTTTAGGTTCCTTAAACAAACATGTTTTAAAAGCTATGATCTATCATATCCCAAAGTTTGTTGATCTAATTAGGGACATCTGGTATATGCACTAGATCCTGAACCTGATAACCTGCGTAAACCCACTCAAAACATTTTCTCTTTCTAAAGCACTTTCCTTATTCCATTCTTGGTCAACTATTCCATTATTATCCTCCTCTTGCATTATATTCATAGTATTTTAAACATTATTGTAAAATGTAGGTGCTTTGTCCTAAACCATTACTTCAGTATTCTTTCCAACATTCCTCTCATACTAAATGTTTGCAATTCTAACATGGCAACTACATTAATTTTATTCTGAGATATATCTAATATTAACTAGGAAAAGTTTATGGCATAAACAGTTTGCCTGGGTACATTTAAATGACCATGTATAAAGAAGATTTGTTTCTGTTTCTGGAGTGCAGAAAAATGCAATTTTGCACACAAAATGCCATTGCATAACCAAAAATATTGGTGGATGGTGTGCAGTGAATGTTTACAGAATTACAGGGCCTATATTTTATGAAAATACTATGAATGTGCAAGAATACAGAGATAACATAATTACACCATTCCTTGAAGAATTATTACACACTAAATGTAAACATGCATTTTTTTCAACAAGACTAAGCTATAGAACATAAAGCTGATCTCTCATTAGGTTTAATTGAAGACAATGAGAGTGACTAAGACCCTGGAAATCTTGAACCAGCAGTTGAGCATAATTTTGAATCAGAACAAGATAATCTGAAGGGAATTATATTCGGAGTTATGGTGATATCAAGGAACATATTTTCATTGGAAAAAATGGCAGTAAATGGTAAATAAATCCAAGAGCAGCTGTATGTACACAAGCACACATCACAAGAATTATTCCTAGACCTAGAAATGAATGGATGGAAGGATGGACGGACAGTGGCTGGGTGGTTGGGTGGGTGGATGGATGGATAGATGCTGTAAATCATTGGTTACACAAATGTTACATGATATAGGACAAGTCAATAGCAAAAAGAAGGCTATTTACATACATATACATACCACTCAGGGGCAGCCCGGCCCCCTCCCAAAGAAAATGGCATAATTATTTACCATTTTCCCTTCTATTGGTCATCTTATAAAACCAAAATGCATGAAACCTATGATTTTCAATGGATTAGTTGTTAGTTATATCTTATGCAATAAGTGTATTTCCTCCCTTACTAGTCAGTCATGGTGGTGTAGTGGTAACCATACTTGCCTTCTACACCCAAGATCGTGGGTTCAAACCCAGCCAGGATCGATGGATTTTTTCAGGGCATAAAAATCCTAAGTATGACTTCCTTTGGAAGGGAAGTAAAGCCGTGGGTCCCATGTCGTACATTTACGGCACAAAAAAGAACCTCAAGCCTGAAAAAAGAGGCCTCTGAACAAAATTTGTCGGCCGTTTCACTCCCTAAATTGAATGGGATGCTGATGATCTGAGATGTTAAAAGAGTGTCCGTAAACAAAACAAATCAACAATCCTCCCTTACTGTAGCAATACCATGCAGTTCCTCCTTTAGTGAGGGAAGTTAAGCCCAGAAAACTTTATGCTTTAAACTTATACCTTTATGGGCCAGCAAAAATTTAGGACTTATGTCCTTTTCTTCCTCGAAGATAGGCTAGTCTTTTTCCTACTTATTTTTGCATTTTCTTGAGCCAGCAGGAAGGCAGCTCATGGCTAGTGCTCTGTATATCTCTATTCTTAGGAACCAGATGTTGAGGGGTTACTGGCACCATGCATACTTGACTAAGGGTTATTTTCTCTTTGTTTGAAATTGGGCGGCTTCCTCATTGCTTGTCAGTGGCAAGTTGGCTTTCACAGTGTTAAGTGTAAAATAACAAAAAAGTATCTCTGTTTGGTGGCAATGAATAAATTGGAGGTTTTCCTTTTTCGTGTATAGTTTAAGTGAAAGGTTGGAACTTAAACAATTAGGTCCTTATCAATCAAATGCTATAGAGCTTACTCAACAAAAAGGAACAAAATTAAGAAAGGGTCTTTATGATTTGAAAAAACATTTTGACTGACGCGTGTGAAATGAGAAAATCTTTATTTTGCTTTTATTGTTTATTGTTCAGGGATGAATCAACTTGGTCTAGAGTAGGGTACATTGATTTGAAGCATTTATAAAAAAAAGTTAGGAAACATAAACTTAGTGCGGAACATATGAATGATGCAGTAAAATTTTGAAATATTAGAAACGACCAATATCTGTTTGCAAACTGGCAAGGAGTATAGTGTTGCTGTAAAAAGACACAACAAACTTGTAGACAAGAATCAGCATGCCTTAAATAGAGTTATAGACATTATAAAAATATGTGAGGTTTATGAATTATGAATGAACTTAGTGTGGAACATATGAATGATGCAGTGAAATTTTGAAATATTAGAAACTGCCAATATCCGTTTGCAAACTAGCAAAGGGTATAGTGTTGCTGTAAAAAGACCCAACAAACCAATATCTGTTTGCAAACTGGCAAGGAGTATAGTGTTGCTGTAAAAAGACACAACAAACTTGTAGACAAGAATCAGCATGCCTTAAATAGAGTTATAGACATTATAAAAATATGTGAGGTTTATGAATTATGAATGAACTTAGTGTGGAACATATGAATGATGCAGTGAAATTTTGAAATATTAGAAACTGCCAATATCCGTTTGCAAACTAGCAAAGGGTATAGTGTTGCTGTAAAAAGACCCAACAAACTTGCAGACAAGACTCAGCATGCCTTAAATAGAGTTATAGACATTAAAAAAATATGTGGGCTTTATGAATTAGCCTTATGGGGACATGTTGAAACTGACAGTTCCTGTAAGAGGGGCATTTTTCTGGTTTTGGTTGCTTTTGTATTAAAGTTAGATAGCACGTTTGAAAATCACTTGACATGAGCCACTGTGGCAAAGAATATTTCTAAAACAATTCAAAATGAATTGTTAGATGCAATGTATCCTGTATATAGGGATGAAATTATAAAAGAAATAGAACGGGCAAATTTAGTTTTTGTTCAGACTGATGAAACGACAGATGTCGCATGCATGTCACAATTTGTTGTGATATTACAATATATCATTGGAGATAAACTAGTAGAAAGATACAAAAAATTCATTGCTGTTTGCGAATAGACTGCAGAATGCTTAACAAGTACTTTGACAGCTAAATTAGAAGAGTTCCATTTGAATGTGGGAATTTTTGTACATAGTCTTAGTGTTAATATATACAATAAATATATGAGTATGCTTATGCTATGTTAGATTTATTAGTTCTAATTTGTATAGCATGAGTCCCATGCTGGTGCTCAGTGTCTTGTTACAATTTAATGGTGGATAAAGTCTACTAAGATGACAGTTTGCTTTCTTTTTCACATATTTAATATATGCAGCAAATGTGAGTTTCAAGTCAAGGATTACTCCAAGGTGTTTGACTTGCTCCGTCCAATGGATGTTTTCTGTATGTAATGTTAAGGGTGGGAGAAATTTGCGATGAGTTTGGGATTGGTGAAGAGTAAATTGTGATTTTGGTGCATTTACTTTTATCTGCCATTTTCAGAACCATGGCTCTAGGTCTGTTAGCGCTGTCTGAAGTCTAGTGCAGATCATTTCTGGTTTCTGGATTGTGCTGCAGTGTCATCTGCATATATGGAGAGCATGCAGTTCAGCATTTGAGTATGCCAATGTATAGGTTGTATAGAATCGAACCAAGGAGGCTGCCCTGGGGCACCCCTTATGCATGTCTCCTTGAGGAGTAGGCATCATCTGATATTACTGTAAAAGTTTGATTTTCAAAATAGCTTCCAATCAGTTTAATCATGGTATCAAGGTAGTTTAGGCTTCATTTTATATAATAACACAGCACAGTATATTGAGTCAAAGGCTGGTTGAATATCCAGAAAGGTTAATCAATTTTGGTTAAAGCCCTGCATGATGTACTCGATGGTTCTAAGTAGTAGAAGTGTGGTAGAATGCCCCGGGATCTGAACTGTTTGTTTATTATAATGTTATATTTCTTAAAGTGCGCTACTATTGGTTTTAGAATTCTTTTTCCATTAGTTTGCTTATTGTATTGAGGAGGCTAATTGGCCTATAGTTGCCTGGGATTGAGTGGGCCTTATCTAGTTTTGGGAACATTAGCACATTGCATTTTTCCTTGTTTGGGAAATAGCTGTTTAATAGGCAGAAGTTGATTATATTCACCAGAGTTTAAAGTTCCCTATCGAGGAAATGTTTTAGTGCCAAATTTGGTATCTTATCTGTCCCACGGCCTTGTGGTCAACTAAGTGTTGAATCGTGTATTTTAGTTCTGACGGATGGGTTTTTCAGAGTTTTTTGTGAGTTGGTGCTCTTAGGATGGTCTTTACATTCTCCTTTACATATTCCGTGAAGGTTTGATCCTTTGGATTGGTTTTTGGTTTACACACATTTTCTAGAGTGTCTGCCAGAATGTTGATCTTGTCTTGCAGGGACTCCGAGTGCTGTAGTTGCATGCTGGGGATTTGAAGGGGAAGGAGAGGTTTAAAGGCTCTTTGATTAGTCATTTAGTTATTTGCCGCACATGACTAGTTCCAGGTTTTAAATTGGATAGCGTTTGGTCCCATTTGTTTTTGGAATTGCTGTTTTACGCAGGTTTTTATTGCGCTATCAAGTGTGGCCATGTTAATTTCGTGCCAGATTTTTTTGTTCTCTGCCATTTTCTCCATGATCGCATTCATGCATTAGGGCTAGTGTATAGGAGTATAGTAGTATACAAATCCATGCAGTTATTTGAGTGGGACAGAGATTGTAATTGTTGCTTGTATTGATGTTTATAGGATGTTATGGTCCGTCCACATCCTTCAGGAACTGCAGAGGATCTGGATCATTGAGTGTTGCATTTAGGCTGTAACGAAAGTGTTCCCAGTTGGCTTAAAAGAAAGTTCTACTTAGTGTATTGGTTGTAATTCTGTGTGCTCTTCATTTCATCATCACAGCATAGTGGTCCAAAGCACTATTCTGTAGCTGTACCACAAGAGTGTGTTTTTAAGAATTGTGATTTCTAATGTGTGTGGGGTGTGATTCGGATGTGCAAGAATATAGGGTTGGTTCTTCAGTAAAGGCTATTGTGTGATTGTTATCCCCCATGTGTTGGTACAATAAGTTGCGTGCTGAATTGCTAACTGCACACCCCCCATGCATCATGTCTTTCATTGAAGTCGCCTGCTGCTAGAATGCTATTACCTAGATTTGTATGATTTCTAAATCCTGTATCAGTAACTGCCCAAGTGAGTTGTATACCCTTACGAGTTAGTGGTTGGCCTACAGTGTGGACTGTGATAGCTTGCTTCCATGTGTGTTAGCAGTGTTATCTTCTTCTCTGTGTGTTGCAGCTCTGGTGAATTAAAATTGCGACTCTGCCCCCCATGGCCTTTGCCATTTGGTTGGTCTTTATGGTAGATACGATAATTCGGAATGGAGAAACGAGCTTTTGGTGTGAGAAAAGTTAACAAAGTATAATTATACCTATTGAGCTATTGGTTTAGTGGAATTTGAGTTTGTTTAGGTGATGTCTCAACCCTCTGTAGTTCCAGTGTAGGATTCTATTTAAAGGCAGGATTTCAATTATCAGTGTTATGTCATTTGTGGTGTCTGCTATGGTTACCAACTTATGTCTAGCAGGGGTCATTTTCCAGGGAGCTGCAAATTAGCAAGTACTTCAGCTGAAAGTGCACTGGTTGGGCTTCTACAAAAGGTACTAGGTAAAGCATTAACACATGAAATTGTGAAAGGACTGTGTAATACTCCACTTGCATGTTGCCATTGCCTATCTCTCAGAGGTGGGGGAATAATTGAAGTTAAGGCCGCCATGTCAGTCCTGCGAGTAATAAAAGAAAAGGGGTGATGGGACTGAGTTTGAGGGCCTGTTTGTTTGGTGTTGTCTGTGGCTGTTCTGTAGAGAGCTAGGTGGTTGTGGGAGTTTTGGTGCTGGTCTCTGTGTGTGCATGCGTGGGTACGTGTGAGAGAGAGAGAGAGAGAGAGAGAGAGAGACTGCTGTAGTGTGTGAGTGTTTGGAAAATGTGCTGAGTTAGTGGTGTGTGTGTTAGTGTTGTGTGTGAAAGTGTGGCTGGTGGTGGTTGTGAAGTTAGTGTTTGGTGTGGTGTGCATTGTGTATTTGGGCGAGCTCTCATGGCATAAGTGCCCCGGCCTCCGGATACCATGAAAACAGGTGTTACGATCGTTCTGTTTGTATGTCTTTTGTGTGGGAAATGGGTAATTTTGATTTAACACTAATTGCAAAGGCAACAGCTCTTATTCCATTATTATTTGAGTCATCAGTAAACTATGTTTTCCAATAACTGGTCTGTAAAATTCTTCCATATAATTTTTGCATTAAAATCTTCAATTCCTATTTTACTGCCATATGTAGGAATATGCTGAACTATTTGATTAAGCTTATGATAAAAGATGTCTTTAATTATCTTTTCCTTTTCCTCTGTAGGTACATGCTCATATGTTATTGATAGATTATTAAGTTTCCCTTCAATAAGCAACACACACAAAATTTTTCATTGATAGCCTCAAAATTTCATACAAATTGCTTAAATATTCATTGGCTAAAAATCTTGTGCAAAGGTGTTATTTTCATTACCACTATAGAACAGAGTAAAGTTACCTGCATTGATTACACCTCTTTCTTTTTAACATACTTCCTGCATCACTACTACATCTATTTTATATTTTGGTATTTCCATCTTCACTTGTCTCATTTTCCAATTATTTATAAGCTCTGTACATTCCATGTTGCTATAATCAAATGACTGTTCTTTTCCTTGCCATATCATAAATGTACTAAATACATCCAGTGCTTATATTTAGGCTTCTCAATGAAATGTTTTACAGCATGAGGTTGTTAGCCTCATGCTCAGTCCGCAACCTGGGGGCTGAACAAACTACTAATTTAAATGATGTTATCATTAAAATAAAATACAATCTAGTTATGACATGAATGATGGCAAAGTATGCAGTGTGATCATAGACACTCCTTCAACACAAATCATGTTGCAATTCATCTGGTTATCAGTAGCAGCCGGAATTCAATTAAGAGGTAGTGCCACCCTGAACTAGATATAAGGATATTGCAATACTATTACCACTAATTAGAACTACTACAACTAAGCCTAGTGCTGCTTTTAATACAAGTATAACTCAAATAAGTGTACTTACGAAGCTGTTGACAATGGAGTGGTATATATATAAACAATGTATACAGTTTTTTTTCACACTAACTCCATTCACTTATGTTAAGTGAATGGAGTTAGTGTGAAAAAAACTGTGTGCGTTGTTTATACAAGTATAACTATTTATTTCAACACAAATATATTATTATTATTATTATTATTATTATTATTATTATTATTATTATTATTATTACTGCTACTGCTAATAAATTAATAATACCAATAACTCACCAAAAGTATGTAACTGAAAGAAGCGAGTATGACTAAGTTAATATGAGCAATAGAAGCAGTATGCTTGTAGCTTGAAAACAAATCCATCACCTTTCTGTTGAAATTGTCAATTTTGCAAATAAAACTTTCTTTACAGGATAGCATTCCCAATGCAATTAACATTTGTTCTTTCATTGTGTTTCTTAAAAAGTCTTTATTCTTTTCAAATGGGGAAACACCACTCTGCTTTCAATGTCGACATTAGGATTGTTATTACATTTTCAAAAATTTTGATGTTTCTGGGAAAACAACACATAACTCTGAATTAAGTCAAAGTCGGTACCGTACCAGAAACTGTTCTTAGTTCGGGCCTTGCGCAACACTCTTCCAATTCATTTTTTAAACTCTTTGCATTCAACAATGGACACATTTTAACCTTTTCATTATATCTTCACAGTACTCATTAATTTCCACCACTGTAATTAACACTTCCCTATATTAAAAAATTATATTTACTCCACGAGTGTGAAAGTTCCACCTTGTGTTTGATGCTCCAAGTAATCTTTTTTTTACAATTGCATCTAAAATTTGTTCTTGAGATGAATTAAAAAAGAAAGAACAAATTCTTAACATGTTAGAGAATAAATGCAGGCCTGACAGTTCATAGATACTGCTTTGGACATTTATAGGTTTACTTAAAGATCTTAGCAGTGTATGTAATTAGCATTTTGATATTTGTCTTTTATTATTTTTGTATGCCATTCAAACCCCCACTCATTACGAATGCTCTATCATAACTCTGAGCTATCAATTTATTTGGATTTTTACCTATTATTGACTCAAGTTCTGCTATTATAGATTTTGAAATAGTATGAGCATCATGGCCTTCTGGATTTAAGAACTTCCAGAATCAGCCTTCTGGATTTAAGAACTTCCAGAATATTTCCACCGGCTTTCCCTCATCAATATAATGTAGCAGTAGGACAAGTTGAAACTGACAAGAAATATCTGTCATATCGTTCACAATAATGGAAATGTAATCTACACTTAAATGTAAATTAGAACTTGCACAGTGAAGCTAATCATATTAATTGATATCATTGTATGATTCATTTGAACTACACACTCTTACAGCTTCACTTACTTTTCATAAATGTATGGAAACGGTTTCAAGAACATTTAGTTCCCATCTTCAGCCAGGCTAAAGTTCAACTGTAGGATCATTTGTTGAGCTGTAGGAATGCATATTCTGCTCTGGTGGCAGTGTGATAAACTTGTAGTTTATGTTTTCATCCCCGGCAATGTCGAAGTTCATTATGCTGTCTTTGTATTTGTAGATGTAGATTTTCTCCCAGGTTGCTAATTCTGTAGGTCCTCATACTGATTTGAATAATTTTGCTTTATTTATTATGTCGTGATTTTATGTCTAAAAATGATATGCTGCTGCTGATTTCTCTATTTGCTTGTACTTTATGTTCCTGAAATGTTCCTTTAACCGTGTGCCTATGTTTCTCTTTGTTTCACATTCTGCACAGTTTATTTTGTAAATACCTGATTTTTCTTCTTGTGGAATACTGTTATTAACATTATCTATTAGTAAGTTTTTAACATTAAATCTATTAATCAGTGCCAACCTGATATTAAAATCTTTAAGAATATTCTGAAATTTTTTGTGGCCCATGGATGATATGTGAATTTTTTAAAAATTAGTTTATCTTTTCATGCTGAAAGTGTTGTGGTTTCTTTGATATGTTTTTGTCTCTTGAATTTCTGCACCTTTTTGTGTTCTAGTTCTTTTTTAAAACCATTTTTAACTGCTGTTTCTTCTATTTGTTTGTATTCATTAAAATATTCTTCTTTGCTAATTTGTAGATTAACTAGCCGGTGTGTTAAACTGTTAATTACTGTAGGTTTGTGTGCTGTGGGGTTTAAACCATCAGCTTTGATGTGATTATCTGCATGTGTATTCTTTCTGTATATTCCAAATTTAAGATTTTCTTGGCATTTCATTATTTTAATATCCAAGAATGGCAGCATGTTATCTGTTTCTATTTCATATGTAAATGATATGTTTATATCTTGCATATTCAGAAGTTTTAAGGTATTGTCAATGAGTTTTTTGTTAACTATGGCAAATATATCGTCTTCATATCTGTACCATACCTTAAATATGTATGGAAAAGGTGTGTTGATGTGTGTTTCAAATCTACTGAAGAAGAGGTTAGCTAGAAATGGAGATAAGGGTCTGCCCATTGTAAGTCCTGCTTGATGTTTATAAAATTTTCCTTTAAAAGTAAAAACGGCTTGGTTAATGCAAATTTCTGTGATTTGATGTATTCTTTTATGTGTGTATCATTAATTCCACTTGTTTTTAGCCAATCATGTAGATAAATCAGGGGTTTTTCTTTTGGTATGCTCGGAAACAGAGATTCTACGTCAAAAGATATAAGAGTGTCAGAGGGATTCAATTTTATGTCTTTAATTTTTTCTATTAACTAATATTGACGAAACCAAAAATTTGTACAAATTCTTATGGTGAATAAATCTGAATCTGAATCTGAATCTATGAATTGTTAATACTCCTGCTTTGAAATTTAGGTAATGCCTTGAATCTATTTGCTAACCATTTTGCTAAATAGTAAGAGGGAGTATTGATGTTGTTAATGATGGGGCGCATACCATTTCCAGTCTTATGAATTTTAGGCAAACCATATACCTTAGCTATTTTAGGGTTGCTCTGTTTTATTTTGTATATTGTTTCTTTTGGAATGACTGTACACGTTTTCAGAACCTCATTGTTGCAATTGACACACCCTTTCAATGGGTGTGACTGGATTTGAACATATTCTTTTTTATTTAATAAATTCTGCATTCTATTATTATAATCTTCTTTGTCCAATATTACTACTCTGTTTCATTTGTCTGCGTTAGTATAAACAACATCTTTTTCATTTAAGGATTTTATTGTATTCTTATGTCTTGTGTACTGCTGTATTCTTTTTAACAATGCCTTTAAAAACTTTTTCTGATTTAATTGTAACTATTTCTTTTTCTTTGTTCTTCATTCCTTCAATGGCCACTTCCAAATCTACCAAATAATCCTCTATTTTAGTGGAGTATTGTACACAAAATTTTAAGCCTTTATTTAGAAATGCTAATTCTTTTTTGAAATTTTCATTAGATAGATTTTCTATATAATTCTGTTTAGGGTTTGGAGTTTACTTTGGTTTATGATAAAGATTACTAAATTTTCTTTTTTGATTGCTGATTTTTTTGTTTACTGGAAATTGTATGTGTTCTAAGGCTGTTCTAATTAAATTATCCCATATTATGCAACCTAACCTCTTTAAAATCTGTAAGTGTTTTCCGTATAGTTTAAGATCAATATTTGCCATTTTAGTATAATGTTTTGACTTTTCCATTTGAATAACTTTTTTCTTGGCAGCTAACTGCTTGCGACTGTTGTGGTTATGTTTAACGATTTTTCAAACGAACGTTGGACACACTTTATGTTTAAGGCAACAGTTTAGAAAATGAATATCTGCAGAAATGAGTTGGCTTTTTCTTTTAATTTTACATACTCTTTAATGTCCTTTTTTAAGTTATTAAAATTGCAGTTGAAGTTATTTAGGTTATTGTCTCTTGAGTCTGTGTATTCCATCTTATTGTTGTTACAAAAACAAATTAATGCGGATCGGTGTTCCTATGGCTCGAAGATCTATTTACTACTTAAATGTAAGTTGGAACTTGCACAGTGAAGCTAATCATATTAATTGATATCATTGTATGATTCAGTTGAACTACACACTCTCAAAGTTTCACTTACTTTTCATAAATGTATGGAAACGGTTTCAAGAACATTTAGTTCCCATCTTCAGCCAGGCTAAAGTTCAACTGTCGGACCATTCGTTGAGCTGTGGGAATGTATATTCTGCTCTGGTGGCAGTGAAAAATGCATTTTTACACATTATGCTAAACATGCTCGAGTCACGACTACATAAGTTTGTTCACACAACAGCTTTCAGAAAAGCACCAACAGGTTAACAAAACAAGTAAAGTGAAAGAAGTAACAGAAAGGGACTTTTATGATCTTATTGTGACAAGCGAGTGAAACAGAAGTATCCCCACCTGTGGCTATTTTGTGCTATGCCCTACATGTGCGCTATTCAACAAACAGCAAATTTCATGATGATGCGCACACTCAGTTGAGTTTCTTATGGAATGTAGTGCCTGGTACTGTCTAGTTACAAACCTCGGGTTACAAGGTGATCGGTGAGCAAGGTTTTGAAATATTTAAGCGTCTGTTTCCCTCTGAGTATGGCGTGGTAAATATATGTGAATTCTCCCTTCTCTTTGTGTTGTTATGGTAGTGCCATGGCATGATGGCATTATCTGCAAGGCTGCCACTGCTGGTTATTATAATAGCTTTATCTCCCCAACACTTGTTTTGTAGATATTTGACATTGAAATATTATTCCGAAATATAGGAATAGGTGTGAAAAATATCCCTGAATTGAAATGGAGAACAATACAAAGATTTCTAGGTGAGTTTCAGATTTATATTTGGAACATCTATTCTCCCTCAAATTAATGATAGAAAAATAGGATAGGACTTATTTTGAAATGTTATTTTTGATACACAAATCATCATGAATACAGTTCTCTCTCCATTATCAAAATGGAATATAGGATTACTATAATCTATACATAAAGTAAGTTAACAATAAAATGAAAGGTGTTCTAAAGTCTTTATTAATGATGATAGTGTGCTCATTTAATTAAATACAGGAATGGAAGTATTTTAATATTATTTCTATTACCACTGAAATATGAAATAAACTCAATCTTTATACGATAACTAGGGGAAGAAAAAAAAATAATAAATGAAACATATTTATATTTTCCCTTCACTAAATTTAATTTTATTTAAATATTATTTTTTCATGAGTGAGATTTTTAGTGTATATCTTAATGATAGCAATAGACCAACTAACATGTTTTAGCTTTTTTCTTTAACAAAAATACTTCAAAATTATGTGTCTGTGAAAAGCTGTACCAGCCAGTGGCAGATATGTTAACGTATTTGAAATGTATTTTTTCTTCTCTGATATTATGGCAGCCTGACCATTTACATGTACAAAGGATAATGCTTTTTTTAATGTACCTCGGACATATTTGGATTACCAACTAACTTGAGTTTCCCATGTCAACTGTATATGTTAAAATATTAACTCAAGCTTACATGTGTTGAGATGTATCTAGACGATAATGTACTATTATGACATATTCTATCCATTTTTATCATATGACATAGAAGTATGGGAAGTACTGATATTACCAATATGAATAACATTTTAGTTTTACAAAAATGTCTATGATGTATATATGGATTAGCTAGCATAAGGTCAGGCAAAAATATTTGAGGGATTTATTGATTTGTTTCATTTATGGATGCTCTTAAACATCTACGGTCATCAGCATCCCATTCAATTCAGAGCATGAAATAGCCAGTTAATTTTCCTCAGAAGCCTCTTCTTTCAGACTTGAGGTTCTTTTTCATGCCATAAATATATTACAGGGGACCCATGGCTTTACTTCCTTTCTGAAGGAAGCCATACTTAGGATTTTTATGCCAGAAAATATCCATTGACCCTGACCGGTATTGAACCTGCGATCATGGGTTTATGAGGCAAGCATGGTTACCACTAAACCACCAGGACAGACCTTTTAGGGAAAATGGTATTCTTGCAGTAGTTGGATTAATGGCCTTGAAGAAGGGAGTTGATAACATAATAATAATATGTATAAATATAATACTAGGGGTAAGAATAACTTCCATAGAATACATGTAAATTTTAAATCAACTTATAAGGATCCATTAATAAAAGGTTTGATATAGTATAATAAATTACCAATGGAAATTAAGGCACATACAGGAAATAAATAAATGTGAGTTAAAAATTACCTAATATATATATATATAAACTGCTGCCGCCCCCACCGCTGCTGCCGCCTCCACCACCACCACCACCGCTACCACTGCCACTGCCACCGCCACCGCCACGGCCATCATTGACTTTAAATCAGTGAAGTAGTTAGTCTGAAGCATAGAATGCATGCAGAATTGCAAGTCCATTATGCCTGTGTGAGCCTTTTAATGTGGTAAAAGACAAATAAACCTTTTAAAATGTCCAAGTTTCTGAAAAGAATGAAACATTTAGAAACAGTTTGAACTCATACACACACAGTTTGTAGTAAGCCTCAGCATCATCACTGGTATCTTAATTTTTATAATATGCTTTCATGGTAGAAATAGGTAGCTTCTATATTTCAACTCATTGGACATTGCCAAATTCTTGCTTCTAGAAAAATCTGGCTGAAAGTGCCAATAGGGTTTTCCCTCATTGTCAGAAACTCCTGTTTGAGATTGTTGTATATTGAACTAACTCCTTTCCTGGAATTACCCCTTGTTTTCCACTCATTTTATTGTATTTTTATATATATTATGTAGTTTGTCGTAACAGAAAGGACTATCTCTAATTTTGGGAGGGGGGCTTTAGCCTGGAAGCCTTCCTGTAAATATGGCACTGTGTCTACCTCCTGAACTGAACTATGTTTATTTTTGCATATTTTCTGTACTCTATTTCTTCTGAATGTAATGCATAATTTCATTCATTTTGCAATCTTATAAAAATATTTTAAAAGCTAATATCTTGAGAGAGGTTCTGTTTTGTGGAACACAAGTAGCAGACTATATAGTTAGCATATTTAGATGTTTATGACCATTAACAATCTCCAATTACTTGTAATTTGATAACCACTTCGACCTGCCATTGCCTCATGCCAAATTGTATTGTATGCTGTATTATTTATAGGACAGGTACTGTAAATTATAGGTATTCAATTTTCTATTTTAAAAGAAATTATCTACTTTTGGAAAAACAAATATTTTGCAACATTATTATGAGCTTTCCCACAATTTTGATTGAAATAAACAAGTTAAATAATGAATAGCAAATACTAATTATATTACTTATATAATATTTATCATGAAATACTTTTTATATTGTATTTTGTATTTTATTATTATGTATTACTATTATGTTCATATTGTATTCGGTCCTGGTGGTTTAATGGTAACCATACTTGCCTTCTAAACCCAAGGTCGTGGGTTCAAACCCGGCCAGGATAGATGGATTTTTTCGGGCATAAAAATCCTAACTATGGCTTCCCTTCGGAAGGGAAGTAAACTGTGGGTCCCATGCCGTACATTTACGGCACGCAAAAGAACCTCGAGCCTGAAAGAAGAGGCCTCTGAGCAAAATTTGTTCGCCGTTTCACGCCCTGAATTGAATGGGACGCTGATGACCTGAGATGTTAAAGAGCGTCCGTAAAAAAAAAATGTTGTAATAAGTTAGATTCTGTATACCTGTGCTTATTTTTGCAGCTAATTATCTGCTTTTCATTCACAGTCATAACCTGAGCTTCCATGTTTGTTATTTGATCATGTGACCACAGTCATAAATTGCATTGGCTGTGAATATAGAAGCCATGAATAATTAAAGCCTAAATATTAGTATAAATATTTATTAAATATTGTCTGTATTATATTATTGTAAATTTTAATTGTAAAAGTATTGTCACATTTAATCATTAATTACATATTCTTATCAAAAGAGTAGCTATAATAAGTATATTTGTTATAATGATATGGCCTGAACCATCCATTTGACCGCAGAAGGTGGCCTAAGTGATTAAGTTGCAGACTCTTGAGCAGGATGTCTGGGGTTCAATTCCTGCCAGGACCGTCCTTCCTGACTGAGGATTTTTCCAGGTTTTTCTCAGTCCTCACAAATGGTAAATGCCAGGAAGGTACCCTAAATTTAGGCCTGGAATGTTTCCTTCCTTTAAAAAAAATTCTTTCCCAATTTATCATTTGATCTCATGTATCATTGGTGTGCAGCACCTGTGGTGCCTCAGCAGTAAAAAATGGTGTTAAACACTGTTGAAAAAAAAAATAAAACATACATTCTAATGGCTATACTCATCTTATATTCTAAAACCCTGGATGACACTAATGATGATACTATGCAATACCACTCATGGCCAACAGATGGAATTAAAATTAAATAGTTGTATATGGAAGATGAAGCATCTAGAGGTCTACTTTCATGTTAACTCATAATCCATTTTTTAAAGTGAGATACACCATTTATAATTAGCAGATGAATTGTTGAGCAATACCAAAGTTAATGAAAAATTTAGAAGCTATTGAAAATGTAAACACACTCCAATTGGGACTTTAAAACACTTCATGCATGGATAAGATTTCTGTAATGCGTTCTCCACCTGTCTTATCATATTTTCATAATAACTTGCAAGTGTGGGACATAAAGAAAAAAAGCAATTCAGACAAAATCATGTACAGGAAGAAATAAAATCTTGAATAGGACTAAATATTGATCAGCTTAAACCTCGTAGTAGTGAAACTACTAATAATGGCAGCACTGCAAGGCAATTTTTCTCATATTTCTCTTGCTGCTGCTATACTGTCTTGGTGAAGAACTGATAAGATGCTTTAATGTCATTTTTATATTATTTCTTGTGGTTACAGCATAAATGAATTAACCTTTAATGAGTATGTCTTAACTAATGCAAAATTATGTAGTAGAAAAATATATTTGGAATTGTGCGATCAGTTTTGTTTTCCCCTGGAGTGTTTTCCTATGGGCAAACTTGCTACTCATTAGCCAGATTTCAGTGATTAGTTGCAGGATAAAATGATAAAACATACCAACTATGTGACAATACACAAACCAATTTAAGAGGCTCATTATTTACAAAATTATCAAATGAAGTGTTCAAACTGCCTGCCTTCATTCTCCGCACATTTTTGGTATTTCTTTAGGAAATTATTATCCAGAACTGTCATTACTGCTACTTTCAACAACAATGACAAAGGCAAAAATAGCAATATGAATTCAATTTAAAGGTATGGTAATGTATTTAATAATTTTATTTAAATATAAAAAATAATTCAGAAGAGATGATGTATTATTAAACTTTATATTTCCAAATAAATCTAATCATATCTGATAGGGCAATAGTAGTCACTGCTAAGGATTGGTAAAGAAAAATGCAAGTACTTTCTTAAACTTAGGAATTCATTTTTTACACTAAACTGCACTAAAAATGAATACCTAATTTTAGGATATGCTACCACTCCATTGTCAACAGCTTTGTAAGTACAATATTTAAGTACTTTCTCATTAATTAACTCTAAATGCTAATGAAGAAGAAGATATCAATAGCAACAACAACAACAACAACAACAACAACAACAACAACAACAACAACAATTATTTTATTGCAGACCATAGATTCTACACTAGAGTTTCAATTATTGCACCAAAATACTTACTGTTAACATTCTGTGTGTATTTTATAAGAAGTATTTATTAGTGGAATTTTGTAAATTTTTCTGCTCTTTCAAATCATTGTCTACTGGTCACTTTCCCATCTGTTATAAGAACAATAGCAAATCCTGGATAACTTCTCCTGATTTTCATATATGAATCTAAAACACAAAAAAATGAAAATTAAAAACTCAGTTTTTGTGTGTCTGTTAATTTCACCAATTTAGGATGCAATATTTTTCACTTAAGTGCATTTGCTACATTCAAACTTCAGACCCAAGAATCTTCAGCAAACTTCAAGTATGCTAAATGCATTGTCAAGTGAAGGAAAAAAATTACCATTAAAATTTACATTACTGTAAATTAAAAATTGAGATTTGTGTCAACAGACTGGATTTTTTAGAACAATAATAATTCTTAAAAGATTTAATTCCATTATAGTTGAGTTTGTTAGCTCATAGATGTAAACTTCAATTCACATTTCAAGACTTTTTAAGGTGGTACAATGGTTTATTTAAAAAAGAAGTAGGCATTTTCCTTGAAAAATAGCCCATCAGATTGACTCAGGCAGTAATGCTTGGAGCAGGATTTGGGTGCTCGGGGGCGTAGTTGATGGTTGGGTTGATCGTTGTTTTCGATGTCTGCCCGGGCTGCTCACTGATGTCGTCGTTTGCTCCAAATTTGTTGAATTTTATCTCAGGGTCCACCGGAGTGTTTCGGGATCAGTATAGATCCACGGGAACGAGAAATGTATTGCCCAAAAATACACAAGTTGACTTGTTTAAAATATTTTATTCACATGTAAAGTACTTCCTAACCGTTCGCCGCTGACTTCGCTACTCTCTTAGACTGGCTTCCTGAGTGAATATCTGGATGTCTGAATATCCCTCTGAATCTATGAATGTGTGAGTGTAAATCTGTGAAGGTATTTCTACTGAATGTCTAAATGTGAATCTATGAATGTCCGACTTCTACGAGTGTGAAATGCGCCTCTGAATGTGTCTCTACCGAATGCGTGAATTGACGAGTGTGTGAATGTCTGCTGACTGTCTATCTTCTGCGAGTGTCCCTCTGAATGCGTCTTTACCGAATGCGTGAATTACGAGTGCCCCTCTGGCTTCTGTACTCTAGTTTTTCTACTACATCGCCACGCCTTTCGCTAAATTAAATTCCCTCGTATTTTATCTATTTTCGTGTTGTACTTTCATTATTGGCTATCCTAAACTTATTTATTGGTAACTAAGTTCTCCTGATTCGTTAACTTTTATCCGAAGACCATTGGCTAGAATTATTCTTTCCCCCCTGATCTAACGTCTTCCCACGAACTTGAATTTTCCCAGAACAAGCTGTCATAAATTTCGGTACTTTCCTTATATTCTGATTTCTATTGAAAATCTTTTGCCTTGCTTAGTCTGTAGATTCCTAAATGTTCCCGGAGATAACGCACGTGTTTTCGGCTTTCCTGTAATAAAACATTTTCGTCTCCGTTCTGACATTTTCATTTTCTCTTAAAATATTTTTAAGTCTGACTTTGTTAAATACTGTCCCGTTACGGCCACATGTTTCTCTTATTGTCAACTCCTAAGTATTTCCTGGGTAGAAGGTTCGTGACCTAACAAAAGATAGTTTACCCTTTCTTCAGCCTAGTCTAAGGAGCGGTCCGTGAGTGGAGAGGCGTCAGGTATACAATCTCTTTCTAACACAAAATGTATACAAAACCCTTTTGTGAAATACCATTACCTGTTAAATGACATACAAGTTACAAATTATTTCGATTCCTGTTATACCTATCTCAAAATGATTTTCTTATACACATGCATAACAATTATCCTTATCAAATATAATGCCTTTATAAATATCACTCTGCAGCCTTTTAATTAAATTAATAAAGGCAGCCTTATTTCCGGCTTCATGCTTGGGACTTAAATTTGGTAGATCCTTGGTTCAAATTCTGAGGTCACCTAATTTGACTAAGGTTTTACTAAGTCCATTTTCAGAAACAGCAAATGTTGGCTTAGTATTTTTCCACCACTACCACCACCAATTTCATCATCCATCTTCATTTCATCTCTTTGTATGTGTCTTCATCTTTTTGTGTTTATGGTGTCTTTGAGGTGGCTGTGACATTGAATTGATCACCCTTTCAGAGAGTCCTTCAGTGTGTATGTGTACTCTATCTGTGTTCAGAGATAATTAACTCCCAAAAGGCAACTAACCTGGGCATTGGCATGTGAGTTCCAGGAGGTGTAAGTCTTAATACCAGAGTAAGGCAAATGGCCAACATAAATTATTATTATTATTATTATTATTATTACTATTATTATTTTTTTTAAGCTATGCAAATTAAACATCCATAATGCAAAATTTCAAAACTTTTTTTTTTTTGAGTAGTGTTTAATGCCCGTTTTTACTACTGAGGCACCACAGGCGGTATTTCAGAACTGACTAGGTAATATATAGCAATATAGTATCCAAGTTTTAAAAGTGTTTACACCATTGATTAGTCCTTAGCATAAATTGTAGCACTAAAATGAATGGGCTATATTATTTTCACCTTTTAACTCATTTTATTTGCATTGCTTACAAAATGCAATGCATTTTTATTCCTGCATATTCCACTCCTAAATTTTGTCTTCTTCTTGCCCTCTTCTTGCTCCTACTTTCACCTCTCCTCCTCCTCTTCTTGCTCCTACTTTGACCTCTCCTCCTCCTCTTTCTTCTTCTTCTTCTTCTTCTTCTTCTTCTTCTTCTTCTTCTTCTTCTTCTTCCTCCTCCTCTACCTCCTTCCTCCTCCTCCTTCTCCTCCTCTTTCTCCTCCTCCTCCTTCTCCTCCTCTTCCTCTTCTACCTCCTTCTCTCCCCCCTCCTTCCTCCTTTTTCCTCTTCTTCCTGTTCTTCTATAATATTAAATTTTTCATAGCATCCGCATCTAAATTTTTGCTCACTTTTATTTTCAGTTGGATGATCTATCATACAAGAGTTCTGGAAGCTCTCTGAATACAAATCAACCAGTAGCCACCCCATTAGCAGGTTCACTGGAGAATCTAGCTGGTGGAGAGTTTCTGCGTCGTACATCTACTCTTCCAAATTCAAATCCCTCAAATTATTCAAGCACAGCACCTTTGAAGCCTGCAAGAATTTTGCCTTCAAATCAAGAAAGGTCCTTAGATGAATGGGAACAAAAGTTATATGGAAGACAAGGAAAAGGTACATTATAGAGCAGTTTCAGTTGCAAAATCAGAAATAGGTTTCTTTACTATAAGCAAAGTTGTTCAGACCACATTATATTTAGATAGTCAACAGCTATAAAACAATAACAATGCAAAATATTTTGTTTTGGACCCAGATAATATTATCCATGCTGTATATTATATATTATGTGATTATCCATCCAGATGATAGTGCTAACTTATATATGTCTGGATATAAATAAGAAGATGTAAACTTTAAAATGCTAGAAATATTATTTAGAATGTCAACAGAATAATTAAGGTTGAAATTACTTGTGCAAGCTTAAGCTTTTCAAATAGAGCAACAGATAAACTATGAATTGTAATAATGATGAAGACAACAATGATAAACATCTGAAGATAAGCAGCAATTTAATGTTGACTGAATTGAAGCAAACATTTAATGCACATAACTATTCAAGAGTGTATAAGTTAAATTCTTTATATTCAGACATGCAAATAATAAATATATTGTATCATGATATTTAGTTTTTAATGATAACAGCAAGCTGTAGAGAAGAGGCAGGTAGTAGCTCACTTATCTGTCAGAGCTTAAGCCAAAGGAATACAGACTATAGTCTATATATTTGCATATCATCGCTGCACCATTAAAACCAGCTATGTGCATCTTAAAAATTTTTTCAGAAGACAAAAAATGCCATAGTTTTTAATTTTCTTCATTTGCAAAATCACTTTACTACCATTCCTCTACATTTCTTGAAGTATTTTATTGTTAACGCATTCTACAAATGTTGCCATTTAAAGACCGAAAATTACAAACATTTCAGATTTTACTGCACATAGCAGGTGTTAGCTGTGCCAAATTCCAAACTTAGCGTATTTTGCTGTGCATAATATTAGCATTGAAACGCATCTTATGAGTTAGATAAAGATAAAATGTATATAAATTTAATCAATTATGCCAAGAACACCATCTTTAACATCATACACAGCATGTATCAAAGGTAAATGTGACCTTCAGTTCTCACACTGTCAGCTGACTGCACAGATGAACATTACTACCACATCAATTATTGCAACTATGATTCATAGTGATACAATAAGCAGTGATATTATTATTTGTTTTTATCATTAATATCGTCATTTTATTACCAAATAATAGGAATTTGATCACGAACCTGAATTAGAATATGTGGTAATTCATTTGGTAACAGTGAAAGTACAACTGATTTAAATAATATTTTATTAATAATTCAAATATATATTTATATGTAATGAGTATTATCATATTTTCTCTCAAAATGTAATAGTTACAACAAATGAGGTTCAGGAAGTGAAATGCAGGTAGCAGTAAGTATTTGCTTTCAAATTCAAGTTGCTGCTGTGTGCATTAGTAAGTTTCTGGTAAAAGTACTGTTTATAATGTTAAACTATTAGCTCTACATAAACCTATCACCATATAATACTTCTTAAAAATGTTACCGAATTAAAGGAAACAAAATAGTTGTAAATTTCTTCAATGGTACAGAATTTTCATCATTAATTAACAACAACAATGAAAAATGTAACATAGCACGACTTAAAATACAAATAAGTAACTACATGTCTTTCAGATTAACAATAGTATATTAAATTATTTTATATTTATTTCAGATTATATTAATCATGCTTCAGGTTGGCATAGAAGAGGTGATGGTCTTTATGCATAAAGAGTTTCAAACTCTGAAGGCTTTCAAATTTATACCAATAAATTTTCATGTGTTCAGTATACAGGACATTGGGCTCCTTTTCATTTACTTTTCTCCATTGTGGAAGCGGGGTCCAGGGATATGTGTGTCTAATCTTGTGCAATACTTCTTCTATATACTTTAATGCTCTTATGTCTACCTCTATGGGATCGTCTACATTCCTCCCTGGCCTGATTATTGAAAATTCAATTCCTGTTTTTCATACTTTTTGGAAAAACTATTGTACATATAATGGATTTCACAAGGCTGATTACTCTTCTTGCCTCTTATATTTTGTTACATAGTCAGGAGGTGAATACAATTTTGGAGTAAATAGATGTTCTAGAGTGGAGTGTACTGAATCAACCTCAATCAATGTATGCACTTTCTCGAGTATCAGTTGTTCAATTTCTATGTTTTGAATTTTGGAAATATTAGCCAGGGTACTTCCCAGAACTCTATTTTTGTTCTGAAATGCAGATCTATCACAAATAAGGGTAATGTTCTTGTAGTTGATGTTTAACTTTATGAAGTCAACTATACATAGTGAATTCATTTACCTTTCTTTTACCTTCGAGGGTGCCAAAAAAATATATGCATACTTTCACAGTAGATATCTATTTAATATATTTCAAAGTTGGACCAAAAAACAACATAAATGTGTATATGATGTTCTGTAAACAGATGTGACTCACATACATTATGATAGTGTTGCTACATCACATGTAAATCAACAGTGAAGAAATGAAGATTATCATAAATCATCAATGAACAAATAAAGCCAAGATTGTCGTATAATATTCTGTAAACAAATGTGACTCACATTACATTATGCTAGCGTTGCTAGAACAAAATGGAGTCAAGATTATTGTTTGATAGCAGAAAGCAATTTTGAAGAGGTATTGAAAACGAGAATGTTGAAGGTCAAAGGCAATGGAGAGGTGTGTACAGAACAAAGCTGCCAATGTGAGTAACAATTGCATGCATTTGAGACAAATTTGAGGCTCATGGTATCATACAAGATGTTCACAGGGCAGATTGGGAGACTACTTGCAGTAAGAAGCCCCACGTCCTCGGCTATTGTTTTGGAATGTTGTTAAAACAGTGAAGTTGAAAGTTTTCATCCCAAGACTTTTGCATGAATTAAATGAAGATGAACCTGATTGGGAATGCAGTACTGTGAGTGGTTTCGGAACATGGTGCAAGAGGATGAGGCCTTCATAGGCTCAATTAGTAGTTCAGCGTACTCAGAAGTGTATCGATACCAATGGCAGCATTTTGATCAACTGTTGTAACTGTAAAAGTGTAACATGACTAGTGCTCATCATTTTCTGTTTGTGTGAATTCAGTTTTGTTATGTTAACACAGTTTTTTCATTGCTTGAAGTGTGTGTACATTTTTGTGGCACCCTCTGTATAAGTGAACATCTTTGCTGTTAGTGACATATATTGTAAAGTTATATATTTGCAACTTCTGACTATAATATTGCTTTGACACTAATAATTTGGGGCAAGTCAAGATGCTCTGTATGTCCATAGTTGCAAAAGTAGCTGAGGCTATAACACTTTGTTTAGCAGCTCTTACTTCCTCCTTTTTAGTTATGTGCAATTTGTTGATTCTCATTTGAATGGAAGTTCAGTATATTTTCAGTTTAGACTATTATCTAGCAGTAACATGTTTGAAAAGTGTGATAAGAACATTCTCTCATTTCTTGAAAAATAAAAAGATGTCTGTAACATTTGGAACATTATGACTGAAATTCTGTTAAGGATATTAAAGAAAAACTGGAAAATGCAGTGAAAAGGATCACGAAATACTAGATAATGTGTGAAGCAGTAATGTAGAGAAAAATGTGCAAGGTAAACATTTTGGCATTCTTTCAAAGAGGATTTTTCACAAGTGGATTTTGCCTTTTTCAATTGTGCATCTCTGGTATCAATTGAAATGGATAGCATTTTTTCATTATATGCAATTATCCTTCAAGAACATCAGCAGTCTTTCACATTAAAGAATCTGATGATAATAATAGTTATTTTCTGCAGTGCTGAATAGATTACATTCATAGTGTTTTAATTTCTTTGGGCATTCAAATCATGTTGTAGTGAAATTAAGAGGAAAACACACTTTTTTAAAATATCTGATAGTAATTTCCTACATTAAGATAGAAGCTGATATCTTATATCGCACTTTTAGATTTAGTGTAGGAAATTTCTCTCTCTTTTTTTTTTGATGTCATATTTTTCAGGGATTTCTGTTATTTTTCATTGATTTTTTTTTTTTGTTTTTTTCCCTCATCAACTTCCAAGCACTGGTTGAAGTTTTAAGTCAATCACAAATTTGTAAAACACATTTTTATTCTCTCTCTCCAAACAAGAATGCTAAGAATGTTAAAGTCTTTGGGAACTAGAATAATAGAGAATTTTTAGAGCTATATAGTAATGAAAATAAAATTACAGCATTTTGTGCTCTGTTTCACAATGATTATATTTGTTTGTTTTATTGGTCCTTATAAATCATACAATGCTTAAAATGCTAGTGGTACAGGACAAGTTAGAAATGTTTGAATTTACGTAACATTTAAAATTGTACAAAGCTAGTAACAATGTACAAAGATATCATATGCTATGCCATAGTGTAAAATAAATCTCTAAAACCAGTTTATACTCTCTAGAACAAAATAAATTATCAAAAGAAAAATAAATAGATTAACCTCAACAACATTACAAGTGTAGTTACTGCTATAATAAAAGAAAATGTATTAATATTTTACATTCCTTTCATTTAGATATTTATGCAACAAATTTGGAGACAGCAAAACGCCAGTCATGGGATAATCCAAAGTCAATTTTGAGTATTCAGCCAGAAGAAGAAGAACCTGAAGAAATGAATAATTCTAATGCAATTGTTTCATCCGTACATGCACCGCAGGGTTTCCTTGCATCTCATTTAGTGGCAAATCAATCCAAGAAACAAGAAAATGTGGTCATACAACCACAACCTCCTCCTGAATTGGATAAAGCAGAAGAAGAGAAGGAAAAAGCAAAGGAAGGATCAAAGCTTGCACGAAAATTCAAACAATTCCGCAAAGGTGATTATGTATGTCTTATTTTTTTTTTTTTTCAGTGGATGATAGATATAAGGAAAATACATGGAAGTTCACTCTGAATTTTCAGCTATGAATAAATACAGCTTTTTTAAAGCTAGTACACCTTATTTTATAACTTTTGAAATTCTTTCAGTTTTCTGCTAGCTTATACTGGGCTTTCATGTAAAAACTATGCCTCTTATAGTGTAAAGAATGGAGAATCCTGCTTCCAGCCTATGGGGATTCAAAATACTGCACCTTGCATATGGGATAGTTTTTATATGAAAGCCTTGCATGTTGCATTGACCAGAGCTGAAACTTTCATCCACATAAAAAAAGTCAACTAATAATCTGTTCTGAGTTGAAATATTTAGAACACTTTTTATGGTTTCACTTATTGGAGATTTACTCAGGATATGTTTCATGGACACTCGTCCACATCCTCAGCTGTTAAACTACTGTTGGATCAATTAAGTGTACTTACGAATCTGTTGACAATGGAGTGGTATATATATATAAACAAAGTAATACAGTTTTTTTCAGTGTGAAAAAAACTGTATTACTTTGTTTATATACTGTTGACTCTGGTGGTCTTGTGGTAAATTGAATAAGGAGCTGTCTGCTTCTGGGATGTCGAAATTCATTAAGTTTTGTTCTTGTTTTCTATGTAAATTCTTTCCCATATGTATAATTCTTTTGGTTGTTGAGCAGTTTTAAATAACTTGATGAGTTTTTCTCTTTCATGGTTTTCATTCCAAAAATGTGTTGTCACAGCTGATTTATCTATTTGTTTATAACGGATGTTCTCCACTGTTCCTTCAAACTAATGCCTACATTTCTTTTTGTTTTTCCTTTGTAGATTTTTTCATAGTTCTTACAGTTAATATGATAAATAACAGATTTTTTCTCTTTGGGCCTGGAATCTTTATGTTTAATTTTAGTAAATTTTTAATAATGTATCAGTTTTGACATGCTAAGATGATATTGCTTAAATTTTTTTTTAAATTTCTCATTGACTGGCAGGAGGTAAGTGAACTTTTTAAACATTTTCTCTCCTGCTGTGATTTGTTTAATTCCTTTTTGTTTCTGGAAATTTAAAATTTTTCTCTTAATCACCCCCATTTGCTGAACCCATTTGATTTACCAGCTTCTATTTTGCATAGAATTCATTCTTGTTTTCTTTTTGTTCAGTGGTATATTTACTATTCTGTATGTCTTGCTGTTGAATGCTGTTTCTTTATGTGATCTAGAGTTGAAACCATGGGCTTTGATATAATTGTCTGTATGTGTCTCCTTTCTGTAGATGTCAAATTCATCTTACATTAAATTAAAATGTAATAATAAACACCATAATTTGTAGAACAGTGCTCAAAATACATATAAACTATAGTGTGAAAAGCTTTCCTCAGAACAGCTTACAACAAAATTTGTCTTTCATACGTAGCAGAATTTCATACATATGTATATATCAAGGTAAAGCTAATATTTGTCAAAGAATAGCTTGCAATTGATGGGTTTATTAAGTCTTCTTAATTTAGAATAATTGCATGGATGATGAGGCACTAACTCTGAATAAAATGCAATATTTTAGGATGAAATGGAATTTGCAAACATTTGAACTAAGAACATTTTTAACAATTCTAATAGCAAACCAAACCTTACTTTTTTATTTGCAGCTCCAAGAAATTTTTTACTGCTGGCATAATATTATTTGGTGTTACTTGCTATTCTTACTAATGAAATTCAATATTCCTAACACGTGCATGATGAAACATCATTGCTACAACTTTTATATTCATTCATTAGTCATTTATTCCCAATAAACCAAATTTTCCATTAAGCATTTGCCATGTTGATACTGTTTTAATGTGAAGAATTGTTTCTTTTATCAGAACTTTTGTGGTTATCAGCAAATAAATTTTCTTTAAAATATGTACTTTTGCTAGTCATTTGCATAAGAAAGAAACAAAAGATGTCTGAAAATTTTTCCCTGTTGTTTTCTTTTGATTGATTTATTTATGGACCCTCTTTAACATCTCAGGCCATCAGCATCCCATTCAACTCAGGACGTGAAATGGCCGACTAATTTTGCTCATAGGCCTCTCTTTCAGGCGTGAGGTTCTTTTTCGTGCTGTAAATGTACAATATGGGACACACGGCTTTACTTCTGAAGGAAGCCATGCTTAGGATTTTTATGCCCGAAAAAATCCATTGGTCCTGGCCAGGTTCGAACCTGCGATCTTGGATTTAGGAGGCAAGTATGGTAACCACTACACCACCAGGACTGACTCCCTGCTGTTGAATAGAAGAAATTGGAATAAGACTTTAACATCAAAAGAAACCATTACATCCCCTGTTGCAATTCTGATATTTTGAAGTTGTCAACTAAATCAAATGAAATTTTGATGCCCAAGTTTGAAATTATTTAAAGTGTTGAAATTTCATTTAATATATTTACTATTTTGTATGTGGGTTAATTGATATTGTTAATTAGTAGTTTGATGCTGTTATCATTTTTATGGGTTTTAGGAAGTATATAAAGTATTTGTGGTACTTGATTGCTTTCTGTGACTCTTGTTTTTCAGTTGTAGATAATATTTTAATTTCCTTCAGTGCTTTTGTTAAATTTTTATTGCAACTGTTAAGAAGATTCTTTTTGATTGGTTTATAGTCTTCTCCTTTTAACAAAATATCTACTCTGTTTAAATAATAATTTTTCTCCAAAGTGGCTATTTTACTTCTTTTGTCCGCCTTTATATATAGCACCAGTTTATCCTTTAGCTGCTTTAATGTACATCTGTAATTTGTGTATTCCGATTTTTTAGGTTATCTAAAATTTTACTGCATTTAATTTCAGCTAATGTTTTTTCGCCTTTGTGTAGATGCAGGGTTTTGATTGATTTGTTTTATTTACGGACAATCTTTAACATCTCAGGTCATCAGCATCCCACTCAACTTAGGGCATGAAACAGCTAGTAAATTTTGCTCAGAGGCCTCATCTTTCATGCTTGAGGTTCTTTTTCGTGCCATAAATGTATGTCACGGGACCCACAGCATTACTTCCCTTCTGAAGGATACCATACTTAGGATTTTTACACCAGAAAAAAATCCATTGTCCCTGGTCAGATTGAACTAATGATCTTGGGTTTATGAGGCAAGTATAGTTACCACCAGACCACCAGGACTGACATAGGTGCTGGTTGACTATATCAATATACTCCTCTATATTTTCTGAGAAGTCTAAACTTTTGTTTGCCTTTGTTTAAGAATGTAATTTGCTCATTAAAACAAGTGATGGGAGTGATTCCTGCCTGAAACATTTCATAATGTTTTATAAGTAAGTGAAGTTAGTGTGAACATATTTAATAAATTCTAATAGGATATAGTATCACCTCATTGTCTAGTTTCCTAAGTACAATTTAAATAATATAACAAATTATTTATGAGGAGTTCACTCAAATTTTACTAGTTTTGTTCCATTTACTTAGACATGTTAATGTTTTAATAGCTTAAGTTAAATATTTATTTATTTATTTACTTATTTATTTATTTATTTTTTTTTTTTTGCAGAAATGGTATGCTACTCCTGATTTTTCCATGTGTTTATATTTTACATTTCTAATGTGTTCTTTAAACTGTAGCATAATGTTCCTTTTTGTTTTATCTATATATTTCATATTGCAGTCTTTGCAACTGATTTCATAAATGCCTGATTGTGTTTCTGTAATTTTTATATTTAAAACCAATATTTATCTTTTGTGCCAAATTCCTTGGGTTGTTGAATGGCTTTTAATAGCTTGATGACTTTTTCTATTTCATGATGTTCATTCCAAAAATGTGCTGCTACAGCTCATATATCATTTTGTTTATAACAGATGTTTCTGGAATGTTCCTTCAACCTGATGCCTATATTCCTCTTTTCTTGCCTATGTATGCTGTATCACAATCTTTGCAATTAATTTGGTATATACAGGATTTTTATCTTTGACTCTGGAATTTATTTTTTTAAATTTCAATAGTTTGTTAACACTAAATTGGTTTTGAGGTGCTAGGATGATATACTCCAAAAAATGTTTTTGAAATTTGTTATTGGCTGATGGGTGGTAAGTGAACTTTTTGATTCCTAAATGGATTAACATTAGAACCATATATAAAATTAAGTAGCATCATGCACCACTTTATTACACATATTTGGGGGTTAAGATATTCATAAATACTATTTCAAAGACTTAGCTGGAACCTGTTCAAATGGTCATAAGGAAATGATTTTGTCGTTCTAAAAATAATCCTATACTTGATGGTCTTTACCATTGACTAGAAATATATTATACAAAAACAGTCAGTGTTCCAGTAGGCTTTCTTCTACAGGAACAATACTGATAAAATGTATTTCAAAAAGGACACAAGTGCTGTATGTATAATGTTTACAGTATCTTTGAAATAACAGACAATGGTGGTACAGGTTTGTAGTTTTTAATTGATTTCTTTGGCTTTCACAGCTGGCATTAATACTATTAGTATGAACACTTTCTGGGCTATTTTGCATTGATTATAATTTAATAAAAACTAACGTATTCTAATAGTTACAGCTAACATTTTTAGTGGTATAACTCTCTGGTTATTTTGAAACATGTGCAGACAGACATGAGTTCTGCATTTTGATATACTCAAGGTGTGCAACCATTAGATTGGAGGGGAAGGGGAAGGAGATGGTGTCAAAACCAGTTGTGCTGGTGCATGGTAGGGGTAGTGGTTTTTTGAGCAGGATTAGTTTCTATGTTCTGCCAGTGTAAAATCATAACCACCAATGGAGAAGACCTACTAGATTTGCTGTGACATCACTCAGAGCTGGGTGAATCAAGAGCATAGCTTAGCGATGATATATATAAATTTGGAAATTATGTAGTAATTAAGTAATTAGTATCATTACTTAAATGTAAAATTGGAACTTAACACAGTGAAGCCAATCATATTAATGGATATCATTGTATGATTAGTTGAACTACACACTCTTAAAGCTTCACTTACTTTTCATAAATGTATGGAACCGGTTTCGAGAACATTTTGTTCCCATCTTCAGCCATGCTAAGGTTCAACTGTCGGATCATTCATTGAGCTGTGGGAATGTATATTCTGCTCTGGTGGCGGTGTGATAAACTTGTAGTTTATGTTTTCATCCCCGACAATGTCGAAGTTCATTATGCTGTTTTTGTATTTGTAGATGTAGATTTTCTCCCAGGTTGCTAATTCCGTAGGTCCTTGTACTGATTTTAATAATTTTGTTTTATTTATTATGTCGTGATTTTGTGTCCAAAAATGATATGCTACTGCTGATTTCTCTATTTGCTTGTGCTTTATGTTCCTGAAATGTTCCTTTAACCGTGTGCCAATGTTTCTCTTTGTTTTCCCTATGTAGATTTTTTCACATTCTGCACAGTTTATTTTGTAAATACCTGATTTTTCTTCTTGTGGAATACTGTCATTAACATTATCTATCAGCAAATTTTGAACATTAAATCTATTAATCGGTGCCAACCTGATATTAAAATCTTTAAGAATATTCTGAAATTTTTTTGTGGCCCATGGATGATATGTGAATTTTTTAAAAATAGTTTATCTTTTTTTGCTGAAAGTGTTGTGGTTTCTTTGATATGTTTTTGTCTCTTGAATTTCTGCACCTTTTTACGTACTAGTTCTTTTTTAAAACCATTTTTAACTGCTGTTTCTTCTATTTGTTTTCTATAACTGAATTCTAATGTTACTTTAAGTGAAAATATTTTTTAAAAGCACTGTAACATATTTCTTGAGTTATATATCAACTATTATATATTTTGGAATAAAAGCATATTCTGTTATTTTAAATGAAAAATTTTAACAGCTGCATAATAGGTTCATTGGATTATATATCATTACACACTATACTGATTGATGATACCACCATGGATGGCCAAGGTCGTTAAGGCATGGACTCGGACTCGTGAGCGGAAGGTCTGAGGTTGGATTCCCCCAGGATCATTCTCCCTTGCTGAAGGTTTTTTCCAGGTATTCCTCAGTCCTCATAAATGGTGGAAAAACAGAAAATCACACAGAGCATTCCAGTATTACCCAGAATTTATTCACTTCTAAAGTCCATAAAAATGATAACATCATGAGACCAATAATTAACAATATAGTTCACCCACATACCCTGAAGCAAAAGACTAATTGACAACTTCAACTCCTTTAAAAGATTTTAAAGCTTGAACATTAAAAATTCATTTGACTTAGTTGAAAAACTCCAAAGTAGCAGAATTGCAACAGGAGATATAATGGTTTCATTTGATGTAAAAGCCTTATTCGCAAGTATACCAATAGAGAATTTTATGCAAATGTTGAAATGGTTAACCGCCTTAAATTTACAAACAGAAGAAATAGAAGTCATAGTAAGTTTACTAATATTTGCATTCACCAAATTCTTCAGTTTCAACCAAAAATATTATAAACAAGTTTTGGACCTAGCAATGAGAAACCCCTTGTCTCCGTTTCTAGCAGATTTATTCATGAGCTGCTTTAAAACACATATCACCAAAGCCTTCCCTTTGATTTTCAAGACATGGTATAGGTATGTGGGTGACACATTTGCAATAATACCAAAAAAATACTAAATAAATGCTCTGAAACTTTTTAATTTACAACATAAATCTATACAGTTTACCACAGAGAAGGAGAAAAATGGTATACTCTCATTGCTAGATTTAAAATTATAAGAAATGGAGGTGGACTGAACTTTGGAATCCATATAAAAGAGATACACACAGAAAATTACATAAAAATAATGGTTATAACCCAACTTCACAAAATATGCAGCTTGGCACATAGAACAGAAACACTGACAAAAACAGAGTATAAAATGGAATACCAACAGATAACTAAGCCAGCAATAACCAATGGTTTCTACAAGGACACAGTAATAAAATGATCAATAAATTTAAAAGACAAAAATCTATGAGTTTTGCACGCTAAAGAACACCAAGGAAAGATACAAATTGAAAAGTTTCACATACCATCCAACTTACCAGAACAAATTTAAGAAGATTTTCAAAGAGCATGGCATAATGTTAGCCCCAAGAACAAATATAATGTCAAGAATTTATTAGGTTATATGGTAAAAGACACCATACCAATCAGGAATTTATGAAATCAATTGTACAGATTGTGATCAGAGATACATTGGAAAAATGAAGAGAAGTTTGGAAATTTATAGAAAAGAACACTTTAGGAATATTCGTTTTAAGCAGGTTGATAAATTGGCAGTAGGAGCTCACTTTTGGACCAAAAATCATGAAATTAAACTATAGGCTAAGCTGCTAAAAGAACTTCACAACCCAATGCACCTATTCAATTGGCAAAAGATTTTCATCATTAAAAATAAGAAAAACTTAATGAACTTTGATTTTCCTACTATGGATGCACTCAGCAAGTTCCTGCTAGAACCATCAGACAGCATCACAGGAGCATTCTGGTATCCAGCCACCAATTCAAGTAGCAGTAGTTGGTGAACAGCTAATGATTGTGATGAGTGCTTCAGAAACATGGCTTAGTGTTATGTAAATGAGTGGAGTTAAGTGTGAACTTGCTGGATACATCAGTGTAAGATTTTCTTATCTTTCATATAACTAAGAAATTCAGAATTTCCTGGATTTGCATTCATAGCGGATACCATGTTCTTTATAGTGTTTGGATGAGGCAAAATTAGATAACTACTGTTCCTTAAAAATTTGTATGCTTGCTTAGAAATCAAGTATAACAGAGGAGAAAATCATTGGTTCAGAATCAAATCTATGACATTCTTTTGCCTGGTTTATCAATGATATTTGTGACTGAAGATAGTTGATATTCATTTTTGTTTTGTATCCTTCATATTCAATTTCATCCAACAAATATATGATAATACTGGCATAACCAATGTCATTACCATTAGGTCTAATTAAAAGGATTTCTGCTTTTTTCATTATGCATTGAATGTCATATGTTAAAGTTTCAGTTTCTAGAACTTTTTCCATTGTAAATTCAACACTTCTTAAAAATACCTTAATATTCAGATTTTCAGAAACAATGAAGTATAAAGCATTGTGCATAGCTTCTTCTAAATCTAAGTATATAAATAACACATATATTTTCTTAGGCACAATACACCACTAACCTACCAATAAACTCCGAGTAATTTTGAAAATAATGCTTCCTATTATACTCATCCAAACTTTTTTCATTTTCTAATAGAGTACTTTTATTCTATGCCTCCAATCTTTCCCGTCTTTCTATTGGGGATTCTCTTTTTGAAGAGTGAACAAATAGATATGCTGGGCAATTATATAGTAGTTCTGAGACAGCATCTTCATGTAAGTGGTATCAATTTAAAGGTACAGTTATAGTATTGCTAGTTTTCCAATCCATGCAAGAAGAAGTTGTCACTCTATCACTTTGGAGTTTTGGTAAGAACACTTCTGTAAAATTTTTAAGTCACAAATGCTTGAAGGTGAAAGAATATTACCATAGAGAACACCATTACACCAATCACAACAAAAGAAGTCTGGTCGGCCTTCCAGCAAGGTTAACAGAGAAAAACAGTAGGACTTGAAAATGTGAATAACAAAGTACTAAAAGAGTCACTGCCATCTACTATCCAGATCTGGACAGCTCTGTTCAACAAATGTGTTAAACAAGGAAATATTCCAGAAAAGTGGGGAAAATCCATCATCATTCAGATTCTATAGAGAGGAAAAGGACTGAAAGACACACCAGAGCTTACTATGGAATTGGGCTGGAATGTGCTCCCTTCAAAGACTTCTCAAAGATTATATTAACATCTATCCTGCCTCTAGCCATGACACACATGCTAGAGGAACAATATGGTTTCATAGCTCAAAAACTCGCACTCCAGGCCATTGAGAAAGTACTTGCCACCATATGGAATGCAACTAGCATAATAGGAGGATATCTATTTGCTTTATCAACTTCACTAAAGCCTTCGATAGTGTAAATTGGGACATCCTGATGAGAAAACCCTCTGCCATTCTAGGACAAAGAAACACTCTCCTGCAACCAATTAAGAGCATACTGGCATTCAACCATTTACTGACAGAGTAAATCAATATAGGTCCATAGTC
This sequence comes from Metallyticus violacea, assembly GCA_030762175.1. Taxonomy (NCBI): domain Eukaryota; kingdom Metazoa; phylum Arthropoda; class Insecta; order Mantodea; family Metallyticidae; genus Metallyticus; species Metallyticus violacea. Next base: position 124,930,020 of record CM060846.1, on the reverse strand, counting down.
CAAACATATGGGGTCCTAAAAGTAGACCCCCTCAGCCCAATACTGTTCAACTTACAAGTCCAGGATGTAGTCAAAGAAGTAGACCAGAGGAAATCACAATGCTTCTCTCTGCAGATGACATGATTCTTCTCTTAAAAAGCAGACCAGCCCTGCAGGAAGGACTGAATAAACTTTACAAGTAGTTGCAAATATGTCAGATAGGTATAAATACCAACTGCACAAAAATCATGAAATTCAGGAGAGAAAGAAATGTCTCCAAGACAAGACAACTTCCACTTTAGAAATGTACAATTAGAGTTGATAAATTCTTATAAGTACCTGAGATTAACGCTTAATATCATGGGGAAAACTTTCACCAAACATGCAGAAAAAATATGTGCAATAGCCATTAAAGCCACACTCGACATTAAGAACATTGGAAAATTATCACTTGGTACAACCTTGAGCCTATTTCACATCAAGATTGCCGCAGTTGCATGCTATGCAACCACAAAAATTTAAAGTCACCTCACTCCCTCAAATCTAATTAGATTAGAGTCAGTGAGAGTAGTTTACCAACATAGAGTCCTTCATTTAGCCTGAACGACAAGGACTAGACTCGTTTATCAGTTGGCCACCACAGACTTCTTCATCAGGGAAACAGCAATAATGTACAATCTAATGCATATATCAAGGTATGAAAACCACATAAGAGAAAGGGAGTAAAGGCAAAGGCAGTAGATCAAGGTTTTTATCATTTGCCAGAAATGAGTACAGAAGAATGGAAAGAACTAAATTTCCCTTTGCAACACATATATATGGCAATGGCAGCATATGGCTTTCACTTCAGAATCTGCAACCAAAGAGGATTTCATCAGGCATTACTTCAATGTTACAGCACCCTATGTGGACAACATTGTGAACAGTATCACCTACTTTGTAAGGCAAGGACAAACTCCGTAGCCTTTTATGTAGAAGACAAAAACTTTGTGTAATTATACAATTTTCATTTTCACAGTGTGTTTAATAAATCTCTAATATTAAATCACTTACTTTGAAATACTTTTGCAAACCTAGAAGTAAAAATAGCATTATTAGCCTGTGTTTTTATAATTTTAGTATGGTTAGGTTTACTTCATTCAGTTATTAAGATAAACATCATACCTACATGGTAATCTTTGAATAGAGACTACTTTATTTATTTTTATAAATATAACAGTCAACATAGCCTACAAACATAGATTTATATGTGATATTTTATCACAGAGAATCCTATCACACTTTGAGATGCAGATGCAGTAGGGGTCTGTAGATTTATTATAATCACAATGGACTGTTGGATATAGGCATAGAACTTAAATTCTTATATCTATGGCTATTGATAAGAAAAATGTTTGAGATTATAGTGAGTGCATGAGGCAATCACATTAAATCATAATTTAATAATTTACCTATCTGAAAATATAGTAGTCACAACTTTCATGTAACTTAAATAAGGGCTTACCACCAAATTAACTGTAGAAGTGAAGTTCTCCCTGTGAATCATAGATATCCACCTTTTGCATCTACTTTTTTTTGGGAAATTTAAACACTTGTATATATTTGCTACCAGGATAATTACTGGTATATTGGAGTATACAATACTTATTCGGCATTTCCAATCACAAACTGTAACTGTTATAATCTCAAAGAATCTATTAGCATCACCATGCCAACAAGCTTGGAGGACTTCTTGTATGACATAGATATGATATCATCTTCTAGCCAGTAGGCCTTCTCTATTAGTAGTTATGGGGAAGTCCCTCCTTTGTATACATTTTTCCGGGGCTTCAATCTAACAAGGAGAGAAGTCCTGGAAATAAATCATTCCAAAAACAGAGAATTTCACATTAGCAGGAGATTTACATTAATACAAAGGCAGATTAAATTTAAACCAAAATTTTCATCTAGTGGCACAGGTAACAAGCAGGCCAGTTTTTGACCTTGAATGGTTAGTGTGGGGATGTCTGAAGTTGATCCCTCTTTGGGTCATATGTGGCAAATTGTTCTTCTCATCAGTAGTTCAGTGAATAAATAAGAGATACATCTGTGCATTGCACAATGCATCATCTTAAAGTCTCCCACCAAAGATGGCATCACACCTACTGAAATTTTAAAATACTCCAGTCTTAGTTCAAGGAAGAAACCCTTTCAGAGGTTCAAATGTTTGATAGGTGCATAAACCTTTATGGCAAGACAGGAAGCTGTAGAAAGCAAACTCCACCAACAGTAATCACAGACAAGTGTACAGAAGAAAACATTTATGCTGTTTGTGAATTTATTGAGCCAAATGGGCACTTGAAATTTCAGAAATTGCATCAGCAATAGGAATAAGCAATGAGAGTACCCATCCCATTTCAATGATGACCTCAACTATTGGAAAGTGTCTGCCAGATGGGTTCATTGTCTACTTACATAGGAACAGAAACATAATCTGGAAGTTTGTGAAAGGCTCCTACTGATTACAATAGGAAGGGAAGGATTTTTTTCACTGTATTCTCACTTGTGATGGTAATTTAGTCCACCACAAAACACTCTTGAATTAAAACAAATGAGCATGGAGTGGCAGAGGAAAGAGGAAGGTCAAAATATGTTTGCCAGCTGGAAATGTGCTTGCAAATCTTTTTGGGTCTTCTTGGGTTTTATGTTGTCTTTATGAACAAGGAACAGTGAGAGTGCTGTCTACTACTGCCAACTTCTAGATGAGGCAAAAGCTGCCTATTTAAACAAGCAATGTTGGTAACCAATCTGCAAAATCCTACTGTTTTAACATCCAAAAATCTAGAACACACTCCTTACAGTCAAGATGTATTGCCCTTGAATACCATTTGTTTGAGCTTTAAAGAGGCACTGGAATGACAACAATTTGACAATGATGTAAGGATAGAAGAGTTCATACACATTTGACTGCAAACATGCTTATTCTGACATAACAAATTATTATTGAGGAAATCACTCAAAAATTTTGCTAATTTGTTCCACTTAAACTTGTTTCAAAGGTTGTTGCCTTCATCTTTCAGCATGGCTCCAGTGTGTGAAAATAAAGGCAACAGCCTTTGAAACATGTCTAAGTAAGTGGAACAAAACTAGTGAAATTTAGTGATTTCCTCAATAATAATTTGTTATATTATACTATATTTCACTGTGAAAATTCCCCCTATTCAAAATGTTTATATTTCATTTGTCTGGTTTATATTTGATTTTTCATTGTAGTTTTCAATTTCATTTATAGACAAGTAGTTATGTAATGATCTGGAATGTCATCTATAATTGATCAATTCTCATTCCTCATTTTGTTTACTTCCTTAAGAGTAGTTGAACTTAAGAATACAGAGTTACATTTCATCCCTACCTGTAATAAGACAATTGAAATATTGGAAGCAATACTGGAATAGTAGTTGTTAAAATGTAAGCTATTTTATACGCATATGTTATTTTCTAGAACACTATTATTCATTAGATCTATGGCATAAATGTGTTCTGAACTATACTTGTTTTACATTTAATTATATCTTACATGGTTTGACATTTAATTTCCATAACATATCTCAAATAATTTCTCTCCAGCCTATGTTATAGATTTTCTTATTTTGCTTGTAATGATTCAAAATCCTCAGAGACAGTTTCATTCCATTCTTAAAAACTTAAATGTCTTTTACTGATTCCTTTATACCCAATATGAGCCAGTTTTCTTTTTTTATTTATTTTCTATCATTTTCCACAGTCAATTTGCATTTTATGTTTTGGCACACTTGGCAAAATAATGTTAAAGATGTCATGAAATTCAGTAAAAGCATTATTCATTGAAACCTTCTCACAAATAAGTTACACTTTTTAATTAAGACGATGAATATTCTCTTTACTACTTAGTCTTAGTATGTTTTTGTATTCAGCTAACATTATATTGCTCTCTATTATCTGTACAAAATGTATAAATGCAAAATTTGGGTAGTTATCTGAGAATACTAGTAGGACTATATTTAAATAATTTTTTTAACTTAATCTGAACAATCGGTGACCTACTTATGATCCATCAGTACAAATTCTTTGTTCTGAACAGAGATTTAGGGGTGGTTGTAGTGATGGACAAGGATTAGATTAGAGACATTAACAAAAAGTTTTTCCATTTACAGTTAAAAGCTTGAGCAAACAGATCAGTTCATATAACAAATTATTTATGAGGAAGTCACTCAAATTTCTCTAGTTTTATTCCACTTACTTGGACATGTTTGAAAGGCTAATTTTCTTCATCATCAGCACGGTTCAACTGTCAACTTTCCAGGGTGGTATATTAAGATGTTGCTCTTTGGATTTTTTAAACTTTTTGATGAGGTTACTGTTGTTTGTAAGATCAAAATTAGCTCAATTTTCTTTGTTTTCATTCAAGAATATATTTTCCCACACCAATAATTATATGGATTTTTAAGAGCTTTTAAGAGTTTTGGTTCATTTTGAAACTCATGATTTTTTTTGCCAGAAATGGTTAGCTACTGCTGATTTTTCCGTATAATTATATTTTACTTTCCTCGTGTGTTCCTTAAACCATATGGTAATGTTCCTTTTTGTTTTACCTATTTATTTATTATTGCAGTCTTTGCAACTGATTGCTGCAAATGCCTGATTGTTTTCCTGGTGGGATTTTGTCCTTTGTATTGGTTTTTAGGAGGTTTTTCAAATTGCATTTAATAGATCAGTGCTGACAAACTGGTTACATGTGCTGCTGTAAACTATGATGTGCTTCAAAATTAAATGTTGGACCTATTACCAATACTGTAAAGAATTTTCCTCAGTGTGCATCATTTCAGTTCTGTATACTTAATTTATAAATTGCCTCATAATTATTTTAATCATGAATTAGTTATCTAATGACAAATAGAAAACCACATTGCTATTTCTAGCTATAAAAGTGATCAATGCAACTGAATTTAATGTAATTTGATACATTATCACTTGGTTTGTCTCCAAGGGTCATAGTATCATTATGGCATTTATGTCTTGTTTTGCTTGTAGCTATGTAATTTTTCCTGCTAGCAAAAAGCTTTGTTTTTTGTATTATTGAAAGATATAGAATTTTTGAAGAGCACCTGTTTATGTTTAAAATTCAGTCAATAACTCACATATCACAGAATAAAGGATGTTGTTTAGGAAGCTTCGCCAAGAAGGATGCAAATATATATTGGATTGTGTTTCAAAAACATGTTGATAAATCTGTGATTTCTTTCACAATTTTTATGATCATATTTTTTTGTGTTTCTCAAATCTGTGCAACTTTATGACAACAATTCACTAGAGCTTGTATTTGTTAGTTCCTCAGATGAAGAGTTATTCAATGGATATAAAGAGCTTCCTAATACAAAGATGTTGTAAGAGATTTTAAATTTTCACAATATCCCATTATGGGCCTGTGAATATTTTGAAACAGTGAAAGATGGTTTTTAATGCTTTAAATTCACTTTTCATTATTACCTGATTTGTGCCCAATGTGCTCTCATAATATTTCTCCACAGCAACCATATTTTTATTAGTCAAGCCATAACTTGTGAACATAGAGTAGATACCATTATCTTCTAACAAATATGATCTTTTTGCAATATACAAACCATATATAAGCTGCAACATGGGAATATGATACAAACATAGTAAATTAGTTCTATAATTATGAAGAATCATTATATGTATGCAAATGTTCATGATAATCTGAGTCTAGCCAAAGTTTACAACTGAACATAAATGGCCAAGGTTGCAAAGGCATGAACTCCTGAATGGAAGGTCTGCAGTTAAAGTCCTGCCAGGACCATCCTCCCTAACTGAGGTTCTCCTCATCAGTGGCCATTGCACTAAACTTAGGCTCTCCTTTACAACAGTTCTTTCCCATTTTATCATTTCATCTCATGTGCTAATAATGCTACAATAGTAAAACCAGACATTAAGCATTATTAGGTAAGTATACAGCTCTGACCTGTTTCTAGAACTTTATCATTCTATAATTTCTGTAGATCCATGGGCCTTCCCTAATAATAATTTGAATTAGTTTTAACCTGTGCGTAAATTAATTTGGTTCACAGAAAGTAAATTGTTGGAATCCTCGGAAAGCAAAAGCATGATCCATGAGGACAAGAATGCTGTTAATGGTATAAACGATCATATGCCAGTAACCAGATTGTCCCCTGGAGTGATTCAGCAGTATGAAGGGAAATCTAGAGAGGTGAGTTCTTTTATCTTTAGCATACTGTGTATAGGAATAACATGTCTTTTAGCTTTAGCTGGTGCTTTTTATTCAAATAATTTTCTAAATAATTTAAATTAATTGACACAAGATATATATTATAGTGCATTTGTTCACTTGATAGACTCTACCCACCTCTGATTTTGAACCATACTCACTTGAAGCAGGTAATGAAGGGATAACATCACCTGTGGTTCAAAAAGTAACAAACTCAAAAATACTGGCTTCTGTAAATGAATTTTTTTAATTTAAGATATTCATAAAAAATTAACTGTTAGTAGATCATGTAGTTATGTTAAATTTATAAGAGAAGTCAATGTATAACAATCTGCTATTCATGCACCAGCTCTTGATACCTGTAGGTGATGTAGTCACATGGGATGCATGGTATGCAATGAGAACCATTTTTTTTAAAAATTATATATGGAACTAAACACAGTGAAGCTAATCAATTTGATTTAATTTTTTGTCATCAAAACACTCTTAATGCTTCACTTACTTGTCATAAAATGTGGTACATGTTTCGAAGACGTTCGTCTTCATCCTCGGCCACGGGATGACTGATTGGAGACTCGATTGCACTTTTTGATGTAAGGTTTTGCCCTGGTGGTACTTTGATGAACTTAAAGTTTGTGTTTACTTCTTCCGGAACGTCAAAGTTCTTGAACTTTGAACTAAGTTCATGACTGTATAGAATTTGATTATTAAAAGGTGATCTAACCATGATTTATTATTGCATTTTTTCAATATTGCCTGTGTACTATTCCATTACTGTTCTTAATTTTAATTTTACACTATTTAGTGCCCCCAGAAGTATAAAATAGAGGTTTCAATGTAATATAATGTAATATAGTTCTAGTCATTACCATTTCAAACTCAATAAACGGTGATCAATAACAGAAAACTAGAAACAACAATTAAAATTTGGCTTATACATCAACATATTAAATTGAAAAAAATAATTTTAAAGAATTAACACCCAAATTAAGTATGGCATGTTTTGTGATTTACATCATAAAAAATAAAAACAGTGTCAGGAACTTCGAGACCCATTGCTGTATATGCTCATTAAATTTCTCCAAACACCTACAGAGCTTCTACCAGTTAGTATTCTGCTGAAGATGGGAACAAATGTTTCCAAAACATGTCCAATTAAAAAAAAATAAGCGAATTATAATTGTCACCAAACCAACTCGGTATCAATATTATTTGAAAGTGTGTCAAGATTTACATTATTTGTTAAATTTCTGAACAAATACCCAGTTACACTAAGTTTTTTCATTAAATTTTCAATGTTAATTCCTTCTTGTTTATTTCCCATTATAATTCCAAGGAATTTAATACTATTTGCAGTTTCAATGTAGTTATTAAACATTATTGCCAGTTTTGGTATGTTCCTGTTTTGCTTAAGGTGAAATTTCACTCTGAGTGTTTTCTGTGTTAACTTCAATTGATTATATGCAAACCAATCACCTGTTTATGATAAACTTTTTCTATAAGTGGTTGAAGGTCCCATACATTCCAAAGTAATACTTGTATTATCCACATATTGAATGATAGTTGAAAGGTTCCTTTTCAAATCATTCATAAAAAGTAAGAACAGCACTGGACCTAATATTAAGCCTTGCAGTACTCAAAATTTTATCTCTTGTTTGTATGATTAATGATAATTAATTTTCCCTCTATTCATATATATGATGTCTACCAGTTGTTGTCTCCCATGTAAATATGATTTTACCCACTTGAGAGCATGTCCCCATATTCCAATTTTCTCCAGTTTTAGCATAAAGAATTTTATGTAGAGGATCTTGCCTTCTAACTAATAAATGCTGAGTAATTGTTTATCCAATTCCCTATAGATATGATACAAAATATAAATTTGGTGAAGAAATTGCCATTACAAATATATATTTATATAAAGCAGTAAATGCATGTAAGAACAAATCTGCTAATAACCTTATTATAAATATGAACTGAAAAGAATAGGAAAACAGTGCTACACTGTACAGTGACTGCACCTATACAGTTTGGGAAAATTAATACTCAACAACACACAGCTGGAGTATAAAATATATGTATGCACACTTCAAGCAAAGAAAAACTGTGTTAACATAACAAACAGAAAATGATGAGCACTATTCATTTTAGACTTTTACAGTTACAACACTTGCTCAAAATGCTCACCATAGGCATCTAAACACTTCTGAGTATATTGAACTACTGATTCAACAACATTTGCAAAAGTGTCCTCAACGATTGCAGCACATGCCATTTCAATTTCTTCCTGAAGTGATGCCATTGATGCCTATCCAATGCCTTGGAAGATTGTCATCACAGTACGCATGTACATCTCGGTGGTAACGTGGTGGTGCACCATCCTGTTGGAACTAAATACCTCATTTCCATATAGTGTATGAATGATGGATATGCATATCATGTTCAGGTATACTGGGCCAGTTACTGTTCCTTCAAAAAAGAATGGTCCAACTAGACCCCTAGATGATAGCCCACACCAATCATTAATTCCAGGTAAATTAACAGCCTTTTCCAAAGTAACATGTGGATTATTTGCTAAGTTATGCTAGTAAGTAGATTTTGTACTCTTATGCTCCACTTACCATTGAACTTCTCAGAACTTGTTTTATTAGCCTTGCCTGCTTCATCAGCTGCATGTGGACTGCCAGATTACTTGATGATTTGACATCTCTGGTATAGCTCTGGTGGATACCTAATGAACTATTGAATCAATTTGTCATATACTCTTTCACACCAAGCTTCTTTCATATTTGGTGCAAAATATAAACATTTCCTTATAGAGTTCATTGCCAGTTTTCTGTTAGTGCAAATCGTTTTTGTCTCTCCCATTGACCTGAACTGCTAAGCTTTATTCCCAAATATGTAAACTCTCTTAACAATCTGGACACTGTTTCTCTCTATAAAGCAATTTTCTTCTTTTCTTGGCTTGTTCCCTTTCTTAAAAACCAAAATATTTCCATTTTCTTGCTTCATATTCAAATCCCATTCCTTACAGTATCTAACTATTTCTGCAGTGGTAATCTTCAATCCAATCACTGAGAAGAATGCGACCATTAAATCTTCAGCATATAATAATCTGGTAATCTCTTGATTATTTATTATTGACATGTGTTTATTGACTTTCTGTAACCCTACTAATATATCATTTATAAACAAATTAAACAGGATAGGACTTAAATTGCAACCTTGTCTCAGGCCCCTATTCTGTGCAATTTCCATAAATATCATATTTTCCCCACATAATGGACACTAAAGATGTTTCTGTTGTCAATGAAAAGGAGAAAATACTAACCCAAGTGAGCAAACAAAGTCCCAACTGTTCTGTGCCCCTATCAGAATAAATGGAAAAGTACTTCTGAGTTGCTTTTGGTTGCCATTAAGGGAATTTCCACAACAAGAGAATTTGAAGTTGTGAAGAAACATACAGCATCCTTAAAGGTAACATTAGCCACTGTTTGCAACCAAAATGAACAAGTACCCATGCCAAAAACTAAAGAAATGTCCAAAAGAGGAAGGTTATTCCACAGAGAAGACTCTTACCTTTCTTGGTTCAGAAATTGCATCATTCCTGTCAACATCCTGAATGAGAAATTATTTTGAGCAGACTACATGATGATGTATATTAGCCCTGCGCAAACAACACTCATCGATTGCAAATGCTCCATCTGTTCAGGAGAGTCGTGATTACAGCCTGCTGGTGTGGAGGGAGAAAGGTACATCAGAATGATATATACCTGCTATAGGTAGAGCTATATATCTGGTGAGTTGCAGTGTGTATTGTGTATTGTCAGTAGTTATTTCATGTTGAATTATCTATGGCTATGTAATATAGAAATCAAAAAGGCAGAAGCATGATCATCGGACAAATTCTTTTAATATTGCATGAAATTTTTTTTTTCCATAGCAGCTGGAGTCATATCCCAGTACCTTATCTGTCATAGAATTTTGAAAGGTAGAAATAAACCTAATGTGTTATTACAAAAGCACATATAAAGATACCTATTATATTTTTGTGGTGCAGATCACAGTAAAAAGGTTCAGGAGTTGAAAGTTGCATTATTATATAAGGTGGGCTGAAATATAAATATAAATCATTATCATCATCATTATTAACAATGGTTTGTCATTTGCATATTTCCAAAAAACATGAATATTTCCTAAACTTAGGTATTCACTTTTTTACACTAAACTCCATTTAATTACATAAAAGTAAGAAGCATTTCTGGAGAATCTCTCCCATATTCAGTTGCTCACGGAACCGCTGTTACTGGAAATGATGGCTGGACACCCGAATGTTTCTGTGGTGGTCTCTGTTGGTTGAAGTAGGAAATTGCTGAGTTCATGATAGATAGACTTTATAGATTCATGTTGTAAGTTTCAGGGCATCTATTGACTGTTTCTTTGGTATTATTGCAAAAAATGCAATAATACCTATATCTATGTGGATGACATTTTTGCAATAATACCGAAGAAACAGTCAATAGATGCCCTGAAACTTCTTAATTTACAACATGAATCTATAAAGTTTACCATAGAAGAAGAAAGAAATGGTTGGCTTACGATTTCGAGATTTAAAAATTATAGGAAATGGAGATTGTTTGAATTTTGGAATTTACAGAAAAGAAACACATATGGAAAACTACATAAAAATTAGAGTTATAACTCCATTCCACATAAGTATGCAGTATTTCACAGTTTGGCACAGAGATTGATGAATATTTCACTCACAGAAGCAGAGTACAAAATAGAATACAACAAATAATAAAGACAGCTATTATCAATGGTTTCAACAGAGACACAGTGATAAAAATTATCAATAAATCTAAAAGACAAATAGGGATAAGGGAAGTTTCCACACTGAAAAACACAAAAGATGAATACAAATTCAAAAGTTTCACCTACCATCCAATTTACCACAACAAGTTCAAGAAAATTTTCAAAGAACATGGGATAATGTTAATCCAAAAGAACAGATACAACATCAAGAATTTGTTAGATTGCACAATAAAAGACTCCATATCAATAGAACAGAATACAAAATTACATTTTACAAAATAAAATGTGCAGATTGTGAGCAGAGCTACATAGGCAAAACAAAGAGAAGTTTGGAAATTCTGAGGAAAGAACATTTTAGAAATGTTCGGTTTAAGCAGGTGGATAAATCAGCAGTAGCAGCTCACTTTTGGACCAAAAACCATGAAATAAAGCCAGAAATTAAACTGCTGAAACATCTTCATAATCCATTGGAGCTATCCACTTGGGAAAAAATTTTTATATTAAAAAATAGAGAAAACCTAATGAATTTCAAGTTTCCTCCTATGGATGGACTCAGCAATTTCCTACTTCAACCAACAGAGACCACCACAGAAACATCCGGGTGTCCAGCCATCATTTCGACCAACGGCGGTACGGTGAGCAACTAAAGATGGGAGAAATTCTCCAGAAATACATCTTACTTTTATGTAATTAAATGAAGTTTATTGTAAAAAAATGAATACCTAAGTTTAGGATGTATTACCACTCCATTGTCAACAGCTTTGTAAGTACAATATTTATAAATATGAATATTAATTATAAATGTTAAGCTTATGTTTTAGTTATTTATTTATAGGAATGTGATGAACCCTGTGTGTAAGTAAGAAACTCCCATATAAGAGTGTGATATCTTGGAAACCATTTACTGAATATTTCTTCATGAAAGAATGCATGATTGAGATGGTGCAAATGTTATGTCCAAGTGACACATGTTGGTTGAAAGTGAATCCTCTCTCAAGCACCAACATTATTTGCCACATTACAGAAATGGCATAGGATGTCATAAATAAGGAAACATAGTTCATGGCATATACTTTGGCACTGAACGAATCAACAGGCATGTGTGATATTGTTCAACTAACCATATTTATTTACAGAGTTGATGACAGTCTTCAAGTTACCAAAGAAATTTTGTGTCATTAAATCACACTACAACACAGCTAGATATTGTTCAGTATTGAGTATTCTGTAAATTCATTAGACTACCTTGGGATCATCTGGTGCATATATAACAACTGATTAGAGACCCAGCAATGTGTGGTCTGGATTTATTGCCTTCATGAGGGAAAAGGTTAAAATCCTGGCAGCTGTGATCTGATTGCAAACCAATGTCTTGTTCATTAACATATTTTTTTTAAATAGCAAAGGTCAGTGATATGATGGAAACAGTGGTAAAACATGTAAATTATATAAGATTACATGGTTTCACTAATTGGAAAATTCAAGAATATATCTATGATTTGTTAAATATGGTGGACGTTTGTAACAGTGATGTTTAATATAAGTTTAGAATAACTGAGTTGACTTTGTAACACTTACATCACTAATAGTTTTTAAAGGAGGAAAAAGTTTCTGGAGCTAATTGTTCCCATCTTGAGTTCCAGTTCGACTGCTGGCCTTGTTCTTCGTGGTGGTTTGGTTTGTCTCTGGTGGCGGTTGGATGAACTTCTGTATTAAGATGTCACTTGGTGGGATTTCAAAGTTGAAAATGCTACATTTGTTCTTCCAGATATAAATGTTTTCCCAGACAGCGAGTTCTGTTTTCCCTGTAATGTTTTTAAGTAGTTTGGGATTCCTGTTTATATTATGTTTTTCATTCCAAAAATGCCAAGCTACTGCTGATTTTTCTTCCTGTCTTTGTTTTATGTTCCTGATGTGTTCTTTTGCGTGTGTTTTAATGTTTCTTTTAGTCTTTCCTAAGTAAATTTTTTCACAGTTTATACATTCCATCTTATATATTCCTGATTTGTTCTCTTGAGGAATGTCCTCTTTTAGTTTAGAATTTAGTATATTTTTTTATGGAGTAACCCGTTTTTGGAGTTAAAATAATGTTTTGTTTTTTGAAAATCTTTTGGAATTTGTAGAAGGTTGATGGATGGTATGTGAATTTTTCTTCCTGTCTTTGTTTTATGTTCCTGATGTGTTCTTTTGCGTGTGTTTTAATGTTTCTTTTAGTCTTTCCTAAGTAAATTTTTTCACAGTTTATACATTCCATCTTATATATTCCTGATTTGTTCTCTTGAGGAATGTCCTCTTTTAGTTTAGAATTTAGTATATTTTTTATGGAGTAACCCGTTTTTGGAGTTAAAATAATGTTTTGTTTTTTGAAAATCTTTTGGAATTTGTAGAAGGTTGATGGATGGTATGTGAATTTTTGGTACATTCTATTTTCTTCCTTGTTAGGAATAAGAGTACTGATGTCTTTGATTCTTTTTTTTGTTCCTAGCTCTGTTTATTTTCTTATATACCACTTCTTGTTTGAAACCATTTTCTATAGCTATATTTATTATATTGCTCAGCTCTAAATCATATTCTTCTCTGTTCATGGGGACATTTACCAACCTGTGAGCAAGACTATTTAGTACTGCATGTTTATGAGGAACTGGGTTATAACTGTTATGTTTAATGTAGCTATTAGTGTGAGTAGGTTTTCTATATATGCCAAATGTTAAGTGGTTTTTTAACTTAATTATTTTAAGATCCAAGAAGGGTAGCTATCCATTGTATTCTCTTTCCATAGTGAATTTTAATGATTTTTCTTGTAGATTGAGTAACTTTAGTGCATCTTCTAGGTGTTTTTCCGGAACTATTGCAAAGATGTCGTAAACATAGCGATACCATGCTTTGAACAACCAGGGGGAAACCTTTCGTGATTCTAATTTATAATGCACTCATGAAGAGATCCGCTAATAATGGTGATAATGGGCTACCCATTGTTAAGCCAGAATTCTGTTTATAATATTTTTCATTGAAATTAAAGTAATTTTGCTTTATGCACAGGTTAGTTAAAGTGATGTATTCTTCAGTTTCTTCTATTGTTGTCCATTTATATCTGAAAGAACAAATGTAGCATTTTCAACTTTGAAATCCCACCAAGTGACGTCTTCATACAGAAGTTCATCCAACCACCACCAGAGACAAACCAAAGCACCACGAAGAACAAGGCTAACAGTTGAACTGGAACTGAAGATGGGAGCGATTAGCTCCAGAAACTTAGTTTTCCTCTTTTAAAAACTATTAGTGATGTAAGTGTTACAAAGTCAACTCAGTTATTCTAAACTTATATATCTATGATGTTTGGATTATTGGGATATTCTCTATCATTGTGCAGTCTAGTGATTGAGCAAGACAGAATGTCATAATGATTTTTCCATCTTTGTGACTCAATTTGTCAGTTTCTTGAAATGAAAGTAAAGCCCACACCAGAACTCCATAATTGTACCTGGATAGCCAGCCTTACATTTCTTGTGGATGTTACTAAACATTTTAAAAATGTAAATACTACGCCTCCAGTAAAAGTCCAACTCAATGTTGATATGATGAGTAAACTGAAGGCTTTCATTAGTAGTAATTACCTTTTCATAAATCAATTATGGGAATGTAATATGGTTCACTTTCCAACATTAAAAACTGATAGGGATGGTGCAATTTTAAACAATTATGTGCAAGTATTAATTGAAATTTAAAATGAATTTAAATGTAGATTCTAAGATCTTGATGCCATTGAAAGGAGTTTAAAGTTTTCATAATTCCTTTCCCAATGCAATTTGGAACATTGTCACATAATTTGTAACTTGAACTTACTGATCATCAGTGTGACTTAAAGGCTAAGAACTGTTTATAAAGTACTAGTCTGGCTGATTTTTACAAGAATATACCTCAGAAACAATTTTCATGACTATAAAGGCTGACTGAAAAATTGTTTGCTGTATTTGGATCTATGTATATTTATGAGTAACTGTTTTCTATCATAAACTTGGCTAAAAGTAGGCATGGAACATTTTTGCCTGATTTTTCTTTATGATCAGTACTTTTGCTTTTAATTGCCAACAACATAAAACATGTGGCTAAGGTTATTAAGGTACAGTCTCATAAATAGGAGGTCTGGGGTTTGATTGCCAACAGGATCATCCTCCCTAACTGAGGTTTTTCAAGGTTTTCCTCAGTCCTCATAAATGATAAATGTTGGAAAACACCTAGGCCTGGAATGCATCCTTTCCAAATTAATCATTTCATCTAATTTCTCATCAGTATCCACCACCTATGGTGCCTCAGTAGTAAAAATGGGCATTAAGCACATTAAACACTATTGTAGCAACACTAGCATAATGTAATGTGAGTCATCTGTTTACAGAACATCATACAAAAATCTTGGCTTCATTTGTGCATTGTTGATTTACCATAATCTTGGCTTCATTTGTTCATTGTTGATTTACCTGTCACGTACCATTACTGTTGTTTTTCGGTCCAACTTTGAAATATATTAAATAGATATCTACAGTGAAAATGTATATACATTTTTTTGGCACCCTCAGTATAAATGAAAAATAAAATAACACAATGAACAATGTAACTAAAATAACAACTAGATAAGCAGAAAAGGGATAAAACACTTAGAAAGTCACAGATTTAGTAGCGCAATATTTCAAACAGCTTGTATTCTTCTAAGGCATATATGTGTATGTATATATATATATATATATATAAAACATGTAAATTAAATGTAAAATACCTACAGATAATTACTGCCTAACCCTTATTCATCCATTGCAGTAATATCTTGTTTTGAGTTTAAAACTTCACCAAAAGAAACAGCTATGACAACAATAATCAATAATTACTTCTTTTCTCACCTAAAAATATCACAGCAATCTCAGATATCCAGATAAAAATATTATACTAAACTTCAGCCATATAATTCAAATTAAGGAAATATTAACATGCATTTTGAATGAATGGTGGTAAAAGTTAATGTAATGTAGAATTGTTAAACAGAATGGTTTCCATTACAAAAGTAACATCTTGGATAATAATAGCACTTGTAATAATTCTTTTCATATTATTGTTTAAGGATTTAATTGAAATGATAAGCTATCTGCAAAAGTCTCTGGAACATAAAGATAAAAAACTGAAGGATCTTGAAGACTATTTAGACAACCTTCTTCTTCGTGTTATGGAAACAACACCACGTTTATTGCAGAATCCATATGTCAGCTGCAAGTCACAGGCAAAACTTAGGTAAGTAGGATTAAGCAACAACATTTTAATAAATATAATAGTGCAGCTAATGAGAAGAGAATACAGTACCCTGGACATAAACTGTCTTGGGCTTTAAAAAAGTCAATATGCAAAATAAATAAATAAATAAATAAATAAAATAAAAAAAAGTAATACATGTCTGAACATTATAGTGATTGCAGTTGAATATTCAAAATTTTTGCTTTAATAATTATCAGTTTTCACATAGCTGTTATAATGTAAATTATAATTAATCTGTCGCCTAATACACTCTTATGCTTCACTTAGTTTTAAATACAATGGGACCGGTTTCGAAGAGACATCCTCTCCATCTTCAACCAACTTGACAACTTGTTGAAGTTGAAGATGGAGAGGATGTCTCTTCGAAACCAGTCCCATCATATTTAAAAGTCCTGAGTAAATCTCTAGTAAGTGAAACCAAAAAGAGTGTGTCCAAATAGTCCTGTTTCTTTGGTATTATTGCAAAAAATGTCGTCCACATACCTATACAGTTTTAAATTAGGACATGTTTTGGAAACCTTCATTTACATCCTCAGCTATTGACTGACTGCTTGATAAGTTTAGAATTGTTTGGTGTGATCATGATTGGATTTTAGTTGCTTTTCTTTTGACATCTGTTGACTGAAATTGGAATTTACTGAATTCATCCAGAGTTGAAATATCAAAATTCACTAATTTATCTCAAATTTTTAAAATGAAAAATGTTCCCTTGAGGTTAATTCTAATAGAGTATGTATTTCTTTAAAAAAAATGGCTTCTTTTAATTTCGTTCATGGATCTGTTCCAAAACTGTGTTTCTGCCACTAACTCTTCCATTTGTTTTAGCTGGATACTTCTAAAATGTTCTTTCTTCCTGGTTTCCAATTTTCAATGTATTTTAAATTTTAGTTGAGCAATCTATTGCATATATGCCTGATTTTTTTTTTCTCTGGTGGTATGGTGTTCTTTAATGAAGAATCTAATAAATATTTTTATATTATATATACTTTGAGGCACTAATTTTTTGCCATGTTCTTTGACGATCTTCTTCTCAAACTTATGATGTTATCCTAGATTATATATGAATCTGTTATATTTGCAGTTCTCTTAAAAATTTTAAGTGCAGAAATGTCTTTAATGGATTTTTGTTTTTTTGAATTTTTTAACCTTTTCACTATTTGTGTTAGTACTCTTTTCATTCATAATTACAGTATTGAATAATATATATAAAAAACTGAGTTAGCAATGGTACAGGAAGGATAAGTTAATTGAGAGCTCATGTTTTGTGGAAGAAGGAAATAAGCCACAATGGGAGTGGATTTGGCAGTATATAGAGTAGGAATTGGGCAGTTTGCAGCTAATTATAATAAACCAAAGCAAATAAGAAGAGGAAAGGAAGAAATTAAGAATACTTTAATTATGAGAATTATTGTGTCAGTTTTGTTCATTATTGGTGGGTTGAAATGAACTGTGGCCCGATTGATTCAGGGGATGTGGTGGGAAAGATTCTGAACAGAATGGATGATTTAGAAGAATGCCTTTGCAATAGGATAGTGTAATTTCCAAGGATATTAAGTAAGAGATATGAGAAACTCAGATACTAAAAAGAGGGATGGAAGAAATCAAAGAGAAAAGGAAACGCTTGAGGACAAGAATCACAAGTTCAATTTGAGGTTTATTGGAGTTGAAGAAAGGATAGTAGTTTGAGCCCAATCAGAAATGCAAGGTGTTTTAGAATGAAAGCTGGAGATGAATCTAGGAAGATGGGAAATTGCAGATGCCCTTCAGGTGGGAAGACATAGGCAAGATAGGAATAATAGCAAAGTTGCAGTAATACCATGTATGAGATCTTACGCAGAGCAAAGAAACATAAAGGACTTAATATTTTCATCAATAAGGACATGCCAATAGAAGGGAGGGAAATAAAGAAAAATCAATAGAAAATTTATATATAAAATATGCATTTTTGGATTGGATGATGGAAAGGTGGTAACTGCAAATAAAAAAGAGCTGAGTACTGATGATAGAAGTGGGCAGAAGGATATCAGTTGGCAATTTGATGCAACTGGATCAGGAAGCAGAAGATAAAGGGTCAGTTGGATCATGGTTTGCCAAGTGAGGAGATGGGAGGGCAGGTGATGACACAAGAGAAAATTTTGGAACTTCAAGTTTAAGGAGGTGAGTCATATTGACATCACCATGTAAGAGAATATCCCTGGACAGGCAATTTTCTTGTGAGATTCAACAGCTGGTGAGGGGGAGATGGAGGGAGGAAGAAGGGTAGAGGGAGACATCACTATGGATTCCAGCATTGTTTCAACACCACATGGAAGTGTTTTAGAACTTGACAGTATGGTTCAGCAGTATGCATAAAGACATAAGTATCCTTGGCAGCGTCAAGGCTCAGCAGGCATTGAGTTCAGAAGTAGGAAGAAACTGCAGGTGTTTAGAGCTAGAGCTAGTGTGCATTCCGAATAGGGTAAAAAGGAGATCAAGTCTCTGAGACTGAGTTTTTGGAATTATGAAGGTTTGAAAAGGAGTTTGTTTTTGGGTTTTGTAGGTTTGTTGGCTGAAAAGGTGCATTTATTAGCTTTAGTTGAGACATGGTTAGAGGATAGGCATGAGATTATAATGGCAGAGTTTGAATTTATAGGAAAAATTGGTTTGAAAAGGAATGTTAAGGAAAGGCGTTCAGGTGGCATGGGGCTATTGTTTAGAAAGGTTAAGATTGTGTTTAGGGATAGTTTATAAACCCACCCAAAAGTGTTATAAGGAGAAGTAAGGATAAAGAATTGAATGAAGAAGGGATGAAATTTGCTCAGAGGACTGATACTGGGGACATTGTTATTTCTATTGTTTATAAGTGACCTAGAAATAAATACTTCATCCAAGTCACTTACCCAATTTGCTGATGATACTAGTATACTTATTAATGGACAATTAAAAATATGGTTTAGAAACATAAATGGAAAAATATGAAAAGAAGCATATACTTGGTTTAGAGAAAATAATCTAATTGTGAATAAAAAAACATATTTGCAACACATTTTCATACTTCCCAGTACATGAACTTTGAAGAGATAAAAGTAAAATTTGAAATTAATCAAAAATGTTAGTAGAAAAACATTTTCTTGAGATATGACTATAAACCAATTTAAAATGCAACATGCATATTCATAAGTTAGTAAATAAATTTCAAACTTTCTGCTATACCTTCGGATCTAAATAAATAATTTAGATTTAGAAAGAACTTTTTTACTTCTTTCTTCCCCCCCTCCATTCACTCCTAAGATATCATATCCTACTTGGGGAAAACTCCCCTCCATGTAAAAAATTATTCATCATGCAAAAAGACTTATGAGAGGGATGATAATGACAGGAATTAGGCTGTTCAATTCATGCAGATCAATTTTTAAGAAATTAAAAATTTTGCCCCTTCCTTGTATATACATCTATGAATCTCTTCTGTTTACCAAAAACATGTAATTGCAAACACTCTTCTGTTCGCAAATTAAAATATACGTAGTTATAATGCCAGAACAAAATGGAATATTTATATAAAAAGAGCAAACACAAAAATATATCAGAATAGTATCATGCATATGGGAGTAAAACTATACAATCAGCTACCTCATATAATTAAATACATTGACAAATTTAGATCCTTCAAGTCTACAGTAGCAACATGTTTACTTGACCACTGGTTTTATTCAGTTGAAGAATATTTGGAACAAGTTAGATAGCCACAATTGTCATGAATATTCTAGTAATTACTTGTAATAATCTTATTACTTATTTTCTGTGCAACTTGTTATCATTTGTATATATGTAATGTGATTTGATTTGATTTATTTGATTGTATGTTTTATTATCGTTGTATATAATAGTTTTTCAGATAAAGTGAAGAGAGAAATACTGAAAGAAATTACTATTCTCATTGTTGATTTTGTTTGTAAGAACTTTTTATAAATATGTACTCATTACTGATTATACTCATATACATATATTAAATGTATTATTATTATTATTATTATTATTATTATTATTATTATTATTATTATTTATGTTGTTGGCATTTTTTTTATTTTTGTAAGAACTTTGTTATGGTTGTGTACCTGATTCTGTAGATATATCACATATCTTTTCATTGTAATGCACTCAGTGATGTAAAGGGATAAATAATACATTTAGCAGCAGCAACAACAACAACAACAACAACAACAACAACAACAACAACAATAATAATAATAATAATAATAATAATAATAATAATCTCCATTTGTTAATTAATTTTAGATCAAGTTTCAAGCATCATCAGTATATACATACAGCTATTTACACTATGTGAATATTTGATTCATATATTCTATAAATTCATTTTTTATTAGGTAACTTTTTAGTTATTTTTAAATAATTTCTCATTTAATTTTTTGAGTTCCCTGGGTAAATTATTATATAAAATGTTGCCCATTATTATGTAATCTTTATCTGTAATCCTCTTATTAACGTAGGTCAGATAGTAATTATTTAGTGTTCTAGTATAATGCTTTTGGCAATCTTTATTTACATTTACAGAATTTTCCTTTATTTAGTATAAATAAGGAAAAGTATATACATATAATGTGAAAACAGTAATTTAATTACCAATGGCAAACAGATGGGAGAGTCAATCTCTATTAATTCTTTCCAATAGGTGGCCATGTAACATTCTCAAATTAGAAAAGACACCACCATTTCTGATTAACTACCTTTTCCATAACATCATCTGGCAATAAATCTGCTAAAGATAATAAATTACTTAATGCTGAATTATGTGTTAATATTGTATGTGAAGCAAATGGAAGGGAACCTAAATGTACACCTTATGCTGGGTAGAATATAAAAACATAGTGCAACTAAAATAGATTAATCTGTAGTTTGACATGTGAGCACTGCACTCACTTTTTCTTTCAGTTCTAACCATTGTTTACTATTGAAGCCAACAGGTAGAGACGATGTATATCTTTCAATGCTTAATCATGGTATAAGTTAATGTATGATTTGGGATGTTCAAGATTTTCAATATTCTACAGGTAGAAGAATCATACATGTCATTAAACTGAGCACACTGATCATATATTGATCATTTATGTTATATTGTTATCTTGTTCTCTTGTTATTTTTCCTGGAGATCACAGATAAAATTTCATATTCTCAACTATTCACATTTTCAACATGCAAGATCAATTCACTGTCATGTTAGTTTTCTAGAGTTCTGGATTTCATTGGGAGATTAAATATCAAGAAAACAGTTTGAAATAGCTTGAAGTTGAAAATGAGTCCCTCTCATCATTTGAATTTTTTGAAGATGATAATGTATCTGGTCAGGATACCCTGAAAATCCTACATACAGTGAACATAATATAGCCCCTGATGTTTCTGCAAGCGATTCACATTCTGATGTTGCTCAAAAGTGCTTATCACAATATCATGGTAAACACCTGAAATAGACTAATAATCAGTATTTTGTAAATTTGGAATCCAACACAGTGAAACACACATTAATTATCTCTTAGTCACTCTATTTAGCACACTCTTTTTGGTTTCCCTTATTGGTGATTTACTCAAGACATGTTTCTTGGACCCTTGTCCACATCTTCAGCTGTTACACAACTGTTGGAACCTTCGAACCCAACTTCTATGAATGAGCCAACAGTCGTTTATCAACTGAGGATGTGGACAAGGGCCCATGAAACATGTCCTGAGTAAACTCTAGTAAATGAAACCAAAAAGAGTGTGTCCGAATAGTTTGACACAGAAGAGTTGTTTGTTTGCTTTTGGAAATGTAAGAACTCTAATGCCATATGTTCCAAAAAATTCCAGAAATAATACTGATGAATCTACAGGTGATGCCTGTAAGCCAGAAATAATTGCTCTCAACAATATGACCAAAGGTGGAGTAGACATGGTTGATGGACTAAAATAAAAATATTCTGTTGCCAGAGTTTGTTTCTAGTATCCACCAGAAACAAGAAAATGCCCTACTCATTTTCTTTTCACTTAGGGACATTGAGGATATTAACACACAAAAGATCAACTGGTAGAAGCGTACTCTTTAGGCAATCAGAGAATTTTATTGAATGTATCCAATGTTGGTATCTCAAAGTTCATGATGCTGTTTTTATTTTTGATGAGATAAATTTTTTCTCATGATGTTACTTCCAAATTTTTGCAAGTGTGTTTCAACATTTCATTTTTTTTTTTATAAATTTCATGGTTTTCGGAACAAAAGAGAGCTGCTAATTGTGATTTTTCTTATCTGTTTGTAATAGATATTTCTTAAATGTGCAAACCTTTGGAACTAACAACATGAGAAAAACTTACATAACCAAAAATAAAAACCACATCATGGAACTTCTAGATACCACTATTTGATATATTTAATAAATTTCTCTGACAGCCTATAGAATATGCTTCTACTAGTTCATTTTCTGCTGATGATGGGAGTGAATGTTCCCAAAAATGTCCAATTAAAAAAAACAAGTAAGTGATGTATAAGGTCAACAAGCCAACCAACTCTGTATCAATTTTATTAACACTCAGGTTATGTTTCTCTCAAATACCGGTGTCAATGTACCAAGGAGAATATTCCTGAAGAATAGTCCTTTCGTTTTTGAAGTCCCACAAGATTTCAAAAGCTTAAACTCAAGGTTTCCAATCAGGTCTTCAATTCCAATTAGAAGAGAAATTCAACATAATAAAAAATCAAACACTACAGTCCAGTATAAAATATAGTGAACTTTTGTAACAGTGATGCCAAATATTAACATTTTAAAAAAATTTGAGTCAAGATTGTAGCATACATACCACTAAAATTCAATAAAATGGAACTGGACTACTGCACTACAGTCCAGTATCAGCAAAGCAAGATAAAAATGTAACTTCTGCCTAAAAGGAAAATTGGAAAAACAGCAGTAAGATGTGTTGAATGTCATCTACTTCTGTGGAGCACACACCTTTAGAATGTACAAGAAATGTCATGGAAATTAAACAAATGGTGAAAACTGAAATGACACTGATTACAATACAAAATGTGCAGCATATAAATGTTAACAATTAACCCTGTGGAT
Source organism: Metallyticus violacea (assembly GCA_030762175.1). NCBI lineage: Eukaryota > Metazoa > Arthropoda > Insecta > Mantodea > Metallyticidae > Metallyticus > Metallyticus violacea. The sequence goes on along the minus strand of CM060846.1, from coordinate 124,906,578 downwards.
TTATTTTATTATACCATGTATGAAAGATGTAAATAAAAAATGCCTAGTTAGATGATTTATTTCCAGATGATATTATCAGAGAGGTAGTTAATCAGAAATGGCAAAGTGTCTTTTCTAATTTGAGAATGCCACATGGCCACCTCTTGGAAAGAAATAATAGAGATTGACTATCCTATCTGTTTTCCATTGGTAATTAAATTGCTGTTTTCACATTATACGTATATAATTTTCCTTATTTGTAGTAAATAAGGCTACAATTCAGTAGGGAGTGAAATAAAAATCATAATACATTTCATGTTTTTCATTGTAATCTCTGTGAATGTAAGATTTTCTTTTATTAGGAAAAACAGTTTAATACTGAAGATATATATTCTGAAAACGTTATAGTAAGAAATGAAAATAATTGACTAAGTGACACATTCATTTAATGTTTTTAAATATAAAAATTTATAGGCTAATTGATTATTTAATAAAAAAAATAGTAAAGATATATTAAAGAATATCTTTCAAAAATTGTAAAATTAATTGATAAATAACAAAATATTAAGATGTTGCTGAGCGCTTGTGCTGCCATGGGTTTACATGTTGACCAATGGAGAAAGCGCAATCAGCTTGACCAACACTAGGGTAATATTCCATTTCCTATAGTCAACTGCAATCAGTTTTGTTTTTCTCCAGAGTGTTTTGCCCATGGATGAGTGCGCCAATCGCATCTCGGTGATTAGTAGGAGGGTAAAAAAAAATAAAACAAATAAACCATTGAAACAATAAATTCACAAACCAATTTAAGAGGCTCATTACCTACCAAATTATCAAATATGGTGTTGAAACTGCTCACCTTCATTCTCCACACATTTTTGTGTATTTCTTTAGGAAATTATTCATCACTCGCTGTAGTTCATTTTGAGAACTGTGGACAATTTCCTGACAAATATTTTCTTTGAGTGCTTGTGAATGAATTGTGTTTAATGCCCATTTTTGCTACAGAGGCACCACAGGCAATGGACACCGATGATACATGAGATGAAATGATATATTGGGAAAGGATTTATTTTTGAGGAAGGAATCGTTCCAGGCCTAAGTTTTAGGGCATTTGCCATTTATGAGGACTGAGGAAAACCTGAAAAAAAAACCCTCAGTCTGGGAGTACGGTCCTGGCGGTATTCGAACCCAGATCTCCCGCTCACGAGTCCGTACTTTAACGACCTCGGCCACCCGTGGCGGTCTTGTATAGTGTGCAGGTTCATCTTGTACACAACATTTTTTAATTTACCCTGGATATAATGCTTGCAGGCTGTTTAATTGAGGACTGAGGGGGCCGCAAATCCCTACTAATAACTCTGTCTTGTGAAGACACTTTGTGAATTGCTCTCGTGGAATTCTTCTGAGTGTGAACAGGCAGAGTCCATTAAAAAAAATTCATGATCATGCTCCCTATTGGTTAATTCTCTGAATAAGAAAAAGAAGATGAAAGGGGGTTAGTATGGTATTCACATATGTAACAGAATCAACTGTTTGCTAAAAATAAATTGGTCCTATGATTTTTTCGCCACTGAGTTAACATATATGAATCGTACATAAACACGCAGTGTGCCATTGTAAACACACTAGGCATAGTGCACTTTATATGTACTGTCAAATTAAGAAATGAACAATATAACACATACCCGGGAACAGTTGCGCTACAACTGCGACAGTCAGTAAGGTCAACAAGTAAGAAAGCAGGCTTGCTACCCCTTCCAGGGCGTGGAAAACTAGTGGGCGCTCACTCATTGGAAAAATCCTGCGCCGTGGGGGAAAGCATCACTGATCGCATTGTATAATATGCAATCAAAGTGAACTTTCAATTTCTGTCCATTTTTTCGGCCTGATTAGAAACCGAATATATAGACATGCTTTATATTATAGCAAAAACAAAGACTCCTAAAGGCACCAGGCATGAATTGAGTTCCGTTATCGGAAACCAAATAATTGGGAGGATCAAAACTGCCAAAAATGACAGACAAGAATCTAATGGCCGATTTTATCGATGGCTCGCGGTAGAGAATAGAGCCAGAAAAAATTTAATAAATGCATAAATACATGTGTTGCCCAAAGAGATCCTCGGCAAAGGGCTCACAAAATCCATATAGCTTTCGCAATGGACGCGACGTTAGAAGCTAACATGCCTAACTTAGCTCTAAATTCGGACTTTGACATCGCGCAAACTTGGCAGGACATTGCCTTTAGATGCAGTGTCTCTCTCTATACCGTGACTTATAAAATAAGTTATTGTTCTTCATGGTGTACATTACGCGAGAGAACATTATCAAGTGAGATAAGGTATACATTGTAACATTGGTACAAAGCAGCGTTTACGCAAGTTATGTCTATATATACATGTTACATATTAATGTTATAAATTTTACTCTGCGTTTTGTAGATCCCCAAATGACTTTCCTTTGAAATGAGCAAAAACCATTGGCACCGATCCAGTTGGCAAAACCACCTATAATTTACCATAAAAAAAAGATGGTAGGCATAAATATACTCCCTAACACGTACCTTCCGATTGAAATACCAACTTTAAAATCTTGAAAATTCGCGCAAGAGAGGCATCGCGCAATTGATGATTCGCTATACCCGTAAATACAGAGGGTGCCAAATAAATTATACACACTTCAAGCAAAGAAAAAACTATGTTAACATAACAACACTGAATTCACACAAACAGAAAATGATGAGCACTGATCATCTTAGACTGTTGCAGTTACAACAGTGGCTCAAAATGCTCACCGTCGGCTTCGATACACTCCTGAGTACTTTGAACTACTGAATGAGCAAAGTTTGCGAAAGTGTCCTCAGCGATTTCACCACATGCCGTTTCAGGGTCATCTTCATTTAATGCATGTAAAAGTCTTGTATGAAAACGTTCAACTTTGCTGTTTTAATAATATGGTGTACGCTAGTTCAGCAAATCCCAGTCTCACGTGCACATTGCTCTGTAGATTTCTGCTGTGAGTGCTCAAAACGTTCCAAAAGCATAGCCGAGGACACGGGGCTTGTTGCTGTGCGAGGTCTTCCAGATCTGTCCTTGTGAACATCGCATACGATACCATGAGTCTCAAATTTGTCTCGAATGCGTCCAATTGTTACTCGCGTTGGCGGTTCTGTTGTGTGTACACGTCTCCATTGCCTTTGGACTTCGACAACATTCTCGGTTTTCCAACATCGCTTCAAAATTGCTTTCCGCTATTCAAACGATAATCTTGAATCCATGTTCTAGCAGCGCTAGCACAACGTAATATGAGTCACATATGTTTACTATAATCTTGGCTTCATTTGTTCATTGTTGATTTACCTGTCACGTAGCGACGCTATCATAATTTGAGTCACATCTGTTTACAGGACATCATACTATACATTACTGTTGGTTTTCGGCCCAACTATGAAATATATTAAATAGATATCTACTGTGAAATTGTGTATACATTTTTTGGCACTCTCGGTATTTTGCCAGGCAAAGCATGATGGAAAGGCAGCCTAAAAAACTTCCAAAAGTTTTGCATCTAACTGAAACATGCAAGCTACTGAATCGGCTCTAGCATTATCCGAAGAATGAACTTGAATAAGCTGATAAATAGATAGACCAACGAGCGAACCTGCCAGTATTTCTCGGTGAAGCCATTGCCCAAGTCAGTGCTTGATTATCACACTCTAACCTGAAGTGGGTGTGTTGAAGATTAAACTTAAATTTCACTTCTCCGAAAAGCAACACTAATGCTCATAGATCGAGTACTTCCTTTCCAAAGATGACAAAACGGCAGAAACGAAGGCAAGAGATTTACGACCTCCGACCCTCCCTCTTAAGTAAATCCGCATCTACCGTATGTTCCTATGCCTCACTTAATTAGGATTGCCTTAAAAAATTAGGCATAGCCAACACTGGGGTAGAGGCAATCGCCCGTTTCAGGACCTAACAGTTATAACCCCACTCCATATAAATATGCAGTGTTTTACAGTTTGCATACAGAAACAGGATACAAATTGGAATAGCAGGAAATAATTAATATAGCAATAACCGATGTTTTCAACAGTCATGATAGTAAAATTATTAATAAATTCAAAAGACAAAAATTTTTATGAGAGGCTTCCACATTGAAGATCATCAAGGAAAGATACAAATTCAAAAGTTTCACATACCATCCAAGTTATCACAACAAATTCAAGAGAATATTCAAAGAACATGGTATAATTTTAGCCCCAAAGGACAAATAAATTAAAAAATAATTATTAGGTTGCACAGTAAAAGACACCATACCAACAGAACAGAAATCAGGAATTTATGACATTAAATGTGCAAATTGTGATCAGAGATACATTGGGAAAAACAAAGAGAAATTTGGAAATTTGGAGAAAATATAACTCCAGAAATATTCGTTTTAAGCAGATTGATAAATCATCAGTAGCAGCTCACTTTTGGATCAAAAATCATGAAATGAACCCAGAGGGTAAGCTGAAAGAACTCCACAACACAATAGAGCTATCCACTTGGAAAAAGATATTCATTTTAAAAAATAAAAAAAACATAATGTATTTTGATGTTTCACCCATGGATGAACTCAGCAAGTTTCTTCTAGAACCATCAGAAACCACCATAGCACCTTGGGATCCAGCCACCAATTCCAGTAGTTGGTCAGCAGCTGATGATGGAAGTGCTTCCAAACATATCCCATGTTATGTAAGTAAGTGGAATTAGTGTGAACATGTTGAACACAATACAATATAATGTACAATATATTACCACCTCATTGCCTACAGCTTTGTAATTACAATTTTTTTAATAATAACCTATTACTTTAACTCAGTGGAAGTTCTTAAGGCTCACCAATCAGTGATTTCATTATAGTTAAAGTCATTCATATTGGTATGCTGTTCATCAATGTCCTTGTCAACCAACACAGGTGGCTGAGGTTATTAATATATGAACTCACGAATGAGAGGTTTGTAGGATTCCTCCAAGATCATCCTCCATGACTGAGGTTTGTTCAAGGTTTTCCTCATTCTCATCAATGGCAAATGCAAGGGTGATATTTTAAACTTATGCCTTCAATTAAAAAAAAAAATCTCAATTTATCATTTTCAGTGTCCACTGCCTTGATGCCTCAGTAGTGAAAACAGCTGTAAAAAAACTATTTAAAAACTGTCCTCATCATCAGAAACTTGCAAATTTATAATAATTGGTTCTAAAATTGTATCATGTCCTATGTCATTGTCTTGCAGTTTTTGTGCATGTTTTACACAGGATTCCCAATCTATCTGTGCCACTTTGCGTATTGGTTTTTTGAATAAGCATTATCATATCTTTCAGTTCAAAAGTGTTATTTCTACTTGCAACTCTACTTTAGCTAAGCCAAACAAGTTCTATAAGATTGCATGATGGTAAGTGTCTTATGATCAAGAAGATTCAGGTCATTCATTTTAGATTAGTTTTTGAATGGTAATGATGCATTTTAATAGCTCAATTTATTTTCAGTAGTCAAAAATAATATAAATTTCCTTAAATGTAATCCTCGTGGTAATTGACTTGTTTTTTTTGTTTGTTTTTTTTTTTAACCTAAATGTCTCTGTGGTATAAAGCCTGTTTCCATGGACCCTATTACACAACAACCTAAAGCCGCAAGAACCACAAGTCCCAACATTTTCAAAGGAATTTTACTAGATTAACTTAAATATCTGGTTTTTAAGTATGCAAGTCATGTCCAAGTCATGTGCATTGTAATTTTTACCTTGCTAACAAAATTTCACTTTTTTCCATTAAAATTTGCATGCACCATTGTCTTTCGGTACCTAAAACCTAAATTTCAGAGTACCTATTCTCTAAGTGGGCAAGTTAGAGCTCTAGTGTGAAATTTGATTTTAAACAGGAGTATTGTTTGTATTGTTGGAATGTCACCTTGTTCATAGAAGTTGAAACTGTCCTTCATGCATCATTTTTACTGTCACTTAAGTTTGATTTTTAATAATGTAATATATGTAGTATACAGTAACAAATTCTTGACAATTACAATTCATGATCCATGAGCTCATCATGTTATCGATAGTCATGTCAGAAATGTGGTCTACATAATAAGCAGCACCATTAAATAAAACATTTAAAATGTTTTTAATTTTTATTACTGCACTCAAAACAAAAATAATTTTAACAGGAGAGATCATAAATAAGATATGTCATAAAGATGTAGCAAACATTTAAAATCAACAAATAGCAATAATTTTAACAAAACACATATATTAAATGGTAATAATGAATTAGTGTCATGTTAATATGTAAGTTGCATAATTCAAGTGAACCCATCAAAGAAGTAGAATGCATTTCTTCCAAAGTCAGGTTTATGGGAAGGTTGGACAGTTATAACTATGTTGAGCTTACAGATATGTACTTGTGTCATTTAACATTTAAAATATTTATGGTATCATCAGGAAAAATATTATACATATAAATTGGTACCTGAGAAGATTGTATGGCAAATAATTATAACTGCATGTGGTGTGAAAAAAAATTTCAAACTATTATGAAATAAATGACATAAAGTGCACATGTTACTTTTTATTTATAATGCCCTGAGATATAAATTCCATTGCTCCTTACATACACAGAAGACACTGTTTAAAAAACTACCATTTTAAATAACACATCCAGCAAGTAACCATACTTACACTCCCAACACAATTTCTTCAGTAGCATTCACTGAATTTCATATATAATCAAAGTGTTTATTTTTAATAAATCATATAATTTAAATTCATCATATTTCCAATATGTGATTTTTCAAAATCAATGGGGTTCCCACTAGCTGTAGACATAAAATCATATCACTAAACTCCAAGCAAAAGACAATAGATTTGGTGATAAAATCATCATATTTGCAACCTAATAAGGCTAAACACATTATTTTATTAAGCTGAATCAGCTCTATTGGATATAATAAAACATATTATTTGGCAGATAATGTGCTGATTGAAGCAAATGTGAACATAAAATATGAACATTTTAATAGTTCTATTATATAGTGATTCACAAAAACAAAACCAATGTAAGGAAACAAAAAAAAAATCATAGATGAAAACTATTAAAACTTAAAACATGGAGTTTCAACATGTGTATTCAGAAGTGTGCCCTCTGCATGCTTAATAGGGTATTTAAAGTAAAATTATAACAAATTGGGGTAGCATACAACACTTTCTAAACATTTCTCTGTGATGGATTACAGCCTGGCTGTGAGAATACCTCTTGGCAGTATTACACAAACCTGATTGGGCAATATCATGATATACCTCAAAGTCAAATCACTTTGCATTTTAAAAAACACTGTAGAAATTCACAAATCTTTTTGAGGGAATGAATGAATGAATTGTGTTTAATGTCCGTTTTTGCTACAGAGGCACCACAGGCTATGAACACGGATGATACATGAAATGATATATTGAGAAAGGATTTATTTTTAAGGAAGGACACGTTCCAGGCCTAAGTTTAGGATACCTCTCCAGCATTTGCCATTTATGAGGATTGAGGAAAACCTGGAAAAAACCTCAGTCAAGGAGGACGGTCCTAGGAGGATTCGAACCCCACATCTGCTGCTCATGAGTCCGTGCATTAACGACCTCGGCCACCCTTGGCAGTGTTTTAGAGGGAATATGATGTACAAAAATTACATACTTTACTTGTAGCTTCAGAATTTTTTTTCAAAAAGGCTCAACCACCCCTGAAAAGCTTTAATGAGATACCTAACAAGATTGTATATGTGTGTGAGTATATTATTTACAGTCATAACATTTTCAGGAGTCCATATAAGTTATAAATAAGGCAGGCCTACAGTTGTTTCCAAATGGGATGCATGACCTTGAGCAGCACGTGCATATTCTCCAATCAGAGTCTTGCAATGTTACCATATTATGTTCCCACTTAGGTTTCACATTTTCCCTTGAAGTTAATCCCGCTCTCACAAATACATTTATGCTAGAGGAAATTATTCTAGATTAGCATTATTAATCTATGAGGAATATAGAGAGCAGTTTTTGTAATATAATTCTGAAAACCTCATTATTTGTATCACAAATAGTTTTCATTGTACAGATGAGTAAATATTCCCATAAATTTGGTCGTAGCCAGATAAATTTCTAGTATCACTTTAATTATACAATTATCATAGTATAGCACCTGCAACCCCATTGAAAAATGACACTATTGTATGGCTTCCATTTATAAAAACTTCTGTTCAATAGTGGAGCTGTTCCCAAAATAACGAAACTAGTTATATGTAGGATTTAACTTGTTCCTTCCTCATTATATAATAAATGTCATTTGAGAAACATAAGATGCCAAAACTGTTGTAAACTTTGGTTTAAATGAGGCCGCCAATATTACGTGTGAGGTAAACAAATCCAATGTGAATATTAGCAACCAACGATGAAGAAAGTAGAAATCAAAGATCACTGTATGAGTAGCTTTACTGTACAAGTTCCAATTATCATTTTAAATTAATATTTTTTTTTCTAACTTTATGAATGTCTTAATACCCTTTTAACCTATAAAAATTGAGATTTAAATAGTAGTGAAAAATTTGTTCTCTAGATCATTATAGTATTAAATATCCTTTCAACCAGCTCGTTTAGCAGTTTAAAATACCAGTTTATTAATACTGTGAACTAATTTGCAACATCTTTCAGAAATATTGTGCATTCTTATGTTGATGCTTAAGGGCTTTGCCTGGACCAGAGTTTGCAATTTATCATGATAGTTCCTTTCAGTGACATTAATGTGGTCTCTTATCTCAGAAAGGTGTGTAACAGCTCCCTAGCCTTTCAACAGAATCAAATTTTGCATTTCCAGAATGTTAGAGCCATGACATGTTAATGGCTCAGTTCTGCCTTCAGGTAAATTGTTGGCTTTGTTAGCAAGAGAACAGAAGACTATGCAATGACTTTAAGTAAAGCAAGTGGAAATTGTGAATTTAGTGGTGGTAAAAATGTTGATTCAAAAAGGCAGGTATTGCAAAGCTTGCAATATAATTAAAGTGTAAACTTTTTTTTCAAAAGATACGCTAATGAGGAAGAGATAAATAAACTGGATTTTAAAAATGCTCTAAAAAGGCATGTGGTGTAGGCAGAGCTTCTGTGTCCCGTAAATGCGGCGAGCTAAAAAATTTGATTGTAATTGTATCACAGTTCTTGTATTGCCTAGAAAACACAATTTACCTCCCAAGAGGGTTACATACTTAAATTTCTTTGACAAGGGCTTTGCATGCATTATTTGAATTTTATGACAGTGGAGAATATCCAACAGTACAAAAACTAACTGATCCTTTAAGAATTAAAATACCATACACTGGCTCTAATTTGTCCATCTACAGATTTCTGCAAAATGACATTGTTGCATCAAGGATCAGATTCGTACATAAAATGTGTGAAATTCAAACTTCCAGTGATACAAGACCTATATTTTACTTAGATGAGACTTGGATGAATAAAAACCACTCAAAATTCAAGCTGGTAGTTTCATTGGGAATGGCAGGCAGTCCATCATTTGTCATTTAGGATCTAATAAGAAAGGATTCCTACATGAAAGCAAATGTATTTTTCAGTCAAAACTACCTCAGACTATTGCAGCTGATACATTCAGAGATTGGTTTTTGAGCGGATTCCTAAATTATTTAGAAGGTAGCACGATGATGATTATGATGATAATGATGCTGATGCTGATCCTGATAATTTCAAATAAAGCAAGCAGAAGAAAAGACCAATTATTAAGTGGTTACAAAAAAAACATGGTTTGGAATTTTTGACATCAGTAACTAAAACTGAACTATTGTAATGGGTACTTCCATTCAAAAACCAGGAAAAAATGCATCAGCTAAATATACTTGCTAGTAAAAGGGGGCATGAGATATTGCACTTCCTTCTTACCACAGCTAATTTTATTCAATTGAGGAGTGTTTTTTCAGAACTCGATAAATGCATTTTATTATTTTCACATAGAGAGAGATGTTAGATGAATTTAATATTTTCTCCAGTATTAGAGTCGGTCCTGGTGGTGTAGTGGTAACCATACTTGCCTCCTAAACCCAAGATCACGGGTTCAAACTGGCAAGGATTGATGGATTTTTTGGGCATAAAAATCCTAAGTATGGTTTCCTTTGGAAGGGAAGTACAGTTGTGGGTCCCCTGTTGTACATTTACGGCACGATAAAAAACCTCAAGCCTGAAAAAAAGAGGCCCCTGAGCTAAATTTGTCAGCCGTTTCATGCCCTGACTTGAATGGGATGCTGATGACCTGAGATGTTAAAGAGCATCCGTAAATAAATCAATCAACCCAGTATCACATCTTACTGTTTTAAATAAAATGACTTAGTAAGATATATTGTAAAAAAAATTCACTATGGAGGAAAATAGAATGATATATTCAGGTTTTTTCAAAAGTTGATAAATGCATAGGTACATAATAGAGAAAAGTTGTTCTAATTATGTTTTACGGTTTTGTTTTTATTTTAAATTTATATGCAGTTATTTATTTATTATTACAATAATTCCTATGCTTAAATAAGTTTTATAATTTATTGTTGGCCCGTATTATTAGTAATTATGTATTAATCATTTATGTTTATGAATTTAATTTTGTTAACTTTACTGTAAATAAACATAACAACAAAAATGCAACACAAAAAAAATAATATGTTAACATGCAATGATTTAATCATCCTAAATATGCATATAGGACAATATTCTACTCTTCTACAATCATTGTGTCATTCATACAATATTGAACATACATAGCCTGATATGTACAAATGTCAGATTCTGCCTGTTTTATTAGTGCAAAAAATGTCCTTTTCTTTGCTAACCATATTTTTCTTTGGTAGAACGGTAAACAATAGTAGTGCTAAATGAACAATTTTCTCCTGAATCTCCGAAGTATGTGCTTTTCACTGACACATTTCTTTATTTTTTTGAATGAAATGGTATGCTAACTATTGATTTTGATTGGTAACCTAGGTTTTAGTACTTCCTGTGCAATATCCTTTAGGTTTTTAATTTCCCAGTCTTCATTGAGTCTTTCCGCTTGCCACATTCTTTTAAGATGCCATAATATTCTTTAGGAGATAAGATTATTTATTCTTCTATGTGATTTCTCATTTCTACCAAAGACTCGATCTGAAGCCACATAGCTTATGTTCACAGACTGGAAAGAAATTAAGAATATTCTTGAATCTTGAATTCTTTTCCAAGACTGCTATAAGTAAGTCAGAGAGAAAGTTCAGCAAAATTGTTTGCACGCTCTTGAAGACTATGTTTTCAGCCAGGCATAGAAAACAATATTTTTCTTCTTGTGATCATTAGCATGAGCCATGATGCATAGATTGTATAACCATACTTGCCTAGCATAGAAAATTTCAATCACTGACAGTTTTGGAAGTGGCTAGTTTTGCTACTTATTAAAAACCCTCTTAATGGCACCTGGATTTTCTCCTTTCATTATTCTATAAACCACTTTGCATGAGTTTGTGTAATCTGTGATCAGTTCTTAATTCATTTTTCTTCTCCAAATATTAGTCTGATTTTATTTTCATGAGACCAACCTGACAAGTGGGGCTTGTGTCAGTGTAGGGAGCCGGAAATGATAGATTAAAATATTCATACAATAAATTATTGTATTTTGGTATAGAGTATAGTTTGAAAGGTGGCACCCTTCTTGTCTCTAGATCTTCTGCTACCTGAACATTCTTTTATCCATACACCACTTTCAGAGTCACTGGAATCACCATCTATTCTGATTTATCTTGAATTATTTCTTCTTACTAACACGACTGCACCATTGATAACTTCTCTAAAACTAACCTGGGAATATATTGACAAAATGAAGTCTGTTTGTGGGAGTTGTAAGTACCCAATCAAAGAAAAAACATTATTACAATAATAGTAACATAGCATAAACTATGTTCACTTATGATATTGCAAACTGATCATAATGAAATGAGTGTAAATAATACTTCATTGCATTTGTTGACTTTTGCTTTAACTCTCAGATTGCATGTATCAGTTTTTGTTAAAAACCCATAATTGGCCTGCTTATATACTTGATGTTTGTCAACCTTTGCTAAAATTTTATTTACAGGATAACATAGAAGGTCAAAATTATGATGTTGCAATGTATAACTCAATTATGAAAATTTTGCATTTATTGAGTTTTAAAAAAATGCCAAATTAAGATTGTGTGGGCCCAAATAAAACAGGGTGTGGTAAAAAAAACACCACATTTAAACTGAAAGACAAACAATGACTTATCCATGAAGAAATTCACAAGGTGACACAAAAAACTGGGAGCCCTGCTTGCAATATGCTGAAAAATTACAAGAGGACAATTTAATAAAAGAAATAGTATGTGACAAGATTTTATATCGTACCATTAAAAATTTGCAAGGCTTGGATGATGAAGATGGTGACAATGAGAAACTGCCTCCCAATATAACTGGTAGTGATAACAACACAGAAGAGTCACTAGCAGTTCTATTGAATTAAAAGAGCAGGTAATTAATTTATTTAGAGGGCATGTTATGTTTATGTATGTAAGTATGTTTAAAAATGTTCAAATCAAATGAGCAAGAAAACTAGCAGCTAGTGAGTGAGTAAGAAGGAAAGTACAAAGAGCACAGATGAGTGAAGTGGCACACATTCCCACTTATCGCTTTCTCTTGGCCACTGCTCTTGACTCTTCCCATTTGAAAGCCACTTTGGATGTTTATAATACACAATATTTTTTCATTGATTTCTGTCATAAAAAGGTGTAAATGTTGTTGATCGTACTCCTATCAAAATATATGTGTTTTATTGGTTATATTGTAATTTTTGGTTATTTTTATATTTTGGTCATATATACATCATAAGTTGAAACAAATCTAAGATTTGCAGACGATGTGGTCTTACTCACCAAAATACCAAAAGCACTACAAACTATGCTGGAACAATTATGAGAACATAACAAAAATGCAGGACTGTCACTAAACAAACTGAAGACACAGTTAATTTCAAATGGACATGAAATCCCAATAAAGATAAATGGAACAGTCCTCACATATGTGAGCGAATATACATATCTAGGACTTCAGATTTCCTTCTATGATAAAATGGAAAAAGAAGTACAAAGAAGGATCTCATTAACAGGGAGAGCATTTTGGGCCCTTAACTTAATGTTGTGAGACCAAACACTAATTAAAAAAAATCAGATTCCATACACTTATGGATACCAAACATGGTCACTAACAGAAAAACAAAAGAACAAAATTCAAATATGCCAAAGAAAAATGCAAGGAAAGATGCTGGGAATAACTTTGAAGGACAAAATACCTATATTATTAATAAATCAGTTATTTCAAACAACAGACATCACATGAATAGCTACCAGAAGCAAATGGCAATGGGGTGGTCACATCACAAGAATGCATGACAATAGATGGACCTAAAAGACCCCCGGATAGGAAAAAGGACACAAGGCAGACCCAGAAGAAAGTAGACAGACCTCTTCAAGGAACATGCAGGTCCAGATTGGTCAAGAGTAGCAAGAGGAAGAGAAAAATGGAAATCTCTCAAGGGGCAACTAGTGCAGTGAGAAATGGAATAACCAAAGAATAAATCAGTCAGTGTCTTAAACAGTATATAGCTCACCACATTAAGAAAAAACAAGCTTTCCCTACTTGTTAAGAGATCTTTGCCCTTAAAGGACAAGGCTATCTTTATCTTTATCTTTTGTACATCATAATTAGGTTATATTTTGGTTACATTTTATTCCTTTTTTTCACTTGCTATGGAATACTGTTATTATGAATTAAAATCAAGTTTGTTTGTTCTCCAAACTATATTGACAAGATTTGTCTGTGTACTTGTATATATGCATGCAATTTTATGGGAATGACCCTTGTGACATTGAAACTGTAATTATGTACTTGGGTATAAACTTGAGTTTTACACTCATTATCCCTATGATGAACAGATGCAACAGATATTGAAATGCTAATGTTCCATAAGTCTCCAATCCACATAACAACCCTCACTTTGGATGGAAATGTGTGGCTCTTTTAACCCTTTTAAAATGTTAAAGAAAATTTTTTTGTAGTGAGCAGAGAGGTGTGAATGTATGAAAGTATTATGCAGGTAGAAGTAAGAATTAGAAATATCATCATAGAGGAGTAAAAGTGGAAGGAGTGGAAATTCAGTACATGACCCTTATTTCCTTAGTGATTTGGATGATTTCAGTATGTAATTTGTACAAATTTTTCAAAATTTCTAAAACTAATAGTTGAGTGAAGTTGCAAGAGTTTGGAGGAAAATAGTTCATTTCAGATTATGGATATTTTTCTGTAAACTGTTCCAAGTTTAATTCAAAGCCTAAAAGTTGTTAAATGTGCAACAAAATAGAAGTAATAGCGAAACTCTTAAAAAATTCAGTTCCAGATGTTGCACCAGGAAATTGCAACAATTCCTGTTTAAGAAGAGTTTGTCATAGCTCTCCAAAGTAAAAGGTCAGATTTTAACAAGGACTGTTGTGAAATGATGTCTTCTAACTTATCCCTAGAAAAAGTTAACAATCAAACTTGAGCAATTTTCTACAGAAGTGCAACAATTAGCACATTTCTAATGCAGTAACACTTAGCAAGAACTATGCAACTACATCTTATGAAGTTGTCTTATGTAGAACAATATCTTGCCTTGGTGATAAGATCTGAACTTTTATGGATAAAACCATTAATCCTGAAGGGAGATATAGCAAATGCTATTGTTTTAAAAGGAAAGCAACCAGGAAAAACATTTCATATTTTCTGTGAGCTATTAGAGAAAATAAGCCATTGAGATAACAGTTAATCTCTTGTGGCCTGCTGGGAAAAAAAATGTTTCTCTTCTAATAACAAATGTTTCACCTATATGGTAAAAACAGGTAGAAGCCTGTGGTTTCTATATCATAAAATAATATACACATATTTTACACATATTGCACATGCATTAAACAAGATTGTCAAAGAAATTTTGAAAAAGTGCTTTGATGTGGACAAATTAATTACAATAATTAAGGAAATATTAATAAACTTTCACTATAAGTGAAAAAATTCAAGGAAATTACATCGTTATTCTTAGGGGAATTTGACTTAAACCTGCATACCACTACAGCAACTTCTATACAATTAAAGATATAAGTGGTTTGAACATTAGCAAATCTTCTGCAGTCAAAACTACCAAGACTCTGTTTTCAAGTGTTCTGTCCACAGACCTGATTTATATGACGTCAAATATTAGCATAATAGCAGAAACATTACATAACCAGCAGAAACTGGTATTAAATTTTAGTCTTCAGTTTGTATAAAAATGTGGATCTTGAGTTAAGGGCTGACATGGTAAAGTTGATGAATGTATTTATGAAAATCTATATATATGCTGAATTGGAGCAAAGGCTACTGAACACACTTCAAGATGGTGATATTCTGGAAGGCAAGCTGGCAATATTCAATGAAGGTGAGCTTCAATTCAACAGTAATGGTTTCACTTATACCAAATATGTACTAATAATATCCTAATTATATTGTATGAAGTTTTTTGCAATATAAATCTACACTTAGGAGGTTATTTTTATTTGAAATGGTATCTTAAAATGTAAATTATTTGCTTTTGCATTCCATCATATTTCTTATACCATCTCTTAAATTGAATATTGCTTTAGAGTGAGCATGTAGAATAATAAATTTTAATAATACACATTAATTTGAAAAAAAAAAGTGTTGGATTTGTAAAGTGATAAATAAAATTTAACTTTATAAAACGTTAAATGGTAAAAATATATCATAGAAAAATTCAGGTCATACTATGATCCATTTCCACAACTTAATGTCACAAATACTTGCGTTTTTCTCCAATATTAGGTAATAAACTTCTGGGCACTAATTAAAACATTTAAAAATCTTTAGTGGTTCTTATATTTCTTCACTGTTAGTTGAGGAGTTGCTTGGATGAGTGTGGAGAGGAAGGACATGTAGAGTGAATGCTTGAGAATATGGGAAGTGGGGTGTCTTGTTTAAGTTCTAAAGAGCAAAGGAGCTGATGATTCAGTAAAAAAGTCTAAAGCACGGAGAAAGAGAAAGAACCAAAAATATGGAGGAAGTAAAGGCTGTGTTCAAGTGAATAACCAAAGATATAAAGGAGATTAAAATTAGGGATGCAAAAATTGAAGAGAAATTGAAGAAAAGAAATAAATCAGAAGATGGGACGGGTCAAAGAGAAATACGGTAGAATGCAGAAACAGAATAGTTAAAATGGAGAAAGCGGCAGATATGAACAGGAAAATGAACATAGTGACATTTGCAGTACAAGAAAGAAGACAGAAAAATATATGGGAAGAAATAGAAGAAGTGATGAAGGAGTATTTGGGCTATAAATTGGACGGATGGAAAATTAGAGATGCCTAATTCCCATTATTCATGCAGGGATATTTTTAAATGTAAACAAATGCTCACTGTTTACTCCCTATACATATATTTATCATGTTATTTTATTTCTCAAGTACACTAATAAGTTTTCATGCATTCTAGGTGTTTTCCATTACAAATTCTTATACAAACAATATAGTTATGTCAAATCTTCATTTTAAACAAATAATTTACTCCTGAATATATATACCAGTCTTTGGCTCATCAGTAGTTTATTACTGGAATATCCAGGGGACATGTATTTCACACTCACTTATTATGACACAAAAAAAATTATTACTAATATTAGTCTTAACCATATTCAAATGTAGCTCTCTTTCATTTAACAATAAATAGATTAATAAATTTATTCATACAACCTATTCATGACACATAGAAAGCAAATTTTAAACTGTAAAACTCCCTATTGATGACAATGTTTCTAACTAATCTCAATTTATTCCATCTTCTCCACTGACCATTTCCATTTCAACCTTACTTTCCATTACAATTCATCCAGAATTCTTAATTGAATCTTATCATCAAACATTTTCTTGTTCACAGCCCCTTATTAATCTTCAACTTTTCTCTCTAATTAGAAACTTCCTCTATTCCTCAGTACCCTTACATTTCAACACAATGTATGCAGCATCTTCCTCCTGTCCACATATTGGCATATACCCTGTGGAACATTATTTCTCAAGCCTTCAGCCCCCTAATCCCCAGTCTAAACCTTCCTTCTCTTCATGCCTGTTACACCAGAAATAAATGACTTATATGACATTAAGGAATGTATTTAGGAATGAATGAATAGTGTTTAACGCCTATTATGTATTTAGAGAATTACCCATTGGTAATGGGTGCTGAATTCAATAATAAACCCCCACAAGAGATTAATCTAATGTCAGATGATACATTTAAGATACACTTAAAAAGTTTTTTAATAAATAAGCTTCTGTTTACTTTACATGAATTTTAACTTCTTTCTTTTCTTTTATCAATTTAGTTTTTAGCCAATGACAACAGCCTTACTGAGAATCATATGTGCATATACATGTACATGTGTGTATGCGTGCACATATGTAAATTTTTAATATTTAAGAATTTTTGTAAATGTTGTATCTTATGTAGACAAGTTTCCAAAATATTCTGTAGCCTCTGTGGAAATAAAACAAGTGCTAAAATATAGTTTCGTCCATTGACATTTGTTTATTACATCCAATAACACATTAAAATATTTATTGACCAGGGGATATAAATCCTTCCCCAACAAATTATAATCATATTATGGCAAAATGTAAAGATATTTTTATTATCATTTAAGAACTATTGAACATGAGTGTCCTTGTGCACTAGTACTTCAGTTGATAAGGTCAACAGTGCATCACAACTTTTCTTTGTTAACACAAGTTATGTCAAGTGAGCTGAAATGTATATATTTTGGCTACAAGTGAAAAGAATAAATAAATTAAATATAATTACACATCATTAATCAAACATTTTTATTGAAAGTTTAGCATAAGAAAAACACAACAAAATATAACACAAAATTAACCTCAGAATGAGAATAATCAGGATAATGCATAGCTACAACTAAAAATGTATTATGAAAAATCTCGGGTTAATAATTAGTAGTTTAGTTTTGAAATATAAGTATTCTCAGTATAATTGGAGAAGGGTTAATGACTGAATAAGTTTAGCAAATTTAATTATCAAATTTAAACAGCATTATAAATTGATTAAAATTGTGTTCTAATATAATATAATATTTGCATTTCAGTCACTGATTGGCGGAGAACTACATGATGTGTGAATACATACCCTGGAGTAAATCTTACATGAAGTATGAATACATTCCCTGGAGTGATGTTTGTTATATTAGTAAATAGTTTCAAGAACAGAAAACATGCTCAATTAATTACTGATATTTTATATGTATTAAGAGGTTTGTAAATAGATAATATAGTATAACCATTTTTGTAAAGAGTGATGACATACATGCTATAAATAGCATGATGAAAAGTTTAGAAATTTGAAATTACAGTTACATTTTTTTTAAATGTTAATGACCATATTTTAAGATGCCAGAAACCATTATATTTATTTGAATTTATCATGTATGTTTGAAGTAATAGTATATTACTTCATTAGATAATACTTCATATGTGATGGGACATTTATATATGCTGAAAATATCAAATATCTTGCTAAAATAGCTTCCATAAAGTTGGTAGTTTTTACCAATAATATCTCAGGTGAATGGTAGTTCAAGTAGTAGTGGGAAGCACTTTATTTTTATATTAATCAAATGTTGTATTTACTAATGTGCATTTATGACATTGATCTTGTTACAGTGCTTTCCCTTTGAAGTTTAGAATCCCTCCCCCTTTGGAATTTAGTATCTTGTGGCAATTGTCATATGTCTTTGAAATGTTGAATTGAATGAAATAATGAAGGTGCACTAGAGTTTAAGATAAAGGATAACAGGAAAAAATACTTACCCAGGTTAGCGTTTCTGTATAGCCTGGTTAGCTGATTTGAATTAAAGTTTATTGAAGTGCTAAGAAAAATATATATACAAAACTACAAAGGGGCCTCCACCTATATGGCCCAGGCCATTTTAGATGTTTACTCCTCACAATTACAACAAATTTAATACAATAATTAATTTTATACTAATATCTTTATAGCCTATTAGACTGCAAATACTTTGTGCCTGAGCCATAGTGGTAGAACTTGGTGTGATGTCAATGCTGCATATCTCTTGTAGTCGTGCTGAGAGATCTCAATGTTTAAAGTGCCTAATTACTTCGTGTTTTATAAAGCAGCAGCAGTAATGATATTCACTACAGAAGAAATACATTAGCCAAATTTTATAAAGAGTAAGCAGCTTAATTTTGTCACTGCAGGTTGCTGTGTGCACTACATTCACTAATGCTTTTGGTTGTGCATAGTAAATCAGTAATTTATGTATGTATGTATTTATTTATTAATTCACAATTATAATCAATCATTCATCCCTTGGACTAGTGGTTATGAATTACAAAGTCATCCATTTTACTTTCTGAGCTCAGGAAACAGAAAAACCTAAAGTTGCCTGCTTATTTTTAATGATAATGCTGCAAATCTTATCTTATTAACCAAAGGGTAGCAGCCAGTGTTTCTGTTTGTGTACTTTAGTTAAAGGTCTTTGTCTCTTTGACCATTTTATTTGGTTAGTAAAGCCATCTTGCTAAAGAGCTGATGAAAAATCAGCATCTTCATTTCCATTGCATTTCCCATGCCAGATAGCTCCTTAGTTACAATGTACAGATGTGATAGTTGCAGGTTACATCATAGTAATCATTAATTTATATTGATAGTGGAGTCGCAGATAATTAGAATAGATTCATATGGTTTTGCAGCTTATTGCAAAGATGTAGTAAATTATTTAGTCCAGTGCAGCCGCTCAAACTGATGCTAGTAATCCCATTGGTCAGCATGTAGTATTGGCAGTGGTGGTGGTGGTGGTGGTGGTGATGATGATGATGATGATGATGATGATGAAGAAGTGATAAATTGAGTTATAAAAATATAGCAGATACCTTAAACAGTGCAGAAATTTATTGTTGTTGTTGTTGTTGTTGTTGTTGTTGTTATTATTATTATTATTATTATTATTATTATTATTATTATTATTATTATTATTAATCCTTTATTCATAATTTTACAACTAGTTGCAATAGATTTTGTCAGAATTCACAGATTTTGATTACAAGAAATTAATGATAATAACATACAAGATCATTTCACTATAGTGAATACAATAAAGATAAAAAATACAATAAGTGAAATACAAACTAAATATAATTGATTTCATCAGATTACACAGATTATGATGGCAAGAAATTAAGTATAATAATATGCAAGATAATTTCACTATAGAAATACAATAAAGATAAAAAATACATTGGATAAAATACAAACAAGGTATATGTCTACAAGAAAATCATATGCTATTTAAGCCATCCTCAAGTTCATCAGCACTGAATAGTAATTACAAAAGAACACAAAAATTATATTAACTATAGCAAATACAATGAAGTACAAAAGTAGAAAAACCAAACATCAGTTGTAACATTTCAACCGATCCTTAGAAAGTACTAGATCAGATCAATGCACAGAGATAGAGAAAATGTAACACGTGTTGTTTTTTCTTATATTGCTGTAAATATAAAAATGATGCCTTAGTCTATGAAAGCAATTACGGTGCATCTAAAGTTATGGTGAATTTAAAAACTATTAATTTAATCATAAACAATAAATATTTCAATTACTTGCTAAACAAGAGAATAAAATTTTTTTTACAAGTTCATTACAATTTAAGGTGATGTCTGTTCATTTGCCCATCTAATCAATACTCCAATTCTTGCCACACATAACGTAAGTTTGTCAGGTGTGACAAATTAAGCAGTTGCTCTGATTCTCTCTTTCAAGTGTATAGTATCATTGACACAAACAAGTATATACACATTTTGCTTGATGCAGCCCTGGAGATAAATATGTATCTAAAGGCAATCGTGGTGGTCATGCCTTCCATCTTCCCTCCTATCTCTTCAAAATTTTTTTCTAAACTGCAGTCTTCTTTATGGCCTAGTCTTTGGGCGCAAGTGCACTTCAGTTTCTTGGGACTCCTTAGGTACTTCTTTCATATAGATTCAACAGTCTTGTTACTAACTGGTGACCTGCAGAAACATTTTGCATTTACCAAGTTAGCAATTTCCTTAAATGGATAATCCAGCAGCAAATGTTAAATTCACTTGGTGACTTTTCATTGAACACAGTGATATTCAAGAAACACATCCATCAAATTTTGCAAGCCAATGGTGCATTGAACCTTCCTCTGAATCATCCACATCCTGAATGATTGGAGGTGTGGCTTGCATCACTGTCACATGGCTACCTGCATATGCATGCCAAGTCTTTTCTATATGTCCTAGTAGTGTGAGAATGAACATGTATTTCATCTATGTACTTACCTTGATATTATTGTATTGCCTAATTATATCATATTTTTATTTTTGACATTCTTGTATATAATTCATTGTATTTTATTGAGACATGTCCAACATTGACTGTGTACTATGTACTAAAGCAATCAATTGTATCAATAAATTACTACATTTCTAATACTCTTTGAGATGCACTTCAGTGCAGTGTAAATGTGGTGCCATTGTTTAGTTTGGACATTGTGGAGGTCTGATGATTTTATGCACACCATAGTTAGTGATACTGATAGGTTCCATGGAAAATCCAGTTCATGATGTGTTCTAAACTGTGATATTGTCAGCAATTTTACTGCATCTATTCAGAAGTACTGCTGCTGCCGCCGCCTAGGTACAGTCTTATAAACTCTTGAATATATAGTGAAAGCATTATTATAGTAGATTTTGCAAAAATATTGCTTTTTATTGCAGCATTTCCCTTATCGTTCAGATCAAGAGAGAAGAGAGCTTTTTTTCCATTACATGTTCTTTAAAGAGTAATGATGGAAACATTTGGGTTTCAGTTAACAGTTTACAAAGAAGACAACATTTTGTTTGAGTGTCAATGTCAATCAGCATACTTTGTGCTTTGGACTTTTTATGAAATTAGACAAATAATTGCTGAGCAATCTGAATGAACTTTATATATATAAATAAAAGCTAAAACAAAATTATATTTTTAAATGAAACCAAACCGCAATACATTTTTCCATTAATTAGAACACCTTATTATCATTATATTTTCTGAGTAAAAACAGTCTATCATTAGTTAGTTTCTAAATTTTCAGATGCTGCCAGTTGATGGTATTCTACATTTGAAAACAAGCATTTTGAATTGCTCAGCACATCTCCATTGTGTTTGGAACAGTATGTCCTGCACCTATAAAAAGCCCTTCTGATTAGGTGTGACATCTGATGTCACTGAATGCAGATTTCTTTGTTTGGTAATATTAAATATTTTAAGGAGTTGTTAGCTCAGTTTTAAATATATTATTCTTGTGAACACTCACAAATATAAATAAACTTAGTCAAGTTGAGTGCTCTTGGCAACTACTTCTCAATATAGTGACATCCTATCTTGTTTCAAGATGACTCCAAATTGGAAATTGGAGTATGAAGCTTAGGACTTATACATCATGATGTTAGAACAGCATACAGATTTGTATGCTTAAGAAGAATTGTTAGGAGGACACGCTTTTTATTTAAAGGGAATGTTCCATACTATTTTCCCAATGGCCTCTTAAGGAAAATAGACCAATAACCTCATCTCCCAGAATCCTGCACCACACATTTAGGAACCATAATTTATGGTGCTCCATGTATCATATCTATCAGCCCAATCATATACTTTGCATACATTTTCATAGAATTCTTGGTGAAATTGTTTGTATAGTTTTATGTGTGTATGTGGGTGTGTGCGTGCGGGGGGTGCATATTACAAGCTAATGTAATGCTAATACCAGTGACATGAGCAGAATTTTCTATGCTTAAATAAAGGTTTGTGTTCACTAAAATCCTTCTATTGTTTTTGTTCTGACTATTTTATAATCCCCCCCCCTCTCTCTCTCTTGCTCTTCCTCTCTCTTTTTATGCTGTTAAATGCTCATTAATATTGCTGAGGCATATGTCCCCTGGTATTTGCCATTTTTGAGAACTGAGGAAAACGTGGAAAAAACCACAATCAGAGAGGATAGTCTTGATAGGAATATAATTGCAGATATTCAGAGGTCCATACGAAAGCAACCTTAGCCACTCATGGAGGCATATGGCATGTGGGTGTGTAAAGTGCACTAAGTCACAAAATAATAGATTTGAGTACATTTCATTTAAAAGTTCAAATGCAAATCCAAAATGTAGAATAAAGTGATAAAAGGAAGTAAGTTTTCCAATTAATGGTTCTGTTTAGAGTCTTTATTCTAAGCTTCTTTTGATACAATTAATATACATTCCAAGTGTCAAAAGATAAGGGCCAAAGCAAAAATAATGGCATCACATGTTATATACCCATATATTATTATATTGCATATTGAAGAAACATAATAAATCACTTTTAACAAAAATTTAATGCTCCCAAAATCAGTAAAATTGCACTAATCATCTATATTTTAATGCAGATTTTTTACATTACGTTATTTCAATTAGAGGAAAGTAAAGTAATGTTGATTTGTTAGATGTATATATGTGTGTAAAATTGTGGAATGTAGGAGAGAATTTGAGGTGGTACAGCAAATTCTCTCTCCCCCCTATTGCGATAGGTTCAGTCTATTATAGGCCAGAAAACGGTCTTAAAATTGGAAGTTTTCTGTCCTTACAAATGAAACCTCTTGAAATTCACTGTAATCTAGGGATGTTTTGCATAATTTTTGGAGTAATTTGACTTCTCTTCATTCATGGTACTTTTCCTGTGTATTAGAGAACTCAAAAGTGCAGAAAACTTTATGAATTCTTTACTTTTCAATTCCTGGGCAATAAACTGTCCTTTCTTTGCAGATGGCTCATTCAAGTCTAAAAATGAAGAGAAAATAATATCAACATCAAAACCAGATTGTTGGAAGATGTTATCTAAAAACTTTTGCTATTATTATTTATAAAACCATATAAAAATCATATTAGCATTGTTTCTTTATAGAACAATGGTGGTTTGAACCAGCACATGAATATGCAGGAGTTTGTCCCAGTATGGCTCCTAACCGTTACTAAACACAATCATCAAAATGTACATATGCTAACCGTAAGGGTTTTGCTTATCAATTAATTCCGTACCATGATCCTCTTTTTGCTGGTCCTGAAACTGTTTTAAAGTGTGCCTCAATAACTTGGATCCACAAGAATGCATTTTAAATGGTCACAAAGCCCTCACAAAATTACATGTCTGCTAGAATGGAATGCAACTCAATCAAAGACTGACTACAACAAACACTAACAAAGGCAGCCTAACTAGAAATTGCTTGGATTTTTGACACTTCTTGGAAACATTAAGCAAAGCTGCAATGTCACCAATGTTATTCTCATGTATGTATACATCAACATAGCTTCACAGACATTCTTCCAATACTTCTGTGCAAAAATATAGCAATTCATCAACATAGTGACCACCACGGGTGCCTGAGGTCATTAAGGCGTGGTCTCGTGAGTGGGAGGTCTTGGTTTTGATTCCACTAGGACTGTCCTCCTGACTGAGGTTTTTTCCAGGTTTTCCTCAGTCCTCATAAATGGCAAATGCCAGGAAGGTACTCTATACTTAGCTTCCTTCCTTTAAGAAAAAATCCTTTCCAAATTTATTATTTCATTTTATGTATCATCAGTGTCACCTCTGATGCCTCAGTAGTTAAAATGGGCGTTAAACACTATTTAAAAAAAATATCACCATAGAAATGAATACAATAGTGAAATAGCATGTGTAATATGTCACTGGCAAATTGATTTAACACTTTTACATATTTATAACACACTATAATTGGTGCATTAAGCAATAAGTACTGGATAGCAAATCTTAGAAAATTTTGCATACCTACATCTTTACTAATGTCAATTCCACTCATATTATATGGCTTTGATAACTTGGTTACCTTTCACAATATGAAATATTTCACTATACACATGTGTTTAGCCCCCTTTTCTCTTTTTGATGACTTGCATAATTCAGTTTACATCAAATGTTGACTTATTGCACTTTGCACACCCACCTGTCATATGTAGCTATTAGTACTATTATCTATTACACTCATGAAAATGTACATGACAAACCATGCTTTTGGTAGGGTTGCTTTGATACATAATGGAACTACTATTTGTTATGGATCACTACATTATGTAAATAAGAGCTAATAATTTACCTTTACAGCTCTCCTATGGAATGCCATAAATTAAAGAGCAGGTTCCATATTTTTTCACCATTTATGAGAAGATTTTATAATAAATTATATTAAAAATTGTTCAATGTTGGTAGTACAATGTTAATTTTGTGTCATATTGGTAATGTTACATCTAATCTAGTATGTAATGATTACTTTGCTTATCTTAGTTGCTGTATAGGCATGTTCTGTTACATCAAATATAGACATGTTTAGTTTTGCATATAACACAATTGAATTGACATATGAAGAAAAATATGCTGCTTGGAAATGTTGTTTGTGTCATAAGCAGGCAGCAAAATTTAAACATTTAAAAATTGCTGTTCTTTTACAATATGTAGGTAAGAGTTTTTAACTGTCCATGACAAAATCCTTGAAAGCAGGGATAAGGAAGAGGCAAGTCATAACAAACAATTGCATCTCAACTATTTATGCTTGTGCAATGCTTGCAGCAAACAAAATTTAAATTATATTTTCATGACTCACTTTTTCTGTACAGTAGGAAGTTTCATGCATTTTGATGAACAAATTGAATAAATTAGTTTATAAATAATAAGTTAATTATATTCCATGTATTTACATTCATTTATGGGCATAATATATTATTTACATAAAATAATTTGTTTTTTATGTGTAGTCAGAACATAAAATAGTTTATTATAACACATTCCTTAGATCTGGGACTATGGGAAAAAATTTTTATAAAATATATGAAGATAAGGTTATGAACTTATGAACTTCTAGATCCCAACAAAAGATAAATTAATCCAAAAGTTCATAAAATGTCCACAAGAGCTACACCAAGTCCATTCAACCAACAATGAACCCAGCATTGGACACACAGCTGATGATGTGAGCAAAGACCTGTGAAATATGTTCTGTATAATTCAATGGTAAGTGGAGCATAAGAGCATATAATTGACTCACTATCAAATTAAGAATAAATGATTTGCTTGACTGTATTAGTTCCAACATGAAATTAATTTTAAATTTAGTACATTCAGAGTATTTAGGGAATGAAATGAAAATAAATCTTGAATTCTGACATTCTTTGCAGTCTATTTCAAATTTGACATGCAATTCAGACCTCTTTATTTTTAGCAGGACTGTTTCCCTATTAACAAATCCATTATTAAAAACAATTTTCAAATCTACTATTTTTGTGTAGAATGTTATTGACTTCGTGCTTTACACATTTCAGTGATGATATTATTTGTACCACATTAATGTGTATCATCTGCTCAACTACCCTGAGGGCTTCACACGTCTCTGGATTCAATATTTGTAAAAGTTTTTAATTGTTTTAGAGATATGTCCAAAATTAATTTTGCTGAAACGCAGATATGACACAATATGAACTAAAGACTGGTCATTTTCATTCAAGCTGCAGTCTACCCAAACAATTTCATTCAATATTCTTCATTAGGGTGATGAGTCAATTTTGTGCTCATATGCTCCACTTCCTATAAAGAAAAGGTGAGTAGTTCACTGGAAAGTGAAGCACAAGAGAACAAAATTGGCTCAATAGTTAAATCAACAATATAATGAGTCTTCATTTATTTTCATAATTTAGCAGGCATGAGATGTAGAACTTCTGATCCAGTCACCACATTCACAAACATTCTAATTGCACAATTTTACCACTAGGTTGCATGCTTCAGACATAGCACAGGGTCAAAACATGTTTGAAAGATGCCCTCATTAACAATATTAAATATTGACTGTACCTAGAAAGGTACTTTGGCTTCCTTTTCCTGCCTAGTCTGCCTGAGAGAAGATACATACAAGGGCAAAAAACTACTTTACCTCCTCTCCTCCAGCTATTTCTTATCTACCAATGTTTGCCAACTAGTCATGATATCATGATATTCAAATGTATTGGTGGGAAAGACCAAAAATGTATGAACATCCATCTGATACAAAGTTGATTTCTAAATTTAATTTTATTAATGTTTTGGTGTAATAAAGAGCTACATCCTGTAATCTTATTTTGATTTTTAGTGTTTTACTTTAAATCAAAATAAGATTAACAAAAGTTTCACTGTGTGGATTCCGACATTCCGTAAACACATCCTGTAATGTCTACCATTGAGTTACAATGGGCTGTGAAGGTAGAGGGCAGCCTTCAATAAGGTATTTTTTTTACATTTTACAGTACTATATCACTATAGAATGATTGTATTTCCTTCACCGCCATGTGGCAACCACAAGCAAGACATGGGATGTAAATTAGTGAGAAATAATTATTTTTAATTACTTTGGCTGCTTTTATAATATAAGGTACCCATCAGTCACAAGCAAAAGGACATTCTCATGCATAATGTTGTCAGGCCATAATAGACTCATATCCCTATTAAAGTTGTGACAATGATAACATGATTTACCTTTTACCAAACTGAAATCACCCCAAGTGTGAAAACATCCAAATTACTGCAAATAAAGAAAATGAAACCCATGCCAATAGCATTTGAAACAGAGTGGGGAATGGAATAGAAATGCTGTAAAACTTCCATATAGGGACACAAGAGAAGTAAAATGTTAAAGTTACCTAGAATAACATGAAAGTTAATAAAAACAGTATTAACAGATGATGTGACTTGGTTAAAAGCTAGTACGCCAATCACCTTTCGAACTTTTTTTGTAAGGGTGGTACCATGTCACTCCCAGTGGCAATCAACTGCAGGAGCTACATCTCCTCTCTATGCTGTTATTATCTAGTATGCTTGTTAGTAAGAAATATATACAAGTTTTGATTAATAATAGTATGAGTTTGTCGGTTCCACTGGTTAGTATTTCATGCTGGCATGCTGTACATGTGAGCGTGCAATTGTGAATTTCCAGGCAACACCCATGACACAACATAAGTTGAACCCTGGGGTTAGAGCAACATACATGTAAATGGGTGTAATGTTCATTTATTTGGGGCTTGTTAGAAGATGAAGTAAGATTAATGAGATTATATTTTTGCATGCATTCAATGATCATTGTTCAGTGCTAGGGCAGGATTTTCCTTGGGTGTAGTGAAGCTGGTAGTGTTTTGGTAATGGAGTCTATTAGTGTGGTTTTCACGGTGAGCAGTTTAGAGCTTAAAGAGTTTCTATTTATCTTAGTCAGTGGGGTATGAGGTGGTTGAGGAATGGTTAAACTTCTTCACAGGTATCTGGATGTAGCTGGCACTCAAAGAGTATGGGAGTTGGTGTTGTTTGCAAGTAGATGTGTCATAGCTTCCAAGGGGATTCCTGCATTTTAGCATTGTTTGTATACAAATCCATCGCTAGTTTTTTAATGATCTGATCTATTTTGTGAATATGGAGTTCTCAGTGTGGTATACTGGTTGATAAGAGAGCTATGATGCGAAGTACTTTGTTCTGAAAGCTTTAAAGGCTTTTGATATGTGTGGGGGCTGCATATGTAAGTATAAGCTTAATAAATGTTTTATACAGACTAAGCCCAGTATTTAATTAGGAGGTAAAGCTTATGGAGCTGGATGTTAGCTTTATGTCGCTCGTTAGTTATATGGTCATCCTAGGTTAATCCGGTTTAAGGTGACGCCTAAGTACCTAGCACGGTCGCCCCATTCTATTTCTTCTGCAAGTAGGCGAAGTTGTGGGATGGCTGATCTGTGTTTTGTGAAGTGAAGAATACTGCCTTACTTTTAGGTGTGTTGACCTTTATTTGCCATTTGGTTAACCATTGGAGTTTGGAGAGTAAGAACGAGCGGTTTGCGAGTCTGGGGTCCTCTATTAGACCATGATGGTGGGTTGTCTTCATTGAAGTAGCTCCAGTCAGGTGTTTGCGGTAAGTAATTTAAGTATAAGTTGAACATGAACAGCACAGGTCGCAATATGCTCCCTTCCCTGGATTATATCTTGGTGTGCAGAGTGTGTTGTTGACTAGACGAAAATTGTCGGTCGGCTAGGTAGTTTACTATAAGCTTGAGCATTTTGTAGGTGAAGCGAAGTAGACCGGCATGCTAAACGCGATCAAAAACAAGTTCCATATTCTGAATTCTGCACCGGGGAGGAATTTAAGTTTAGTGGAGTGTCCGGTCGAGAATCCCGATATTCTGCATTTAGAATGTTGTGTTTATCGAGATGCATATTGATTCGTTTGAAAATTATTCTTTCAATTACTTTGCCGATGCCAATAAGTAAGCTAATAGTCAAGGAGGGCTTTGTGTTTGTTTTTCTTGGGAAAATGTAGAACATAGATAGCTGTCTTCCACTCGCGAAGGATAATAGCCATATCTTAATACATAGTAGTAAATGTTCGAGAGCATGTTTGATTATTGTGTTGTAGTATTTGATCGGGGCCGAGGGCCTTTTTGTTTGGTAGGTGTCGGATGAGCCATTGGATTTCTGATAGGTTGGTTTTACGCATGAAATTGTGCATGTAAGTAGTGACGTATTCTTGCGTAAGGTTATCAGTATTCGTGATGAGGGTCTGGAAGAGGGGATTGCAGTAGGTTTTAGTGTTACCTGAAGGGTCTTGGCTACAGCTTATGCTTTATCTTGGTTTGTTGTGACAATGTCTGGTTACAAAGTGTGGAGGTTTGCGTACCGGATCACGGGCTAAATTTTGATTCTACAGACAAAGAAGTGGTCCAGATTTTCCACGGTGTTGTACCATTGCTGGTTATAACTGCGGCTGTGGCCTTACGCCGTGTGGCATTGAGTCGTTGAAGCTTTGTTCCGGCTGTTGGGAGTGTGGTGGTTTGCTATTTGCGTCTGGCTTTGCTATGGGCAGCGGACAATATCTCTGGAGGAACGTTGTAGTTTTGCTATTGGGGATTTGGCATGGTAGTGCAGTGGTTATGGAAAATTGTATTGTTTGTTTTAGGTGCTGGAGTTGTCGAGTTCTTCAGTATTGGTTATGGTGAGAGGTTGTAACTTTTGGTTAACTATGTCCGCGAGGATGTCTCAGTTGGCTTTGTGGCAATTGTGTCGCAATAAGAAGTGAGGCAGCGAGGGAGGCTTCAATGAGGATAAGGAAAGGGTGATGATGCGAGGAAAGGTAATTGATGACCTGAAGTGATAATCGTTATATCAGTCCATGGGCGATGACCGGTCGCTAACCGATCACGTGTGTTATGTGGGTAGGTTCTGTGGGTGTGTAGAATGTAGTCGGATGAGTTTTCTCTTTCTTAGAAGGTCCGCTGTATTTTTTGAATGGAAATTCCAAATTGGGTGTTTGGCTTTGAGATAGTCAGCCAAGAGTATATGAGCTTTGAGGTTAAGTAAGAATTCTAAGCCTATAATGGCAATGTGCCCCAGAGGGTTGTGCATGACGATGATGGTTGTTGGGGTTTTATTCATAGTTACCGTGAATCCTGTAGCTTCCACGCGAACGAAGGCCGGTAATTGTAGTTGACTATGTGTTAGTTCATTCCTAATGCTGATAGCGGTACCACATCCCCCATTATCGCAATTTGCACAATAGATTTGTGGTTGTGGGTGTGTAGATGTGTTTCAGAGATTAGCGCATGTGTATCTGGAGTTTGGAGTTTATGGAGTATCTGAAGAATGAGTTTAGTTCGGCCTTACGGCGGCGAATCCCGCATGCATTACATGTTATTAAACTTATGTTTTGCCTAGGCGCCAAATAAATTTCTGTGTGGATCTGTAAATAGTGCAAACAAATTAGCACATTCATTCAGAATGCTTCTAGTATTTAATGCAAAAACTAGCAATAAATGAAAAATCGTGAAAACACGGTTACGCATAAGATGCCGAGGAATGGCTTGCGCCTACATATACCTCTCTAGCGTAGCTGCGTGTTTATTGTGTTGAGGACAAATTTTAAACTGTGTAGCTGGCTGAATTCGAGCTTAATTTTCGGTCAGGTTTGACGCTTCCGTCTGAGTTGGAACATGAGGTAGTGTCCTGAAAGTGGGAAAGATATTTGGGTGAAACCGTCGTCCATCATAGTTGGTGGACGGCCGTGTTAGAGGCCTACGAGTTTCGATGCACTTTTCCAGGTAACGCTGGAGTAGAAGACTAACAGGTTATTAGAAAATATGGAAAATGTGCAGGGAACTAAAGAACAGTCATCAGGTGCTGAGATGCGCTTGTATCAAAGTGCCAACTCTCTGAGTCGCGCAGTTTAATCTTCCCAATGTGTAGGTATCTATAGCCTATCCGATCTGTGGGTACTTACTGAGCTGGAGCGCCAGTAGAGCAGAGTGGAGCAGAGTGATCTGGTAGCCTAGAGCAAGCCCACCCTAGGCAGCTGCCTAGCCAAAGGATCCTGTGAGAGCGGCTGATTTGGGCTGACCTCGTCGGACCTTTAGCTAAAATTCAGTCGGTAAGAATGAAATTACTGCGTAGTGTACTTATATATCGGTTGTATGGACACTAAGAAATGCACTAGAAACCACAATGTAAGGGGTAACGGTAAATAAGGGGAAAGGTTCGTAAGCCATGTAAAAATTACATTATATAAAGGATGCGTTCAGATTTTAGATTTGTTGTATAGTGTATACTATATACAACAAATTATCCGCTCTTCCCATTCATAGACGTTGTGTGTTATTAATATACTAACATTTCACACGATCATGTTGAAATATAGTGACATCAGAAATCAAACAAATGCATTCATGCAAGACCAACTCCATTACCCAGACCACAATGCAGGGGGGGGGGGGGGTGACAGCCGTCCCATAACTATTGCCAATATTAAACGCAACAATTTTACGCAGTATTAAATTTACGCGATATTTTTTATCGTTAGAAAACATTTCTTTGAATTTTATGAATCCGAAATTGTTTGCAAACAGTACTTCTCATATATAGCCGAAAAATATAATATGAATTCGGCTTAAATAAAATCATCTATGTAACAACATTGTTAATGAATTACTGCCCAGTTACAATGCAATAAGCAGTGAAAGAATAAGATAACAATTGTAATACCAAGATGCATAATTAAGAATAACTTCAAGTGTTTTACATTAGTGTCACATGCATAAAAATTACTTAAATGGAATTTACTGCTGGCGACATTAATGATTTGTTTGAACCCACACGAATCTGTGTGTGTGTGTCTGTCTGTCTCTCTCTCTCTTTTAGATTTTGTATAACCAAACAAATATAAAATGGTTAACCACTCATAGCTAATTATAACTAGCCAAACTACTGCAAAAGAAAATGAAATGCAAAATAAATTTACCTTATATATGTGTAAGAAAAAGATGCATCCCATTTCAACAGTCCTGCTAAACATGTAATTTGATTTACATAAAAAAGCTTCAGTTGATATAACTAGAAGTATCTTCCGGACTGTTATGCTGTGGGCTGCAGCAGATAAAGCATTCCGAACGTTTCGTACACAACTGCGGCGGGCATCTTCAATGGCGCGGACGAAGTCCCTTTGGAAAAAATATCACTGTGTCTGATGCGTTGGCTGTTCTGTATCGCTATATTTGTACTGTAAGCGACCTCCGCTGATTGGTAGCAACCTTCGAGAGTTCTGTTGTGAGGACGTCCCAGTAGCAACCTTCGAAGATCGGCGGTGGCCGTCAGGCGGGAGCCGAGAAGAGCCGCTGCGCCGAAGTCCTCGCCCCTCGTCTCGTCTGCAGCGGCTGCACGCCTCCCCTACTATGAACTATGATTACTGTCTACGTGATGGGTGGGAAGTGGGTGAAGGTGTGCCAGGTACCGCCGAAGCACCCTGGAGTTAGTTGGTAATTCTACTAAGACGCCCAATTACAAGGGAGTAATCAGACAGAGGTGGGCTAGGTACTGGCCATGGTCTGTAGGCCAGGGCACGACCTAGGTATTAGTGGTGGAATCATGCTCAGGCAGTGAGGAATTTGAGGTGTTGGTTTCATGCAAATTAAAAATTTGGTGAATAACTTACTTGATTAACTACTTGTGGTCATCAATCGGAGTGGGGGCGTGTTAACGTCTTTTTGCGTTCTATCTGTGGGGTGGGAGTTTTTTTAGAAATATAAGCTACAATAGTGTTTAGAGATCATTTATGATATGATTTTCACATGCATATTCATAGTCGTTATGTGCACTATCCCCTGAATGGGGCGCAGTCTTAAGTGTGTAATTCATAACTTAGTGTGTGCTTATTATTTGCTAACCCCTGACGGGGCAAAGTCGCCCATGGCTATATGAATCTTAACTATCTTAAGGATATAACATGCGTTTTTTTTAAATACACATCTAGGTTAACTTGTCCTAAGAATCTGACATTCATGATATATATTCATTAGTCTACAGGCTGGTGGATCGTTATCGTTGTGGAGTCGCCCTCACTAACCCCAGCCGCCCCTGGGGGGTGGGAGGGAGTAACATCCACCCAGGGACTTTCAGGGCGTTATAATATTATGGTGGGTTCATTGACACTAAGCTAACAAGGTGTTTTTGTACATCTGATTGCAGTGTGTCGTTTTTGATTATTGGTACGACTCGATTAAACATTGAGAGGAGTCTTTTGTACTTGTCTGCAGTCACTTCATACTGACCCAGTGTTTTAACCATGGGCTATGGTGGCTGTTACATCTCTTGTACTGATTCTATGCTAACTTCTTCATGAATTCCTCTATACTGTGGATCTTTAATTCCTCGTGCAGGAGGTCGGTAGGGACACTCTTGGGGTCCCTTGTTATTATTCGTAGCGCTCTGTTTTGAATTTTCTGGAACACTTTAATATGAGATGGCGCGCAATAGCCCCACGGGGCGCGGCATAAATGATTACTAACCTAATTAGTGCCTTATATGGGTGAGACCCATTCGGGTGTCCAGCGCTGTCCCGTGGTTTAGGATGGGATAAAGGCGATTCAGTTGTAAATTAGCTTTTTCTTTTAACGATTTAACATGTTTTTCAAAGGTTAATCTTTTGTCTAATATGACGCCTAGGTATTTGACTTTAAGTGTCCATTGTATGTTTCCACGAAATAGGCGAAGCAGCGGTGGTAATTGCTGTTTAGCGTGTTTGAACCGCTTGGGGAACAGTAGTACTTGCGATTTTGTAGCCTTTATCTTAATGCGCCACCTTCGTAGCCATGGCTCAAGGTCAATTAACGCGTACTGTAGTCTTGATGCAGTTGCATTTGGGCTTCAGGCTGCTCAGCTATGACGGTGTCGTCGGCAAATATGGGGACCACTGTTTTGGGTGTTTTTGGAATGTCATTTATGTTTAATTTATGTATAAATTAAACAGTACGGGTCCTAGGAGACTTCCCTGTGGCACTCCGGCTGTCATCTGTTACCGAGTGGACCTCACTGCTTCTAGTGAAACGGAGAAGGTCCTTCCGCTTAAGTAGTGGAAGATGAGTTTGACCATGGGGTCTTGGAATTTGAGTTCTTTTAACTTGTATAGGAGTCCGGGGTACTGAGTTAAATGCTCGCTTTACGTCAAGAAAGAGCACTCCTGTTGATTTATTGTGTATTGATTATATCCGCGAGTTATGTGCTGTGGCATTCGCATTAGCTGTAGAATGGTAGAATGTTGGGCGCGAAATCCAAATTGCTCATCAACGATTAAGTTATGTGCTTTAATGTGAGCCGCTATTCCTTTTAGGATTACTTTTTCTACCACTTTGCTGACAGTATTTAATAGACTAGTTGGTCTGTAGTTTTGCGAGTTCACGGAATCTTTACCTGGCTTGGGAAGCATAAGTAGAACAGCATGCTTCCATGGTGAGGGGAAATATCCGTTACACAGGCAGTAGTTGGTGATCCCGGCCAGCAGATTTAGGGATTTCTTTGTCAGATTTGTAAGCATCAAATTTGGTGTTTCATCCGGACTAGGAGCTTTGCCATTTGCCAGAATATGAATAATGTATTTTAGCTCTGAGGGGTGTGTTCTGCGCAATTTATTATTTGTGGGCTTGGTTTGAATTTGCGCCGTGTTCATAATAATGTTGGCGTCAAAGTCTGGGTCGACTGGTTCAGTATTTGGGTTACCTGCTGCCTTCACGGCATCTGCCAGTGTTTTGGCTTTATCTGTGGGGTCTCCGCGTGTTTGACTGGATTGGTGAAAATTTGTAGGGGGGATTTTTAACGGCTGTTTAACTATTCGCATTGTTACTGTCTATAGTTTATTTGATTCGGGAGTGATGCTTTCCAATACCTGGTTCCATTGTTACTTCATCTCATTTATCCGATTTTTAATTTCACTGTTCAGTGTTTCCATATTGACTCTATGGAGTATGCTTCGCGTGCGCTGCCACTTTCGGCGTTCATATTTCTATTGTTCATTAGGGCTATAATACCTGGGGCATAGTACATTTTGTCTTTAAGCTGGGGTTGAACTAGGGCAGCAGAGTCAATGGCTGTTTGAATTGACTGCTCAAGGCGATTTTCAACTTCATCTACTTCATCTGGGGTCTGCAGGGTAGGGGACCGGCGGCAAGTGTGCATCTAATGTTGTTTGGAAAGTTTTCCAGTTGGTGTGATGGCAGGTTTGTCTGGGTGTTTCTGATTCCCTTGTGGGGGATTTTCAATTTCGAGTAATACTGCGTAGTGGTCGGACACAAGTGTTTCTTCCCGGCGTATGTAATAGTTATAGGATGTGTTTTTGAGGATTGCTAGGTGAAGCGTGTTTGAGGCGTGGTTTCTATTGTGTGTTATGTAAGTAGGCTCCCCGGTGAAGGTGATGATGTAATTGTTGTTTTGCATAAGAGTGTACAGTGTAATTCCCGCCGTGCTGTTAATGGTGCATCCCCAGATTTCGTGTCGCGCACTGAAGTCCCCTGCAGCGATTACGCCATACCCGAGGTTTGTAACGATTTCTAGATCTTGAGTTGTATCTGTCGACGGGGGCGGGGGTTGTAGATGCTTACAGGGGGGTAGGAGTGTTTTGAATTGTTGTTCTGATTGCAGTAGCCTGCAGATTTCCCTCACGTATCTGGGAGTGCAGCTAGTTAAAGGACTTACTTTTAGGGACCACATCATTGGAATTACTTACAGGGCACATGGAGCTATTCTCAGCCGTCACCTGTGTTCAGTTCTAATGGGATTAATTCACTGATCTCCGACGCTTAGCAAGTAATATAGCCTCATTTTTCTCACCACTTATTTTAAAGCGCCTTTTTTTTCGCTACATTCTTCCACCTTAGAAAATGTGCACGTAATTGAGCAAGAACGTGTCTCTGATTCTTACTCTGTGATAATATTAAAATGTCCGATTTATGTCCGTAGTATTTATCGTGAAAGGAAAATCTTATATATATATATATGTAGTATTTATCCTGAAAGGAAAATCTTACACACACACACACACACGCGCGCGCACGCACGCACGCACGCACGCACACACACCG
This sequence comes from Metallyticus violacea, assembly GCA_030762175.1. Taxonomy (NCBI): domain Eukaryota; kingdom Metazoa; phylum Arthropoda; class Insecta; order Mantodea; family Metallyticidae; genus Metallyticus; species Metallyticus violacea. The sequence continues at coordinate 124,869,938 of CM060846.1, read as the reverse complement.
AGAATAGTGTGGGCGATAGTACACTGTCTTCTGGTAGTCCATTCAATATGTCGATTGTTACATTAACGGCCTTCCATAAACACAGAGCTTCTTCTGTTCATTAACAAAAATATTAATTTAATCACTTTACGGAGAATATTAGCCATATATGCTTGTATAATAACCCCAGATGCCATGTGCTTGGAAAAGTCTTTTGAATGTCAACACTGTTGCTGAGTATATTTGCCTTCTAAATCCAAGTGCCTATTTCGCCCCTACTCTCAATAATTGTTGAGAGGTTGCATGTTTCCTCTCAGAGCCAAATTGGTGCTCCGGAATCAGTGACTCTAGCAATGACTGACTCTAAGTGGGCTAACAGTGTTCTCTAGAACATCTTGGACACTGTCGGTAGCAAACTGATCGGTCGGTAGCTGGAGGGGTAAGCTGGGTACTTCACCTTTTTCAAAATGCAAATAATATTTGATTTGCTTCTTTCCACTGTTGCGGGAAGTAGCAAAGATTAATGCATAAATTAAATATTTTTGTTAGATGGTAGATCTATTCGGAAGTCGACAAAGCATAGCGGGCGTAACGGGATCGTGTCCAGCAGCTTTGCTGATGTTAATACGACGGAGTTGCTACTCTACATCTTTAGGGGTAATAACAGGCAGATTTTCCTGTTCTTCGTTTCCCCCCGATCCTACCGCTACGGGTGGCCAAGGTCGTTATGGTGCGGACTCGTGAGCTCGTGACTCGCCTGGAGTTGGAATCTCGCCAGGACCTCCTCCCTGACTGGGTTTTTCCCTCAGGTTTTCCTCAGTCTTCATAAATGGCAAATGACGGGGCGGTACCCTGAACTTAGGCCAGGATGGATTCCTTCCTTAAAAATAAATCCTTTCCCATTATATCATTTCATCTCATGTATCATCAGTGTCCATCGCCTGTGGTGTCTCTGTAGCGAAAACGGGCGTTAAACACCATTCATTCATTCATTCATTCATTCATTCATTACCCCTGATCCTCGTTAAGAAAGCAACGGACTGTTCTAATAATCCGTCTCCCTTCAGGATCTTCCCATGAGTCATCAACCGGTTGTTTTGTTTTTCTAGTTCATCTGCCAGCGCAGTGACTTCTGGGGTGTAAACTAATCGACGCCTAATTCCATGAATGGGGTTAGAATGTGTCTCATTATCACCTCGCTGTTTACGGATTAGTTTCAATGGGGTCTTGATCTTTTAAAGTCAGATTATTAGGTTTGTATTCCCAGATCTCCCCACGGTTTTGCCTGATTAGGCATTGCACCCTGGATCGAAAAGCTTTGTACACCCTGCGCAGCGCTGGGTGATACTGATGACACTACATCATCTGCGCAGAGCGAAAACACTTGCGCGTTTCATGGAAATGTAGCGGTAATGCATTAGGATTATTAACGTCTGCCGGAAATCTGTATGTGTGTTGCTTGACTTAATTTTTTACTAAGAATTTAGTTATTGATGAATTCGATTCTGTTGCTGTCTTAATAATGGGATTGAGGTGGAATGCTTGATCTATGACTGTAATTGCAGCTTCTCAATCTGTCTCATAAAGCTAGTTCTGAGTTCTACCTGACAAGCAGGTTAGAAGTTTGCCCACTACTGGATCATAATCAGAATTTAAATTATTTATTGTTTCAAAGTCTATATAATACGGAATGTGTCTGGTAATTATAATATCACATACACTGGATCTACCAATCCTAGGATTCAACATGGGAATTCTTGGTCCCTGTTCCTCAAGTGAAACATAATAAAATTTACAAACTATTGACCTTTAGGATTTACTGCTACGTAATTCCATTGTTTATGCTTGGCATTAAAATCACCCGCTAATAAACACTTTGGAAATGCGCGCAACACGCTCTGAAAGTCCACTTTAATCAACAGAACTTTAGGTGGATAATAGTCAGCAATCAGAGCAGTTTCTATATCCCCAGTGCTTGCCACAATTGTAACTGCCTCCAATTGAGTATTTTGGGGCAGTGGGGCAAAGTTATGCATTAGGTATGAGCGAATTAAAATAGCTACACCACCTTTTGGTCTTCCAATTCTATCTTTCCTGAGTGTTGTAAAACCTGGAAGCAGAAAGGTTATTCTCGGAGTAAGGTGTGTCTCTTAAATTAGTAACTCATCAAGTTTGTGCTGTACCACAATCTCGAATACGCCCTGTTTTTGATTTCTAACCCCATTCTCATTGAAATATGCAAATCGAAATGATCTGGGGTAATCGTGTATCATCACGGATAAATTGAGCAGCGTTCGGACGCCTTGAGAGAGCGACGCAAGCTTTAATGTAGGATCACAGTCATTGTATACTGTTGCCTGTTGCAAGGATTTGACGCAGAATAGGAAGGGAGTGTGTTCTACTATTTTAGCTAGCCATTCTAATAGTTTGGCGTAATCCGATAAGGCATCCACAGACATAACGTCTGTTATTGTATTCGGCAGTGTAAAATCACTCGATTCTCTGCTGGCCCCTGTGCGGCCTTTGTTCCAATATATGAGACACTAGTCTCAGGCCTCTGCACATGTCTTTGACCGTCACGGGTGGTCGAGATTGTTAAGGCGCGGACTCGTGAGCGGAATGTTTGGGGTTCGAATCCCGCCTGAGCTCTCTCTGACTGAGGTTTTTTCCAGGTTTCCTCAGTTCTCATAAATGGCAAATGCCGTGGAGGTACTCTAAACTTAGGCCTGGAACGCTTCCTTCCTTAAAAGAATCCTTTACCCATATTTCATTTCATCTTATGTATCGCCAGTGTCGACTGCCTGTGGTGCCCCAGTAGTAAACCGGACGTTAAACACTATTGAAAACACACACACGTACACATCTCTTTGAGTAGCGATACGCTCTATAGTTGGTGTTGGGTTTCGGAAATTTAGCAGGGGATGAGGAGCCAGATTTTTGTGTCCTGCGCTGTCTCGCCTTTTCTGATTTCAGCGTTGGGTCAAGGGGATGAGCCTAAGCTGAAGTGTTCTTTGTCAAAACTGGCCGTTGCTTCTTGGGCGTCGATGGATTTGGAGGTTGATTATTCTGCTGAATTGTTTTTGTTTTCTTTGGAGTAGCTGGCACTTTAAATTAAGGCTGTTGTTGCGAGAGAGCTGGTTTTGAGCTTCTTGTATTCTTTCAGCTATCTGTGAGTTCCTTTGAATCACGGGTGCCTCCGTCAGGGCTCTGTGGTCAGCAATGAGCCGTAGTCTCTTTCAAGGTTCTTTTGTAAATGACCATGTGTGCACCCTTCTACAGGTAAGTTGGTGGTCCATTTGGTTTACGCAGAGTTCTCGTGCAGTTGGTGCTAGTGTGCGTTATAAGCACCGAAAACATTGCGTAGGCCCAGTCTTCTCATGAGCCGCCTCCCATCGGCTATGTGTGCAAAGTAGGGCACAAATTCCATTTAATTGACATTGTTGTCTTAGTGTGGCGGCCTCTACAACAAAATATAAAGGCATGGGGATCTTTTGGTCTGATTTCCCTGTTTCTCCTGGCACAGTCTTTATCATTTGATGAACCTGGGTTACTTTAATACCCATACTCTTTATGGCACGTGCAATTTCATCAGCGGTGGTTTCTGGATCGGATCCACGTAGATGTTCTGTAGTTTTCTTCACACGTGTGATGTCCTGTGTTCTCCTGTTTGAGAAAAGCTACCACAGCTTTATGACGTTCTTTGCTGTAAGTTGGCATCCTTATCTCTCTGCGGCCTCTCACGCCTCAATAGCAATGTCTGTAAAGACTGCTAGTTCTTTAATCACCGTTCTATAGTTGGTGAAAGTATCTGCAAAGATCAGCGGGATCTTGTCTCTTTTCGTAGCCTCACGCTGCGGCTCCATAGGAGGGGGGATTGGGTTGATTGAGGCGGGGAATCTGAAACACGCCTTCTCTTTTTGTGTGATGGTACATGAACCTGTTAGTGTCACTAGTTGCAGATGTACGTGGTTCCCTGCTGGGAACGTTGTCCTTATCTTCTGGGCAGCTGCTATAGCTGCGGGTCTGCGGTTAAGTAGCAGTATCCATATTGAGCTTGTTGCTCATCACGGATAATGGAAGTTTTCAGGTGGCTCGAAGGAGTCGAAACAAGTTATAACATCATGCTCACACCATTTATTAAAACTCTTTCATCTCACTGCAAAGGGATTCATCCGTTCTTCCGAATCTTTCCTTTCATTGTTAAGCCTTATTGTCACACATGGTGGTATATTAGGGAAAATTGCACAGAATAAATGTTTTCCCTAACCACAGATTTTCGTATGAAATGTTTAATACAACTGCAATTTCATTATTAATTTCAAAATTTGCACGGTTTATACTGTTTATCTACTACTCCTTTAATGGTTGCTGTTTAAATTTAAATATGATAGTATGCGGTACTGTGCTATAATTACAGCCCCAACTGGGCACAAAACAACAGCGATCTATGTTATACTAAACACTTTCTATTACACAAGTTCTAGTGTAAGTACGCTAAACCAATATTCATTAAATAAAAAAACAAAAGAGCTAACACCTTACTGTTGATTTACTTCCAACTATAAACCACACTGCAACGATCGAAATAAAGAAACACTTGTGATTAACAGGAGCAACATTACCGCCATTTTGCCTAATATCGATACTCGCATTTTGGTTTAAGGAATCGAGTGGGTCTTGATCCATGCTAACATTAGTACTTATTCAGTGATGCTAACAGTTAACAACATAATCGATAGCAAAATACCCTGTACTGGGTGCTCATAAACAATATTGATTTTGATTTATTTACGAACGCTCTTTAACATCTCAGGTCATCAGCGTCCCATTCAAATAAGGGCGTGAAATGGCCGACAAATTTTGCTCAGACGCCTCTTTATTCAGGCTTGAGGTTGAGGTACTTTATCGTGCCGTAAATGTACGACACGAAACCCACGGCTTTATTGCATTTCCGAAGGAAGTCAAGACTTGGGATTTTTATGCCGGAAATAAATCCATCGGTCCTGGCAGGGATCGAATCCGCGATTTTGGGTTTAGGAGACAAGTATGATTACCACTACACCACAAGGACCGACTCATACACAATAGTATGGGTTTAATAATATTTCTCGGTTTTTGGAACCCTGATCTACTAACCTGCGCCCTCAAAATGCAAAACTAGATTTTTAACTGCGCTAAATACAATAAAAATGCAATTAGTAATCAATTCATATAGATACAAACTAACCTAAACCAAATCTTGGAGTCACTTCTGGAAACCGGAGGACTCAGTGATTTACTTCGGCTAGCTACGGCCTAACTGCTCCACTAACCTATTCGTAAGTATAAACCAGCATCTACTCAAGAGCGACCACATTTACCAGGCCCCAATACGGTAAAAATGGCGTACGAAGTCGCCCTACTATTGCCAGTAGCAAACACGAAATTTTGCGCAGTATTACGTTTACAAAATAACATAATTTATCATTAGAAAATATTTCAGTGGTTTTTAAAAATCTGAAATTGTTTAAAAACAATATTTCTTTTATGTAAAATAAATATAAAATAATATGTATGTTAAGTTTTTCCATAGGTATGCACAACTCTTTATAAAATGCACTAACTTCCAAATTACCGCACACCTTAAAACTAATTGACATAGGTGGGAAGCATTATGTTTATCATAATTCGTTTAAATGAAAATATCATAGTCTTCCTTGGCAATAATTATAAACGAGTATACCTGACTTACTTTAACCTTACTTGCAAGAAGTCAAAACATAACATGCTGCTCACACCATTCATTAAAACTCTCTTCATCGCGCTCCAAAACCCGTTTTGTTCATTCTTTCGGATCTTTCTTTTATTGCTAACCCTCCTGTCACATATGGTAGATTAGTGAAACCTGCACAAGGAAAATGTGCTTCCTAACCATTATTTTTGGTACCAAATGTTTAATACATACTAATCACTACATTGTCGTCATTAACTGCAAAATTTGCACTGTGTATACTGCTTATCCACTGCTTTAATTACTGCTATTTAGGAAATGTAAATATGGCATACGGTGTAGTGGCATAGTTAAAACATAAGAGCAGCCCATGTTATATCAACACTAAAGTTCCTGGTGTGCTTTCTTTAAATCAATATTAACTCAATAAAAACAACAGAAATAACACGCTACTGTTGACTTACTTCCAACTATAAATCACACAATAAACTAGTTAACTGAAATGAACCAATTAGCCATGTAATTAACACATGAGCCACATTTTGTCTTCTTTTGGTACCTGCAGGGTCTGGTAAATATATTTGGTTTTGATCTACTCCTCTACCCAGACCCCAATACAATTATCGATAGGCAGAAAATGGTGACAATCCCGCTTTTTCATTTCACTTCATTTCTTTATTTGCCCAAAGCATACATATACAGGTAGCACTGTCAATACAAGTATGGCATTCATAACAAGTTTATATAAAAAAAAATAGAAAGTGGCTTCTAAGTCAAAATATAAACAGATTTGTTTCAATACATTCTGAACAAACATTAAAAATAATTATTTTACACATTTACATTTTTCATATATACATACACACACTGTGCTATATCATCTAGCATTCTGTGCATTGCATGATTTATAAGGACCAATAAACAAACAAATAAACGTGAATTATTTCACATTTTGAGAGCATAGATCTTTAACTATATCTTGTTTCTTTGACTGAATAAAATGCTTGCTCTATTTAGTAATTTTAAATTTCTCTTGGTTTTAATGTATCCCCAATTTTATTAGTTATATCATTTGGCAATAGACTGTAACATATCGCTCCATTGTTTTTATTTCCCTGTTCCAAAACGATCCATTTAGAATGGTTTGTAAATAGTTATATATGTTTCTAGTGTCATGTGTATGTATTTTGCATCCAGTTTTACTTCCTTTGTGGTGAGTAAGAATTTGATATGGAATAACAAAAATGTTAGAATTTTTAATCCTCTAAAGTTATTTCTGCATGCGTCTGATATTTTTAATTATTCTTATTGCTTTCTTTTGTTGTTTACGTACATGTTTCATTTCCTTTTTGCTGGTATTGTCCTACAAAATTATATAATAATTTAGATAGTAGCTGACTAGTTCATAGTACACTTGTATGATGACCTTCAAATCCATAATTTGTTATACTTGTCTTAATCTCATACATTCTTCTTAATTGTTATGTTTTAATTTTTTAGTATTTCATTTATGTGTGTGCCAGTTTATATTTTTATCAATGTTGACTCCTAGAAATTTTGTATTTTCATTTTAATATTGTTACTCCCTGTGCAGCTCATATTAAATTCCATCGATACAGTTTTTATAACATTTAAGGCCATGCTAAGGCATTTTAGATACATTTGTACATTCCAATTACATTTTTACAGAACTTTCCTATTTCATTTGAGAAGCCATCAGGGAAATGTATGTTTTTTTTTAGCTCATTTATATGCTTGATAACATCATTAATTTTTATGTTTGTTAATACAGTCGACTTTGAAATGCCCTAATTAGAAGTTTTTGCTGGTGGTAATTTATTGCTCCCAGTTATTGCTGTTTGGTTTACAATATTTATATAATGTTCATTTAACAAATTGACGCGAATTTGTGGTTTCTCTATATAACATCCATTTTGTTGAAAATAAATGTTTTCAACAGTATTTTAATCTCTCCTTTTCAAAACGGCATCATCAAAACAATACATTCAAGAAAAGTTGCAAAAACTATCCTGCGTTGTGTAATTAAAAAAATGGCCATATTGGTATTGGTATTATATTACCATAGATGATAACATTGTATTTTTATAACATTTATATAACATAAATAATAATCAAAGTTATTTGCGGCTGTGCTATAAATGCCTAAAATCAAAGACTTATGCCCATTTGGAAAAATGGAAATTTGTTTTGAAAGTACTGCAGCTATATTACACATTATATGAACAGTACAAACTTTAAATACACTAAATATCAGCAAAGCATCTTTTTATAAATAGTTTCTGTTAATACACAACAAATCATTCACTACATAGCTTAAGCATTAATGTTTTCCCTGTCTCTCTCCTTGTTTATTCATCATTTCCATTCTCTATAGGTGGCCATAGCGGGATTTCCTCGTTGAATGTTATCTGCTAGAACATAATAAAGGAGCTTTATATGTCTTTGAGTTTATTTCGTTTGATGGGAACCTTGCCCAGAGGATACGTAGGGATCCGATGGCAGCACTAGATTACGTTGAAAACGAGAATTGGAAGGTCTGAATGTGTTAATAAAAGTATAAGCTCTCTGGTCTGAATTAAAAATAAATTGTTGAAACGATTATATAAGGAATCCATTGTACGACCTGTTGTTTTTCGAGACAAAGAAGTTTTGTAGTAGTTGTTTATGATTGCAGATGAATCATGAATATATATAATAATTACCTAGCGGAATTTACTGCTAAATACAATGGGCCAATTGCTAAAATGAAGCTTGAACCACGGCCATGGCTTAAAACTACGTTTCGGTTGCTAAAACAACCGGATGGGGTAGGGTCTAGGTTTAAAGCTGCGACGAAATGCAGGCGCTAGGGCAAATTAACGATTACCAAAAAGAAATAAATGTCCTTTGAGCCGTAAATCCGAGAATCGGAGTACTCGGAGATAGGAATAATCCTATGGAAATGTTCAAATATCGATTTAGAAGAGGATTTTGCTTCAACAAAAGCCCTATGTTAGACTTGACGGAAGAGTTAAGGCATAATCTACAACGGGGTGCAAGATGTGCATGCTTATCAGTTTTAATGCAAGTTCTTATTGCTCTGGGTAAGTAAAGTAATTTTTCAGTATACTACTTTTTAATTTGCATAAATAATAAAATATAATTTAATGTTTTACTAATGTACCTTGCTAATAACATTTTGCTATGTAATTGAAAATTTTATATTAAACGGCTGTACAAGTAATGTAAGTGATACTTCATTTTCTAGGTTTTATGCAAGTGGAAGATTCCACATTATAACAGCAGATTTTTATTTGGAATACATGAGAATACAGCTTGGGTTGCTAATTGAGTTTCAAGGGAAATAGCAACTTTGAAACCGAGATATGTGTACTTTCTGAGAAAAGAACAAACCCCTACTTTAAAGAATGATTTCCTCTCTCTCTCTCTCTCTCTCTCTCTCTCTCTCTCTCTCTCTCTCACACACACACACACACACACACACACACACACACAGGTAGTCTTTATAGTTTATAAATCATCTTAGTAATTTTCAACATAAAATATTATTACAGCAATATAATTGTCTTTTGGCTCTAACCTTATTCTTTTATACTTATGGGTTTTAACAAAATTGTAAATGCCTACATTTATAGGGTAAAGTTAAAGGTCACAGTTGCGCCAAATCTTGACTACAAAACATGTACATCAATTATAAATTATAGTAATTGCAAATGCAATGTGTGTACACGGCTATTCTTTTTATAGTAATATTTTAAGTTTTTTTTTTCTCCAGAGATAACTTCCCAAGTATTATTAATGCAATAGATTGCACTAATATCAAAATTGTATTTCCAGGCTATCATTAAGCACAGCAATTTTTCAACAGGAAATAGTTTTATTCTATAAACTATCAGGCTACTTGTTACCATTTACAGAACTTTAATAAAGGCAATTGATAAACATTTACTCGTGATATGATTGCTTGTTTTTTGGGGAGTTTGATGTTTTGCATTGTTGCAATAGAGATTCAAGATATATCAATACTTTTAATGTCATCTTTAGCATAGTATGGGACCAGCCTTGATGACATTTTTCCTGGAACTGAGATTGCAGTTATCCAGCAACTTATTTATGTCATGCAAGGAATGAGATATGTCAAGAGTTTGCTTAGGAAAAGGCAATTTTTCAAGTATTACATTTAGTACTAACATAGATTGGATGTAGAAATGAGAGTAAATGATTTATTTGCTTATTATTTATTTATTAATTCTTAATTTTCTCAATATGATGAGAAACAGAAAGTGTTGTCTCTACTTAATTTCCACAAGAAAGTAGCAGTAGTAATGCTGGAGAATTGTCAGGTATATCAGTGTTACTGTTTACATGAAAGTAATAACTGTGTACACTTAGAAATCAGGGATGGGGTGCAGTTATTAACACTTTCTCCACATTTTATAGTCCCTATAAACAGCACAGTTTTGTTACTATTGCACTTCTCATTAGTTAAGCAGCAGTACTTAAACAATGTAGATGTGGGACCAAAAATACCATTAATGGAATTAAACTGATGCATTAGCAAAGAATTTTTTACAGTTTTTAACAGAGAGCTAGTTTTTATCATACTCTACATTTGTAAAGTAGGTAATTGCAGAATCATATGCGTGTTGTGTGGGCCTTGTCTTTAGATGTCATTTCTGTTATCAGAAAAATTACTGACTTGGTGTGGAACAAAACCCTGAGCTAAAATAAAAATTTAAAATACAAATATGTTATTTTCAGGTTATTCATGATGCGGATTTAGCATAAACATTGTTGCACAATGGCCAGACTCAACTCATGATAAGCCATGTTTTCAGAAATTTTAGCATTAAGAATATTCTGGAACAAGGGAGATATGATGAACATCTAATTAGAGACAGTGGGTATGCATGCAAACATTACATGTTAACCCCTGTCCTGCAGGAACATAGTGCTGCTGAAAGATGTATAATGCTGGTATCACCAAGCAAGAAATTCAATGGTTGGGGATCTGGAAAAGAAGATTTCCATGCCTGCAGTATGCCCTCAGAACAAAAATTCCAACAAGCTGACTGATCATCATTGCTACAAGTGTTCTACACAATTATGCAAACTGCAGAGAAGAGCCTGAATTTAATGATGAACCAACCACTACCTGATCCTGAAGTTGATAACCCTGCACGAGATGAGAGGGGACAAAGTAGCTGGGCTAAACTAGAGGAATCACATCTTCAATATGTATTTTACTTAGTATCCTTTGGCTGTAAGTACTTTTAAATTTCTTTGTTATATTGTATTGCAGTTCAGGAGAACTGAAAACATTCTATATTAACTTATACAACATTAATAAAGTTACAACAAATTTTAACGATGTCATTTATTTAACTCCTTTTCCAACAGCAGCAACTTCAACTGTTCCTGCTCTATTTTAATTTTACATATTTTTTCTGCAAGCTCTGTTTTAAGTTATAATGTTTTAAACGAAACATTTCCTTGTGTTTTTCCTCTGCCATTTTCTACAGCCTCTTCCATACTTCTTAGTATCCTCCTGAAAAAAGAAAACAAGAAAGTCACATATTCACTTTTTATATAAAGTAAGTTGAGTACGTTGAGACATAGGATGTTAAAATTAAAGGAATGTCTAATAAATCTAAATATATCATTAAAAGGGATCTACTGTCAATCTAAACTTCTTTCCTGTTTAAAAAAATGGCATTGTGACTATTACTGTTAGTGATAATTAAGTGAAACATGAAACTTTAAAAAATGTCTGACTCACTCTTAAAAATCTTTATATATAAGCTTAATCCTCTGGTCCTCTTTATTTCAATCATTCTTGAAATGAATTCTTTACATTTCATTGTCTATTTACTATCTCTTTTGTATTGCATCATTCTGTTACAGTTGACAATTATGTAGAAATATAGGGCAGTTATAAATGAAGATTTGCAAACCTGTCTTATGGTCAGCAGCCCTACATAAAGTAAAATATGTTTAAGGAAGATTATGAATGAGTTTTACAATGGATAATTCATAAATAACCTATTCCATGTTATCATAACTAAAAATCAAGATATACTACTATTTTAAAATATTGATTGCATTCTGGACATCAAGTTCTACAAAATCCCCAAAGAGGGCATACATACTGAGATAAGGCTAGACTATCCAGCAATAGATGGCCCCCCCCACCCCGTCACCTCTATTTGATAAATCTACTATACAAGTCATGCTGGGCCTTCGACTGTATTTTTGGTGGGTGACTGGCTATCTATGTTACACACAGCACACTATTTCAAATAGTCAATAAATATTAACACATTAATATTGAGCAGGCTCAGACTTGCAGTTTACCACCATATATTCCTAAAATTGATACAAAATAGGAATGTCACCAAGGATAAAAATCCTAAACACCATATCAAAACCCTAGAGTATATGCATGTACATTTTGAAGATGTCTTTGATATAACAATTTAGTAGGTATTTTAGTTCTAAATAGAATAAATTTACATACATTTTACTCTTGCTGGAGCTCTCATGAAAGATTTCATCGAATTATGCATCTTGCCTCATAGGAGCTATATTGACAATTTTGTTTCCAGAGCCTTCTTAAAATATAAAATATTTTTATTTCATTCATTATCAACATACATTTTAAATTAATAAAATCATATGATATATGTCGTACTAAACACTCGTATTGCTTTACTTGCTTTTCAAGTAAGTGAAGCAATACGAGTGTTTAGTACGACATATATCACATGATTTTATTCATATCACTTGGCTTTACTGTGTTAGTTCCATATATATTTTTTAAAAAACAAGTTTCTTTTTTAAAAAATGTTTTAATACATTTTAAATTTTAAATATAGCAACAAATACATTTAATTTTCATTTGCTTACCACTTTATAATATCTGAATATTGGATGTGACAGTCGCCTACCATTTGAGTTTTTGCATATTGTTATGATGAAGTGCACTTGTACTAATGGGCTCTATAACAAGTTTTAGTTTTCAAGTACTTATGCAAAGTGTTGTTACAATGCGTTATTTCATTTATTCTGGGAAATATGGGCAAGTAAAGCGGAACATATTTTATAGCCTAGACCTGCTCTTTGGAATGCACATTATTTAAAAATTTATGAATATGTAATGAACCTAGTTGTTTGATTGCTGCTATCTATGTCACATTTTAAGCTAAGTTTCAGCTGTAATGGTTCTCCCATTCATATATTGCTAGCTGGAATTGATACCAATTATAACTGTGACTTACATGAAATGTAGTACCATTATCATCCATTATATCTGAAAGGGGTTCAAAATTACCCTCATTCATTGTTGCAATAATTTCTTTAGATTTCCTAAGTGGGGATGCTGCTGAACCTCCTCCAGTTTCTTTTCTTTGGTTCTTCTTATCTATCTCTGATTTTGTTTTAATTTTAATCTTTTCCATAAACTGTGTGTTGTGTTGTAATTAATAAAAACAATTAATGTCGTGCAGCTTTCAGTAAAGTTGTTAAACATTCTATACTTAATTATTTTTGTTGGTTATATATAAGGCTGGTTCTACCTTGAACTGCTTCTATTGCAATTCTTAAGATGAAAATGAATGAAACTTCGTTTAAAATAAGTTTTCACAAAGTGAGTATGCCCATTATGAAACAGTGGTGTTTCAATAAAATATATTTTGTTCAATTTAACCTTTCAGTAGTCCAATTTCACTGCCATCCCCAAGTTTAGCTATAAGTTACTTTTGTATTATGACCCATGCAGCCTTATTATTATTTATTTATTTTTTTGTTAAATACCTCTACTGTATAGCTGCTGTCAGCTAAAACTGGATGCTTACGGCATTTTCCGCCAAGAGCAGCTTTTCACTTTCGGTGAACTTCGACATTTTTACCTGGAAATATATTATAAACCTTTAGCAAACATATCATTAAGTAGTTCTCTCAAAAGTTTCACAAATAAATATGTGCCCCCCCGCTCTCTCTCTCTCTCTCTCTCTCTCTCTCTCACGCACGCACGCACAGAGTTAGTATCACAGCTTTCAGCAAAGTTAGATATTTTGTATACCTAAGTTACTTTTAAAAATACTGCAACTGCTACCTACACAGTAGCAAAAATAAACCTAATGTAAGTGAAATTGCCGAAATATTTTATTTTTTAAACCAATGGTAGCACTTGGCTCATTACTTTACCTTTACCGAGCAATTTCCTTCCTAATCTATAAGAAAACTAATGTTATCGATCAGTTTTTAACTAACACATGCACTGAATTACCACTAATCCTAATTTTGTCTCTTGTTTAGTTTCGCTATTACAAATACAGCAATCTATAACAAAACCTCAACATTTTTCCTCACTTTTCAAGCTACAGAAATCAGTTCCGTTTACAACATGATCTCAACTTACAAGTTTAGCAAATTTACAGCCAAGTTTAGCAAATTTACAGTCGAATTGCCGCCACACGACTGGTTTGGAATTACTTCCCCAGAATGGTCCCAAAAATAACATTTTTAATGTTTACTTACCAGAAGGCTGTTACACTCTGCAGAGCTTCTACTTGTTTCCATGCTTCCATCACAAGTTCGTTCGTCTTGTTCTTCCTTGTTTCGTGGCAAATTTCCATTCGAATTTTTCTCTTATTTTTTGATTAGTCATCGAGAAGTTTACCCATAGCTTCTAAGAACACAATTTAATTTCCTGATAGCGGTCTATATATATATATACCAGAATAATAACATTTCTTTCCTTATTTGATTTTATTTCCACAGCAGTCAATTCACAATGCATTTCTTAACAATACTCTGCACATTTTATTGTGTTTATTTTTCGGTGTTTGTCTACATATAAACTCCATTAATGTTCTTTTCCTCACAAAAATATGCAGCTAACATGTACCCTTCATAGTTATTGGCTGCCATTTCCATTTTCCTTAAAGTGTTAAGTAAAAAGAATTACATTTGGATCTAGCTCTTTTACACTTAAGTCCAATACTGTCGTATCCCGGTGCCGGCTAGGACCGAGCGGAAGCCAAGGGACGTTTGAATGGCCGAACGATAAGGCGGAGGATGCGAGGATAGTTTGGTTATTTAAGTATCAAAACACAACCTCGATTTCTTTCTAGTAAGAGTTTATGCACAGAAGAATAATGAAAGAGATAATATATATCAAGTTAGAAGTTTCACTTAGAAATTTTAAGTACCAAGGAGAGGATTCAGGATGTAATAGTGTTGAAGTAACAAAGGAGTATGAAGGTAAGGAAGCTCTGGCACTTAGAGTCGTATAATTTTACGTCTATGTTATGTTGTGTCCCCAAGCGATTATTTCTGGAGTGTTATGTAGTCCTTCGAGCAACTATGATGACACGGAGCAGACATATAAATAATTAAATTGTTTATTTCAGAAAGCAGTCAAGCATCAAGTTTGCCAGTTTCGGTAAAAAAAAGTCTAGTATCAGACTAAATGTTTTACTCTTTTTTTTTTTTTTTTTTTTTGCTGAAAGTAGTATATATTTAAATACTTTTTATTCAAATATATTTATTTTGTGCTTTTCACTTTTGCTGTAAAAAAAAAAAAACTAAAATGTTTCCCACTTAACTGGTTTCTGCTATAAACCAGTGGTGCAAACATAATTTTATGGCTTAATTCTACAATTTTTGAGGATTTTGTCATAAAACCCATACTTGTGGAAAGAAAATGTTAGTATTTAGGTTTATTCTACATTGCTAATACAGAGATGATTAAAAGGATGAAATCAACAATGTCTACTCATGACAGGAGTTAATCAATTCTCATAAACATACTCTTAAGTATATTTGCCTCTGTAGTAGACCATTGTAAAACGGGATCACATCCACCAGATTTTAGGGCATTTAGGTCTTGTATCTTCTTGATATTGATGAGAACCTAAAACAGTAACGAAAAATTTAGGGTTCAGACCGAAACGTGAATGAAGAGTGTCCAAAAATATTTAGGCTATAATATATTTTAGATTTGTGATAAAAATTTGAATGGATGAATATTATTAAGTAATATTTTGGTAAGTAAACATAATAAATTATATTTATAAACTTACTTTTCCGGAAGGGTACGCCATCTGGGTGGGTAAATCAGAACTACGATCTGTTTTCAGCAGAGTGAAAATTGATTGAATGATTCCAGGAGTTTTCTCGTAACAAAATTCTTTGTATGTCGATATCTTCAAACTCTCATTTTAGTCTTTATGAACACCTCTACCAGAGGTTTCGTCTGAGTTATTAAGCATTTTGTATGAATGAGGACACCATGTTTTTAAACTTCTGACATCTTGGGAGGTATCTTTGTGAACAGTAAAACGATTTTCCTTCAGTATAAGTTCCATATATTCCTCTGGAGTGTAAATATAATAAACCTTTTTCTGCTGATGCCTTATAGTCCCAAAGTCTTGCGCACAGTGAGTACGAACAGGAAAGTTATGGGTGATACTGTCAAATCGCCCTTTGTTACAAAGGTTCATGAAAAATCTAACTTCTGTGCGATTCTTATTTTGTCCTGATGGACCATCAATATAAAGGATCGGTTTTTTTTACCATATTTGGTAACAAAAGCACAAAATATACCAACAGTTTACTGCAGAAACCAGCCAAGCAGTGTCACTTGACTGGTTTCTGACCTAAATACGAAATTCAACGTTACGCTTGACAGAACGGTGTTTAATATGTGCACTAAAACGGGTTTATACCGTCATAGAATCATATCCCGCCACTAACTCTTTTTTTTATTATTATTTTGGCGCTTGGCTGTTTCGGAAATAAAGATTCGATTAAGAGCGTCTAGCTGTACTTGCCAAATGTTTATAAATAGTAGGCAATAGTAGGATCTGGGCATTAATGTGTGGCTATCCAATTATCCTGCAAATTAAATATGTGAACAAATTTAGTTATTTCTACTCGTAAGAGAGACCCAAAAGGACATGGAGGTTATATCTTACCTCTCTTCCCTTGTAAAACACTTAAAGTAGTTAATATATCTTACGGAGGGATAAAACTGTACATTGGAATAATAAACATGCGAGAAAACTGGATAAGAAGGAAATGTACAAAATTCGGAGAGGTTAAAGGGCTAAATGGAAAAAAAAAAAAAAATGTTCTGGGATTTTGAGGAAAAATTGGATAGAAGACATGTACTGAGGGATAAAAGGGATTCTTCTACTTCCTTCAAAACATTGGTGAAAAATGATATGCTTGGATGAAGCAGTGGTGTCAATGGCGTATGGTGTATGCGACACCTCCCCCCCCCTAAAATTGGATAAGGACATCAGGGTGTTCTTTTTCCTGAGTAAAAGAAATATCTCGGTTGACTTTTGCAAAGTACAGAAAGTTCAGTACATTACTTGGAAATACATTACATTAGCATATATTCACATTATTTGAGTACATTTTTTAAAAAATATTAAATCATTATATCATATGAATACCTTATCGAATACATTGTACCATATCATTAGTTGATTATATTTCTTTTTTTATTTAAAACTGCATAATTATATTATAACTTTACATATTTCACCATTATTTATTTCATTTGGATACATTACATCATTATTTTATTTGGATAAATTGCAGCATTTGGATCTACAACACATTGTTATATTTTTTTTCCAATATATATGAGCATTTTATTCGGAGCTACAGGTGTTAACGTTAGCCGTTGGTTTGTTCTTAGGGTTTAAGTTTACAAGCTCGGAACTTTCTGCGTCAGGCGAGGGTTAAGCCTTGGTGTTGCAGCTGCGATTTCCTAGTTTAAATGTACATTCCTATTCTTAATTATAATGGAGGTGCAATGGTTATTATCTTTCCACAATTTGGTAATATTTGAACACACTGTCTTACTACATGGGCAGCAACAGTAACATAATGCAACAGAACAAATTACAGCAATAGCAGTATTTGCATAAGAATATATAGAAATGATATTTGTTCTAGCAATTTCTGTTGATACTCATCATTGAGTCTCTCTACCGCCTCCCCCTTGTGGCCTGGGTACTCAAATCGTCCACGTGTCTCATAATATTTTGAAGAGGTGTATCCAACTTCAGCTCCTCGAAATTTACCATTCCTTCCTGAGTTTCACAGCTGTCAAATTCTAAATCTAATGGAAGTACGGTGTCTTTATTGAAATTATTTGTCATAACGGAACCTTGACGATGTATTGACATAGGAACTATCTGATACATGTTATATTTAAGATGACTGGTTAAAGGTAGGCGAATTACATGTATTAATAAGTTTTCCGTTACAAAAACCTGTAGGTTGGAAATCTTTAACATACGCCAGGCTGAAGGGAATAATTAAAGATGATTCACTTGGAATTAATGATTGACATTCCATTAGAGATTTCACAATTTCAGAAGTTGATATTATGTAAGACTTTATTATGCCCTTCTGTGCATTCAAAACTGCATTTATTTCCATTTCATAATATTCCTTACATTCTAGGCGAAGAGCATGCCTTCCATGTTCGCCGTCAGTGACGTGGCTGTGAAAACTTCTCTTAAAACTTCATCAACTTGCCTTATGTGTCTGGCGACCTTGGTTATATTGACTGAGAGGGCCTTTTAATTTTATTTCACATCTTTTATTGTGCTGTTCATAGTATTTAGGGTTTACTTGGCAATGGTCATTTGCTCCTTAGCTAACTTCAAAACATCTAATTGTCCCTCCTCTAAATGATTTATTCTATCTCTATAATAGGTTGCATCGTCTTCATCTAAAGTACCAAATAGTACCTTACTAAATTCTCCTATAAAATGTATTAGATATCGTTTCCTTCTATTCTGTGTCCTTTTTAGCTCTTAATTCCCTATATTCACCGAGTTGCTTAATCTTTCCATTTGAATATCTTGTGAACGGGGCGCAGCCTGTGTCCTTATAGTTATTTGCGTTCATCTGCTTATTAAAAATTTCGTTCGCTACCCTAGCATGTTCTTTAAGTCTACTCAAACCTTCATTATCCTGGTTAAATTCATATACGTTACCAAGATCCATTCTGTGTTAAAACATTTGCGCTTCTCCTTCCGTGTGATAATAGAGAACTGGAGACTGAGAATATTTCTCTATAGTAACATCTATTGTTGCAGTTATAGTCAACATCATTGTAAATATGAACAGATCTTTGGAACGTCATCTCTGCAATTAAAAAAAACTGACTTCAGTCTATTGCAATGTACTTTCATGATATTGTTTTTTTTTTTTTCTTATTTCTACATTTACTCCTTAAACTCTTATTACCTCATAATGTCCGAAACACTGAGATGACAACTTTTTACATCGCCCTCTCCTTATACTTTCATCAAAGATCTCCTACTGAGAATGAATGATCATTGACGGTTTTGTCAACTGTTCCTTATTTCTTTCATTACTGAATTTTAGGTTTTCTCTAACCTTAACATAACAAATCTGGAGTCCCGATTTCAGTTCCTGGAGATAGTTTTTATAATTGTAGCATATCTCTGGAGGTTGTTTTTGTAACAACCCGGGGATATTAGCCCTTCTTCCGAATATTAGTTCATGCGCTGCCAATCCTGTAGCGGTATATGTGGTGATACATTAAATACAAGCATATGGAAGTCATCCGTTTCCTTCCAATACAAAACAACGCATATATTGTATCTAAAACAAGGCACTTTCGCTCAAAGGCGCCGTTAGTTTGTAGGTGATAAGCCGTGGTGTTTATCTTTTGAATTTTTAGCAACTTACATGTTTTCCTAGAGAATTCGCTTACGAAATTGAATCCTAGATCTGTGAGAGCTATTTGCAGAATACCAAACTTCAGCTCGATTTTCTCTATGAAAACAAGAGCTATCGTCTCCGTGTCCTTTTCTACTATCGGACATACAAGTTTAAATTTTGAATGCTCGTCTTGAAATGTCAAGATATTTTTATTTCCTTCTTCATTCGGGGGTAGGGGACCTACTGTGTCTAAAGCGCATTTTCCCAAGACAACATCTGGAATATATGTGATTTCTAACGGCATTTTTGTTTTCTGCTGCTTAATTTTGTTCTTCTGACATATTTCACATTTGCGTGTATAATCCTCGGTGTCCCTTCTTTCTTGTGGACCATCTGGTAGTCGTATTCCTCTAGATGTATTCTTCAGCTCATGATTCTTGAGTTAGGGTGTTTAATGTTAAAGATCCACGATAAAGGGCGATGATCTGTAAAAACAGTAAACTTTCTACCTAATAATAGGTTTAATGCCGCGTTTTCTATGGTGGGTTAATTTTTCTCGGCTTTACTAAGTGATCTGCTTATATAGGGGCTTATCTTTGCCAATCTCTTCTTGACTGAGAACGGTGACAAGTGCTTCATTACTGGCGTCGGTTGTCAAGATAAAGGGGCTCGAAAAGTCCGGATACTGTAATAAAGGTTCCTTGGTCAATGTTTCCTTAAGCTCATTAAATGCTCTATCCTATAGTTCTGTCCAAGTGTATGGGATGTTTTTTTCAATAATTTATTTAGTGATGTGATTTTACCATAACTGGGAATAAATTTCCTGAAGGTGTCTGTCAGTCCCAGAAATTCTTTAAATTGTTGGTTAGTACTCGGTACGGGAATCAACATTGCTGTAATTTTTCTTTTTTCTCACTTCCCCGATTCAACAATTTTTTTTAGCGATTCTTCCTCTTTTTCTTGTACTATTTCTTCTAGGTTTACATCGTCAGGTCTTCCTCCCTTGGCATTTACTATACACGTTACGCAACAATTGTTCAAAGCTTGTTTTTTTAAGGTTTCTGCCAAATATATTCCGGGCATAATTCCTTGCTTCGTAATTATGCCTACCTTATTTTTTCCTGCATAAACTTCTCTTTTCTTCTACCAGCAGTCTAGTCACTATTTCTATCTGCACTACACGGGAGGCTGCATCTATCTGCTGCGTCGGTCCTGATGGTGTAGTGGCTACCATACTGGCCTCCTAAACCCAAGATCGCGGGCTCGATCCCGGCCAGGACCGATGGATTTTTTCGGGCGTAAAAATCCTAAGTATTGCTTCCTTCGGAAGGGAAGTAAAGCCGTGGGTCCCGTGTCGTACATTTACGGCACGAAAAAGAACCTCAAGCCTTAAAGAGAGGCCTCTGAGCAAAATTTGTCGGCCGTTTCACGCCCTGAGTTGAATGGGACGCTGATGACCTGAGATGTTAAAGAGCGTCCATAAATAAATCAATCAATTATCTATCTGCAGTCTCTTCTAGTGGGAGGTCGCCCTGGCGGCCTTACTTCTATCTCTGGACGAGAGGATAGCGCTCTCCACTTCAGAGCTAATTCAATGGCAGTGGGCAGGAGAATTCCTTCTCTTCGACTCTTTACTGCTGTTTGGATGTTTTCGCTGTTTAGACCCCATAAAAGTAACCTTGGCTACGTGGCTAATCAGATTCATCGCGTCAGGTAGACCATTATCTTCAAATATACTTTTGGGCTCCCCCTTAATCCTAGCTCCTAGACTGCATACATGAATTTTATATATTTTAATTACATTTAATTTATTTTTTATTAATAAACGTCTCAGACAGCACTTGCATAACTATCCATTAAAGAAATTGTGCACTTTCAAGTAAGAATTCACAAATAATTCAGACAAATGTCTCGTTTATGTCCAACATACACCAACATTTGGCATTTCACGCAATATGATGCTGTCTTTCTAACGTTAGATCTTGGGCAAATAGAACATTTTTCATTTAAGTTTTGCATTCAGAATGCGGTCTTCTTCTTCCTCATCCTCAGGTATGGCTGCCGCTCTCTTCATTGTAGCTCTTTGTTCATGAGACATATTCTTGTTCCGGAGCCTCTGCGCCTTATGTGTGTTACTACGTTGATAGCCAAGTTCTTGCAGATATTTTCTTCTTACAGTGCGATCTTTCTTGTTGGCAGTCTGGAACAAGGTCATGGAATTAACCCCGCGCTGAATGGAAAATTCTTGGGAAACTGTGGATAAATTACACCGTTTATTTTGTAAAAAAAAAAAAAAAAAAAAAAAAATTCTCGGCCTACCAATTTCGGCTGTAAAAGAAGTTGCCCAAAAAGAAATGGAAAGAACTACAAGAAAAAGTTTAATTATGCAGAGAGTTTTAAAATACTGGTATAGGATTCTAAACCTAAATGAAGATAATCTAGTAAAGCAATGTTGGATATATCAAGAATCATTTTTAAGCAAGGGGTGGTTGAATAGTTTAAAAATATTTTAGAGAGCAATGGATTAACGTATATATGGAGATAGAAACATTAAAGGTTTTTGGAAAGAGGCGAGAAGACTTTTTAAAGATATAGAGATACAAAAACTACTTAGTAATTTAACTGGGAAGATATCACTGGAATTTTATGTAAAGATGAAATGGGCGTGGTAAAGGGATATTTACATAGATAAAGCAAATAAGGAGGAAAGAGAGGGTATAGCATGGGTGAGAGCAGGCGTGTGGAAGTTAAAAGGTGAAAGAGAGGGTTTTACACAAGAGGAATGCCCATTATGTGGAGGGAAAGAAGACTTAGAACATATAGTGTTTGATTGTAAGGAAACTGAAAACTGGAGAAATGAACTCATTAACGTAAAAGTTAAAAGGGACAATAGAATAACAAAGAGAACATTCATAAAAGAGTGCAGGAGTGTGGGTCAGTATTTATTTAAAGTTAAACAGAAGAGGAAATGAACAGTGAAGAGAGAAGAAGAAAATTCACACATATAATAGTATATAGTCGATAAAATAATAGTATAGACAGAGTAAGTTTATATCATTCTGGTACCTGGGGTCGGGTCAGAGCCGGGTTCCCTGGAATTCCAGTACGTTGTGCTGATGAACCGGGGACTGGGGTCTGATGCAATAGAAGTGAATAATTGGTATTATGTTTATTTGGAGTTTAGATTAAGGCATTTGTATATCGTTAATTATTGTAAAACTTGTAATTGTTAGGTGTACATCTAAAATGGCGTGGTTCAGATATATGGAGTTCCCTTGTAGTTGTATTTTCTTAGCATTCAAATAAATAAATAAATAAATAAATAAATAAATAAAATAAAAGCTCCACGCTGATCTAGCATTCCATAGAAGATCCGTAAAGGCTATCTTCGGGTCTTTCAAGAAACAAAATTGGTATGAACCATCTGACCGAATATGTCGACTCCTCCCTTGGTTTCATTGTCAAAGTGTATCACTGCGGTCTTATTGGTCACTTCATGTACGCGTTTTCTATAGTGCATTGTGGATAAGATAATAAAACTTTTTCTTTAATTAACGATTATGTGACTAACTTTTTTTTTTTTTACTTATTTTTTCTATGTGTTCCAATCAACATTAGACTGCACTGAGTTAGCACCATATCAGCTAGTGGAATTGACATTTTATTCAGAAAATTATGAAAAACGCTTTAATGTTTAAAAATTGGGCAGAGTTACAAATGAAATGTCGTAAAATGACTAATATAAGAAGATTTTTATGTTTTTCTTTGAAAACATGAAAATTCCTATTCTAATCCTAACCCTAATTCAAATTTTATTATTAATTCTAGAATCAGCTGTAGCTATTATTCACTCTTATGTATTAGCAATTAAAAAGTAAGATTGTTAGATTGGAAAATTTTCTTACAAAACAGCGAGAAAAGGGCTAAATTAAGCAAAATAATCTTAATAACCGATGAAACAATCCAAAAACGCCAAAACTGGAAAATATATGCAGAAGTTATAAAGAAACTTGTTAAAAAGGCGGCAATTGGAAGCTGTAGGCAACATTTCTTATGAAAAGGGTGAAAAACGCCCCGAAAAAAAGGCAAAATTACTATGGAAACATCGTAAAATCATTAAAATAATAAATATTAACAGAGTTTCTTTAAAAACGGTAGTAACATGGTAAAATTGGATAAGATAAGAAGAATCTCTTTCGAAGCAGCGTAAAGAAGGCCTAATCAAACGAAGTAACCTTAATTTTATTAAGAAAATAATGAATAGTTAAAAATAGGCAGAATTGCAGAAGTAATATCGTAAAATGTCTAAAAAAGGAAATATAATAACAATTTGAAAACAGCAATAAACAGTAATATTGGTAAACATGTGAAGAATTTCTTACAAAACAGTGTAAAAAGCGCTTAATATCCAAATTAAACATAATAACTGAGGAAATGATCTAAAAGTGCCAAAAGAGGCAATTATATGCACAATTTAAAAGAAAACTCGTTAAAGAGGCTAGAATTGGTAAGTTTTTATGAAAAGGATGAAAAACACAATAATAAATATGTAAAAATAGGCAGAATTACTATGGAAACATTGTAAAATCATTAAAATAGGAGACACAAGTAGACTTTCTTTGAAAACAGCAATAATAAGGTAAACCAGGGCAAGTAAGTAACAATTTCTTACAAAACAGCGAAAAAGCAATAATAAATCAAGTAAAATAACCCTAATTACTGAGGAAACAGTTTAAAAACACGAATATCGGCAAATGTATGCACAATTTTTAAGGAAATACGTTAAAAAGGCTACAATGCGGGAATATAGCCAAAGCAACTTAAGGAAAGGATGGGGAAAAAAAAAAAAAATAGTAGTTAAAAGTGGTCACAATTACTAACGAAACATTGTATTATTGCCAAAATAAAAAATGTAAGGATAATTTCTTTGAAAACAGAAATTAAAAAAAATAATAAAAGGCAAAGATATGAAGAATTTTTACGAAACAGCTTGTAAAAGGTTTAATTAAGCAAGATGACCGTAATAACTGAGGAAGCAGTCTAAAAATGCTAAAACTGGAAAATATATGCAGCATTTGTAAGGAATCAAGTTAAAAAGGCTAAAAGAAAAGCGCGAAAAACGCTAAAAAATGGTTAAAAAAAAAAAGAGGACAGAATTATTAAGGAAAAGTCATAAAATAACTAAAACAGTAGGTATAAGAATACTGTCTAATAAAACATTAAAAAGTAAAATAAGAAAAAAATGGGAAGAATTTCTTACGAAACAGCATGAAAAAGTTTTCATAAAGTTTCTTTAAGTCTATTTCCCGCAGGTCAGTAATATATTCTTCCTATCTTTGGTATTATTGTTTTTATCACTGTTTATAAAGAAAGTATTTATTTGCCTATTTTCGTTATTTTACATTATTTTTTCAGTAGTTCTTAATATTCGTAACTATTATAGTGTTTTTCAGCATTTTCTTCAGAAATACTGCTATATTTGCCAATTCTAAACTTTTAAATAGTCACTAATAAATTCTGCGCGTAATTGCATTTTAGTGTTTCCTCGGTAATTTTGCTTATTTTTGTGTAAGTAAGCGTATTTCTCGCTAATCCATAACACATTCTTCCTACGTTTGATTGCTTTGCTTTTTATGCTCTCTCTTTCTTTCTCTTAAGAAATTCTCTTATATTTGCCTGTTTTAGTTATTTTACGCAGTTTTCCAGTAATTCGACATACTTTTACTACTGTAGTTTTTCCCCTTTTTCTTAAGAAATTGTGCCTATATTTGTCAATTCTGAACTTTTTCATGGGTTCCCAATTAAATTCTACACATATTTCCCTGTTTAAGCTTTTAACACTGTTTTCTCAGTATATATTCTTATATTTGCTTAATTTAAATGTCTTCATACTGTTCATTAATAAATTCTGTCTGTCTGTATCTATTTTTTTCTGTACATAAAGAAATTCTTTTTATGTTTGCTTATTTTAGTCATTTTACCGTTTCTCTAGTAGTTCTGCCAATTTTTTTCTATCCTTTATGGTGTTTTTCACACTATTCTTCAGAAATTGTGCCTTTTTAGACTGTTTCCTAAGTTGTTGTTGTTGTTGTTGTTGTTGTTGTTATTATTATTATTATTATTATTATTATTATTTTGTATAACTGTTTTCACAGCTTTTCGCAACAAATTCTCCCTGCCAATTATGATCTTTTCTGTTTTTAAAGAAATTTCCTTAATCTTTTCCTATTTCCGTCAATTTACGTTTTTTCCTACATAATTCTGACTGTATTAAACTATCATAAAGTTTTTCAGAATTATCTTAACTAGTTCTGCCTATATTTGCCAATTGTAACCCTTTTTAATGGTTTCCTAATACATTGTGCATAGATTTGTCTATTTAACCTTTTTAGATTGCTTTCTCAGTAATTATGCTTATTTTTGCTTAATTAAGCTTATTTCTCGCTATTTCTAAGACATTATTCCTATCCTGCCTATTTTTACTTTTTAGGTTATTTTTAAGTAAATTATCCTTATGTTTGCCTATTTTAGTCATTTTACATCGTTTCCCCTATATCTCGGTTTAACCTTTTACCATTTTTCACTCTTTTCTGCAGAAATTGTGCATATATTTGGGAATCATTACTTTCTTTTTTATAATTTTCCAATTAAATTCTGAATATATTTCCCTATTTAAGCTTTTTAAAGCGTTTACTCATTACATATTTGCTTAATTTAAGAGTCTTAACGTTGTTTACTAAGACATTCTGTCTGTCTTTATCTATTTTAGCTTATTTGTTGTTTTTTTTAAAATAAATTATCCTTGTTTGAGTATTTGTCTTTTATGCTGTTTCCTTGGTCATTCTTACGTTTAACTATTATACAGTTATTCACTCTTATCTTAAAAATATTTATATTTTCCAATTCTAGCATCTTTCACATATTTTTATTTCATTCTTTCACATATTTTTTATTTAATTGTAGACTGTTTTCCAAGTAATTTCATGTTCTGAAAAACCTCGATTTAAAATCACATTTTTGGGTGTCTGAAACTTTTTTTTCAAGTTAGATGCTAAGAAATACTGTTCATTCCTACAAAATCCGCCCTTCTAGCACTCGATAATCGGCTTTCAGACTATGAAAATGTTTAATTTTGAGTAACGAATTGTAACATTCTGATGCTCTAACAATGATTTCTATTCATTGAGGACACATTTTGACGATTTAAATCTTTTCTGGAAGTACAAAACCTCGATTTAAAACTCACATATCCTAATTTTCGAAGTCTGTTAGTTTGATACTAAGAAATGTGCTGTCGTACAAAATCCGCTTTTCTAGCAGTCAATAATCAGTTTTCAGACCATAAAAAGTCCATTTTTGAGATACGGTTTTCGACGTGTTGATGCCATACTAATATCTACCGAATGAGGACATGTTTTGGGGCATTAAAATGAGTTTTCTCCAAAAGAAATACCTCCATTTAAAACTGACATCTGCAAATGTTTGACGCCTCTTTTGTAAGTTGGGTACTAAAAATGCTGTTCTATTGTACAAAATCCGCCTTTCTAACACTCGATTATCGTTTTACGACCGTGAGCATGGTTGAATTTTAAGTTATGAATTTCGACGTTTTGATGTTATAATAATGGGGATTTTCCTTATGAGGACACGTTTTGATGCATTTAAAAAGAGTTTTATGACAGTGAGAAACCTAGATTTGAAATATCACATTTCTGAATGTTCAAAGTTATTTTGCAAATTAAATACTAAGAAAGGCTGTTCTGTTGTATGGAATTATCGATAATTGGTTTTGAGACCATGAAAAAGTCGAATTTTCAAATGTGATTTTCCAAGTTTTATGCCCTAACAATGGTATTCTTGTTAGGACGTGTTTTGATGCATTACAGATTTCTGGAAGTGAAAAAACCTGGAATTAAAACTCGCATTTCCGAATGTTTGGAGCCTCTTTGGCATTTGACACTATGAAAGGCTGTTCTTTCGAACAAAAAGCACCTTTCTATGTCTCGATACTCGGTTTTTAGAACAGGTCAAATTTTGAGGTACGATTTTAGACGTTTTGGTACCCTAACAACGATTTCTACCGAATGAAGACAAGTTTTGAAGCATTTAAAAGGGGTTTTCTTGAATTTAAAAATCTGGATTTAAAACTTACATTTCCGACATTTTGAAACTTCTTCTACAGTTTGAAACTAAGAAAGAATGTACTGTTGTGCAAAACTGCCTTTCTAACTTTCGAAAATAGCTTTTTAGAACAGAAAAAAAGTCGAATTTTAAGGCAAGGTTTTCCATGTTTGGATGCCCCAATATTTTTTTTTTTTTGAACGATGCTTAACGATCGTTTTTACTACTGAGGCACCACAGTCGGTCCCTAATAATTATTTCTATATGCTGAGGGTGCATTTTGAGACATTAAAAAGAATTCTAGAAGTTAAAAACCTCACTTAAAACCTGACATTTCCGAATGTTTGAAGCCTCTTTTGCAAGTTAGATACTAAGAAATTCCTTACTGTCTTACAAAATCTGTCTTTCCAGCACTCCATAATCGGATAATCGGTTTTCAGATCGTGAGAAACGATAAATTTGAAGATATGAATTTCGACGTTTTGATGCCGTAATGACGAGTTCTGCGTTTTAAGGACACGGTTTAATGCATTAAAAAGAGTTATCTCGAAATGAGAAATCTTGATTTAAAAATAACTTTTCTAATTCTTCAAAGCTCTTTTGAAAGTTAAATACCAAGAAGGGCTATTCTGTCATACGAAATCTAGTTCTCGATAATTGTTTTTGAGGCAATGAAATGATCGAATTTTCAGGTGTGATTTTCCACGTTTTGATGTCCTAATAATGGTTTCTACCTTGTGAGGGCACATTTTGATGCATAAAAAAAGAGTTTTCTCGTAGTTAAAACCTCGGTTAAAATCGGACATTTTCGAATGTTTGAAGCCCCTTTTGTAATTAGATATTAAGAAATTCCTTTTTGTCGTTCAAAATCTACCGTTCTAGCTCTCGATAATCCGTTTTCAGACCGTGAGAAAAGTTGAATTTTGAGCTAGGACTTTCCAAATCAAGCTCTAATAATGAGTTCTACCTTGTTAGGACACGTTTTGATGCATTATAAAAGAGTTTCCTGGAAGTGGAAAACTTCCAATCAACACTCACATTTCCGAATGTTTGAAGCCTCTTTTGCATGTTGGATAATGAGAAATTTGTTTGGTCGTATAAAATGCAGCTTTCTAGAACAAATGGAGAATACAGATTAACCCCCAAAAAACCCAAACAATTGTAATAAAACCAAAATTAAAACAAGAACAACGGGACCTAGTAATAACAATAGCTAACAAAAACATAAAAGCCAAAATTATTGTAAAATACTTAGGAGTTAAAATACAAAATAAACTAAACACCCAAAACCACTTCACCGAAAAAATAAGACAGGCTAAAACAGCTGTAAGAACAATACAACACCTCACAAACATCAAAAAAGAAGGACTGAAACCACAGACGCTCCGCCACATGTACTTAGCATTGATAAGACCAATCTTAACATATGCATCCATAACCTATATCATGTCATCCACACACATAAAAAAAATAGAAGCCTATGAACGAAAAACCATACGACAGATACTACATTTTCACCCTTGCCTTAAAAATGAAGTAACGTATAGACTAGCGAACATAATCCCACTCAGAGAACACATAAAACAAAAATGCATCAACTACATTGCAAAAACATCTGAACGACCATACAGAAAAGAGTTAATAAACACAGCACAAAACATCCAACCAGCTAGAAAATCGCACATTAAGAATGCAACTGAACCTCCATTATTAACCTTAATAAAAATATTTGACGAAGAGCAAATAACATCTCAGCAAATACAAGAATACCTGGACAAATTGGTTTCATAACAACCAAGCCAAACACAAAAAATAAAAAACCAAAAGACCGTGGCGCCAAACTTAAAAAAAAAAAAAAAAAAAAAAAACCGGGTAAACCTGACACACCCAATACAATACTAAACATAAAGACAAATGACCACGACCACGAACTATTCCCACCACTAAACTCACTAACGTGACCGGAAGATGCGGTGCGTTCGCTACGGAAGACTCCAGCAAAAATAAAAACTGCAAACGGGGCTGAAGAGGAGAATATCCTAAAACAGCCTTGGGGTGGTCACGCACCCCTAAACTTACATTAATCATCATCATCATCATTATCATCATCCCTCGATTTTTAGACCACGATAAAGGTCGAATTTTGAGGCGCGATTTTAGATGTTTTTGTGCCCTATAATGGTTTCTACCAACTAAGACGACGTTTTGAGACATTAAGAAGATATTTTCGAAGTGAAATACCTCACTTTAAAAATCACATTTTCGAATGTTAGAAATCTCTTTTTCAAGTTTTGATACTAAGAAAGACTGTTCTGTCATACAAAACGGACTCCTTATACTCGGTTTTTAGCTCATCTGAAAGAACGAATTTTTAGGTACGATTTTTAACAGTTTTGATGTTTTAATGATGATTTATAACAGCAGAGCACACATTTTGAAACATTACAAAAGTGTTTTCTGGAGGGGAAACACCTCGATTTAAAACTCCCATTTCCAAATGTTTTAAGTCTCTTTTGCAAGATAGGAAAAACTGTTCTGTGTACAAAATCTGCCTTTCTAGCTCTCGATAATCGGTTTTCAGATCATGAAAAAAGTCGACTTTTGAGGTAAGATTTTCGATGTGTGGATGCTCTAATTTCTACCTTGAGGCATTAGAAAGAGACTTTTTAAGTGAAAAATCTCGATTCAAAACAGAAATGCTGTTCTGTCGTACGAAATTCGCCGTTCTAGCCTCGATTATGGTTTTTCAGGTCATGAAATAGAATGAATTTTGAGGTACGATTATCGACGATTTTATGCTCTAATTATGATTTTCACCTTTTGAGTCATTAAAAAGAGATTTATCAAAATGAGAAACCTCGATTCAAAACTCACATTCCCGATTTTTCGAAGCCTTTTGTGAAAGTTTGACACTAAAGAAGGCTGTTTTGCTGTACAAGACCCGCCTTTCTAGCACTCGATAATCG
The DNA here is from genome assembly GCA_030762175.1 of Metallyticus violacea. Classification (NCBI taxonomy): domain Eukaryota; kingdom Metazoa; phylum Arthropoda; class Insecta; order Mantodea; family Metallyticidae; genus Metallyticus; species Metallyticus violacea. The sequence continues at coordinate 124,839,422 of CM060846.1, read as the reverse complement.
GTTTGAGACAGTAGTATAGAACCCTTGGTGTTCGACTCCAAGGACACTTCCGGTTATAAAACGATCCGCAAGTGAACACTTTTTAACCTAGCGATTAGTATACCATGAAGTCATCACCGCCTTCACAACATAATTTCAAACAACGCCATTGTAAGGAAAAACCTAAAATGAAGTAATTACCGCCTAAAAAGCATAATTTCAAGCAACGTGCCTGTAAGAAAAAAGCTAAAATCGTCGCCCTAACAACCATACCAACCATACCCTTACATTGTTGTAGTTTTCAAAACATTTTGTTTAATAAATTGATTCTCGTTTTTAATGTTGGTATAGTTGTTAGGGCGAAAATTTTAGCTTTTTTCTTACAGGCACATTGCTTGAAATCATGTTGTGTAGGCGACGATGGCTTGTTTTTGGAAATTTTCTTACAGTCATGTTGTTTGAACCTATGTTGTAAAGGCGGTGATCACTTTTTTGTATAACCTGTTTGCTGTAGTGGTAGACAGTCGGCAAGTTTTGTTCTGTACCACAGTCTGTTTACACATAATTTCAGATTACAGTTTTCGCTACCTGAACCCTATGGCATGTGCCTTCATTAGAATAAGTGGTGTTTTGTCACGTTTAATATTCATGCACAAGCTAAAATGGCAAAATATACTGAAAATTAAACAAATCAACCTACCCGCTGATTAAGATATGTATCTTAAGTGTTTATAATAAGTTGTATAATTACACTGGGCAACAATGAAAATGTTTCGGGCTTAAAAATAGTGAATTTACATGTATTTCCATCTGCTGAATTAAAAAATCACCATAAAAATGATAGATTAGCTCTTGTTTTGAAGATAAAGTGACATTTCATTTTTTAGAGTGAAAATTTTAAATTTGGGGGATATTTTTGGGGAGTTGGCACACCTGCCAAATAACAAAACACAAATGCTCTTCAGCTGTTTGTAAGTCATAAACATAGATACTGTTGCTGTGACTGTGAATTACATGTAGTTTCTACTCAAATTAATGCAAAATTTCTGGTTCGCGAGTGCTTTTTTAGTGTAAAATTTGTAAAAATGCCAGGAATATGTGTAAATATGGTGAATAACTTTTGTTATATTTGTGGTGAAATAACATTTTCCTCACAGAAACGCAATCTGACGCCTCTTGTAAAGACTGCCTATCAGTATTATTTCGGTATGAAAGTAGGGGACCAGGATAAGTCTTGGGCTCCATATATATGTTGCAACGCATGTTTAGTTACACTGCGAGAATGGCTGAAAAAGAAGAAGCGATGTATGGCTTTCGCTGTGCCTATGATTTGGCGGGAGCCTACAAACCATACAGATGACTGCTATTTCTGCCTGACTCCACCTATAAATGCAGGATTGTCTATGAAGAAAAGAAGAACAGTTCAGTACCCGAATCTTCCATCTGCTATTCGACCCATTCCACATTCGGATAGTTTACCAGTTCCTACTCCACCCGAAAATTGTGTGTTTGAAGTAGAAGATGAAGACAGTGTGGAACAAGAAGAACCAAACAAGCCTTCTACATCCCATGACCCTAATTTTGAGGGAAAAGATGATAAACCGCACAGACTGAGTCAAGCGGAATTGAATGATCTCATTAGAGACCTTGGCCTGTCAAAGGAGAAGGCAGAATTGGGTCTCGACTATAGCAATGGAATCTTCTCCAAAGTGATGTGAGAATCTCACAGTACAGAAAACGTCACATGGAACTGCTTCCTTTTTTGAGAAGAAAAATAATCATATTGTTTGCTGCGACATTAATGGCTTGATGAAGTCTTTGAATTTGAACCATGATCCAACTGAATGGAGGCTATTCATAGACTCCTCCAAGCTTAGTTTGAAAGCTGTGTTACTTCACAACGGGAACCTACTTTCATCTATTCCTGTTGGTCATGCTGTTCACATGAAGGAGACATATGCAAATATGAAAGCTCTCTTGGACTCAATTAAATATCATGAACACAAATGGAAAATCTGTGGTGATGTAAAAGTCATTGCCATACTCTTAGGAATGCAACTGGGTTACACAAAGCATTGCTGCTTCTTATGTATGTGGGACAGTAGAGATAGGAAATTGCATTATATTAAAGAAGACTGGCCTGCAAGAAATCTTCACCCTAGCGAGAAAAATGTCGTTGCCAAGCCTCTTGTGGACCCAAAAGACGTTCTTCTTCCACCCCTGCATATCAAGCTGGGTTCGATGAAAAACTTTGTCAAAGCTATGAACCGAGAAGGACGGGCCTTTAAGTACATCAGAGAGAAATTTTCGAAATTAAGTGATGCAAAAGTTAAGGAAGGCATTTTTGTCGGACCACAAATAAGAGAACTTGTAAAGGATCCTGCATTTGACCAAGCTTTGGAGAGGAAAGAAAAGGAAGCTTGGGAAGCCTTCAAGGGTGTTGTTCATGGATTTTTAGTCAACAAAAGAGATGACAACTACAAGCATTTGGTGATAGTGCTCCTGCAAAAATACCGTAACCTTGGATGCAACATGTCCCTTAAGATCCATTTTCTCCACTCCCACCTAGACTTTTTCCCTCCTAGTTGTGGAGCTGTTAGTGATGAACATGGGGAGAGATTCCATCAGGACATTTCTGTTATGGAACAAAGATATCAGGGCCGTTGGAATGAAGTAATGCTTGCGGATTACTGTTGGTCTTTGTATAGGGATTCTGCGGAACTCCATCACAAGAGGCAAGCGAAAAGACGACGAAGTCAATAGGCCACCACATGATTCTCTTCAGACACGACTATCTGCGAAGTAGCAATTTAGAACTCTTAGCATGTAATTACCAGTTGAAAAAATCAAATGCACTTTCATTGTTGTTAGCATGTATGTAATTAAAATGTATCCTTTTCTCTCAATCCGTTAATATGTAATACTTCCACCTGGTGTATATCATAGAAACTAGAGCTAATAAAATTTTTTCATTGTCATATTTGTTTTTCTAAACCCAAAATTAGTAGGAATTGCCTCATGAAGTGCTCGAAACATTCAAAAATTATTTTTTTGTTGCCCAGTGTTATTAACAAACTGTTCTTACCTTCATTGATCGTCATCCTCGCTCTCCTCAACGCTGATGACGAACCGATCTCTATTTTGCGCGGTGTTTATGTTACAATATTTTCTCTCTTTGTTCATTGTGTACGGTATACAAGGCGACCACAACTCAGCACCTATTTTAGCTACACCTTCCCTAAGCACCTCACACACACTTGCACAAAATGTCGGCGTCGTATAATTTTTTCTCACGTAAGCTCTCAATGGAGCCTAAACTAGTTTAATGGGGTTAAACATGCAATGATATGGTGGGAGTCAAAGTACTTTTCATGACCTTTAGATTTGGCAAGATCACCAAATGCCAACTGTTTTGTTAGGTTCGCTGCTTTGGGCGGAATGGGATTAGGCACAGGAACATTGTGATTGGTATAAAGTTTATGCACTCTTTTACAGGAGTACATGAGGCAGGAAATGTGACTGTTTGTTTAGAGTGGTAAGATGCATTGTCTAATATAATAACACATTTCCTATCTTTAGGAATATTTGGCACCAAGCGATTAGCAATCCAATTTTCAAAACTTTAGCATTCATATCGCCACGATAATCAGCTCTAGCGTCTCCAATGTTTTAGGCAGAAGATATAAACTATTAGGGACCCAAACTTCACTTCCACCAGCACAAAGTACCATGATGCGCTTTCCTCTGGACAGACACTGGAGCTTTTAGAACAAAGGCACATGTACCGTCATTTCCTGGACTTTTTATCACATCATGCGTTTTTTTTGTATAGTGTTTAACGCCCGTTTTTACTCCCGAGGCATCACAGGCGGTACGTCGTGCGTGTCGTACCTCGTTTCATCCAAATTGATTATTGGACATCCTTCTGAGCACAATGTTCAAGTCGTTCTAGATATTCTTATATCCCAGAAACAATTCCTGCATATTCCACAATCATTCTTCTTTTGTCCGGTGTATAATAACGAATCCCTAGATGCTTCAAAAGATCACATAAATTGGTCTTCTTATAAGGAAATTTGCTAACACTTTTGAGACGAAATAACAGTTCCTGAAGATGCGCGGCCCTTGTCATAAAAACTAAATATTTCATTGCGGATCACATGGAAAAAAAAAAAATATTGCATTTTTATTTTATTTCCTCGTTTCTTCGGCGTTTTCGTTCCGTTTTGCACTATCTTTCGAGCTGTGGGTCTATTAAGTTTAAAAAAAATCGCCGTTTCTATAATTGCTCCTTTACCTAATTTGTTTTCAAAACATATTCATATGTGTTACACATTTTGTGTAACACCTATGGCTTTGTTTATTTAAAGCACCTGTCACTTTAACATTAATACTACTGTTTGAACATTGTTCACGCTCTATTTCATGTTCTTGTTTAAATTCGAAACCGCTACCACTCGGCCCCGGCGCAACTTCCAGTTCGATACCCGAACTCGCACTTAAAACTTCTTCCCATGGTCTGAACATTTTCACCTGTTTAGAATTCGCAGTAAACTGACTGTAAAAACACAGGGCAATATTTAACTCCCTTTTGCTTCGTTATCATGTTTGGATTATAAATGACAAAGAAATCTCAGCTGTGACTGATATATAGGCTTCCCCCTGTTCATGTGCATCCTTGTGATGTTTATTTGTAGCAAGAAACCTTCGAGATGGCAACTTCTTTGATGTCAACTGTCTACCATTCCAGCGAACAGGCCGTATACTAGTTCCTTGGTTAAAATGTTCAGTTGCGGATCGTTTTATAACCGAAAGTGTTCAGTGGCGGTTCATCGGCTGCCAAGAAGTCTATACTGCTGTCTCAAAACAGATTACCGAGTGCTAGAAACGTGGATTTTGTACGGCAGAACAGCCTTCCTTAGTGTCAAACTTTCACAAGAGGCTTCGAGAATTCGCAAATGTGAGTTTTGAATCGAGGTTTCTCACTTCGAGAAAACTCTTTTTTAATGCTTCAAAATGTGTCCTCATAAGATGGAAAACATTATTAGAACATCAAAACGTCGAAAATCGTACCTCAAAATTTGCCCTATTTCTTATTTGGAAAACGATTATTGAGTGCCAGAAAGTAGGAAAAATTGTGACCTCGTGTTGGATTAAAGTGAATTTTAAATGAAGAAGTTTAATTATTGTATGACAGAACAGCATTTCTTAGTATCTAACTTGCAAAAGAGGCTTCAAACTTCCGGGAAAGTAAATTTTGAATAGAAGTTTTTCACTTCGAGGAAACGTTTTAATAACTCAAAGCGTGTACTTTATCGGTAGAGGAGGAGTATCAAAACACCCATTCATCAATAGGATTGAAACTTTCCATTCCACTCATATATATGAAAAGTCTCATAAAAATTAGTTTTCCATGCAATGACTGGCAGAACAAGAGATTTTTAGATTAAGCTTATGATGTTCCTTGGCTAGGGCTAGGAAAAATAATAGTTAATATTTCAGTAAGCTGTACCAAATGGTTCCCACAAAGTAATATTTCACTGCATGGCATTCAAGGTGCCAAAACGAACTGAATTGCTGTTCCTTTCAGTTAGTCTGACCATAGAGAATTCATAAAGAGAATGGATGTAAGTTCTGCTTCTCTAGCTCCTCTTTACCCATTTATTCTATATTTGATACATAAAATAAAATATAAGCATCATTGCTATTGAATATGTAAAGTGAAGTAATACAAAAGTGCTTCCACAAATAAAGGAAAAATGCATATTAAATGATCAGTATGATTAACACAACTGTTGCTTTTGGCAGAAGTCTGTTGTTTCATACAGTAGTTAAATTTGGTAGTCCTTTCCCTCAATAATTTTATCAATGAAGCCAACAGGTAGTAGAATGACACATAATATTCACAAATTTAATTCTGATGAAATAACTTACAATTTAGTTATATCTTCAGCCCTAGTGAAAGTCATGATAAGTGCTGCTATTTGCCCTTCTAGCCAGCTTATTGTTTCTATGCCCACGAGCAGGTAAATGAAAATTCAGAAAATGAAAAAGTGCAAAACTGTGGAAATGAATGATTTTATGTGTACATCATAAGCATTTAAGATGAGGACATAATTAGAATTTTTCTTTATTTTAGTTCTGTGGAATTGGTAACTTCAAATTTAGAATAGTACATATACATATACTTTTACAACATTAAAATTACTCAATTTCTACCTTTTGTATTTAAAGTAAATGTTGCATGTGAATTGCCAAAGGAAGTTTGTTTTGTTATTTTAACTTTTATAGATTTTAGCCCAAGAATGGTCATGGTACTAGGTGCCACATGATAGGTCACATATACTTAGATTTTGTTTAACACACAACTTTTACAGAAACATTCATCAAATCATTTGTTCTTTAAATAGTTTCTTGAGGTTTTATCCTTATATTTATTTTACACTTACTAGTACAAAATAAAAACAACACAAGCATATATCATTCTAAAATATAATCCAGAAACAAGTAAGTAATATTTTAAATTTAAAACCTATTATGACTTATTCATCAACAGTTACTTGGTAGCTTTTATTTAAGAACTCAACCAATCTCCATGCCTTGATAAGCACTTACAGTGTTCTGTTAAAGGTTCCAGTATTACATGAATGGTCTTGTATTCACTAATTGTATAGCTATCAAAGCATTGTGGAATGCTTCATAGACATTACCCATATTTCTGGACTGTTCATATTGACATTTTTTTCATTCCTAGCATATATATTTGTGATTTTAATAACCCATCAACTGTTATTAGTTCTTTTGGACCATAAATGCAATAAAAAGTGTAATGACACTAATATGCTCTGATTTTGCTTGCATCATATATTTGTGCTTAAATGATTTATGTATTAATAAAATGAGCAAATTAACAAAGGGGGCTTTTATTTATGCTTAATGAAATATTGAACTTATTTTTCAGTGGTTTATTTGTATTTTCTGACTACATTTTACTGTTACTTAAGAAGCAATTATTTATATAAAATTAATAATGTATGATGAATTTATCTGCTGTGTCTAAATGTTTGTATAAGCAGAATTATGTTTCTTTTTTATTGCATTTTGTAAATGAAATATGCAATGAGCTGATACAGAGATACTAAATAATTCTGAATTTAAGTCTAGAAAAATAATCTGATTTAATCTGACCATGTTCTTCATATTATAATCAAGCTATTCAAAATTATATTTAAGTTCATTAGTTTATTTTTGAAATGATTTGTAATACTCACTAGAGTATTATTATATCAATATTATTTTTTGTAATATAGACAATTGTGAATTATTATTTGAGTAATAAAAGGGTAAGGGTTTACATGAAATTTATAGACTTTGAGAAGGCAATGGGGTTAAATTTATATATTAAAGGGGCGAGTAATATGTTCATGGAACTATTACAAAAATATATATAGTGAATATGTTTTGTGTTAAATTTTCAGGTAGTAAAGTAACAAATTATATGCAGAGTTAAACAGAATTAAGAAAAGGTTGTAAATTAAGTTCAGTATTAATTATCTTTATATTGATGACATTCTGGATGAGATTCAAAGATAAAAGTTACATATGCTAATAATAAAATATAATGAAATACCAGGGTTGCTTTAAGCAGATGATTTAATATTTGGATTGATATCTAGTGGAGGATTGAGAAGGGCAATCAAAGTAGTGAATAGTTTTTGTAATGAATGGGGATTGAAAAGAAATGAAAAAAATCAAAGGTTATGTTTTTTAAAGAGATTAATAATTGAGAAAGGATGAGAATTGGCAAATAAATGGGAGAGAAATAGAGGTGGTAAGGATATTTAATTATCTAGGAATAAGATTAAGTTCTAATGGAAGTTAGAATGAACAGAAAAAAATAGCAAATTCAAAAGGAGAAACAGCTATGAGTGTTATAAGAGCATGTTTAAGAAAAATTCCAGATATAAGTGTTAACTGGCTGGAAAGAATTTACACAACCACAGTAGAAATCAAAATGTTATAAGGGGCAGAAGTATGGAGTGTGGGGGATGCATGAAAAGATGTTAATAGTAGATTTTGCACTAATATAAAAATCATTGCAAATATTATGAAATACATATATAGGTACCACATTGGAAGAGAATGATATTATTAATGAATGTTTCCGTACCCAAGAGAAATGTAAGTGGAAAGGATCATAGTATCTAAAAGTGCAGGAAGTTTTTGCAACAGATAGATATGGCAAACTTGTGGACAAATGGGGCAATTTAAACAGAGTAATCTGGAAATAAATAAATGGAAGATTAAAATATATTGCAATATAAGAAATGTTTGTAGTATGAAATGTTATAGAGAAATAAAAATAGTATAGGGTAGGGAAAAATATATAGAACTATATTTTAAGCATGGCAGAGAGAATTTTCTTGGGCTAGAACTGGAGCTATGAATTTAAAAGTATTAAAATAAAAGATTTAGAAAAATGCTATTGTGTGGAGAAATTAGCAAGGATTATCATTGTTTATTATACTGTAAGCAAGCAAAGTTATGGAGAGAATGGACATGGAAACCAAATTGGAATAATTTAGATGGGGATATTAATTAGAAAGATTTTAACTGAATATTTGGGCAAAGTTAGGAACAAATGGGTAAGAATGATTAAGAGGAAGATAGAAGGAAATGTAATCTTAGAAGTATAATAAGCTAGATAAATATAAATAGGATAGGATAATACAGTAATAAATATGATGGTCAATATATTATTAAACTGCAGTTGTGCATATTGGTACCAGAATGTAGGCAAGTAACTTAGGTACTGCCTCCTTGATCTAGTGGTTAGCAATGATGACTACTAATTGGAAGGACCCAGAATTCGATTCTTAGGTACCTTCTTAGGAATTTTTCAAAGTTACAGAGATCTGGATTGCAGTCCACCCAGCTTCCTGATGATAACTAGGGAGTTGCCTAATGGAGTGGAGGCATTCTTTGATCTAAATAGCTGCACAATAGGCAATGAATGGGGTGCATGCATGCTAATTGCATGCCCCCCTGTAATACTCCCCTTTATCAATGAAGTCATAAGATGTAGAGGAAGTACTAAGGAAAGCCATGAATTGGTTTCTCATTATAGCACCATTAAGTTGTCCTAAGGAATTTTTAAGACATACTAACACTTTGTCTAATTTTGAAATTAAGATACATAGGATTTACTTACAGTAAATAAGATGCATCATTGTAAGAAATGCTTATAATTTATTGTAATTAACAATTTAGCATTTCTGTTTTAAATTTACAAATCAATTTCAGTATAAAACTTTCAAATCTACTATTTTTGCTTTTTATCTTAAATCTGTATATTTCAGAATATTAATCTTTGAAAAAATATTATACTGAAGAGTAAACTGATTTTATGATTATCAATTTGCAAATGTATTTTTAACTGACTTTATAGTTGCATTTGTATATAATAAAATTAATGACAAAATTGTGTCTAAGGTAAAGGAAATAATTACAAATCTTGAACCCATAGTCTCTTTCTAAATTAAGTAACAGTAAGAATATGCATATAAGTATCTGCATATCTACAATTTAAAAATATGAAACTTTTTTTATTCTGAAAGCAGATTTGCCACTACAGTAGCCTCATTATTTGTCAATTTGCTTTTAGAATGATGTTGGTTAATTTTATTGACACATTTTGTAACACATTTCTCACCTTTATAATGGCTAAAAATAGTACTTTTGTTCAATTCACACACTTAAAACTCATACTCAGAAACAAAAATGGACAACTTAGCCAGTACTAAACCACTAAATATTCCATTATGATAAAGCTCCATTGCAAGCTGTAAATCAATTTCCTGAGGTCCAGTTATGGTCTTTATAAGAGAAATTGTTGCTTGATTAAGAGCAGCACGCCGCAGCTGGAAAAAGTCTTTACTTGCTTTGAGTATTCCAGCAGGTGCACTGGCATGTAACATGATAAAATTAAATCTCACAGTCGTACTAGCCCAAGCTGGTCCTCTCATGGTGAACAGATCAAGATACCCAATTGGTGGAATAGCCAGATTCGACACAAATGTGATGAAATTGAATGAGTAGCTCAGTGGTAAGCGGAGGCACTCCATATCCCCTTCCCTACAGGCTAAGGAAGCTCGCTTACATCGACTTCCATCAATTACCAGTAGCATCAGGAGTAGCAGGTTCAACATCAACAGCAGGAGTACAGCAACAGCAGCACAAATCACCAAAGAAATAAATGTTAAGAGGAATTATAAAGACACATAAGGCACATTATTAAACTTAGCTGATTGCATAAATTCAGCTTTATAAAATTAAATATTTTTCCTTTATCTAAGCAAGAAATATAAATAAAAATGAAATAACACTAGCCTTATTATATATAATGCTATTAGCATGCCATTCTGTGTCATATTTACATGATTAACTTGGGTTGTGCTTACTTTCTGAAGTTGAAGTTATGCATTTCCAATACACCCTTAAGCAGTATTGTAGATATCATTGCAGACTATGCCTATAAGTCATATTTTTTAAGATAGTCAGCCTATAGTTTTTGTATGTCTGTGAGTAAATTAAATGTATACTTCAGAAAACAGCAGAAAAGTAATGGAAATCTAGATCATTTATAAACATAATAGGTGCAATGAGATAAGGTAAGAAAAATATAGGGGAAAATAGTTGAATAATGGCAGAATGAAGAAGAAAACAATTTCATGATTCTTCAACATGCAGACAGTATAGATGGTAAAAATTTTGGGAAAAAACATCAACATTGGGAAAAAAAGTATTCATGAACATACATTGAAAATGTGATGTGCATTTGCAATTTGAAGTGGACATTTCATTTTTATAGCAACTATAGAGTTTCTATGAGAGAAGTCAACAATTACAGAATGAACCAATCTCTGTGTTATTATAGCAAGAAAGTAGGCAAATATGCCAGCATTAGTAAAGAGAAAATATGCCAGAATAAATGAAGGTTAAAGTATAATTAATTTATTATTGCTGTATAAGGTCTTAGTTCTCCTTGGTTCCATTTAAGTCATAGTATCTTTGACACAATCAATCATGCCCATTGCATGATTGATTCAAAGCAGTAAGCAGTATACTATTGATTATTATATTTGTAAAATTCTATTTATTTTTCATTTTAATCCATCTTTATATTACTAAGGAACATAAAAGTAAATGGAATATTAATTAGGCTTTCAAACTGTTTTGCTTGAATACCAGGTTTACTTTAAATCCACATTTTACTTGCGAATACCTTTCAAATCATTAAACACTTGAGTATATCCATGGTATATTACATTCCATATTATCATTTGCAAAAATCATAAAATATAATATTAGCCTTGCTACAATTCTCACATTTATCACAAAATATTGCATTCTTTTAAATCATTGTAAAAAACTGGAAAATCTAAACAAAATTCAATAAGCTTTTCTTCTATTAGATGGTAACAAATTTATGCTGATGACCTGAGATGTTAAAGAGCATCCATAAATAAAGCAATCAAAGGGTAACAAATTCATCATAATAATTTAAATGTTGGCACTCTCAGCAGTGAATTATAATATTTCCCTTCTCTGGAAATACAGGCTTTTCAAAGGATCATGACCAATAGAAAAATGTTTTTATTTTAAAGTAATTTTTTTTATATTTTTTGCAGGCATTTAATTTCTCTTGTTAGATCCATTCATAAATTAATCATACTGCTAATAGAAAAAGAATATTTATCTCAACTACAGTGCATCATTCAGTGATGCTTTCCCCCACATAGCAGGGTTTTTCCTATCAGCTAGCCCCCACTAGTGCACCATGGAGGATGTAGCAGGTCAGTTGACTTTTGACTGCCACAGTTATGGTGCAGATGTTTCTGGGTATATGTTGTGTTGTTAATTTCTTAATTTGATAGTATATATAAAGTGCATTATGTCTTGTTGTCTTGTATGATTAAAATTGTACAGTACATCTATGTATGATTCATATGTGTTGACTCAATGGCAAAAGAATCATAGGATCAAATTTTTTGAGCAAAATGTTATGTGAACCCATATTAACTTGTTTTTCAGAGAATTAAAGGATAGGAAACATGATCATGCAATTTTTTAACTGAACTGTGCTACTGCTCACACTGCAAAAAATTCCACTAGTGCAATTCTCAAAGTGTGTCCACAAGACAGAGTTTTTAGTATCGATTTGTGGCCCCCTGATTTAAGACCATGCAATTTAAGAGCAATTATTATCTCTGAGGTAAATTAAAAAATGCCATGCACAGGATGAACAACCTTCCATACTAGAACTCAAAAGATAGTATTTGTCAGGAAATTGTGTGCATTTCTCAAAATGAACTAAGGCAAGTAATGCCAAAAATGTGTGGAGAATGAAGGTGGGCTGTTTCAACACCTCTTTTGAAAATTTGGTGAGTAACAAGCCTTTCAATTTGGTTTGTGTATTGTGTATGATTGGTTTATTTAATTTGTTTTACCCTCCCATTAATCACTTAGACCCAGTTGGCCAGCTAACCAGTTAATGAGATGCATGCTCGCCCATAGGCAAAAAATCCGGTAGAAAATAAAATGATTGCATGGTACTTATAGTATATTCCTAAATCCATTTTTTGATAGTTGTATGCATTTTTCACCATACTATAAACATATATTATGCCTCAGCAAAATACTTCATGTGGATAAATTTGGATAAAAGCATTGCATTGTCAATACTTTTCAGTCACTTTGAATCCTACAGTACAGTCATAATAATATCTATATTTCATTACTTTATTCTGATTTCTAGCAAATATTATGTAATTATTCTTTATTTTTACCTTAATTTATATTTTATACTTAAGAAGTTCAAAATTATATTAATTTTCAAACTGAAACAATTTTATTCTGTATATTCCAAATTCTTGCAAATCCACTGATAGGAAAATGCAACAGAAGACATGTTAAATGTATAAAACTTCATTACTTTACATTAGAAAAAATGGTATAAGTGGAGCACTCTCAGATGACAAGTGTAGGTAAATGTCAGAAGACCCTTTAAGATGCCGTTCTGGCTAGGAAAGGTAGGTTGCCTCTCCAATCATTTAACATCCCATAGCACCAATTTTAAAGATAATGACCGAAATTAATTAAAGATGGAGCAAATTAGTACAATGCCTAAAATTACATTGCACGATCCTTTTAAACATGGAAAAACCCAAAGAAAAACCATAAGTTTTGAAGGTATTGAGTGTATAAAACATGAAACAATGGTATTTACATCAAATGGGCTACCTTGCTGTAGATATTTTTTTTTTAAATGTATTTAAAGCAAAATATTCTTGAGCTAAAATCTCCCAGTTGCATCTCTTGGCAGGGACTGCCTTAGAGGCAATATTGATCTTTAAATTGTTCTACACTGAGAGCATTAGCTGGTGTAATTTAGCAAGGCTGTGCTAAATTACACCATAATAAGAATAACATTAGCATCATTGTTCATTATTTTTTTGTTGATTTGGTTTATTTATGGACACTCCTTAACATCTCAACATCTCAGTTCATCAGCTCCCATTCAATTCAGGGCATGAAATGGCCAATGATTTTGCTCAGATTCTCCATTTTCAGGCTTGAGGTTCATTTTTGTGCCATAAATCTATGACATGGGACCAATAGCTTTATTTCCCTTCCAAAGGAAGCCATACTTAGGATTTTTATACCAGAAAAAAATTAATTAATTCTGGCCAGGATTGAACTCACCATCTTGGTTTTAGGAGGCAAGTATGATTACCACTACACCACCAGTACCGACTTAAGCATCTTTGTGATCCAGGAGCCAAATCTTACTGCTGATAAATAAATCCCCTTTAAAAGCATTTAACATACATGTTTTATATAAGGAAAGAAAACAGATAAAATCCTACCCAAAGGATAAAAATTTTAAACCACACTTACTTCAAAATTATGATGAGGTGTACAGTTTTGAAACAACCATAAAGGATATATAATGAAAGCAAAAACAATATTTGAAAATAAACAGTGCTGCAACCCTCATAATTCTATATGAATTTTAGATCTGATTTTTATATCAAAACTATTCAAGCAGGGTTCAATATATCCCTAAATTTATGGGGAAGTGAACATCAATTCCACAAAGGATGGTAATTTTGAAACCTTTAAATTCCTTAACTCTGGAAGTTGTATATAGCAAGGAACAAACAGCAATATTTTTACAATACTTTGGTTCAGATTAAAAAAAAAAAAAAATCTGCTATTAATTTCAGTTAAGAACTTTAGAACATATCTCTGAATATAATTTTCCCTTCAGACCCAGAAAGAAAAAGCAACATTAATTTTAGTATACAAAAAATTAAGGCATGAAGATATAACAATATCATTACCAGCTGCAGATTTACAGATTTATTGCATACATTGGAACTACATTGCAAACTGAGGATATAAAATTATCAAATAGATTAATCTGGTATTTAGACTTGAAAAATCTTTCACTAATAAAATTAGGATTAAAACAACTATACTAAACTAGCTGTCATATTTTCTCATTTTTGTGGACATATCTTCATTTTGAGTAGTGAAATGACTTATTGCAAAGAATAGTGATAATGAAGTGGTATGCCTGCAATTTGATTAAAAACAAAATTATCACTTTTGACTCTGAAGTCATGCACAATACCATTTTTCAGATCATTCTTAATGTCAAACAATAAATCCTCCATTGCTCTGAAAATTTTTTTAGAAAATGCTTTAAGTGAAGTGTGTTTGTACCATATGCAACCTGTGGTCCGTGTGTTACATTCCTACTTGAGTGAAATAGAACAGGCGAACAATTCCTTCATTAATATAATAAGGATTCTCTTATCAGTGCATGGTACTTTAGGAGAAAAAGCAAAAACTTCATTCCATTGAAAGTGAAAGATATGATTAATCGATTGGAAAATTAGAGTCATGAAGATGATATTAAACAATTTTTACAATAACATTAAACCCCTTTATGAAGGATGCTTGAAATAAATGACTTAGGATGTGGGTTCAATCAATGAGATATTTGTCATGCTTTTAGTGGTTGCATTTTGAAAACATGTCATAGGAAAGTCTGGAAGGCTCCATCAGGTTTTGGACTGATAAATGTATGCACATAAATGGTGCAACATTTTTGTTCTGTTTGTAATTTGGAGAAATTTCCCACAAAAATTAAGTGATATCAGGAAGGGGAAAAAAAAAAACCCACTGAGAATTGTAAACGTGAGGAACAGTTAAGATTTAAGTTTTTTTTTTTTTTTTGCTATTTCGGCCAACAATGCTTCTGTTGAAATATTTGTTACTTTAATGAAAGCTCAATGGATTAATGAGAGAAAACAAACTAAATGTTCATTAACTAAATTGTACTTATGAAACTGTAGACAATAGAGTGAATATATCCTACACTTATGTATTCAACTTGTTTATACTAAATTCCACTTACTTACATAAAACTAATACATGTTTCAGGAGCACTCCCATATTCAGTTGTTGATCAACTACTTTTACTCGAAATGGTAACTGGATACCCGGATGCTCCTGTGGTATTGCCTGGTAGTTGTAGTAGGAACTTGCTGAGTTCATCCATAGGAGGAAAATCAAAGTTGCGAAGGTGTCCTCGGCGATTGCAGCACATGCCGTTTCAATTTTCTCCCGAAGTGCTGCCAGTATAGCTGGTTTACTACGGTATACAACATCCATAAGAGTTCCCCATATGTAGAAATCCAAAGGAGATAGATCCGGAGAACGCGGTGGAAATTCAATCGGACCTTTTCGTTCTATTCATTGCCGTGGATAGTGCCTTGGGTTCAGTGCGCGGGGTCTGTTGCTGTGCAGGTCTCCCAGATCTGCCCTTATGAACATCGCATACGGTACCACGAGTCTCAAATTTGTCTCGAATGCGTGCAATTGTTACTGGAGTTGGCGGTTCTGTTCTTTATACACGTCTCCATTGCCTTTGAGCTTCAACAACATTCTCGGTTTTCCAATACCACTCCAAAATTGCTTTCCGCGGTTCAAACGACAATCTTAGCTCCATTTTGTTGCAGCAACGCTAGCATAACGTAATGTGAGTTACACCTGTTTACAGAACATCAATTACATCATCAACTTGGCTTCATTTATTCATTGTTGATTTACGATAATTTTGGCTTCATTTGTTCAATGTTGACTTACCTGTCACCTAGCAATGATATAATAACGTAATGTGAGTCACATCTGTTTACAGTACATCATACGATAATCTTGACTTCATTGTTCATTGTTGATTTATTTGTTACGTAGCAACGTGACAAATAAATATGTGACTCACATAATGTATGTGAGTCACATCTGTTTACGAACATCACACTACACATTACTGTTGTTTTCGGTCAAACTCTGAAGGAATCATTGTTGGAGATGGAGACAATTTGTCTTTGGGATACAAGGCTTTCTTCACTTTTTTTTTTTTTGCCAAGTATCAATTAGTATCGTATAGTGTAGTCTATGTAAGTTCTGAACAGAGTAGATGTGACTCACAAATGCAGATAGCACGTTCCATAAGAGGAATGTTTTCAACATGGTTATAGTTCTGAATTCTTATGTAGATAACAGCCTATATGTTGCGCTACCCTTATCTGTTGGGATTGCGATCTTGTTCAAGTTCTTTATGACGATCTTCTCTTGGCACGTTAGATTGCTTTTGGTTGGTTTCGCTCGTTGCAGGATCCTGGAAGATTCGCGGCAAAGCTCTTCTGTTTTGATAGGTGGTAAATTTCGAATTCCAGATTATAGGTTTTACAGTAGGTCTTCAATCGGTATCGTCGGCGCTTATGCATTATTTCCGCCCTTAGCCAGGATTGAGGTTTCGATAGATGAAAGCTTGTGATGAGAAAGGTGGACTCGACGCTGTTGGTGTTAATTTAGACTATCTTTTGTTTGTTGAAGAACCTGTTATACCTTCTCTTGAATCTCGCAATTATATGATTTGAACATGAGACCATGGAATTGAAATTGATCCTATAAACCGATCTCAATCAAATCTCTGAAGTTTGTAGCTGGTTTTTAGATAGGGACGGAAATGACCTGTAGAGAGCTAGGTCTCGGTGGGTATAATGGATTCCTTAAGCAGTAGATCCCATTTTGTGTGGTTGTAGATGCAATGAGACGAGACGGCATTAAGATGGTGCTTCTGAGGCAGGAAACGCGAAGTGGTTCCATCGTGTTGGCACCGGATCACACAGTTACCGTAGACCCACACATGTACCGTTATCTACATAAGAATTGCAGCCACCATCTTGGACAAAACGCGTCAGGATGAAAACCCTCATGGAATGTTCTACCAGCATTCGTGATTCACATCAACATCGGCAAAAGAAGTGAAGAGAGCTTTGCACCCTAAAGAACAAATCCACGTCCATCTCCAAGTATGATTCAGTGATGAAGAAGGAAAATACCGTTCTTTTTTCCTTATATAAAAATTTCAGGAACCGCATCGGGAAACTGCGCCATGTCATCAACATTATCTATACGCATATACGAAAGTCGTTATAAGTTAAGCTCGGCCGAGGACCGCATCAATCCACTCTCTTCAGCAGGAGATTGTTGAATTCCATGCTGCTGTGATGCAGTATACATAGGGACTACGCAAGCAACGTTAACCTTCGGGTCGCGGAGCACAAGAGGCATTGTTAGGTCAACCAGAAATAGCTCAGGGTTTCTCCTCTAGCCATATTTTTGCCTTCTAACATTGCAATAAGATATAATTAAATTCTGAAACCAATCAAGAAAACAGTTGCCATCTATCCAACCTAATTTGCTTCTATTATATCGTGTTGCATGTAGTCCACCTTTAGTTTACAAATCATACAGATGCTGTGCCTTATAGAAGACATAGGGTGGCAAAAGGATTCCATCAGCATTTGTTGCAAACATCTCTGATGTACTTGATTTGGTTTCATTCAGGACTCTTTCAGTACATTTGCAGCCTCTCTTAAATGCCATTTTACATCAACCTGTATCATCACAAATATATATTTCATCATTATTGACCCACCACGGATGGCCGAGGTCGTTAAGGCATGAGCTGGTGAGCCTCTGAAGTCTGGGGTTCGAATCCTGCCAGGAGTGTCCTTGACTGAGGTTTTTTCCAGGTTTTCCTCAGTTCTCATAAATGGCAAATGCAAGGGATGTACCCTAAACGTAGGTCTGGAATGTTTCCTTCCTTAAAAATCCTTTCCCAATATACCATCTCATCTCATGTATCATCAGTGTGCACCGCCTGTGGTTCCTCAGTAGTAAAAATGGGCATTAAACACCATTAAAAAGTCATTATTTTTTATTGCTTCTGGAGAAACCTCTTCAAGGGACTTCATCAATTCAACAAAGTACTCCTTGATCACTGTTAGTGACACCTTTGCTCTGCTATGTTTCACAATATGACACATTCTTTGGGAGAGAGGTGAGATTTGTGTCGAGAAAAAATGAAAGGCCCGAATCAATACCTGTATATTGTTCTTAAATTTGTCAATTTTCATGCTCTTTCTGTCAAAGTGATATTTCACAAAACATCTGATATCAAATGAATTATTGGATAACACCAATTACAACATATTAAAATGCAATGCACCAGTTTATCTTCAAAATCTTTAGATAAACTTGTTTGCTCACCTTTTTTCTTCATACCAGTAGCTGTCTAGTCATGTTAATTGCATATCTTTTAAAGCATACTTACGCATTTCATATCTTTTTGCTGCTGCTGGTAGAGACATTCCACCTTGAGCAGTGTAAACTACCTTTTTTGCAACATTCAGGTTCAGTGGTTCAGTTAATTTTTGAATGAGGATCTCTCTTGTAAGTTCTTACCATTGTCCCTATTGACCCCATAGATAGGCAGATACACTTCTCTTTAAAATGTAAATAATATCTCATTATTTAAAATCTTTCTTGGAAACTTAGGAACAACTTTTTGAATATAAGAAAGTGAAACAATGTACAAAACACATAAATGCAATCACTAAGCTGCACTCCACAAACAAAGTTTCATATTTAATAATTAAAATGTTAATTGGAACTTGTACAGTAAAGCCAATCATATTGATATTATTGTATGATTTAGTTGAACTAAATACTCTTAATGCTTCACTTACTTGTCATAATATATTGAACCGGTTTCCAGAACATTTCATTCTCATCATCAGCTTGACTAAAATTCAACTGTCGGATAATTCGTTAGCTTTGAGAATGTGTATTCAGCTGTGGTGGAGGTGTGATAAATTTATAGTTTATGTTTTCATCCCTGGCAGTGTCGAAGTTCATTAGACTGTCTTTGTATTTGTAGATGTAGATTTTCTCCCAAGTTGCTAGTTCTGTAGGTCCTTGTACTGATTTTAATAATTTTGCTCCATTTACTAAATCATGATTTTCTGTCCAAAAAGGATATGCTACTGATTGCTCTAATTGCTTGTACTTTATGTTCCTGAAATGTTCCTTTAATCATATGCTTATGTTTCTCTTTGTTTTTCCAATGAAGAATTTTTTTACATTCTGCACAATTTATTTTGTAAATACCTGTATTTTTCTCTTGTGGCATACTGTTATTAACATTGTCTATCAGTGGGGTTTTATCATTAAATCTGTTAACCAGTGCCAATTTGATATTAAATCTTTAAAAATATTTTGAAATTTTTTGTAGCCCATGACTGATATGTGAATTTTTTAAAAAA
Source organism: Metallyticus violacea (assembly GCA_030762175.1). NCBI lineage: Eukaryota > Metazoa > Arthropoda > Insecta > Mantodea > Metallyticidae > Metallyticus > Metallyticus violacea. The sequence continues at coordinate 124,819,695 of CM060846.1, read as the reverse complement.
TAGCTTATCTTTTCTTGCTGAAAGTGTTGTGGTTTCTTTGATACATTTTTGTCTGTTGAAGTTCTATACCTTTTTGTGTACTGGTTCTTTTTTGAAACCATTTTTAACTGCTGTTTGTTCTGTTTTATAGATTATGTTCAGTAGAGATTAAAAATATCTTAACTTAAACTTCAGTTTTTAGAATATATTTTGTTTGCATTCAAAATTAATGGAATTTAGTGTAGAAGGCATTAATAAATATTAAGAAAATTAAAAAAAAATACCTTTGAAGAATATACAATTGTATGACTGAAAATAGTGAATATTATGAAATATAGTAATATAACAGAAATAAGTTTGAGTGCTGAAAGGAATCTGTGACAAAAATCCATGTTAAAGCCTCCACAGGAACACCAGGAAATGAATTCCTTTTTAACAAATGTACTACTATAATGTTTTTATTAAATTCTCGCTTTCTGTTGTTTATGTTCATCCATGCACATATAAGAATTAATGCTACAAGATTTTATAAATATGCAATTTCTATTCAGCAGTTGTAGTAGTAGTAAAACTTTGGATTTATGCTTCTGCGAGTCACCCCTGCTATCAACATGCTGCAGTACATAATTTATGATCAACTCTAAGCTTAGAACAGTAGTTGCATCATGATCATGTCGGTCCTGGTGGTGTAGTGGTTACCATACTTGCCTCCTACACCCAAGAACGCGGGTTCGAACCCGGCCAGGACCGATGGATTTTTTCGGGCGTAAAAATCCTAAGTATGGCTTCCTTTGGAAGGGAAGTAAAGCCGTAGGTCCCATGTCATACATTTACGGCACGAAAAAGAACCTCAAGCCTGAAAGAGAGGCCTCTGAGCAAAATTTGTCGGCCGTTTCACGCCCTGAGTTGAATGGGACGCTTATGACCTGAGATGTTAAAGAGCGTCCATAAATAAATAAATCAATCAATCATGATCATAAATATAAATATGTTAATGTCTTTTGAACATTTGTATAGCACAAAAAATATATTTTAAGTGCCACAGAAAAAGTTTAAGATGATGGAAGAGGCAGATTTTTGATAAAATGTTTCATAGAAAGAAAATACAACTTGTTGAAATTGTATGTAAGTGGGAAAAAATGCTCATTTGGTCTCCATGCTGCCAATATGATACTTCTAGGTGAAAGAAACTCTAGCAACATACACAAGAGAAAAATACACTTGGAATACACACTGCATTCAGACTTTTTATACTCTGTAGAAAGAGTAATGGGCATGGAAACCTTTTTATAATATTTTACAAAGGCTTCTAAGAATATTCTAGTCATAGATCATAGTCTTAAAGTAAGAAATAGCAAAGCTGCTTCACCAGATGACTTGTACACCATTGTAGCTGTGAACCATCTGATTCTTTGCTTTCAGTCACACAAGATATTTAAATGCTAAAATGTATGTGATAATCACTAAAGTTCAGCTGGCATTACAGGTATAACAAATTATTCTTATTATAAACATGAAAGTTATATCTGTATTCAGTCATATTCCAATAACTATGAAAGCCACTTGAAAGCCAATATATGTCAGTAAAATAAAATTATTTTATTTTCCAGCATTATTTTTGACCAGCAGTTTTTCTTTCTTTCTTTCTTTCTTTCTTTCTTTCTTTCTTTCTTTCTTTCTTTCTTTCTTTCTTTCTTTCTTTCTTTCTTTCTTGCTTGCTTTCTTTCTTTCTTTTTTTTTTTTCATATAATATACAGCAATAAATCCATACAACATAAATTTGCTTTCTGCCTGATAAGTGATTAAATATATAGATGACTTATTTTTAAGCTCCATATCCTTCACAAAGTTTGGTGGGCAGGAAAAGTTGTATCCGTTTTCAATTATATTCCAATAACTATGAAAGATACTTCAAAGCCAATGTGTATAAAAAAAAAATGATTTATTTTCCAGCATTATTTTTGACCAGCAGTTTTTTTTTTTTTTGCATGTAGTATACAGAAATAAATCCATTAAATCCATGCAGCATCAATTAGCTTACTGCATGTTTAGTGATTAAATAAATGGTTGACTTACTTTTTATGCTCTATATCCTTCACAAAGTTTGGTGGGCAGGAAATAGCATTGCAGCGATATCCACCACGAGTATTCAGGCAAATTTCATTTGAAAGGCGGCATACATTTCCTCTCAAGCACTCATCAATATCTATAGACATGACAATTAAGTATAGTATAATTATCAATAAAAAATTTGGTGATCAACTACATACATTTACAACATTGTTACTGGTTTTAGTATGACACCTTGTATGTTAAAATTGCATAAAAATAACAGTATTAAGATATTTCCAAACACACATTAATGAGCTCAACAATGAAAAAATCAAGAAAAATTTAAGTAACCACAGTTCTTTCTCCTTTCAATTGCAGGTATCATTTTCAGATAGCTTGATGTAATGGTTCTATATTATGACAAAAATTTTGCATCAAGAGCACAGGAATACACTCACTGGATGCAAATCTAAATAATTTTACTAATAATTAAAATGTAAATTGGAACTTGCACAATGAAGTTAATCATATAATTGATATTATTGTATGATTTGGTTGAACTACACACTCTTAATGCTTCACTTACTTGTCATAATGTATGGAACCGCTTTCAAGGACATTTAGTTCTCATCATCAACCAGGCTAAAGTTCAATTTTGGTTCCATACATTATGACAAGTAAGTGAAGCATTAAGAGTGTGTACTTCAACTAAATCATACAACGATATCAATTTTACTAATGCTCCTGAAGCTCCTAATTTACTGGCTAGTTTTCTTACTTTAATATGACAGCTTTTAACGTGCCTCTTTTTCTGGAAATAAAAGATATAAGAGTTCTAAAAACAGAAATATAAATTGTTATTTCCACGTCCTGTAACTATAGCTGTCAAATTTGGGGCTATATGAATTTTCTGTTTAAACCTCTATTTGATGAGAATGATTTTGCAATTGTGCCTTTTGTTGTTTTTCATTTTTGGGGGGAAGGGAACAAAGAATAAATGATGGAAGGGTTAATAATAAGACGATAGAAAGAAAGGAAGAAAGGGAAAGGTAAGTGAATTTGTGGGGTTCTGCTGCTGCACACTCAGACTCAAAGGTGAAGGATAACTGGCATACAATTTACATGTACCAATGGGAGAGGGGAAAAAAATGAACCAGATGGCAAGCTTGACTATAGCTCAGTTTGCCCTCACAGGAATTTAGAGTGGGAATGGAGTAAGAGGTGTTTGTTATTATATATTTTGCCATTTTGGGTGCAGTCCAGAGAAGGGCTTTGGCTGATATGAGTCATGGTTACTATTAACCTGAACATAGCATCCATGTTGTGGTTGGGAATGTCAGATATGTAGTTATCTTTTTGGGTATCTCGTCTTCAATGGTGGTAATAGAATTGTAGATCCTGATGAGCTGGTAATGGAATTTCTGATGCTGTCTGCTGTTGTTTTTGAGATTGTAATGTTTTCTGTTGTCCTAGATACTCCAGGGATGATGTGAGGTGGTGGTGATATTCGGTGATCTGTTAAATGATGAGATAGCGTAACTAGTTAATTTCAGTTTTGATGGATCCCAGACATCCTGTTGCTGCTGCTTGCAATTCCTCGGCGGAATGTGTGATGCTCTGATGCAGGTGAGATCGGTGTTGTGTTGGTGTAGTGTTCTGACGGAGTAGGCTGGCAGCGATTCCATGGACAAGTGACTTGGGCCGTGAAGTTAACTGTGTTACTACAAGTGACGCAGAAGTGACGTCGGCGAGACAGGTTCAACCTGTACACTCGGAATGCCATAAAAGCACAATAGTAGCACCAAGAGGGCTGGTGCACAGACTCGCGGTATGCTCGTAGCCGCAACAGCACCTGCGTGGTGTGGTGTAATGATTGAGCTGGGGCTCCATTTCATATTTTCTTCCACTTATGATGATTACCCGTTATAAAATGTTTTCATGGTCTTCTTCGCGAATATCAACCGGACCAGCGACAGGAGACCTTGAGACAAGCAAATACGGAGGGCTCTTAGGTCTCATTCGCTTTGCCACTTCCCTATATTAAGTGCATATGGTTCATATGTCACAAGAGAACGGATGTTTAGGCAATAATTTTTTTTCTCCCTGACGATTACAATAAAGTTTAAAATGTTGGACACGGTGTCGCTAGCGAAAATACGATTTTTTCTCACATAAAATTACATAACGAAACAATTTTGTTGTTTAGTTTTTAACACTTCTCCAAACTCTTGTACAGTATTCTGGATTATTAAATTATACACTTTTGTTCGGTGCCTATGTGAACGGGAAAGAACATATATGTGCCATGTTACACATTTCATTATAAACGTAACCGCCACGGGTGGCGAACTCATGAGCGGGAGGTCTACGTTTCGATTTCCACCAGGACTGTCTTCCCTAACTAAGGCTTTTTCAGTTTTTCCTCAGTCCTCATAGATGGTGAATGCTGGGGAGGTACCCTAAACTTAAGCCTGGAACGTTTCCTTGAAAAAAGAAAAAGAAAAAAAATTACCAAAAATAAAAGATTTCCTTCCCAATTTATCCATGCATCATTAGTGTACACCGCCTGTGATGCCTGAGTAGTTAAGTACTATTAAATATTCATAATGTGTCTGCCAGCTATTGATAATCAAGACGAGATATCTCTCGTAAACCATTTGAGGCAGTACACCATTCTTGAGATAAAGATATTACAAGAGGGCGGTTTGAACTCTACATCTCAGTACAAACATTTTGAGTCCGGCTCTCTTTTTCAGGAAAAAGATTTGGCAGGTTCTGTCCTGTACACTTTGAGTAACTTTAACGGAATTTCCCTTCCATCTTCCATTCTTAGATAATTTTATTTGTTCAATTGAGAATTGTGTGTTTAAGCGGATCAAATCAAGTTAATGTTCTCGCCAGAATGCCAAAAGTAAAAATTTAGTTTAAGTAACAGGCTGCAGCAGTATGTTAAAGAATTCAAATACATATTCGTTACAAAAGGAAATGGTCTATATTGTCAGCCTTGTGGCATAATTGCCGATCAACGCTTCATAGTTACGCAGAATTTATCCGGACCAACAAGTTATTGCGGATTCACGCTCTTCTTCGAAGTAAGTGCTTTTAAGTGAAACAAGTCCTCCAAGTCACATTCAGGACCTTCAAAATGTCGTGTACTTGTTCAAAATTATTTAGAACTGTTATTTGGCTCAGCATTCCCCTATTTTAAATCATTATGCGGAGGTTAACATTTTTCTTGTGAAGTATACAAGATTCGATTTTCCAGATGAATCGACTCTAGAAACACTACCTTCCAAAGTGCCATGAGAAGTATTTCTAAAAATCAGAGCTCTGTGCGAAAATGAAAATAAAAGTGGTGTGCATTGATGCTACTGCACACTCAACAGGAGTGAGAAATGTAGTTGTCGGTGTACTTAAAAATGATTAAATACCTTTAAATACCGAGGGTGCCAAAAATGTATACACACTTTCACAGTAGATATCTATTTAATATATTTCAAAGTTTGACCATAAAACAACAGAAATGTGTAGTATGATGTTCTGTAAACAGATGCGACTCACATTACGTTATGCTAGCGTTGCTATAACAAAATGAAGCTAAGATTATCGTTTGAACAGCAGAAAGCAATTTTGAGGTGGCATTGGAAAACCGAGAATGTTGTTGAAGTTCAAAGGCAATGGAGACGGGTATACAGAACGGAACCGTCAACATCAGTAAGAATTGCACGCACTCGAGACAAATTTGAGACTCGTGGTACCATATGCGATGTTTACAAGGGCAGATCTGGCAGATCACTACATTACCATCGAGATGTACGTGCGTACCTGGATGACAATCTTCCAAAGCACTGGATAGGACGAAGAGGTCCGATTAAGTTTCCACCGCGTTCTCCGGATCTAATTCCTTTGGAATTCTACCTATGGGGAACTCTTAAGGATATTGTATACCATAGAAAACCAGCTGCACTAGCAGCATTTCGGGAAGAAATTGAAATGGCATGCGCTGTGATGCTGAGGACACTTTCGCAAATGCTGCTCAATCAGTAGTTCAACGCACTCAGAAGTGTATCGATGCCGATGGTGGGCATTTTGAGCAACTGTTGTAACTGTAAAAGATCTAGATAATTAGTGCCCATCATTTTCTGTTTATGTGAATTCGGTTTTGTTATGTTAACACAGTTTTTTCTTTGCTTGAAGTGTGTATACATTTTTGGCACCCTCTGCGGTTTATAAACGTTCATATTTTGCTAGTTTCAAAGAAATGTCGGAAATAAAAAAAAAATAATTTAATAACTGTCCCTATACTTTTCAATGAAAGTATATATAATAATGGAAAATATGGCACTAGACATCAGTAGTGATAAGTTGTCAATAAAGTCAAGTATGTCTCTGATATGTCGTCCAATATTTACATTTCTGCTCCCTATGGAAGTAAATAAAGTTTTCGGTAGTTATTAAGAACTATTGTCAAAGGTTACTGTTTTGGTTACATTTCCTTAACGCTTTAAATCTATACATGTTCGTATAATCACGGATTACCGCTTTCCATTTAGCTTCCTTGCAATGTTTTGTGTAATTATGGAGATCATTGTTGACTGTTTATATAAATTAAAGAATAGTGTGGTAATACTGTTAGCTTATATTATTGAACTTCTGTACACAATCAAGTGTCTTGACACAGTCTTTATTTCCTGCTAGTGTTGTAGTTGCTGAAAGATGGTGGTGATTTTCAAACAAGTTTCTCTTTTATTTATCTTTATATTTTAATTGTGGAATATATACCCCGTCTGACGAAACATTGCAGTTTTTAGATGCGCCCTGCTCGTGTGCCGTGAATGCGATTCGTACGTCTCTCTTCATGGCAAGTCAGCTTGAAGATTGTACGGTACAGCCTTACCATAAAAACATCAACAACTGTTAAGGAAGTAAATAAAATATAGTTACTAACACCATGATTGAATTTACTATTTCTGTAATATATGCGGTATATGCAAATACCCGAGTCTATAGTGACTACATGCCCGAAGCAGAGGTTCTCAATTTCATCTGCACTACTGTTGAACTGTCTTCTTCTGCTACCTTGCCTGTTTTAATCCATCTCATCTTCATCACACTCTTCATCTTTACTCACAATACCTATGATTATTACAATCCTTTCAACATCCTCTTCCACCAACCCATCACACGAAAATAATCTTCCTCGATATGTTTAGCAGATTGACATCATTTTGTCCACTCTTCTTTGCTGATTTCGATCATTGCTTGTGCAGTCATTCGTTTGAAAACTGGCAGGGAAATGGAACCAAACTTTTTAGATGCTATTTTTTTTGTTTCACTAAATTCCAAACAAGTTCGATTGGATTTAGATCGCGGTGATAGGATGGCAGCCGTAGTACAATATTTCTGTGTTCTTTTAAAATACTTTTCACTGTGTATACAGGTTGACGCTTGTTTTGTAACTATTTGTAATAATTATTGTACAGTTAAATCTGAGTCTGGCATGTGATTTTGGTTTTTTAAACAAGAAATTATGTAAGTTTTTCTAGATGCCATTGTTGGCACTTTGCTTTCTTGTACTGTGTGATATGATGCATTATCTAAAACAACAATGCACCCAGGTGACAGATTTGGTATGAAACGTTCATTTCACCAATTTATTAAAATTTTAGCAATTCATTTCATCATAATCTGCGGAATCATTCTTTTTTTTTAATGGTGTTTAATGTCCGTTTTTACTACTGAGACACCACAGGCTGTGGACATTAATGATAAATGAGACGAAATGATAAATTGGTAAAGGATTTTCATTAGGAAGGTAGCGATCCAGGCCTAAGTTTAGGGTACCTCCCCGGCATTTGCCATTTATGAGGACTGAGGAAAACCTGAAAAAAAACCTGTCAGGGAAGACGAATCGAACCCCAGACCTCCGGTCACAAGTCCGTGCCGTAACGACCTCGGCCACCGGTGACTGTGCAGAGTCATGATGGAATCACATATCAACTTGGGCCCTTCGATGAACCCCATTTCACCACCAGCGTGAGTAGCAATAGCCTTCTTCCCAATACATGCACACCTCGCATGTCATGTTGCCAAATTTTGTTTACAGTGTGAATATGAACCCATGTTTCATCTGTATTTGATTCTTTTTAATTTTTTTCTTGACGTTCTCAGGTTTGCTGCATGACGTGCAATAATCTCAGGCCACTCCATTAAAATGTGTCGCAAGTTTTGCACTTATTGAATCCCACGCCTTTCAGTATTCTCCAGAATGTTTATTTTTTCCTCTCAACTGGTATAATTTCCTAACAGCATTCGGAATTTCTTTCCTCTGCTCATAAAATTCCGAAAACGTTCTGAGCACGACACATTTTGCAAAAGCGTCAAGTTCAATTTTCTTTGGATGTAGGCGACTTTTACTAGGAGTTGACAATGTTTCTCCAATTAACTTTAATTTCTCGCTCTCCTTAGCTATACCAGATACTATCCTTTTACTTTTCCCTACTGCTGTTACCGTCCTTTTCACAGCATTCTTTAATGGTACGAGAAGACCTTTCTTCTTTCTTCATTAGAAAACTGTAGCATATTGTGTATAATCTCTCTCTTTGTGAGTGTATAACTTCGTGCGATGACTTTTGCGGCGGGATTTCCATTTACCCTAGTGTAAGCACATTTCAGATACCAGCTTACTGACTGCACGCTCTGGATTCTCGCATTTCTCTACTGCAGTGTCAATATGACACGTCAGAATAGGGTGACGCTCGAGGTTCCGCTGCCTGCCGCCTGCAATGTTTCTTCAGACAGGTAATACCCATTCAACATACATAGATATGGTTTGTATTTTTGTTTTATGAAAGAATTATGAAATGTTATATTGCACCCATGCCCATCTGAAACAAACGGTGACCATATGACACGCTAGGCACCAGGATATGCCCCCTAAGGGGCCCAATTTGGGGGTACGGGGCGTAGCGACCCCGAGGCTCCCGAGCTGCTCCCGCAGGTCCACGCATAGTGTGTTTGACTCATTTTAATTTTACCTCCATTTTAATTTTTATACGATTAGCTTCCCTGTTCTTTGTCTGAAGAATGCCCCCGTGTTTGACACGGTAAAAGGTGACTGGGTAATGGCGTAACTCCCAGCACTGAGTTCTCATGCAGAACAGCAGCGTATTCCCTGGTAAAGGCCAGGCCTGGGGAAGGGCCGTTGCATGAGCTGTTCACTTCCTGCAGGCGATTGGGTTCCTTTGTCAACACACAGGAAGGTGTAACTCTGAGGTTACTTTGTTCAGGCCAGAGCCGCCGGGGTGGCGCCCAGGAAGCAGCCTGCCATCGGAGACAGTTGCAATGGTGGAGGATTAAATCGCTATGGTTAATGAAAATAATTTTACCCAAATGAAACGTAAGAGAGTGGAAGTAAAAGAAGTAACCTAGAAGCCCTTTACTAGGGTAAATCCATTTATTATTCAGAAGGGCACAGACACCATAGCGGGGCCCGTGAAATCCTGCACAAGACTTCGCAATGGATCTCTTTTAGTGGAGACAGTTGGAATGTCACAGAGTAACTCATTGCTCAAGGCCGCGATTCTACACGGATATCCGATCATTGTCGAGCAACATAAATCGCTAAATTTGTCGGGAGGAGTTATAACAACTAATGTTGTTGACGGTATGTCCGACTCGGAAATCCAAAGTTGTTTGGAAGACCAAGGGGTCACGTCCGTGTATCGGGTGCAGGCGAGGAAAGACGGAGAGGTACAGCCTACTCGTACACTTTTCCTCACATTTAACAAGGTAGACCTACCTCAGAGGATTAAAGCGGGCTATGAGGTGAGCGAGGTGCGCCCGTATATCCCGAGCCCGTTGCAATGTTATCAGTGCCAGCGTTTTGGCCATGAACGCATATCTTGTAAGAGTGCCACTTCCATCTGTTGAACCTGCGGTCTGGAAAGTCATGAAAGAGCACGTTCATCCGCTCCAGTCTGCGTGAATTGTCGAGGGGATCATCCAGCCTCATCCCATGACTGTCCTCGCTATCGCGAAGAACGCTGTATCCAGGAAATCCGAGTTAAGGAAAAACTCTCCCTTGTGGAAGCCAGGAAGCGATTTCAATCTCGCCAGCCCACAGTACCTAAGACCGGTACATACAGCGCAGTAGGTTCTTCAGCGGCCAAGAAGCGCGACAGCAGTACGCAGACCTGTGATCTTGTATTTGCTCGGGTCCCTAATGCCCCAGGTTCTCCGAAACGAACTACCGCGAAGCCTAAGCCGGTGGTGTTTAATGCCCCGGAAATTAAATTCAAGACATCTTATACTAGGTCTGATTTTTCAAGACGCCCACTCCTGTGAATAAGCGAAAGAGCCCTTCTCCTCCTCGGAGGTCCCGCTCCTATGATGCGAGCAAGCCCGCTAGGCGGTCACCGTCACCGCCTTTTTCCACATCCAACCGATTCCAGGTGTTGGAGTCGGTGGATGCCTCTCAGCGGGAGAGCCCTCCCTCTGAGGAGGTCATGGAGCAGGATGTGCCTGCTCCAAACAAACCACCCAGTCCCACGCGATTAAAGAAATGACGGTTGATTCGTCCTGGACCGACTAAAAAGTAAGGTGATATTTTATTTATTTTATCTCATTTTAACAATGGCTATTCTTTCATGGAATGTGCGTGGACTTCGCAGTCGAAGACCTGAGCTGGAGATACTTTTCTGACTTTCCGCGTATCTCCAAGAGACCAAACTTCGACCACATGATTCTTTCATTCTCCGCGGTTACTCTTCGGTTAGAGTTGATCTCCCTCCCGAAGACGGCACTCCTGCGCATGGCTGCGTTTTAATTCTCATCAGAGATGATGTATGCTCTTCACTAAGCCTTCAGACTCCTATACAGGCTCCAGCAGCTACGGTTTACTTTTCTGGCTTTAATTTCATAGTGTGCACTATTTACCTACCTCCATCTGCTACTGTCGCTGTGACTGAGCTGGAGAATTTTTTATCTCAGCTACCAAACCCTGTCTCACATTTGGGAGATTTCAATGCACACCATCCCCTATGGGGTTCTACCACCGAGTGTGCCAGGGGCAGCATGTTGGCAGACATTCTGGATCGCCACCATCTTACTCTGCTGAACACGGTCAATCCACATTTCTGTATGACAGTTCTCACAGTTTTTCTCATTTAGATTTACTTTCTGTTCCGCCTCGCTTGCTGTACACTTTACTTGGAACGTCATCTCTGATTTGCACTCCAGTGATCACTTCCCGTGTCAAGTACGTCTCCTATCTACACGCGCACATTCTCAAAGCGCGCCGAAATGGCTTATTATCAAAGCGAAATGGCACCTGTTCCATTCTTCAGCCTTCTTTTCAGGGTGTGAGTTTCCATCCATCGGCGCCGCGGTTTAGCACCTCGAAACGGCCATAATCAAAGTCGCTACACAGGCTATTCCCCGGTCGTCTCCCCACCCCAGAGGCTTTCCGGTTCCTTGGTGGATCGACGAATGCCGGGATGCTTTGCGTGCACGCCGAGGTGCTTTGCGAGTATTTCATCGCCACCCTCCATCAGAGAACATGATTTGATATAAACATCTGCGCGCTAAATGCCGTCGAGTGATCAAGGATAGCAAAATGGCGTCTTGGATTGCTTTCGCCTGTTCTTTTACCCGTACAACGCCTTCCTCTGCTGTTTGGGCAAAGCTGCGCCATGTTGCAGACAAACCTACATTTACGTCTTAAGATATCAAATCGTGTGCATACTACTCCGGTAGATATCGCCAATATTTTAGGACACATTCGCTGATATTTCCAGCTCCCATAATTACCCTCCTTCTTTTCGCATATTAAAGGAACAGGCTGAGTTGAGAGGTTTCTCTTTTGCCACCAACCACCAGGAGAGCTATAATGCCCATTTTACAGTCAGGGAAATGGAGGATGCGCTTACGAACTCTCGAAATTGCGCACTAGGGCCAGATGGCATTCATGTTGCTATATTGCAGCATTTGTCAGCGAAAGGCAAAGCGTTTTTATTCCAGATTTTTAACTGTGTTTGGTGCAATGGAACATTTCCAAGCGCCTGCCAATGGCCACCGTCGTACCCATACCTAAACCTACAAAGGACCCACACTTTCCTTCCAGTTACCGTCCGATTTCCCTCACCAGTTGCGTTTGCAAGGTGATGGAACGTATGATTAACGGGTGGCTTATGTGGTGGTAAGAGTCGAGGCATTTATTGACGAACGCTCAGTGCGGTTTTCGGCGTCATCGCTCCTCAGTCGACCACCTTGTGTCTCTATCCACCCACATAATGGACGATTTTTACGAATGGGTCAAACGATCGCCGTATTTTTTTGATCTGCAGAAAGCCTATGATACCTGTTGGAGAAGCGGTATCCTTCGAACGCTTCATGATTGGCATATACGTGGCCATGTCTATTTTTATTCAGGAATTTATGAAAGACCGGGTTTTTAATGTTCGCGTGGGATCAGTTTTATCATCTAGTTTTTTTTTCAAGAGAACGGTGTACCTCAGGGCTCGGTACTTAGTTACACACTGTTTGCCATTGCTATCCATTCCATCACTGAGTGTTTGCCGCTAGGAATCCAGTCGTCGTTTTTCATTGACGATTTTGCCATCTATCTTTCCTCTCGGAGAACTTGGTTTTTGGAATGCTGTCTCGACCGCCTTTAGGCTTGGAGTGTGAATCACGGGTTCCGTTTCTCGGCAGAGAAGACCGTCTGCATGAACTTCCGGCGCCGTAAGGAGTATCCTCCACCATCTCTCCATCTTGGCCCAGACGTTCTCTCTTTCGCAGATGAAGTACGGTTCCTTGGCTTGGTATTTGATAGAAAATTATGCTGGTCATCGCATATAGCACAGCTCAGAGGCAAGTGTGAACGTTCCTTTGTCTTTTACGTGTTTTAAGTGGCATATCCTGGGGAGCCGATCGGTCTGTTCTTTTACGTTTTTATCGATCTCCATTTTGGGCAAAACTGGATTATGGCTGCATTGTTTATGGGTCAGCGCGACCTTCCGTTCCTCGTCGCCTTAACCCCATCCATCACCGGGGTTTCCGTGGGACTATTGGGGCATTCCCAACCAGTCCTGTGTCAAGCTTATGTGCGGAGTCTGGAGAACCTCCGTTATTTTACCGTAGGGATCTTTTACTTTCTTCATATGGTTGTCGATTAGCTGCGCAACCTCGTCAACCCACGAACAAGCCGTTTTTTAATTTGTCTCTCGCTCCATTTTATGCTGCTTGGTGTTTTACTTCTAAGCCTGCTGCCTTTCGGGAGCAGGTAAGGACGTTGGACTTGGAATTACCTGCTTTTAGCCCAGGAAACTACTTCTCCCTCTTGGCTCTTGGCAGAGGCCCCCGTTCATCTTGGGCTTATGTCCTGTCCTAAGTCTTCAACCGCAGCACCTATTATCCGTAGTCATTTTTGCGATATTATATATTCTTTTACTGGAAAGAATTTAATATATACCGGTGGCTCCAAATCTGATACGGATGTAGGATGTACCTTTGTTTTTAATGGAGTTAGTCTTACGTTTGGTCTTAACATTGCGACATCTGCTTTATGCTATTTATCGGGCTATTTTATTTACTTCTGACCTGGGGCCGGGAAACAATGTTATTTGTTTCGGCTCTTTGAGTGCCATTTTAACTTTTAGAAATCTGTACAACAGCTATCCTGTTGTAAAGAAGATCCAGGATGTAGTGTTAACGCTTTTTGACGCCGGCGTCAGGTTGACACTGCTATGGGTACCTGGACATGTGGGACTCCCAGGTAATGCAGCCCCAGACGTCGCTGCTAAATCCGCCCTTTTAGACCCTGCTGAGTATGAGCAACGTTTTTACTTCGGGGATTTTAAACATTCATTACGTCCAGACATTCTCTCGCGCTGGCACGATGAGTGATATTTAATACCCACCTATAAGCTTCGCCCCTTTTAACTGGTCGACTTCTTCTCCCGCAGTTCATCGCGAAGAAGTAATTTTAGCTCCTCTGATATTGGGCATTGCCGTTTTAGTCACTGCCCCATTTTTAATGGTCAACCAGCTCCAGCTTGCCCTCATTGTGACCACCCCTTTACAGTGCGTCACATTTTACTTGAATGCCATCATTTGGCAGATTTTAGACTTTCCCTAGGTTTGCCCTCCTCTATTGAGGAGTTACTTGCAGATGATGTGGTTGCTGTTGAGCGAGTACCCCGTTTTATCCGTGTTTGTGGTTTTTGGAGCAAGGTGTAAAGTTGTATATTAATTTATGATGGCACTTTTAGACTATTTTAATACTTGTTATTTCAGCTTTTGCTGAATCGTTTTAGTACCAGTCTTTAATTGTTGTGTTGCATATTGCCCTTGTTATTTTTGGGGGGTTTTATTGTTACCATTTTAGACTTTTATAAGGATGGTGTGTTTTCAGCTCTTGCTGATGCGTTTTACTACCACTCTTTATTTGTTGTTGCCCTTATTACCGTTGTAGTATGTTTTGGGGTTTTATTGATACAATTTTAGACCATTATAAGACTATTGTGTTTTCCGCTCTTGCGGCTGTGTTTTAGTACCAGGCTTTTGTTTCTTGAACATTTTACAGGGGTTATTTGTTTTTGGGGACTTATTTAACTGCACAAAGTGCTACTGTTAATTAGCTTATGCACTGATTTAGTGTTAATTATTTATTTTTTTATTCGGAGTCTTTAGTGTGTTTGGGCGCTAATGACCGTGCGCCCTTTAAGCAATATTAGTCATCACCAGGATATGCAGTATATGCTATGGGTTTTTTCGCGTTTATATTACGATAGATGTTGATCTATTGGTATTATTGTCACGATACAAATTTTTCATTATTTTGAAAATTATAGCCGTATTATACAGAATATTACATTATTCTGTATGTTTCTAACAGGGGTATAACACTCACGAGTCCCTGAACTTTCTCGAAACTGAGTACTCTATAGCAAGATATTGACAATATTTTTATAGAGACTCCTGAAGTTAACATTTACGCCGATGAAGATTTGGGTGAAGAAAATGGTGGTAGTGCTGTTGATAAACTTACAGGGATATAGATTTCTAGCTAAGCAAAATTTTCCTCGCCAAATGAATGTGTAGGATGTGTGCATAACGATTCCATGTCAGAAAATATCAGAAGAGTAAAATGAAGAAAAGGGTCATGTGGATTAAGGATGATAACAGAGAATCAAATGATGTATTTTTAGAAGCCGATCATCCATCGTTATTCAATAAAACTCCTCTCGAATGCTTTGAATTAATGTTAAACGATGAAGTAATTCCATTTATGATATATGAATCTAGGAAGTACCCAATGTTCAACAATTGTGATGATCCTAAAATATCATCAAAGGAATTGATTTTTTTCTCTAAATATACTTATTTTATCTGGCTACAACAATATCCTTATATCATACTGGGAAGCCTCAGAAAATCTTCGAAATACGCTTGTTGTAATTGTCATTAGAAGGGATCGCTTTATGGAAATATTTTCAGTTCATTCATTGTGCAGGCAACACTCAACCTGATATGAATGACATCTATGGAAACTGCAACCGCTTATGAATATGCTGAAAAAAATCATTACGCACTTCAGATCAGATCAGAACATTACTTTTGACGAGTATATATTGGAATGTTTAGGAAGACAACGGCAAACAATTTATGCGTATGAAACCTATTCTTTCAGCTATAAAGTTCGATGCCTGAACACTCCCTCTTGCTATTTGATAAAGTTTGACATTTATCAAGGAAAAATCTTCATAGCAATGCACAATATGAGGAACGCTTCGGAAAGTTTGCTGCTCTGATGGTACAGATACTCAATGAACTACATAACAAATGGTTTACTTGCCCTTGCGTGTACATTTTAACAGTCATTTTACTGGGATAAAACTGTTGGCTCACCTGAAAGCTTGTGGATATGACACTACATAGACAATTAGAGATAATAGTATTTCAAAAAATTGTCCAGCCGTTCGAAAGAAATGAAGTAACAGGAAAGGAATACCCACGATATAACAAAGAGCTCTGATGGTGTTAGTATCGTACGTTGGACTAATAAATCTGTGGTTACCGAATCCGCCACATGAAGCTGAGCCAACTTCTATAATATCCAGACTTTCTCAACCAGTAAAACGAAAAGTATGTGCCAGTCTTCCGGCTGTATTTCAGGGTTACAATACAGGAATGGACGAAACTGATAGAATGGACCAAAATGTGCCGTAATACAGAATAGGGGTACATGGAAAGAGATGGTGGTTGACTCTGTTCACATGGTTGCTAGATGTACCAGTTCACAATTCCTGGTTGCTTCTAAGGATGTATGGTAACAGCATCTTATCTCGTATCTTGACTTTCGCCAACATATTGAGCAGACATACCTGAAGTACATAACTGCACCATTAGGAGGAGGCCCGCCCATTACGTCAAGATGCTGCATTAAGTACAGAAATGTTATTCATCTTTGGATGAACCATCTCTTGGCACCCTGAAATCGACGAAGCTGCGATGGAAAAGAATGTACCAGCACTGTTCACACAAAATGATTAAAATGCAATGTAGGACTCTGCATTCTGTTTTGTTTAGTTCCACACCCTATAAAAGACTCAAGTTTCTGGACTTAGTCCTAATGATCAGTTTCGATGGAGTTATATCAGCGTGTTCATGTGTTTAATACTGCCAAGTTAGTTAAAACTACCAGTTTACGCACTATTGCATTGGCATTGTAATTTTAGTTTTATTAGTGACACATTGACAATAAATATTAAAATGTTTACAAAGGTGCCTAACTTGATCATATGGACACAACCCTTGCTGACGAAATGGTTAGATGTGTGATATTTTGTGTTTATATTCTATAGAGTTATTGAAATTGCTCATAAGAAATTAAACTAAAGGAAAAATCAAAATATTTTCGGCGTTAAAGGGTTAATGAAGGGTAGGAACATAACGTAGTAGCGCACTTTTAATTGTGTAAACTAATCGAAAGTAAGATATCCATTGCACATTTAGCTCAGTCAGCAAGATGTAGGTTTTACAGTCAAAGCCAAATAAAATCCCACGTCCCCTTATTTTTTCCCATAACATAGCCTTGCCACTAAGCTTAGGTACTTTCAGTTTAAGCCTTTTATCTTCGCTAATAAAAGCTTATATAACTGTTCCGCCACATTTCGTACATGGAAATTATTGACAATGTATTAGCTACATAAAAAATGTTAAGGTCAGTACTCATGTTTAACTGTTGCAGTGCTTACATTAGCTGAAAACTGATAGCTCTTTACTCCTACTGTTAATAATGGAAGAAAAGGTAGAGGGAGACACCAAAGCTTGATGAATGCGAACAGATGGACGATATACATATTTTATTATTTTTATTATGTAAGTTAATCACAGTGTAATTATTCACTTAGCATTTAGTGCAGTCAGCAAAATAAAGCTGGTTCGAATCCCATTTCATTTTGTTTATTTTTCTAACATAGCCAGTAATTTCAGTTTAGAACTTTTAGGCCAGTTTTGCCTGTTACATCACGTAATGTAGAACAGTTACGGAAAATGTACTGGCAATTAATTACTTAATACGAATTAAATGCTGCACATTATCATAAAACTACGTACTCAAGTGTGAGTGCGCGCGCGCGCGTGTAGTGCGCACATATGCTGATGGCCCACTACTCCTAGCTTTAATTATGGAAGAAACAGATAGAGGGAGAAAGCTAAGCTTCGCGAGCTTGAACTGGTGGTCCACTGTACGCCATACGCTGTTTATGAGTTGTAGACAACCTGTGCATATAGTGTGCAGAAGAGAAGCGCTTACATTGCATTCAAGTTAATAGTTTACAGATTCTGGAAAAAATTAATCATAATTATTCATTTTTCGATCTTCCAAAATGGCGAATCGGGAAGATGCACATCCGTAGCTGCACAGCTATACCGGGGATGATACCCAGATAGTCTTCATACTCATTGTTAAACCTTTCATTCTAATTACCATCTTGTTAGAGAAAAATGCATCCCTGGTAGTACATAGACCAGATGCCTGTAAAAAATCTAAATCATCACACATTCAAATAAGGGGTTCTCGACAGACTTCAGGCTAATACTGTAACAGTTAACCGGGCAATCGTACGTGCTATGGACACAAACAGTAATAGTGTGTGATGGGTTCTACAAGAGGAACGTCTCCACCAATTTCACATTCTGAAGATACAGTACTTGGGACCGACGAACTTATAACCGCGATTACAGTTTGGAAACTGGGTTTTGGAGTATTATGGTAAACACCCAGATTTTTTATCCTCTATGCTCTACACTAATGAAATTACTTTGAGCACAAATGCGCTAATTATTCTAAACTACAGGAATAGCCACGTGTGGAACTATGAAAACAAACATATCGTTGTGGAGACAGGCCATTCAACTATGGTTCGGTGTGAACATGTGTGCTGGAGTAGTTGGTGATGATTTGATTGATCCGCAACATTTTCCTAGGCGGCTAAATCAGTGCTTGATTCACATACTTCTTGTGTTTCTGGAAGACGCACTTTGGACATAAAGCGATACCATATGTACTTGTTCCCTGGCCGCTGGATTGGAAGATGCGTTCCTGTAGCCTGCCCAACGCCCTATCCCTGATAGCATACCATGCACGTTTGCTTATAAAGGGATACCTGAAGACATATTCGAAACATTGATTGCCTCAGAGGAAGAGTTACTGGCGAGGACGTGATATGTGGCTCTCCAAAAGTCTTCGAAAGCGTTCGATGTTCAGTGATAAACATGCTACGCTGATGTTACAAAGATAATTGAAAAGCGTCTTAATACAAAAGTATTATTCATCTTGAAAACGGATAGGTTTTGAACACGAATCTATTTGCTTCTCTTCTTCCACTCAGAATTGAAAATTAACACAATGCATGTTTTCTTATGTTATAACTTTTCATTTTATTAAAGTATTTTTCAAACTAAAAGTCAGATAGCCTATCTTTTTTCTTTTGTTCTTCGTGATGCTAGTTTTACATCTTCCCGTTCAGATTTGGGGAAATTTTTGTTGTCAATGCTAGTTATTTCCTATTTTGTTTAATTTTTTCATCTTAAATATTTGCATTCCCACTATGCTCTTTAACTCAAAGTGAGAAACTATAGCGTCTATATGAGCATATATTTCGTAATTATCTTGTTATTTAATTATTTAAACAATTTTAAATTATTAATATTACATACAACACAGCTACTTAGTTTCCTAGGAACGTTTATGCCATATATCATTAGCTTTTGCACTAAAAGTGAATTGTGCAAGTAACATAAGCAACAGAAAGCAAAAATTATATTTCACATTAGTGAAAATTTTGAAAAGTCAAGCATTCCGTGAAAATCGAGCCCTCACTCTCTTTCTCTGAGCGAAACTACAGCGTAGTTATGCACTGAGACTTAGCTTCTGCAATGCGAAGTGTCGACTATTTTACCCGTTTATCACAACCCCAAGTGGAAGCCCAAACAGTTGTACTCTACCCTTATTCGATTCTACTACACTGGAGGCTGTTTTGAGCCCGGAAATCTCAAGTTCCCTATCTCAAAATGCTTTCTTTGAAAAACATCATGCCTATAGGTAAAGAAAGTATTTATTGTCGCGAGGTGTCATGCCACATGAAAACATTTTAATTTGCCTTGTTTAGACCTCGAAGCTTCTACCACTCAAAAAGGCAAATTTTAATTGCCGACATAGTTTTTGTTACAAATGCATCATTTCATATTTAGAGAACAAAAATGAAATGCAATGTTTACATCTCGTTCTGCATTGCGTCAAACCATTTGGAAAAAAAATTAAGGCATAGCTGAAAGACTGCGTTCTCACTCGTGCTCAATTGCAGGCTTTTTATTAGCGATAACATATAGCAGTAACTAAAAGAAGTGTCAACATGTACATTCATCGTAAAGACAATTCATTTATTGGAGCCGACATGTTGGGGCAAATATCTACCGTTACCAAATTGCAAGATAAAAAATAAACAAATAATTAACATAGATTCCCTCCAAATGTGTCTTGCTTGCAAAATCATCATGTTATATAAGAAAAAAAATGTCTACCTTTTATCTCAATGCTATTGAGTACATCACGCTACAAATTAAGCAATTTACCGCTGCACTGTTGGCATCGCTTATAGAAGTTTTCACTCATGCTACAAGTAACCACTTTGATCAAGTTCGACGTAGGGAAAGCAACGTTACCAAGATGAACATAAATGTACGTTGTAGGCGACAAATTCTAATGGTTTGCTCTCTTTAAAGGAGGAGGGAGGAAAATTAGTAGATACATTAATGGATACACCTAAAAAGGCAAAGTGTAGTACCCAGACGTTTTCACCAAGATAAAGCAATGCAGGAGGAGCTGTATTCATTAATCTAGCAATTCCTCTAACGCAGGAAGCAAGAGGCAAATTATTCACCGCACGAGCTCAAACAGAACAGAAATGAAAATTCAGCACTAGAATGAATGAAAACATGCTTCGCAATTCATCAAGAGCACCGTTTCATCCGTAAAGTATTAAGGAAGCTCTCGCAGAATGTCTTGCGATTGACTTTGTTACCATCACTGAGTTGTTGCTCCATAACCATTCTGTAGGAATGAAAGTTAACATACTTGAGCAAGATTTTTCTTACACTGCTGGAAGCTAAACGAATGACTGCAGCATGATTTCTGACTGACCATCGAGGGTTCCTTAACACCGCTTGTGTCACTGTTACGATGTTTTCAGTTCTACGTTGTTCACAGAGTGTGGTAGCTATTTTTTCAAAACAAAAGCACTCGCCCAAAAGGTACTCATTCACAATATTATCTGTTTTGGCTTCAAATAGAACATTAGCGTGAAATTTTGAAATAGCGACAGAATATTTTCTGTTTAATTACAGCTGAATAACCATTCCTTAAGTTTCCACTACGAAAGTACGATGTGAACTATTCTACTGCCCTATTGTTTCTAAAATGGCATTAGTTGCGCAGTGGGTCTACTTATCGCCAAAATGTCAGTATTACATTGTAATCCGTCAGACTTCCGCGGCCCACCTGTAAAAACAATACCTGACTCGTGTTTATGTACGAGATGAAAGCTATGCTATTTCTGATATGCAATCTGACTGCAGCGGCCTTACACTGGAGGCGAACGAAAGGCTCGCCCATATTTCCAATGTCACATTCCAGGTAAGTTTTAATAACCTTACCTTTCGATATGGCAGATAATGGTTTAAAATTTGCTTTTTGTATGCGTAGCTTTAAGGGGGTTTGGACTTGATCTGATTCAGCCTTTCCTTATCAGATAGATATTTGATTTACAATATGAATGATTAGGGTTATCACATTACAAAAGTGAAAAAGAGAACATTTTGGAATAACTCGAAAGAATGCCAAGAAATATATTGTTATTGTTATTATTCAAAACGTCAGAACGAAGAACTTATTAATACAATAGCCAAGCTTGCCATAATTATTTTAAGTGTTAACTTCCTATAATTAATCTTATCTTACAAATTGCTTGTATTTTGATGAACTCCTGATGTTTTTAAGAACCTTCTTGTCCCCCAAACGCTGTGCAACTTATGTCTTTGAAATTCAACTGGGTCAACAATAAAATTTTCACTGAAACCACTGATAGTCTATTTCTTTCTAGTGTCCATTGTATTTTCATTAAGCTAAAACCCTTTTGACATTGGCAGGTATAGCATTAAAACTGATATATCTTGATAAATTCAGAGAAATTTGACACTTGACTAACACTGAAATAGTTCACCCTCTATTTATGAGACAATGTTTCACCGAATTCTTTATCACCCACGTTGTTGCCAAGAACTTTTTCAGATTTCCAAGTTGATCATATAGAAGATGCTGCTGAATAACAACTCATTTTTTCCTTCATTAATTGTATACACTTTTCAATAGCTGTCCACTGTGGAAATTTATGGAGTTCCGTCCACTGGAAAATAATGGAACCGGTAAAAATGTTGAGTCCACATCCTAAAACATTGCAAATAACTCTCATGTGCATAAAATAATATTTTTTAAATTGATGCTCGTTTTCCTCACTATCCTTAATAAGCTGCTTTATTTTCAGAGGCTAAAATTCGGTCTCCTTCCTTTCTATTAGTGTCCTTTCCATTGAAACGAGAATATATATTATTTCCACCATTGAGTTATTTTCACGTTGCATGGCCTCAATTTTATTATGGAATACAAACAATGAATGCAGGAACCAGAGGTAAGATTCATTTAAGGGGTATTGAAGAAACTATTTAAGAACAACTGGAAGGTGATCATGGGATAAAAAATAGAATTTAAAGGTTTGGAACATCTCTAGCGGCCTGTTGATAGCAGCAAACAAGGAAAGTCACCTAGTCTTTGAATGTTAAAGAATTTGTTTCTACTCCAACTCAACAAAAGACGAGACTTAAGTTCTTCTGTTCGGACAGTAAATATTGAAAAAACGATTAAATATCTTCAACAAAAGACTTTCAATATCAATTGACCAACAGTTGTTGTTTAAGTTATGGGCAGGGCTTCCTTTCCCAATGTTGTTTTCTGAAGAGAATTTTGAAGATGAAGAAAACGTTATTAGTGCACATTCTCACAAGACCACAACATTACTATTGAAATTGTTACCAGTAAATGCTATAAATTTGGTTAGACAATTGTGCATTTTATAAGGTATTAACTACAACTTTAGACACTGTCAATTTTTTCATATGGAATATCAGATGAACATTAGTTTATATGACATAACTCTTTTTACATCAACATATTTTTATCAAAATAGGACATGTTTTTGTGGCTCTGTGATTGGAAGTCTCAGCTGCAACACCAAGATATTTTATTTCCTGACTAGGGGTCAACACTTATTCACTATAGTTTCTGTTTTTGAAATGCGAGTGACTACTGAGGAATCACACACAAAAAAAAAAGTTAAATAATTTCGCTGAACAATCATATGCTTTGTAGCTTTGATGGTGGGACACTGTATGGAAAGCTATTATTTTCTTCTGCAGTGCCTAGCATCTTCTTTTAAGAAGTATTTGTCTAATCTTTTAGAGAAATGAATACTACTTATTGATTTTATATGATTTTCTGAAGATACATGCTGATTTAAATCTGTACATTTTTTTTCTATCAATACCACACAATCACATACTTTACAAAGCACTTCATTATCTAATTTTGTCTTTTTAAGTACATGGAAAATCCTTATGTATATCTACATTAAAGTTACATTTTCATTGTGACATTTTGTCTGCATTCTGATACAAATTAATTAAGAAAATAAAAATAACAAATTATCATACACTAATACAAAGCACTAACAAGATACGCAAATACTATATGCAATATTCCAACAACACAGAGTGACACTGCAATAGTTGCCACAGAACAGTCTTGCGGCTTGCCTTGCACACTGCCCAAGCATGATGGAATTTGAAATTTGGGGAATCACAGTGACAATGGGCTGTGTACAACGTATTCACATTCTTTTTCAGTAACATGGACCATATTATCAATTCTAGTGACGTTGAGAGCGTAATATTTTGCTCACCCCTCACAACCATTCAGAACTCGCATACAGTGTGGAAAAGAGTACAAAATAGTACTGTACTAAAGAAAAAAAAAAGAGGATATAAAAGATCATACCCTCAAAAAGAGTACTTGTACTCTTAAAAGTACTTCGGTAACTGTATGAATGGTACTGTGAATGAACTATTATAGTTATTGAATTAATGGTACATGTTAAATATTAAACATTTTAGCATGTCTACAACAATTTCCTCACTGAAAACACCATTAATTCCATTTTTAAATTAATTGACTAACACAACTTTCATATGTTCACTTTGTAAATTTTAGTTTTGCGCCCTTTAAGCAATAATCATTATCACTTTGTAAATGCGTTGCACTGTCGTATACACTATAGCAGAATTAGGTCTAATTACCTTGGCAGGTTCTCCCATCAGTTCCAAGACGGTAACCATCTGGGCAGCTACAGCTGTAACTTCCAGGCTGATTTACACAAAGGCCTACACATAGGTTGCGATCTTTGAATTGCTCACATTCATCAACATCTTGACACGTTCTGAAAAGAAATTATCATTGTACAGCAGTGGCATATTTTTTTAAATGTGTGTATGAACCCATGGGTAGAAAGGAAGTAAATACTGACCTACTTTTTGGATATATCAAAAGCGTTAATGTTAGTAGACCACAAAACCTTACAGGACAATTGGCAATTATTGGAACACGAGGAATAGTACACAAGTGATTCCAATCATATGTAACACAATAACAATTTTAGAATGCATTTTAAAGTTAATCACGTGCAATATACAGCGAAATCAAAATGAAACTGTTGGAAATAATTGCTACCGCAAAAGGCAACCTAAAAATGGAAATAAAATTACATCAAACTGGAATGTTATCTACAGCATTAGAAACAAATCCTAAATAATTGGCACATAGAATAATAATTCAAATTAATAATATAGTTTTAAACAAATACTTTAAAGGAGAACAGATCCTAAATATATTGCCTTTAAACGCTGGTCACAAGATTAATGAATTCTTATTTAATTATGATTTATACATCATAATGAATGCCACCAGTGTTTAATAATCCTTGTCTAAACCCATTAAAAACCCGTGGGATATTTATTTATTTCGATTATATAAGAAGTCATTAACATAATCTCTCTCTCTCTCTCTCTCTCTCTCTCTCTCTCTCTCTTAAAACTGCTTCTGCAGGGATGGATAACATCTCAATTACAATTTTTAAAGTTTACATCTCTGAATTTAAAATTCCTTCAGTTTCTATTACGGATTCTTGCATAAAGCCTTTTTCCAAATAAGCTAAAAGTGATCAAAGCACAGACGCAGACTCTCCAGGAGCAGGATCTCCATTTATCATAAATAATGATAAGAGTAATGTTGGCGACAGCAGTTCTAAAATGCATTTCTGCAAAGAACCCGCTTAAATACATATACTTTTAGTATGTTTGGTGGAACCGAATTTCTTGCATTTCTGCTGAAAGTGCAACCTATTTCTTTTCGGATGATATATATGTATCTACTGTTCCATTCGATAAATTCCCATTTGTCATGTATGGCGTAACTATATTCGTACCATGAGTAATATCAGCATTATGGGTCCCGATTCGGGCAATCTTTATTGAAGGTAGCTGCATTACCGGCTTTTAGGGGTAGGATAAGCAATCCCGCAACATATCTTTACAATACTGGCCTTGGTACTCATTCCTGCGACATGTTACAGGCTGCTTCTTTACCGACACTCAGGGTATGCAATCCCGCGTCAAAGGTCACCTAAGTCGGCACCACTTTAGTGAATGTACAAATTAGTAATGGCGGGAATTTGCTTCCTCGCTGACCTTCAGTGTATGCAAAGATCGGTCAGGAAGGGGGAAATATTAATTACAAAAAGTCGTAATTGGTTTTCATACGGACCTTCTGGAGTAGGCAATTTCGTGACATTTAGCTTCCTTACTGACCTCGGTGTGCAATCCCCACAGCATAGATCAGCGGAAAATGAACATTATTTTATTGGATATATAAACTATTAATGATGGAAAGGTGGCTTCCTTACCGAACTTGGTAGACAATTGCACATGTAATCTGACCTTCAGAGGCATGGTATACAAAGATCGGATAGGAAGGGGATTATTTTACTGATTATTAATATAATGATACAAAATATTAATTAAAATTTGTGGGGCAAGCTTACTTCCAGGTCCACTACTGGGAATGGTTAAGTAGAGAGCATTATTTCATTGAATTTATATATATAATTACACAAAATGGTGATATTCTTTGTGAAAACTAAAAATGTGTGGATGTAGATATGTGTGGTTTTAAAATATATTAATGATGGAACAAACAAAGGTAAAAGTAAATCTCACAATAATAAACATTGAAATAATAAAATAGTTACCCTGCAAGCAAAATGCTAAATTGTGTAAAATATTTGTTAATTTCCTTTATAAACAACATTTTTGGATGTATAGTGGTAGGAAATGTGTTTTAACTGTGCAAAATAGCTATTACGTAGAAAAAGATGGTGAAAATATAACATAGTATTTACAAATAACATTACGTTATACCTCAAACGAGCTGACGTAGATATGGTTCTAGAACGTCTCCATAATGTCCACTAAGCAAAATGATCATATATATCCAATAGAGAGAAGGAGGAGGAAGTGGCGTGACTGGTACAAACAATAGCGCAGGTGTGATCCTCGATTGCATACGCCAGACAAGTTAATATCTGCTAAAGATGTCTGGCGCCTCAGTGCAAGTTAAGGGTAGACCTGTTTATACAATTTCAAAAGAAATTCTTTTAACTTAATGTTGTAAGGGCTAAGTAGCATAAAAGGGTTTCCTTTTCACCTGCTAATGGGTTTTACAGTGTCCACCCCTTCACTCCGTTAAACGCCTTAGGATTAGAGGCGGTGGGCGGGGCTATTTGCATGCGCAGTTAGGAAAATAAACCTCGTGGAGAGCTCGTAATCGTAACAGACAATTAAGTTATTCTGTATCTTGTGATATGTTCTCACGTATATTATACCATTTATATAAAAATTTAGTGATGTATAATTTCTAATAGTCTTATTTTGTGTCGTAATTCATATTTACTTGTTTTTTGTGTACTGTAGTTTAACAGCAGTCTTAAAGTTTTGCTTAACAATTTCAATCTACGTACAAATCCAGCTATAGATGGTCTGCCACAATGAAATATTCGGAAAGAAATGTGTGATTTATCACGATAATACAGTCAATTACTTCGTGGCCATTTTATTCCTTTACTTAAAATATACACATAATTAAAGAAATATAAATTATACAAAACAAGTAAAATAGTATTACAGTGATATCCACTATAATTATCATTGAAATATAGGATTACGTGTTGATAAAAATGGTATTTACCCTGGAAGCAAAATAGTGAGCTTTGTAAATATTTATTGATTTGAAAGGAACTAAATAACATTTTGAAAAATAATATACACCCCCGTTTGCGAAAAGTTTCGTATACGCTATTTTGCTTTGTAAAAAAATTATTTTGTGTTAAAAGAAGTTTTTCATTTCGCGATTCATTTTAAGGAACAAAAAACGAACATTAAAAACAAAAAGGATGTTATGTTGCCAAAAATTGTTCTCCCTCCGAGGTAGACAATTAATGAACAAAAACGAATATTGGAAACAAAAAAGTTTTAACTTTGGAAAAAGGTTATGTTGCAAAAAAGAAAAGTTGCAAAAAGTGCTATATTGCAAAAAAATATATTCATTTGCAAAAATATGTTATGTAGCAAAAAGTTATGTTCCAATCAAAGATTATTTTCACACAGTCATTGACTTTTAACATGCAGCAGTGAAGATTGGAAACAAAACAAAAATTGTTTAACCTTGTAAAAATAAGTAACGTTGCGCGAAAAAATAATTTTATAGGGCATGACGTATTACATACTTAATCTATTATCATGCATGCAAAAAAATAATTTCGCATGGTATGCCCCCTTTACGTGTAATTCCCCTTTTCACTCTGATGGAAGTTTTAAAGTGGTTTTCTACCTGTGTTTACAAAGTTTATTTTTCACTACTGGACAGGTATTTCCATTCACACATTTCAAAGGAATTCCTTTAAAATTTAAATTGTATGGGCTAAGTGCCATAATAGTTTTTTCCTTTCATCTGCTCTTGGAAGTTCTAAAGTGGTTTGCTAACAGTATTTAAAATGTTCGAATTTTATTCCGTTAACGCCCTCAGGCAATAGATGGGTGAGCTGAGATGCATGCGCAGTAGGGAAAACTGATCTCTAAACCGGCCGAAATTGTAACCGGCAATAAATTTATTCTCTATCTTGCCCTCCATTCTCACTTATATTACACAATATATAAAAATTAAGCTCATGTATAATATGCAATAGTCTTATTTTGTGTAGTATTTCACATTAACTTGCTTTTATCCTTCTCTATAATCTTCCCCCATCTCTCTGATACGAAAATATTTTACCCTGATGCACTGCAGTTCGACACTAGTGTTAAAGTTTTGTTTAATAATTTCAGAGTCTACGTAAAAATGTGGTTATAGATAGTGTGCCACAATGAAATATTAGAAGAATGTGTCACAAAAGAATTTGTGTTTTATCACGATAAGAGAGTCAAATATTCCATTTTATTTCTTTACTTAACATATGCATATAATTATAGAAATATATTTTACACAAAAATGAATAAAAATAATTCTCCCTGTGGTGTTTACAATGATTAACATTGAAGTATAAAATGATAATATGTATTGATAAAAATAGTAGTTACGCTGCAAGAAAAAACGTAAATTGCGTATATAGCAGTTAATTTAATAACAGTTCAATAATATGTTGACAACTTGAATGTACATGTTCTTATGAAAAAAAAAATTAAATATAATCATGTTCAATGTTTAACTTGCCAAAAAAAGATTTTTTAATTTGTATCTAATTTTATACAGAATTATGCAGGTTTTTAAATTGTTATTTTAGATACAACAAAGCATATAGATGTAATAATATTCCCTAATGCCCAAAGCTTAAGTGCAAACATCTAAAGTACGGTGTGTGCTATTAATAATTACAGAACGAAAAAGTTCATCATTTTCACTTGTAGGTACTGCAATTAAACATATTAAACACTCAAAATATACAATATTGCGGGCAGTGAATTATGATACAGATATTAAATTATATTTACATTGAAGGTACAATGTTAGAAATCTTGCAGTGCGTCCATTTCCATTTGAAAATGGGTGTATATAAATGAAATAACTTAAAAAATCTGCTTCGAATTCATGCCAGGTATCTTGGTCGATGTTCCCGCTGTTAATTTTGCTAAACAAATTGTGCATTTTTTCTTCAATGTTATACGGTTGAAAATAAAATGTTTATAACCAGAAGGTATTACATTTCATTTTCCGTAGTGGTCAGCTATAAATAACACAAGGGTAACCAATTTATTCACAGCTTTGTCAATGTGGTACTAAAGTCAAGCTTCACCTCACTGGCAATTAAGGACTCTTAAAAAAATCAATTGTTTTTGACAATCTCCATATTATTGCCATTTTGACAGACTTCTTTAAAAATGGTAGTTTGTATGAATTTCAATTAGACGTTCACTAACAGAAGGGGCATAATTTGTTCCCCAATAATGCTCCGAAAACTTAGCAGTTGACATTATACTTTTATCTTTAAACCAAGACAACTTAATCGTTATGCTGGCATTTGAGTGAATATGATCCAAGGCAGCAAGGCGTTAATGTCGCCATCGTGACGGAGCAAAATATTCCTCACGGATATGTTGCGTTTATGAAAAGGTTGGCGTCATCAGAAATAGCTCCTTTAATAGATATATTTTATCATGTATATTTCGAAATACAAAAGTCGTACCTAATATAAATTAAACATCCATTTACTGAAATTAAACGATAATTTACCTCATAATAAAAAAAAACGTTTGCATTACACATTCCGACAAAATTTCAATTCATGAATTTAAAGTAAACAAACATCGAGCGTTGAAAATTGCAACATAGTTGTCTTTGAAAAATATGGATGGAATCTAAAATATGTAAAATTCTTGGACATAAGAAGGCATTAGTACTTAGAATTGTGCGTCTTCACATAGCATAAATTGACGTAGGGATGCGACATATATCCTTAATTACCTTAGAAATGAAACAAACAATAAAACATTTTACCCTGAAGTCCCCGACTTCGATATCTGTCTTAAAGTTTGTTTAATTATTTCGGAATGTACGTTACTCCAATTATATTGGTCTACCACAATAAAATATTAAATGAAAATATGCCTTTTTGTTTTATTTTAGTCGCATTTACTAAAAGCAACAAAAGAGAACGTCAGAACTTAGAACTGTAACATCTTCACATTGCACAAAGTGACGGAAGGGCTATGCTCCATTGAAATTAGAAGATATATGTATGCTACGGAGAATAGAAAACTAACTGTTGTGCCCCCAATAATACACGTCACGAGACACTGAAATTAAATAAAACATGTTTGCGAAAAAAAAAAAAAAAATGAAGCAGAATTGGTTAAAATATTTAACTTTCCAAAGTGTTGTTAAGTTATGCAAAAAAAAAAGTTATGCTATAATTAAAACTATTTTCACACCATTATTTACTTTTATATAAATCAATTTTAAAATCAAAATATTAACTTTGAAAAAACTATTAAAATATTTAACTTTACAAAATAAAGTTATATTGTGCAAAAAAGACGTTATTTTGCAGTAAAAGTATTTTATCTCCTTTTGCAAATCGAAAATAAATGTTGAGAAATAAAATATGCCTGTTTGCGAAAGAATCGATTACAATATTGAACTTAAAGAAGTTATGTTGCAATCAAACAAATTTTCATCTTTTGATCACATTTGCAAACAAAATTAATTTTACAAATAAAATGGTTTTCAATAGAGCATAAGAAAATATTACAGCTTTGTAGTTTGGCGTCTTCATATGACACAAACTGCCACTTGAAGTGTTGCATACATTCATTTGCCTGTGGAGTGGAATAAAATACGAAAACATTTCACACTGCAGTACACCGGTTTCATATCTTCTTAAAGTTTGATTAATTATTTCGGAGTTTACTACCCGTTTGAAATTGTTACAGATAACCTAAAAATGACTTGGTGTGCCTCATTAATACACGCCATGACTTACTGAAATAGTCTGCTACATTAAAATCTTAGTTCTTCTTTAACTGGAAGAAAAGTGCCGAAATAGGTAAATATAGGCATAATTTCTTAATATATGTGTGAAAAACGATACAAAAGGCAAAAACAGGCAAAATTACTGAGGAAACGAGGTAAAAACAAAAAGGATTTGTTTAAAAGCAAAAACATGAGGAAATATACGAAGAAAGTTTGCGGAAGACCGTGAAATTGGCTTTAGTATACATAAACAAGCACAATTATTAAGGAAAAAGGCAGAGCATGTTAAAGAAAAAGGCACTAAAAGGCATAGTTTCAAGTAAATTGCAAGAAACGGGCCAGAATAGGCAATGTACGGCGCCCGGCGTAACTAGGTGTGCGGGAGGTAGGATTGCGGTGTGACGCGAACCCACGTACAATTATGTAAAAATTCGGATTACATTTTAAATTTGGCGGTCCAGTGTAATACCAGCATAACGTTTAAGTTGTCTTGGATTAAAGATAAAAGTATAATGTCAACTACTAAGTTTTCGGAGCATCCATATTGGAGAACAGATTATGCCCGTCCCGTTAGTGAAGTTCTAAATAAAATTCGTACTGTCTACTAGCTTGTGAAAAATCTGTACAAAATCGCGATAATTAGATGGGTGTGGAAGGATAATCTTCAAAGTTTAGAAACAAATATATTACTGAATGCAATCGTGGTGAAAATACTGGCACTCAGACTGTAGGTATAACTTAAGCAGTATTACAAGATGGTTATGAAGAAGCAATAAAGGATAGAAATTCAAATTAATCCAGGAACATATCAAAAGCAATTGAATTTGTTTTTGGAAAGTGCCTAATCGCGAGTGAGGAGAAGCACGTCTTTAGCACAACATTGCCCAAAGTTTCAATAAATTGGTTGGACATGAATTATTTATAGTTCACTGCTACAGAAAAAAATGTAACACTTTCTGGTTATAAATTATTTATTTGCAACCGGATAACATTGAAGAAGAAATGAATAAATTGTTTAGGAGACTTAATGGCGCGACAATCGATCAGAATAACTTATATGAAATCGAAGCTGAATTTTTAAGTTATTTCCATTATATACACCCTTATTCAAGTGGAAATGGGCATACTACAACACTTTTAACACCAGAACTTTTATGTAAATAAAATTTAATATCTATATCTTATTCACTGCCGGGAGTAGTGTATATTTGGAGTGTTTAGTTGCAGTGCGTACAAGTAAAAATTATGAACGTTTGCGTTCTCTAATTATTGAGAGCACACGCCGTACTTTGTATGGCTGAACCCAAGCTTTGAGCATTAGAAAATGTTAATACAGCTATATACCTTATTTTATCTAAATAATATTTTAAAAATAACTATGTAGTTATATATAAAATTAGATATGGGTAAAGAAATTTTTTTTGGAAAGTAAAATTTTGAAAACGATTAATTTTAATTTTTTGGAAAAACCAGGCATATTCAATTTGTCAGCATGTTATTGAGTTGCTATTAAATTAACAAATATTTACGCAATGAACCCTTCTTTTGCAGTGTAACTACAATGCATATTTTTTATCGATGCATATTTTTATATTTCAATGTTAATTATTGTAAACACCACAGCATGCCTGCGTTGATTAATGCATATAATCCTGGTTTACTTTATGCAGATAATTTGGTGGTATGTTCAATACAAGTATTTGGCTGAAAGTTAACTAAGGTGAGATCGACAGGTATTGTGTACAGCGAGGACTGAAAGTGAATCAGAATAAAACTAAAATCATGGTTTCTAAGAAGGGCAATAAACTGCGTAAAGATGAGAAATGTTCTTGACAGATAAAGAAATATAGGTGGTTATTGAATTCTCTTATCTGAGCATAAAATTGAGTAGTAATGGAGGTTGGGAGAAACTGAAAAGAACTGCACTGGCGAAGGGAAAAGTGGTCATGACTGCGATAAGAAAATATTTGTAGGTTGCCATTAATGTGTATCAAGTGGTTTGAACGGCTTTATTCTGCCTTGGTTGAAATATGATGAATTTATGGAGGGAAAATTTGGGGTATAGACAAGGGATGGGGAATTATGGATTTAATACTAAGAATTTTCTATAAATTAATTTTGGGAATACTGCAAATACAGAAACGTTGATAGAGTTAGAAAAATAAACGCAAGAGGGTTAATGATGGGGAAAGTATTGAAATATATTTATTTAGGGTTCAAAGGCTCTTGGATCATCGTGAAAATGTGCCTGAAATATCAAGAAATAAAATTGGGTATAATGACTAATACCCGATTGAACAAAATTAGAAAACAGTTTTTTAGAAATGGATTAGGAGGTTTTGGGGCTAAAATAGGATATTTTAGAAGAAGTTGTTGCAGGGAAGTTAGACCAAAAATGGAAGATATGCATGGACATATATGTTATTTCAGGAATCTGTTCCATCTATGAGGAGAAGGAAATGAAATTCATATTCTCTTTCAATGTAGAGTCACATATATTTGGAGGGAAGGTTTAATTAGTAATTTTTTGAGTAGTGTTTAACGCCTGGTTTTACTACTGAGGCACTGAGGCGGTGGACACTGATGATACATGAGATGAAATGATAAATTGGGAACGGATTTTTTTTAAGGAAGCGTTCCAGGCCCAAGTTCAGGCTACCTCCCCGGCATTTTCCTGTTATGAGGACCGAGGAAAACCTATAAAAAACCTCAGTCATGGAGGACAGTCCTGGTGGGATTCAAATCCCAGACCTCGCGCTCACGAGTCCGCGCTTTAACGACCTCGGCTACCCGTGGAGGTTTAATTAGTAATAAATTGTTAATGAGGAATAAAGGAATAATAATGAGGGAGATCTTTGAAGATCGTGAGCAGATACTCAAATTAGGATTATTTTATGGCAGGTAAAATGAAATGGAAATTATCGGTTGAAAGATATGTAATTTAAATAAGTTTAAAATGATAAAGAATACTTGTATGATTGTGAAAAAGTCATTCGTCTGCGAGCCGTTGCAAGTGGCATTATATTACATTGATTAATTAATGAACTTGGCACATTGGAAATTGCTCTAGAAGGTGAATAAATATTTTTTATAGTTAGTTTATGAGAAATAAAGTAATTAGTAGTTTGTAGGGGTTGTAATTAGCGGATGAAATTATTATTGCAGGTAGAGTAAGTAAAATATTTATTTTAGTGCCTTGGGTTGGGTCGGAGCCTTGTCCCCTGGAATTCCAGTAGGTAGCTGCTGATGAACCTGGGACTGGAATCTGAAGCAATCAAAGTGGAAATTTTGTACTTTAACTATCTAGAATTCAGGTAGAGATGTTAGTATAAAATGTATTATTGTATGAACAATTGTAATTGTAAGGGGTTGCACTTATATATAGGTGGAGGCCCCATTGTAGTTTGTATTCTAAATTTTCTCAGCACTTCATAAATTTCAAAGATCATAATAGTAGATTTGAGAAATAAAAGAATTAGTAGTTTGTAAAGACTATCTAGATGATAAAAATAATGGTATAGGTAGAGTAACTGTAATATTTTATTTTAGTCCCCTGGAATGGTGCGGAGTCTAGCCCCGTGAACTTCCAGTAGACAAGATGAACCGGTGACTGATGTCTGATGCAGTCATGGTGAACCTTTTGTACTTTATTTAATTATTTAGAATTTAGATAATTGGTTTGTATACAATCATTAATTGTATTAAATTTTCTGTAGTAGTGAGGATATACACCTAAAATGGCCTGGGTCAAATAGTTGGAGACCCCTTGTTGCTTGTATTTTGCTTAGCATTTTCAATAAATTTAAAATTTAAATAACTTAGTGATAATTATTTTAGTCGTTTTTTGTGTAACTTATATATTTCTTAATATATGTATATATTAAGTAAAGAAATGAAATGGTCGCGGTGTATTCGATTGAATTATCATAAAAAGACAAAATTTATTCAAATATTTTATTTTGACAATCGTCTATAACTGAATTTGTACGTAGACTTTAGAATTATTAAATAAATCTTCTACACTGGTGTCGAACTGCAGTACATCAGGGCGAAGTACTTTCGTATGGGAGAGGTAGGGGAAAATGATAGTGCGGAATAAAAACAAGTAAATGTGAAATATTACATTAAATAAGACTTTTTCAAATTATACAAATGTATCATTTTTATGTATAGGGGAACATAAATCAGAATGTAGGACACCGCCACGGGTGGCCGAGGTCGTTAAGGCACGGACTCGTGAGCGGGAGGTCTGCGGTTCGAATCCCGCCAGGACCGTCCTCCCTGACTGGGGTTTTTTCCAGGTTTTCCTCAGTCTTCATAACTGGCAAATGCCGGGGAGGTACCTAAACTTAGGCCTGGAACGCTTCCTTCCTTAAAAAAAATATCCTTTCCCAATTTATCATTTCATCTCATGTATCACCAGTGTCCACCGCCTGTGGTGCCTCAGTAGTGAAAACGGGCGTTAAACACTACTCAAAAAAAAAGAATGTAGGACAAGATATGGAATAAATTTATTGCCGGTTACGCCAGCTCTAGAGTTTTGTTTTCCCTTCTGCACACGAATCTTAGCCCCGCTCACCCGTCTATCGCATGAGGGCGTTAACGGAGTGAAAGTTGAACATTGCAAATACCATTAGCAAACCACTTTGAAACCTCCATTAACAGGTGAAGGGAAAAATCTATTATGGTACTTAGCCCATACAATTTAAAGTTAAAAGGAATTCCTTTGAAATTTATATGAGTGGAAATACTTGTACTATAGTGAAAGGTGAACATTGTAAACACCATTAGAAAATCACTTTAAAATCTCAATTACAGTGAAAAGGGCAAATGCCAGTAAATGGAGCGTACCGCTTGAAATTATTTTTTTACGCAACATAACTTATTTTTACAAAGGTAAATAGTTTTTTGTTATTCGTGGTTGTATGTGAAAAGTCAATGACGGTGTGAAAACAATATTTGATGCAACATACCTCTTTTGCAACATAACCTCTTTTTTGCAATATAACTTATTTTTGTAACATAACACCTTTTTGGCATTATATATGTTTTGCAACATAACATCTTTTTTGTATCATAACACATTTTTTGCAACATAAATATTATTTTTGCACCATAACATCTTTTTTGTATCATAACACATTTTTTGCAACATAAATATTATTTTTGCACCATAACTTATTTTTTATTTCTCATGTCCATCTTTAGTTCAAAAAACTTAATCGCGAACTGAAAAATATTTCTTTTGCAATCTAACAAGATTTTAATGTCTAATATTTGTTCTTGTTCATTAAAAGTGAATCGCAGAGTGAAAACATTCTTTTTTCACCGCATAAGATTTTTTTCAAAGTGAAGCATTGTATAAGACACGTTTTCGCAAACAGGTGTACATTATTTATCAACATTTATTGAATCGCTATTAAATTAATAAGTGTTTACACATTTTACATTATTCCTACAGCATAACTATTATTTTTATAAATATGTTATTTTAATATTTCAATATTTTGTGGTAAATACCACAGTGACCTATTTTTGCTCATTTTTGTGTAATTATTTACTTTTCTGCATATATGTATATATTAAGTAAAGAAATAAAATGGCCATAGAATCTTCCACTGAATTATCGTGATAAAAGCACAAATTTTCTTGTAATATTTCATTGTGATAGTCCATCTATAACTGGATTTGTACGTAGACTATGAAATATTAAACAAAGCTTTAAGACTGCTGTCAAGCTGCTGTACACCAGAGTGAACTTCTTTCGTATCGGAAAGGGGGAGGGAAGATGATAGAGAGAGATAAAAACAAGCAAATGTGAAATACGACACAAAATAAGACTACTATCTATTATAAATAAATATTCTTTTATAAATGGATTAAAATAAGTGAGAACGTATGACAAGATACAGAATAACTTTACTGTCGGTTTCATTTACGAGAATCGCCACGAAGTTTTTGCCTACTGTGCATACGCCTTAGCCACCCCACACGTCGTACCCCTGAGGCCGTTAACTGAATGAAGGGATGGGGCATTATAAGATCCATTAGCAGGTGAAGGGGAAAACCCTTTATGCCACTTAGCCCTTACAACTAGAGTTAAAAGTAATTGCTTTGAAAATGTTTAGACAGGCCTACCCATACCCTGCACAGTGGCGCAAGACATCTTTAGCAGGTATTAACTTGTCTGGTGTATACCCTCGTGGATTACACCTACGCTATTACTTGTT
Source organism: Metallyticus violacea (assembly GCA_030762175.1). Taxonomy (NCBI): domain Eukaryota; kingdom Metazoa; phylum Arthropoda; class Insecta; order Mantodea; family Metallyticidae; genus Metallyticus; species Metallyticus violacea. Next base: position 124,782,684 of record CM060846.1, on the reverse strand, counting down.
GCAGTCACACGAGTTTTCCCTCGTTCTCTTTATTGGATACACATGATCATTTGTTTAGTGGACGACAGGAAGCTGTTTTAGAACCATTTCTGCGTCAGCTTGTTTCATGTATATTGTAATATTATTTGTAAATGCTTTTTTATATTTTCACTATCTTTTTCATCGTAATAGCTTATTTTTACACAGTTAAAACATATTTCCTACCATTATATAGCCAAAATTTGTTGCTTATAAAGGAAATTAACAAATATTTACACAAAGTAGCATTTTGCTTCTAATGTAACTATTGTTTTTATAAATAAAATTATTTCATTGTTATTATATTTTACAACCACACAACATGTCTACCTTCACACATTTATAGTTTTCACAAAGAATTCCACCTTTTTGGGTAATTATGTGTACAATCAATCAAATAATGCTCGCTATTTAACAATTCCTAGTAGTGGTCCTGAAAATATGCTAGCAACACAAATGTTAATTAATATTTTGTATAATTATATAAATAATTAGTAAAATAGTCTCCTTCCTGTCCGATCTTTGCATACAATGTCTGTGAAGTTTGGGCTACATATCGTGCAATCGTCTACCAATGTCGGCAAGGAATTTCCTGCAGTAAATAATTGATATATTCAATAAAATAATATTCCTTTTCCGCTGATCTCTGCCGTGGGGACTGCACGCCAATGTCAGAAAGGAAGCTAAACATCCAGGGATTGCCTACCCCTGAATGTCGGTAAGGAAACCAATTCCGCCATTTTGTTATTTATTATTCTGTAAAACCAATCAAATAAAACCCGCCATTACTAATTTGTACATTCAATAAAATGGTGCCGACTTAGATGATATTTGTCTCGGGATTACATACCCCTGAAGGTTGGTAAGGAAGCAGCCTATAACATTTCGCAGAAGGAAGCATATAAACTAAAGTAATATTAGGTTTAATAAAGAATACGGTCTTTGAAAATTAGATTTCTATTCAAAATCATAACTTTGAATTTTCAATCAGCCCATTCCAATTCAAGCAACATGGTCTTGACTGCCATTCACATATTGTGGCTCATTTAATAGTGCTACAACTGGAAAATGGAAAGTTTTCTGCAGACAGTTTTAAAGTTTTAATGTGGTGCAATAACTTATCTGCCCATAGATTTATTTTTCAGTATTTAAGTTTGGCACACTTATAAATGTACATAAAACACTTTCTACTAATTGAAAAAAAAATTAATACGAAATATTTTTTTTATTAAAGCTTTCATCCTATTGCTCTAATATTTTAATGGCTCTTTATTAACACACTATGAAGTAATTGCAAGTCTTACACTTTTCGTGTAGTGCAACATTTATCACATCCCCTTCCCTAGGTTCTCTGTCACCAGTTTCATCTACTGTTGTTTCTGTGCTTCTTTTTAAATGAAACCTTGGTAGAAACTGCAGTGGGATTTTGAAATCACATCCATCCTGCATAATTCCAGTCATTCACCTTGACCATAGATATTCTTATAGGTTTCTTGTATGAAAAAAAGCAATTATTTTGACCCCCTCTTATTTTGTATTAGTTATTAATTTCTATAAATGCTTAATTTTGGAGACTGTCTTGTAAATACTGCACATAAAAACACTTTTTCTATTCTTAGTACTTTAATTTCTGACCAATTAAACTTATCTCCAGTTACATTGACATTAAAGTATTTTTTGTGCTATGAGACGGTATTTACTAGCCTTAAACCCCCTAATTATTTATAAGTATCGTTATAATTGAGTTCGTGTAATGTATGTTTAATCACGTGTACTTTCGTATACCATTGAAGATTGCTGTCATATTCTCAATTTTTTTTGCTAAACTAAACACCCCAAAGTTGTTTGGTTTACTGGACTAAATCAACGCGAACCTGTACTCCATTTTTCCTTGTATTTGCAAAGGGAACCCTGATGTGCCGTCACGGCCTGAAAGATTCGAAAAGAGGGTCTAAGGTCACTATTGTATACAGCTTGGAGGGTTGCGCTTTCTTATGTTAGCGAAGCGGAAGAGTCCTAAAATTTTGCTATGTAAGATAGATCGGCTGGCTGTTCCAAGGGACTTTCACGAGTGGCCGAGGTCGTTAAAGCGCGGACTCGTGAACGGGAGGTCTGGGTTTGAATACCGCCAGGACCGTCCCCCCTGACTGAGGTTTTTCCAAGTTTTCCTCAGTCCTCATAAATTGCAAATGCCGGGGTAACCTAAACTTAAGCTGGAACGATTCCTTCCTTAAAAATAAATTCTTTCCAAATATATCATTTCATCTCATGTATCATCAGTGTCCATCGCCTGTAGTGCCTCGGTAGCAAAAACGGACGTTAAGCATCATTCTTTCATTTTTCCAAGGACAGAGTAGCTGTATTCGAAGAGAAAACAAGGTAATAAATGTGTAATCTCTTTCCAATGAAAAAGATCGAAAAATCAGAGGAAGATGCGATACCAATAAGAGGACACGATTGGGAGTATAAAGTCAAGAATATTCTTGAATTAAGGTTTTTAAGATCAAGTGCGGCGTCCTGACCGACCGACCGACCGTATTGGTTGTATATATGTAAAATTCGAGGTCCCTTGGAAGAAGATGGTCAGTTAGTCGGAATAGTCTTACGAACAATTCAGGGAGTGAGCCAGTTCAAGGAAAATAGTAAAATTATCCAATTTGTTGAGTTAAGACGGACAGTCAGACAGTGAAATAATAAACTGAGTACACTCTACGCAACTGCATCTGATTCAACACCATAAGCTTTAATCTTCAATGTTTATATTAACTATATTCTAAACAAACTAAATAGGCCGATATTATTTTGTTTAGTATCGTCAGTGATATAATACGCTTAGTTATGTTAATTCGGAATAGGCGCGTGTGAAGGTAACACAAGAGGTTCATAAGAATCTCACTAACTAACGGCGACTCATATAATTCCCCCAAATACAAAATATCGTCTCTTCCAGTAATATCATAGTGATTATTCATCTTCAGCAAGCTCTCCGATCCTTCTCCCTCAGATCGAAACGACCACAGAATCCAGCATATTAACAGCTGAGGCAACCATGACAAATACATCAACAACAACCGCACAACTACTAGAAGCAGCCTAGGAGATGGAGGAGAGGACAACGTTATCACTTTTAATCACAATATATTTTATATAGCCTTCCCAATATTATCACCACTTCAAATGGCATTACCCACCTGGGGTTATTAATGAACAAACTTTCCCCCTATATAAAATAACACTTTAGCTATCAGTCAATGGTTTTGGATCTAAAAAATCATCAAATCACATTCCTTTAACATGGGAAGGCTCATCAGATTTCTTTGCAAGGCACATTATTAAAGTCCACTGTGACAGTAAAGATATAGCCTTACATTTTAACATTCTTTTCTTGTTTGCTCTATTACTGCATGCATGCAGTCTCCTTCATTCTCAATGTAACCAGTGATGACATATTTATAATTTTCAATTTGTCAAATGATGCACACAATACAGATACAAGAATTTTATATACTTTTTCTTGTTTTGACTTAAAGTTGTAAATTTTCTTGTTTTGACTTATCATTGTAAAGTATAATTTTTAGTATGCTGCAGTTTTTTCTTAAGATAACTAAAACACATGTGTCAATGTTATTTGTCCATCTTTACCTAGTCTTTCATACTAGATGCAACCCTTTTTGTCCCTGTATTTAGATATTTGTGGTATTTTTTTTTAATTAAGAATGCTCTTTAACATCTTTGGCATAACGTTCAATCAAGAGCGTGAAACAGCAGATAAATTTTGCTCAGAAACCCTCTTCTTTCTGACTTGAAGTTCTTTTCCATGCTGTAAGTTTACGACATGGTATCAAGGGTTTTATTTCCTTCCAAAGGAAGCCATAATTAGTATTTTTAATCCCTAATATATCCATTGACCCTAGCCGGGTTTCAATCCAGGATCTTGTCTCTGTGAGGCAATAATAGTTAATACTAGAACACCAGGACCAACTGTATTGTAGATGTAAAATTGCAGCAAGATAAGTGCTTAATATTATTTAAATTTGGAATATAATAAATGAAGCATGCATTAATAATCTCTCTTAAGTTGAAATATGATTCTATATAAACACACTCTTTTTGGCTTCAATTTGAAGAAATATTAATGAGACGCCGTCCATAATTAAAAAAATATAAAATGTTAATCTTATCAATTCCAAATATTATAAATAGTATTACGGCTAGTGTGTAAAATTTATGTATATTCATGTTAGGTGTTGTTATTCATGCATTGTATATTTTTGTGTATTTTTTGGGTAATAGAATAGAAATTCTGGCGACAGACCTTTCAGAATAGATGGTAGACAATATAGAGAGGGTAAATGTGTTTTGTGTAATGGACAAAGAACAGATGACCAAGAGTCTCCTTTGTATTTGATTCTTTTATGTCGAAAAAGGTTCGCCACTTTTGAGCTTCTGGTAAATTTCAGTTTTAGTTAGTCTACAAAAGGCAACAGTATGAGACAGTAAATAATAGAAAGTGAAAATAGAAAGTGAAATAAACCAGGCATGTGGGAACCAAAAAGGGAAAATGGAAGCATTCTTAAAGTTAAGGCTTATGGAAAGTCCAATAAGGAATCGGAGAATAAGAATATGCACGACCCTCAGCGAATAGGGAGAATTTTTTTAGTGGAATAATTGTAGAAATGGGAGAAGAAGGTCTAACAACCGGATGAGTGAACGTTTGATAAAAGATTAGGTTTTCTGGCAATCGAGAGTAGAAAGAATTGAGCCTTAAGTGTCGAGCCGTCAAGGTGGAAAGAAAGAATTAAATAATTGGGCAGTGATAGTTGATTCCTGAGTTAAGAGAAGAGTGGAGCGATCTTGGAGTGTTCTGATAGACAATTAGTAGGTTAGGCGAAGGGAGAAATAAAAATCGCTCAACAGAAACTTTGAGAGGCGATCCTTTACATTAAACCAGTGACAAAAGGAAATAAATAGTGTCATCTTCAGTCTTGAACTTTGCTTAGATATTTCCTAGTTCCCGACTATTTCCCCCCGTTGACCTGAAAAGGTAACAAAATATCCAGCTATATACATAAGAAGTTAGCCGTGGCAGAGCGACGCATCGAGACTGCGGCGGGAGAGAAGAAGAGTTACATTTGATTTTACAAATACTATTAATATCATAATTCATTAAAACTCCCATCAATTGACTTCTTCCTCCCCCCATTAAAACTATTTCAACTTACAGGAGAATTACCCAGGACATATTTCATGAAACCTCATCCACATTCTGAGCTATTAAAAAACTGTTGGATCAACAGTTGGCAGTTGTCAAATTGACTATGGTGGTCTTATGATAAACTTGAATAAAGAGCTGTCTGCTTCTGGGATGTCAAAATTCATTAAGTTTATCTCATGTTTTTTTTATGTGTTTAATTCCTGTTTTTAATAGCTTGATGCTTTTTTCTATCTTATGGTTTTTATTCCACAAATGTGATGCTATTTCTGATTTTCCTATTTGCATATAAGGGATATATCTGCAATATTCCCTCAACCTTAAGTCTATAATTATTTTTGTTTTCCCCACGTGAATTTTTTCACAATCCTGGCAACAAATCTTATTAATTCTGGAATTTTTCTCTAGGGCTTGGAATCTGTTTTGTTTAATTTCTATAAAATTTCATACTGTATCAGTTTTGAAGTGCTAAGATGATATTGTATGGTTGAATTTTTTTTTTAAATTTCCTGTTGGCTAATGGGTAGTATGTGAACATATTAATTTTTTTTCCTTTTTAAATCTCTCGGATTTGTGATTTGTTAAATTCTTTTCTGTTTTTGGAATTTAATTTTTTTTGGTTATCATTTCTTTTCGAATTCATTGGGCTTAGCAGCTTCTATTATATGTAGATATTCATTCTTGAATTTTTCCTCATTCAGTGGTATATTTGCTAGTCTGTATATCTTGCTGTTGAATGTTGCTCCTTTGTGTGAAATAGGATTGAAATCATGGCCTTTGATACAATTGTCTGTACGTGTGTATTTTCTGTAGATGCCTAATTCAGGTTTATAATTAATTCTATTAACTTCAGATTTAAAAATGATAATATATTTTCCATTTCAGTTTTGACAGTGACTTTAGCTATAGACTCTTGTAGATATAAAATATTTAAGCATTTTCCACAATTTTTTTTCTTTATTATGTCAAACACATCATTCACATATCTGCACAAACATTGCAAATGTGGGAAAAAGCCCTTTGTGATATGCATCTAAAAACACCTAATGAATTAGTTGGCAAGAAAAGGTTATAATGGACTACCCACTACTAGCCCTGGTTTTTGTTTAAACATTTTGTTGCCAAATACAAAATATGTTGATATTATTCATATTAGTGATTTAAATGTATTCATTGATGTATTCTTATGTTTGGTTGGAGGACTGTACCATTTTTAAAAAAAATATAATAATTTATTTTGTGGCATACTAGGAAACAAGGTGTTAATATCAAATGAATCTAATGTATTATTCAGTGATAATTCTGGGTCTTTAATTTTACCCATGAAGTTTTTTAAACTTAAGCTATCAAATTTAGGAGCAAATGAAAATGTTTTGATAACCAATTTGCTAAATGGTAGCAAAGAAGCAGACAACTCTTATTCAAGTCTATTACAATAGCTCTGGAGTCAACCTAGACACCTATCAACCGAAATTCAATGAATGATCCAGTAGTTGTTTAACAGTTGAGGATGTGGATGAGGGTCCACAAAACATGTCCTAAGTAAAGCTTAAGTGAAGCCAAAAAGAGTATGTTTAAGTAGTTTGACTCAGAAGATAAGATATGTTGTGTTTATTGTAAAGCTATGAGATATTACCGCAATGCATTGGAAGAACCACTTGTGGATTATAAAACTTCCAATCACATATTGCTCTATTTGCTAGTTCTATGTCTTTCTTTTCTTCTCTGCAAAGGTATTTTTTCATTTTGTGAATCTTCAACTTTTGGCTATATTTAAAGCTAGGTCTTTATTTTTTGATAATACACACAAAAGGCATTGACTTTCTAAAGAACGATAATAGCATGTTAAAATTCTATAATAAAAATGTTGCCTGGCAAATGGTTTATGTTCATTCATAAACATTTCTGCACAACTGGTACATGAGACTTAAATTTATGCTGCCATCTGCATATTCCTTTCTGATTTACACTCTATAATAATGAAAAAGGGGCATGAGGGGAAAAGTTAATGCATTTTCTGATATCTTCTTTGATCAAAAAGCCAACCTCTTTGTAATGTTAATGTTTTACTTGTTTGCTTTCTTGTATCATACCTAATGCTGTATTCTTAATTGTTGTTTCAATGCCCTTATCACTTACATCTACAATACTCGTATCACATTTTTTATTCAAAGTGCATATATAGTACCTACCATTGCACTTTTTGGACTTAGTAGAAAATCTCATATAACAAGAACATAAATTCATGAAGTGCAGTCACCCTTACATAGAAGTGGATTCCATGATTAGTACTATTGAAAAGGCAAAAACATTTGTCCCATTTTGTATAATGCAACATTGCTTGACAAAATTCAAAATTGCATGCTCCAACGGCCTTCAAGATAAACAATTCTATTGGGATAAAGAGATGAAATTAAAATTTGAAGTAGCTATTTCCAAATATTATCAGAACCATATACATGGATGATGAACCTGTGAACTGGCTGATTGCCAAGAGTTTCAAGTATTATAAAGAAAATTCTGGAATTATTTTTTATCAATGAAACCATTCTGATGAATACAAACTGCTGGTTGGCTGTAGTAGACCATGACTTAGATCAATGATAATTTTGCCCAAGTTGTACAACAAAAGCATTCGGTGGATGATACCATGATTTACTAACTGCAGATGCAGTGATGGTTTCTGCAATAGAAAACAAGGATTGCAATTTGTGATCAGTTTTGTGTATTAATATTTTCCCAATAGTATTTTTGCATGAAAAATATAAAAGAATAACCTTCTAAGTACAACATTGTGAAATATTCTTATCAGCGAAAAAGAGCTATTATTTTTTTTTGTTGCTACAATTCCTATATTTTCTTAAAATCTAATGTATGCATAGACTTTAAACCAATATACATTCATATTCTATAATAGATCTATATTACATTGCTCTAATAAAAAATTAATTTTCCCGTTTAATGATTTTTTGGGAAACTCCAACTTTCAAATTTAGATATCTCTAAACAAATCTCTTTGGAGTTAGAAGTTTTTCCGAGTAAGTCCACAATATACAGCATTGATTATGGGTTCTTGAGTAACCAGTCATGTAAAATGGATAAAATGCAAGTTTTCTTATACATCTATCTTACTTCCTAATGATGGCCATAAAGCTGCAGCTGGACAAAAGTTCAAATTTTAAATTTGACATGGAAGATCACCAGGGAAGGCATAATCAATAATCAACCCCATGAAATCTTACAAGTCCTATATATGCAGCATCTTTCTGATCTTCATCACACTCTGAGCTATTAAAATTAAACTATTAGTTCATGTTAATAGTACCCTATAAATTTAGGTGTTCTTAATTGTTTACATTGTACTTACTGAAGTACATATAATATTTAACTTCCCTCCTGCCCCTAAGTTATTACTGGACTAACAACACAATATAAATTTAAGAGCATTATTATAAACATATTTTCATAAAATAAATTGTTTTATTACGTTGAAACATGTTTTTAACTTAACAATAAGATAATTGTTAAAAATTTAGCTATTTTATTTTATAACAATAACACTGCACATATTTTATAGGTAGTACATATTGTACCTTCTTATAAGCTCCTTCAGACCTACTATACCTTAGAAATCAAGAACTGCTATTTTAATTAATGTTTAAGACACAGAAAATATTCTTTGTTTCATTAAAATGAGTACAATGTATTCAATGTATTCATGAATTTAATTGTTAAGAATTAAAATGTGACATTTTACACTAATTGGTTTATACTGTGTTTAATAAAAATGAGCAGAATACTGCAACTAAAAGCATATATTAATTATAGTTAAATCATTAGCATGAGCTCACCATCAATCTGTCTTTTGATTGCTAGCTGTACAAATTTAAAACTTTTTCTGTACAAGTCCATTTCACACAACATAAACATGTAAGCAATGCCTATTCACTTTTTTTTTTTAACTGCTCCTTTGGTGATGTTTTATCAGAAAGACAACATCACATGGAGGAATATGTATCTATTCAAACAGAAGGGCAAAGCACAATTATCTATAACAATGCACCATTTTGCGTAACAGTATTAACAGAAAACAGAAGCAGTTCAGTGAATGCTGCATTACCTGGAGTTTTATCATTATTGCATAAGTTTTCAAACAGTTCTTTCTCGGTTCACTAACACACCATTTATGCTCTCAGATCACCATAGATTTTTTTTGAGTTGTGTTTAATACTTGTTTTCACTACTGAGGCACCACAGGCAGTCGATCAAATCACCATAGAACTTATACCAGAATATAAATGAAAAATACAGGGAATAACGATTCTAGTGATATAAATATCTCAAAAATGATAAATTTTTATTTGTAACATTACTGAACTGAGCTGTCAAAGGAACTGTGCTGACAGACATCACTTTGAATTTTAGCCAAGTATAATGCAGCTCTAAGCAGAATGAAAAAGTCATCATCCATATTGCCTTACCTATTATCCTGATGTAGCACAAAGCCAGGATTACATGAACATCTGTATGATCCCCAGATATTGATGCAGGTTTGTTGACAGAGGCCAAGAGAAAGAGCACATTCATCAATATCTAAAAAAAATTAAATAAATAAAAAAAATTATTAAAGAATGAAAATGAAAAATTGAGCTAGCTTAACTTATGAAAACTGGCCTACTAAAGAAAAATTCCTGAAACATAATATATTTTCTAACAAATAATTATGTACAAAGAGTTTTATCAATAATGGAGAATTAAAAATGGTATTTGCAACATCAGAATATAAAGTAACATATGCATTGATTTTACAGCTACAATCTTTTTATAAAATTAATGATGTTATTTGCATGAAGTTCTACAGTTAGAAAGATGTAGCTTTACTTACAAGAGCTCTACATGACTAATAGATTGTTTTGCAATGATTTAAGTTTTTTGGAGAAATCTCTTTGTCAAATTGATCAATAAACAGGAATTTCAAAATCTTTGACAAGAATCAGGTCAAACTTTCAAAAGTTCAAAGGTAAAATTTATGAACAAGGTTTGGAGTTAGGCTCCGAGGGCTTTCAATAAGTAATGTAAAAATTTTTATTATTCATTATTTTGTTCTTTTGTTTGTTACAATTTTACAGGACTGTTTCTCAATCCATTTGCTGTATAGTACCATTTTTCAATATAACCTTGCAAATCCATGGTTTTGCAGACTTACATAATAGATATTATATTCTATATGCTGTTGTGGTGCTGTACTACAGGTGTATCTCTCAGCCATTTCCTTCTAGGACTATTCCTGTCTTGCCACTGTCAAACCTTCTAAGGATTGCATCTTTTAAGGATCAAAGAGATAAAATATCAGATGCAAGATAAAGACTGCAAGATGCGTAAGGAAGAACAGTCCACCTACACATATTGAGCTCTTCTTCATACATAATTGTGTGTGTGGTTTTGCATTGTCAGGAATAAGAAGAAATTTGGGAACATTTTTGTAAGAACTGCTTTCCCAACTTCAAAGGATTTTGACATATAATTCAAAGTTAATCGTTTCATCATGAAGCATCACATCTAACAATATAGTTTCTTCAAAGATCCAGAAAATTATGGCAATGAATCTTCTGCTGAGGTTATTACCCTGAATATTTTTACCAAGTAGAAGTTTGCAATACCACACAATGGATTGCCTTTTGGTCTCATACTCGATGTAAAGATTCCATGTTTCATTTTCCATTACAGTTTCAGTCTCATAATGAGAGTATGCAACAATGAACAGAAAATGTTTCCCTTTATGAACCATCATCTGTTCATTGTTCTTTATGATGAATAGTTAGGCTTTGAGGAACCCACTTAGTACAAATGTTTTAATATCCAAACTGGTAAATAATTGTGTTGATGCTGCTGTTAGATATCATTTTGAACAGGACAATTTTGATTATTGTTCTCATCAAAATTAGGCATGTTGTCACATTCCATAATTGAAGCTGTGACTGAAATGTGCAGCAGCCTGGAGCACGGTTTATAAGTGAGACTGTCTTGACCTTTCTCTGATGATAACAGCCTATTCACCTAACAATTGACATTACTTTTATACACCCAATCTCTCTATACATTTCTTAAATGCTTTTGAATAGTCTCATTTTCCAAAAGAAATGAAATTTCTGCCCTTTGTTTATAACACAATTTAGAGAGTTCATTTTAAATGCTAGCTGCATCACTACCACCAAGCAGAAGAAAGATGAAACTATACCTGATGAAGATTCAAATATACATATCATAAACTATTCTATTTTTCCAAGATAAACTGGCTGAGAGAAGTGTTCCATTACTTATTGAAAGGCCTCATATTTTATTCACTGCAAAGTTTTAAAAAATGTGACAATATTATAGAATATTTCATGATATTAATTAATTTTTTGCACATTAGAATAAATAAAGTACACAGCACACCACATACCATTTGGACAAATTCTCACAATTCATTACAAGAGTAATTTGCAGATTGTCAATTACAAATGACTGATCATTATTATCCTTGAGCATGAATCTATATTGTGGCAAAAAAAAAAAAAAAAAAAGGAACAATTTTAGAAAATCAATTTGGCAAATGAAATGTCACTTATACTAATATTAGTATCATTTTTGATTTGGACTTTTGATATTTTTTAAAGTACACTTACACTAATATTAACATCTTCTTTGATTTGGACTTTGATACTTTTGAAAATATACACATAATTTTCCAACATATATATTTTTATTTATTTTTTATGACCTTGAACCACAGATTAAGTAAGAATTGAGTTTTCTGTAAATTTCATTATGTTTTAATTGTTTTTTTACAAAACTAGTTCTACACTTTAATGTTTCTTAATTGTATTACAAGCCAAATCTACCTAAATTTGGAGAAATATTAGTCGTCGTTAGTTAACACACTGGCATTTAAAAGTGTAGAATTAATCCTAATAAGAGGCAGCATCATCTTAGTTCAGTTCTTTGACATCAGATTCAAAGTCATTGAAATTTTCTGCTGCAAATCAAGACACTAGGGTTGGTGGCAATGATGTATTAATTTTTTATGGACCCTTATTTGAGGCATAATAAACGCATTTTTTTTCATTAGAGATACATTTGTCTACATAAGAATAGAATGCTTATATTTCTTCATATATTCTTTGTAATTCATATACCTTGTATTTAACATGTACCACTTAATTAACTAACTGGTGGCAAGACTCGCTGCTGCCTTTTTCATGTCCATCAACAATAATTGAATATTGCTGAACTTCATACCAAGTGCCACAAGATCCTCATCATTGAATGATTTTGCATTTGCCATATGGTCTGTGCATATGTATCTTGGTGTGTTAATAGCAAGTGATTACTTAAAACTAATGCTTCATTTTAATGCAGCACAATGAGACTTGTTACTTTTCTAACAATGAAGCCCAAACTTTCGTCCATCCTCATTCGGATATTCCCCCCTTTTTTTTAGACTTGTTGAACATATCTATTCTTAATTCCTTTGTAACACTGATTTTTTTCTCAAAGTTGATTCTTCATGAGTACTGGGAGTCTTGTAATTGTGTGATTCACGTTTTAAAGGGGTATATTGGCTGATTAAAACGCCATGTATAACTCTGTACAATAAATTGAAAATCTGGAAGGACTGCAGAAGAACTTGGAACTAAATGGTGTCTGAAGCGTTATGCTGAAGTGATGTGCATGTCCGCTCGTAAATGCTGTGTAACCTGAGAACGTTGACTAGCCTTTATAGCTTTTCCACATGGTTAACAGAAAAGTATGTTTCCATTTGTCCAAATTACGTTCATAAATTCCGCAACTTGCTGTTGCAAACGATAACTCGCCATGATTTAGGCATTGTTACATACTCTTAACTGTGAATTCCACTATCTTACAGTAAACTATGCTGCAAATGGGGACCATGTAGGAGCTTTGGCACTCATTACGAAAGGAATAAACATGAGTTTTAAATGGGGGCAGCAAATATTTATTTTTGCTGAGGTCACAGCGTTGTTTTCATGCCTTTCCTAGATAATATTGCAAGTATTGCCGTACACTCGTATTTCTAAGAAGTAAATTGATCTTGAAGCGTAATCAAAGACGTAAGCTATGGAGATTGAAGTAATTTTATATAGTCTTGATGCTGCCGTCAATTTCGAAGCGGATTTGTTAAATGGTGGCCTTGGTCTATTGTCTCCGCTTCGCCAAAACAAAATCTCATGCGTTTTTAATCTTAGCTGGAAAAAACAAACTAACATATTCTCTATGTATGTACAAAACTGATGATTCATGGGACGTAGTCACATCGTAAACTGTGAGAACGGACAGGATATCGCATCACAGATCGAAACAGTATTTAAATGGCATAATTGAAATATTTCTGGTATTTTTAATTGTATATTTGGTAAATATTTTCAATGTTTTGTGCATAACACTTACGAACCGACAAGCACATCGCTTCAGCATAACGCTTCACAGACACCATTTAAATGACTATTTAGTTCCAAGTTCTTCTGCAGTCCTTCCAGATTTTCATTTATTGTACAAAGTTATAAATGGCGTATTAGCTAATATACCCCTTTAAAAAGTGAATCACACAATTACAAAAGTCCTGATACTTACTTTGAGAGAAAAAGAAATTAACGTTACAAACGAATATGGAATATTGTTGGTTTGTTTTATTTACGGACGCTCTTTAACTTCTCAGGTCATCAGCGTCCCATTCTACTCAGGGCGTGAAACGGTCGACAAATTTTGCTCAGAGGCCTCTCCTTTCAGGCTTGAGGTTCTTTATCGTGCCATAAATGTACGACACGGGACCCACGGCTTCACTTTTCCTCCGAAGGAAGCCACACTTAGGATTTTTACGCCTGAAAAAATCCATCGATTCTTAGCCGGTTTGAACCGGCGTTCTTGGGTTTAGAAGGCAATTATGATTGCCACAACACCACCAGGACCGACGGAATAGGAATAGATATGTTCAACAGCTCTAAACAAAAGGAGGAAAAATTCTAACGAGGATTTCAAGTTTCGTTGGTAGAAAAGTAATAAATCTCACTGTACTGCATTAAAATGAAGCAATACTTTTAAATAATCACTTGCTATTAACACACCAAGAAATATGTGCACAAATCATATGGCAAATACAAAATCATTCAAGCACTGGGAGAGGACGTGATTTAGTTTGCTGAAGAAACAAACACAGCTTTCTTATTATTTACACCACTATTTCACACACATGCTCTAGGAATTACTTGTTGAGGTGTTTCCGATTATGTAGTCCGGTAGCGGGGGAATTTTATTACCCTTAACTTGGGCGCGTGAGTTCCACCAACTTAGTTAAACTGTGCTGCAACTGCAACTGGGGATCAGGTAGGAACTTTGGCACCCATTACGAAAGGAATGAACATATGGTGCAAGTTATAATTGCACTCCGCTCTCAGCTCGGTCATTAAATTCTCATTAGGCCTCATCTTTGTTAGTTTCAAGTCTTTAACTTCTGCATCTTTCCTACTCAACTGAGTTTTTTTCTCTTTCTCCGTTCTCACCAAACACAGGTTCACTAGCCTATATAGCTTTTCCACATGGTTAACAGGAAAGTGTGTTTCCATTTGTACAAATTTCATTCATAAATTCTGCAACTTGCTGCTGCAAACGATAACTGGCCCTACTTTAGGCATTGTTACAGACTTTTAACTGTGTGAACCAATGGAAACATTGAAATATTCACGAAACACAATTAAAAAATTACCAAAAATATTTAAATTATGCCATATAAATATTGTTTCTATCTATGACACGAGGGTAAAGCAAGAAGGACAATGGATGTTTATGTTACATAGCGAAAGGCTGGTTTCTTTTCCAACATTGAAGTCGCTGTAAGACAGAATATGAGAGCGTTTAAAAAATAACAGCAATTTGAATAGTTTGAGATATATAAATGTGTTAGGGATGTAAATTATATATAATTTTTCTAAATAATTAGCCTCCGTATTTCTCATACTGTTGCAACCAACATATTTATTATATATGTATAGAATAAAGAATAATTATATATACCGAGGGTGCCAAAAATGTATACACACTTTCACCATAGATATGTATTTAATATATTTCAAAGTTATACCGAAAAAACAACAGTAATGTGCAGTATGATTTTCTGTGAACAGTTGTGACTCACATACATTATGATAGCGTTGTTACTTGAAAGGAAAATGACAATGAACAAATGAAGCCAAGATGTTCTGTAAACAGATGTGACTCCCATTACATTATGCTAGCGTTGCTACAACAAAATGGAGCCAAGATTATTGTTTGAACAGTGGAAAGCAATTTTAAAGTGGTATTGGAAAACGGAGAATGTTGTTGAAGATCAAAGACAGTGAAAACATGTGTACAGAACTGAACCGCCAACGTTAGTAACAATTGCACGCATTCGAGACAAATTTGAGACTCATGGTACCGTACGCGACGTTCACAGGGGCAGATCTGGGAGACTTCGCAAAGCAAGAAATCCCGCGTACTCGGCAGTGGTTTTAGAGCATTATTGAGCACTAACCGCAGAAATCTACAAAGCAATGCGCACGTGAGACTGTTTTTTTTTTTTATTTATTTACGGACGCTCTTTAACATCTCGGGTCATGAGCGCCCCATTCAACTCAGGGCGTGAAACGGCCGACAAATTTTGTTCAGAGGCCTCTTTTTCAGGCTTGAGGTTCTTTTTCGTGCCGTAAATGTACGACACGTGACCCACAGCTTTACTTCCCTTCCGAAGGAAGCCATACTTAGGATTTTTACGCCCGGAAAAATCCATCGACCCTGGCAGGGTTCGAACCCGCGATCTTGGGTTTAGGAGGAACCACTACACCACTAGGAACGACACGTGAGACTGGGATTAGCGGAACCAGCGTACGTCGTATTATTAAAACAGCAAAGTTGAAATTTTTCATCCCAAGACTTTTGCATGCAGTAATGAAGACGACTCTCTTCGGAGAGCGCAGTACTGTGAGTGGTTTCGGAACATGGTGCAAGAGGAAGAAGTCTTGGTCCGATGAGGCACAACTTAAGTTGAACGGAACTGTTAACCGGCATAACTATGTCTTCTGGTATGCAAACAATTCACGTGTTATATTGGAAAAGGCTGTTAATTTACCTGGAATTATTGCTTGGCATGGGTTGTCATCTAGGAGTCTAATTGGACTACTCTTTTTTGAAGGAACAGTAACTCGACCAGTGTACCTGGACATGATAAGAACATCCGCCTTACCGGCCATTCATACACTCTATAGAAATGGGGTATTTTACTTCCAACAGGATGGTACACCACTGCATTATCATCGAGATGTACTGTGTACCTTAATGACAATCTTGCAAGGAACTGGATAGGGCGAAGAGTTCCGATTGCTGAGTTTTCACCGCGTTCTCCGGATCTAACTCCGTTGGACTTCTACTTATGGGGAACTCTTAAGAATGTCGTGTACCATAAGAAAACCAGCTCACTGGCAGCACTTCGGGAAGAAATTGAAATGGCATATGCTTTAATCGCTGAGGACACTTTCGCAAACGTTGCTCAATCAGTAGTTCAATGTACTCAGAAGTGTATCGATGCCGATGATGGACATTTTTAGCAATTGTTATACTTGTAAAAGTCTAAGATGATTAATTCTCATCATTTTATGTTTGTGTGAAATCAGTTTTATTATGTTAACACAGTTTTTTCTTTGCTTTAAGTGTGCATTGCTTTTTGGCTCCCTATATATGTGTGTGTGTGTGTGTGCGCGCGCGCGTGTACACAATGAGAGGCAAAAAAAAAAAAAAAAAAACAACGCAATACCTAATATTTTTTAAATATTTTTAATTTTATGCATTATTATAATTTCATTCATTTTTTCAACATGAAATACTTTTCCAGATGCTATGTATTCGGATATTATTTTGAGTTCATAATTTCCTTTATTGTATGAACACGAACATGAATGCAATTTATTCACATTTTTACATCTGGGTAAATTGAAATGTCTAATGACATTGTTGTTCCTGTATTGTTACATCATTTTTATTTCATTATTCAGATATTTCAATCAATCTGATAAATAAATTTATGAAATAAAGATGCGGTTAAGGCGAGAGGCGGCTGCTAAAGCAGTTGCCCTCTTAGAAGATAGACGGAACATGCATTATATTGCCCAGATGTTACGAGCCAATGTCTCTCCTATACAAAGGACAGACTGCAGGTTCGTGGAACTTGCTAACTACTGCAGAAGA
Organism: Metallyticus violacea; assembly: GCA_030762175.1. Taxonomy (NCBI): domain Eukaryota; kingdom Metazoa; phylum Arthropoda; class Insecta; order Mantodea; family Metallyticidae; genus Metallyticus; species Metallyticus violacea. Next base: position 124,765,178 of record CM060846.1, on the reverse strand, counting down.
CCAGGACGAGGTTGCAGAAGAGTGACATCTACCAGAGATGATCAATTTCTGCGACTGCAAATTTTGTGTGATCGTTACATAACAGTCGTAGAAGCTCAAAATTGCTTACAAAGGGTATAAGGAGTTAATGGTAGGTATGCATAAAACCTAGCAACTGCTTTTGCTTTCACTCTAGCAAATGGTGAAAACTCAAGAAATTGCTTTAAATTGCATGTATAAAGGGCGTGCTTATGCTTGAATTCAATTACAAGTCATGTATAAGAATTGCTTGCCGGTTACCAGGCTACTGAAGTTGCGCATGCGCAAATCCAGTTATATATTGCAAGTAGACGAACTCCGCATTCTTTGCAAACATGTCCTGTGCGTTTTGGGTATATTTCAGTACCCCTAAATTTAGTTATTTTGTTGAATTATAAGATGTCGTCACATTGTTCTGATGTAGAAGTGAACAACGAGTTGAATGGTGTGTTTGTTAGGGTGATTAAAGACAATTTGCTATAAACAAATAGCACATTTCAAAAATAAAGCAAGAGGAGTCAACGATTGGGCAAAATATGATTTCCAAACAAGTAACAAAGAAAATAAGTAACATGAAAACCGTGGTGAAATAGAAAACCGACATGAAGGCAACAGGGAACGAAATAATTAAATTGAATCAATAGCAGCAACAAGTATTTTCATTTATAAAAATCTAACAGTGAAAGATTCCAGATGAGATTTTAAAAGAAACCAGTTTCTTGCTATTGTAACACACGCATATCGTGCGCTTTCTGAAACTTGGAAGGTAAGGCAGGAAATTATGTAATTCGAGTCTTTGGTATATGTGAGGGAGGTGTACTAAGGAATGAGGGTCCCTCCCTGCCATTAGTGAAGGAAAAAGAAAGCAGACCTGAGACACCTGTAAAGCGTCAGCGCATGCTTGAATTTGAAAAAGAAGAAAGTAGAGAATTGTCCACTGCTGATTACCAGAGATTACTTATCAGCGAACAATAAGTAAAAAAAGTAAAATCTCTATACACCTAAACCAGGGCGCGTATATCAAAATTTCTATTTATTATTATAAACTATACAATACTGTAATCTCTTACTTCCTTTTTTTTTTTTTTTTTTTTTTTTTTTTTTTTCAGATTTTCCTATTAACTAGAGTAAAATAATAAAAATAATTCTAAATTAATTAAATTAAACCAAAATATAAATGCACTAAACTACTTCCCAAGTTAATATTCCAAAATCTACCAAATTAACAAAGTTACTGGGAGCCAGTAAGAATTATAGCTGGTGGCCTGCTATTCTATCCTAATTTATTACATTACTATACTTCTGGCCACTGGTTACCAGCGGTGTGTACTGGTGTCCAGTACTTTACTGGAATTTCTCTAAAATTTACACTCAACATTTAAACATTACACTTATTATTCTTTCAAATCTCTTTAACTAATCTCAATCATACTAATCACCTTCTGTTTAACAACTTGCTTCACTTAAAGTTCATTTTCATTACTAATCTTTCCTACTGATTTCATTTATTTATCCAAACACTTTAACTAATTAACACTATCACCTCGCTTCCACTATATCACTCTCCAACTTTTCTTTCTTCCAACCGTCCCTTCCTCTATCTCTCTTGATCCTCGGGAACCCCTAGTCACACGATTTCTCGCGCTCTGCTACTCCTCTCCGAATATTACTTCTCCATCCTCCTCCTCCCGCCGTTCGTTCCCGTGGATCTTCAACACCCCTTATCTTGATCTGTAAACTTTCTTCTTCCATTTTCTTCCCGGTCTCAAAACTCTTGTAGGTAAAAGTCTTCACCTTCCTCCCCATTCTCTACTACAGGTTGTAATTCAAAATTATTTCCGTCTATTATAAATTTACGTATCTTCTTTCCTTCATCACTTCCTACTTCATTGCCTTCATCTTTCCTCTAACGTTTTCTTTTTGTTGATTTAATTAAAGTTGTCATATATTTTCTATTCTTGTTAAGTTGTGTTTTGGTATAAGCTTTGTATACATATGCGTTCTGATCTTCTTACTTATTCCTCTACTTCTTCATTAATTCTTATTATCTGTTCTTGCATCACCTCTTCTCGTACTAGGCTACTTATTTTGAATGCAGCCTGCTCAATGTATTTATATTAACTCTTATTTCTAAGTATATGTGCCATTCGAAGGTCACTTAACTTTCTCTTTCTTCTGTCATCTATCTAAATATCGTGTACATTCAAATAATTCGTGCTCTGGGTTATGCTGTGTTTTACAAAATCTACACATATCCTGTGTTTTGCTAATTTTTTTCCAGTAAGTTTTGTAAGGTCCATGGCCTGTAAGGCAATGTACCATGCCTTTGGTAGGTTGTGTACATTTTAGTATTAATCTTTCAAAGATGTTACATAAGTTGAAAGTTCTCCTGCCTATCTCGGTATTTTCCATTCATGTTGCCATTCTACTTTTAGTTTATGTTTTATTTCCTTTAAGTTGTTGAATTGACTGGCAATTATTAAATTTACGTTCTCCAAGTTACCTTTCTTCAACCAATAAACAGCAACTCTTAATTTAATCAAAAAGTCAATTGGCCATATTCCTGTAACTACTAAAAGGGCAAAAGTGGATGAGGTGCTTTTTGCCCCTGTAAATCTCAACACCACCTTCCTTTGTGATCTGCTTACTGGAGTTTGTTATTTGTATATCCTTCATCCTCAGAGCCCCGACTCGTGCTCCGTAAATCATTATTGAAGCAAAATTGCTCATATGGTATGTTGTTATGGCGTTTAATGGATTATAAAATTGAACTGAACTAATTTAGCTAATTTCGTCATAACGTTTTCGGATTTTTTCCCTACGTATTCAGTATGTTTCCTAAAGTTTGGTTTTTCATCTAAGTAAATTCCCAAATATTTTTCTTCTTTTTAGCATCTTATATTTTCGTTGTCATATTTTTCATACACTGATCTCTTTTAACATTATCTTTCAGGAGCAGGTAGCCTGATTTAGTTGGAACGACTTGGAGTTTCATTTTACTACATCAATTACTTAATTTATTGGTTAAGTTATTTGATCTTCTTTCTATATTCGCTCTATTGTTTCCTTCTATTAAGAATAAAACATCGTCGGTATACGCGATGGTTTTTTGTCACATTTTCGTCGTTGTTTAGTTCATCAAAAAGAGTCTCCAAACTATGTCCCCAAAACTGGTGTTAGGATCCAATATCCTAATATATATCAATCCTTGTGGACATCCCTTAGTTATATCTCTGTAAATTGTTTATTCAGTAACTTTTACGTCAACCCTTCTGTCTTTGCAGTAACCCATTAATAATGCGTATAGGCATTTAGGAAGATATATTTCCCGTAACCACTCAAATGCCACCGGCCACCATAAATTATTGAAGGCACCGGAAATGTCAATTAAAATTCCAATTAAATATTTTGAATTGGAGTTGTTTACTGTTTCCAATAAATGGTTTATGGCATCTTGCGTCGATTTCCCTTTTCTAAAGCCGGATTCATTGTTGTTCATACCTTTCATGATTCAGAATTCTTTTAATCTTTTACAAACGAGTTCTTCTAAAATCTTCCAAGAGTATATAGGAGACACATAGTTATCAGCGGACAGCTGAAGTTGACCAGAATACAATCCAGGGCTTTTTTTTTTTTTTAAATAACTAGTACTTCTCAACAACAAAAACATTAACGTCTTATAGCTGTCACATAAGCTTTACTTTAAAACATACTTCATTTACAGCAAATATATGTGGATTTAAAGTATGAGTTTTTTTTAATTGGATAACAGATTTATAAATTATATGGAATTTTAGCAATTCAATTTCGTTTTCTTATTCCTTCTGCACGTATTGCAGCTTCATTGCCACCATTTTCAACGACATTTTCATTTTCAAAATCACCCCCAATACCCTCCAGAACATCGAAATCATCATGATGATCATGAACCAAGTACTTGGCCAGTTATGTAAGTGAAACAACTTTGTATTAGTTTGGTGTTTGCTCTAAATTCAGTCTTAACCAGCAATGAAGAATTGAAAACCGATTTTTTTAACAGTCCGAAACAACGTTCCATTATACCCCGTTCCGCTTTCAAGAGTCTATTGAATGAAAAGTCTTGCGGTGTAACAGGAATCCGATATGCAACCAAGTGCTATTCCGTAGACTTCATCTACTATCGACATGGAGTTTATGCTTCTATTCATTATTGTACACGGTGCACTGTTACGCATATCAAACGAAGTATTTGCTAGATTTTCCTACAAATGTGTAGCAAAAGCAACTGGTTAAGTTTTATGCATACAACCAAATGTCGGCGTGGGAACAGAGAGAAGGAAATTTAAAGAAGCACATCTCACCTCTAGAAGACCAGCCAGAGGTCCCTTGCTTGCACATCAACATCGGCAACGGCAAGCACGCCCTAGTGTTTCTCGTCAACATATGGAGTGGAACGAGGAGCAATGTAAAATTGTCCTATTTACAAATGAGTCGAGTTTCAGCCTAAGATCGCCTGATGGCAGGGCAAGAGTATGCAGGAGGACTGGAGGAAGATATGCCCCTCGCATCTTCTTATCGACGAAGGCTTTCAGGGGAGGCTTCGTCATGGTGTGGGCTGGTATCAACATGGAAGCCAAGACAGAGTTGATTTTTATGGAGAATGGGGTTCTGAATGCAAATAGGTATATTGAGGAAATTGTTCAGGAGCATGTTATTCCCCATGCTCCATACGTTGGCAATGATATCCGCTTCATTCCTATGCGGCGTACATTTTGATACAGCACTTACTTGAGGTGGGGATTCAGGCGCTAGTTTGACCAGCGCGAGGCCCTTACCTCAACCCCAATGATTCGTTTTATTTAAGGACGATCTTTAACATCTCAGGTCATCAGCGAATCCCAAATGAACATGTTTGGGGCATGATAGGGAAAAACGTTCATCGTGTTCCCTAGAGTCTCAATGAACTTTGCGTGTGCAGTGGGAGGCCATGTCGCAAGAAAACCTAAGGACTTTGATCCGCCTTCCCGTTCGGATTCAAGCTGCGATACAAACCAGGGGAGGAAACGCCCACTTCTGAGAGTGCCACTGAGTGTTGAAAGGTATGTCGTTGTGTTACCAATGCAGGTAGGTTACCTTGTGTTAGTCTACATGAAAAACTAGATCATTAAGAAATGTGATTAACTTGCATTCATGTTTATGCTCATACAATAAAGGAAATTATGAGCTCAAAGCAATATTCGAATACACAAGTGTGGTTGCAAAATGTTTGGAAAAGTATTTAATGTTCAAAAAAGGAATAGAATTCATAATTCACATATAACAATGAGTCAAATTAAAAATGTTAAAAAAATAGGTTTTGCTTTTTTTCTTTTCTTTCTTTTTTTCCTTTGTCTTTCAGGGTATATAATGAGTGCGGGAAAAAATGTAGAGAAAATTATAGAGTAGAAAGACAATACCAAACTAAGCAGTTTGAAGATAGGAACAAGCGGTCGCAGAAGCTCTTTTACTGCATTACATGCTTCAACATTAAATCCATCATGTTACAGACTCAAGACTGTAAACGTGTTTCTGGCGTGTCAGATGTAAACAACACAAACTCTTGTACAATACTAGTCACTGTCGCTAGGTGTGTCTGATGTTCAATGCAGCATTGGTGTTTTGAAGCGCACTGGATTGTAAGGCAATACCGAACTCTGGTCTTGAAAATAAATGAAAATTATGGTTCCAACAAGACGGCGTCCGTGCACATTTTTCATTTGTACCTTGAAATCTTCTAAATAGAACATATGGTGACAGATGGATCGGGCACTGTGGATCAATACGGTGGCCTCCACGGTCGCCTAAGTTGACCCACTGAATTTTTTTCCTCAGGTGTTGCATGGAAACCACAATTTGTGAAACACTAGTTGAGGATCTACAAGACGTAGTAGGCCACATATTGGCAGCAGCAGAAGTGCTTCAGAATATTTCTGGTGTATTTCAGAACAAGCCGATACTTGTCATGCACCTAAGTTGTTTGCCAGCATGAAAATTTTGGTCATTTTCATGCTGGCATTCATACGATCGAATTGAGCACACACTGCAGCGCAACAGTGTCAAGACGGTTTTCAAGTCTACCAGACAATTAAGTAGTTTACTCGCTCAGCCAAGGATTCTGGAGCCTCGGTCGTCGGCCACTGTTTACCGCATTCCTTGTTGCAATTTACATTGGAACTACAGAGTTAACACCAGACTTACGGAACACAAAAGAAGCGTCTGTCTGGGCCAAATAGAAAAGTCCGCGATGGCCGAATACGCCTTTGAAGTGGAGGACGAAAAACGTACCCAGTCCCGGGATACGAGCATCCTTTCATCCATAGCACTCTACCATGCCCTACTACAATGAGAAGCTATTGAAATGTACAAACATACCAATAAATTCAATATGAAAAAGAGGATCTAAAACTAAACAGCAACTGACACCCAGTAATGGAAAGCAAAATACGGCATAAAACACAAGAAACATAGGAAGCCAACCAGAAGATAAAAACAGCATATAAAATGCCAGACCCCTCTCACCAGCCACCCGATTTTTTGCCTACCCTGGACCAATCAGCGTAGGTCGCACGTAGTACAAATATAGCGGCACTGATGGCGGAGAAGGGTCTTTCGTCGGAGGTTAATCACCAGAGCAACTTCGTCATGAATGTACATGGCCAAATGAAAGCAATCCAACGCCGCAGCACACATCTCAACAGGGAGATGAAACCAGCTGCTGCTACAGAAACCACGCTAGGTGAATAGCCACGCAGCACATTGCCGGCCAATCCGCCAGCACCTTCCCAGTGCTCTAGTCCTGTACATCCGGATGCACCTACCAGTCACAATCATCGCAGTCACTCACCAACCCCTTCCATGCCCAGCATCGCCACAGAACATCAATCACTACAGCAATGCAATACATTCAGCGCAGTTATTATGGGTGTTCCAAGGCAGTTCAACGAACGCTACCTCCTCCATAAAGCTCAGTGAAGGTGGTCAGAGCGGCGCGAATTAAATCTGCACATGGGCGGTCACCGCTGGTACGTCTTATCTTTTTGGAGGAGGCGGACTCTGTCGGTGCGGTCCAAAAACAATGCCTGTCGCAGGACAGCATTATGATATCCAGTCTACCCGCCGGCAACGAACTCTGCCCTACGCTAATGCTGTGTCTATGGCCACTCTACAGAATCCTGCACACAGACTCCACGCTGCCACTACTGCGGCTTTAATATCCTCAACGCCAATTTCAGCCATATCAATCTTGCACTTCGACTCCGATTCTGCGCCACATGTGAAGGGAAGGATCATTTTATGGGTCAGGCAACCTGCCCGCTCGCGCCGCGGAATGTAGACCGATCAACACCACCAAAAGACACTATCATCAGTACATGCATTTTACCACCATACTACAGCGCTTCAAGATCTTCAAGTCGCTGTTTTTTGAAATAGTAAAGCTAGTTTGTCTACTAACTACACAGATAACTCGTTACAGGAAGCTACCATCACACGACTCAACAAGTTTGAAGAAGCCTTTACAGAGAGCCAAGCAGTCACATCTAGGACAATTGAAACGATGAAGAGCAGACGGCAAGACTTGTCAAGAAGTTCTGTGGGCGATCATTATAAGCTAATCCACTAGTCATTAAGAGCGGACAATACCCGTATCACAAAAATCATGAGAAAGGAACTACACCACTCTACAGTTTGATGGGACATTCCAAATCCCGCTTCACAACACTGGCGAATCAAATATGATTCCGCCCACCTGTAGATAGCCAAGGCGGCAACATCTTTGCAATTCGCCCTTCATACCTCCCATCTCGTTCTCCGAGTATAATCATACAAGGATTCATCAGGCATATGCCTATTAATTATCGCCGCAAATTTCAGGTCTACAGCCGTTCATTTATCATCTCAAACAGCAGGTTGTAATCAGGGCTTCGATCATGTCGTGTGCCCTGCCTTCGCCTCTATGTCAAGTCACCAATATTATCCTTACCCAGACTCCCTTGGTGCTTCAGGCGGTACCTAGTACAGCATCAGCACAAATATGAAAAATTCCAATCATTGCCCATCCAAAGTTATAAAATAAACAGTACCACCACAGCATCACTTTTAATATAAGTTAGTTTAAAAAAATATCGCAGAAGCGACGAGCAGTCGACCTCAGCGGTCATATTCCGCCCAGGGGTCGTGAGAGGATCTCTCCCTCCCCTCTCTACGAGTCAACGCGTCACCTCTCTGATCAAACAAGTTAGATCTACAATCTGAATAGGCAGGGCAACAAGGTCAAAGTCAATGTATCTCTGTACGATTTTACGGGCGCCGCAAGTTTCTGGCTCTCTGTTGCTACCTCCTCCCTCCCAGCCTCCCCTTGCTCTCTACCTCTTATGCCAACACTGACAAAAGAAGCTCCTGTGCTTCCCCAACTTCTTTCGCAGAGGAAGTCACAATTCTGTTACAGCCGCCTCGTATGTCTCTAAAATCCACGTTGGAGATTTACTCAAGATCATGACTGAGTTTGAAGCCATTCGCCCCAACTATGGCTATCCATCACTATAGTTTCGCACACCAGAGATTACCATATACGCGCATGTGAACCAGCTGGCTATTTGCATTCTCTCTGTTTTTTTTTTAGGGAGAGGTCCGCCAACTTTCAAATGACCACGCCCACTCCTGACAGAAGCCACAGAATGGTCATCTAAATCTTTTCCTGAATTAAGCGCTGGATAAGGTTAAAAGCGAAATAACTCGGCTATGGATAGGAGTAACCAGAATAACCGAACTACGAAGATTGAACAAATACCGTACGCTACTTCCCATTTACTTAACAGAGGGAGCCACGGATGAGGACAGGACGCAACTCCTGCAGCTGGATACCATCATGCATATGAAGGTCTCAGTTGAGGATTATGTTCCACCTCCTGTCCCAATTCAATATAACAGGTGGCAACAAATGCGCCACAAGGCCGATAATTTCCGCGCCCCAAGAGCTGTTTACTCCAGATGCATGGGGTTCACGACACCCGATAATGCACCGGTGCTAATGAACAACTCAGGCGTGCATTGGAGCTACGGAGCGAGATACAGAGCTTGCCCTGAGTATGGAATGCAACTGGCCGTGCTTTCGGTTCTGCTGCCCATCTTCAAGAATGCCAATGTCACACCAGTTCTAGCAGCAGTTAATCGGCCTCTGACCCTATACAGGGCCCACTTATTGGGAACAGGTCAGAACCACGCCATCACTAGACCGGTTAATCATGCACAGATTGCAACTGGCCCCATGCCACAGGCAGGTTATTCGGCGCTGGAACAGTGTGAGCTCAATAATGAACACCACTCGAGCTTACAGGCTCTCATGGCTCCGGAAAAACAACCGCATTTGTTCCGTATGAACAACGTGCTCCTAACTACCAACACAAAAATGCGAATAATGATGCCCATTTCAAACTGGAACAGCCCAGAATAGTCTGAACTCTCAACCGGTACCGTCTTTCACACAGGAGATTTATTCAAATGTAATGGGACCTAATTACTACCCAGTAAAAATATCTTGGTACAGGCTTAAGAGTACAGGTTTTAGATGCGTTTACCAAACTCATCTTGAATCCCTTGGGAAGTAAGCGAGTGCTCTTGAACTATGCAGGGTTCTTCGCGTTATTAGCTAACCCAGAAAACATCGACGGTAACTGCTAGCACGATTAGGATTATTTCATGGAATGCTAATGCGATTCGTCGTCGTTAAGACCCAGCTCAAAGACTTTCTTTTAAAAGCATGATATTCATGCCGCGCTACTGACAGAAACACATGTTTGCCCCCAAATTGACTATCTATATACAGTTACACAATCTATCGCAATGACAGGGAGCGTCATTTAGGGGACACTGTGGTGGCAATACAGAATAGAATAGATTCTTTTATTCTTCCCCCACCGTTCATTCTTCATGAAATCGCCATAGTACATGTTACTAACAATAACCTCAAAACTGCCTTAATTACTACGTATAACCCACCATGGGATATTTCCATCACTGATCTTGAAATCTTATAGCAACTTTCAAATCACACTGTAACAGTAGGTGATCTTAATGCAAAACACCCACTCTGGAACTGCAGGGACACTAATCTAGCAGGAATAAACCCTAACAGACATGAAAACTCCTCAGCTTATATGATCTACACTCCCTCAGAATCCACGTTTATTCCATTGAACAGAAATCGGCAGCCAGATATCCTAGACATTGCAATTGCGCAAAACATTAGCAATAGAATTAATTTATCAGTACGTAACGTTCTCAAATCAGACCACCTCTCATTATACTTTAAACTTCATTAAACTTCAGGGTGCCTTTGCCCTTGCTCCAAGCTAAGCACGGCACAATTTCAACAAGGCCAACTGGGAGTCCTTCCAGCAGATGATCAATGGACATCTCCGCGATACTCTCATTACCACCGGAGATTAACCTGATCCCGGGACTCAGCATATGGAACAAACGATCAGATTTGCTATAACAACCTCGGTAAGTCCCTAATAAACCTAACCAGAGACTGCCACCTGATATGAATTCAAAGTTTTCCGAAACAAAGCCCATCGTGCCTGGCAGTAAACTAGGCCCCTTGCTGCCAATGTTGAACTGCAGCGTCGCAACGCACAGTTTAACGAAGCTCTAACTTCCCACAATGGAATCAGACCCTAGAAAATCTTGATTTAGCACAACATAAAGTATAGAATATTGATAAATATCTTACCAACGTTAAAATTCATACGCATACGCTCCAATCAACCGATCGCACAAACCGATATCGAGAAAGCAGAAGCCCTTGCTGAAGCCCTGCAAGGCACACTCACTACTAACATGACTCCCTCTTCACCGCCCTTTATAGGCGAAATTATGGCCCTGACCAGAAACTTTTGTTCCAGGGCCACCCACAATAAAATTAGAAAAACCTACTATTCTGAAATGAACTGTCTCACTAGACATTTACCCAACAAATTTCCCCCGGCCCCAATCGAATACCCAACATTGCCGGTAAACATCTCCCACCTCACGCGCTGAAAATTATGGCGAAAATGTTCAACTTTGTTCTAGCTTCACGTCTATAACCCCCTTTCTGAAAAATGACATGGTATTACATTTCCCCAAGAAGAATAAGGACCACTCAAATCCGCTCAACTATCGACCGATCAACCTACAAATACTGTAAGTAAATTGCTGGAAAGACAATATAAAGCGATTTAACGTCAACTTGCATAAATATAACATATTAATCTCAGAACAATTTGGATTTCGTGCCCAACACTCTACCACTTTCCAACTTATCAGAGCCACTGAACACACAACGCAAGGATTCAATATCAACAAACCCACAGACGGTCTATTCTTAGACACAGAACGTGCCTTCGACTATGTCTGTCACGAAAGCCTTCTATGTAAAATGCACCAGTATAAATTCTCTGGCACTTTAATTAAACTCACCGCTAACTACTTGAAAAACAGCCAATTTCGATCCTCAGTAAATACGACACTCTCCAGCCCATTAAAGCCGGTGTCCATTAAGGTAGCGCATTAGGGCCCACGCCTTTAAAATTTATATTGACATACCTTTTTCTGTTGATTTGGTTTATTTATGGATGCTCTTTAACATCTCAGATCATCAAGGTCCCTCCAATTCAGAGTGTGAAACGGGAGACAAATTTTGCTCAGAGACCTCTTCTTACAGGCTTAAGGTTCCTTTTTGTGCCATAAATCTACGACACAGGACCCACAGCTTTACTTCCCTTCAGAAGAAAGCTACACTTGGGATTTTTACGCCGAAAAATCCATCAATCCTGGCCGGGATTGAAACCGCGATTTTGGGTTTAGGAGGCAAGTATCGTTTTCACTACACCACCAGGACCGACAATGACACACCAATAGAGACCAACTCATCTTACTACATCTATGCAGATGACATGGCCATCATCTCATAATCAGGTAATTCGCGGCTCATGTACAATAAACTAAAGCAAGCACTTGATGCACTGGAGCCCTGGCTAACGAAATGGCTCATCCCAATTAACATAAATGAATGTCAATCTATTATTTTTACCAAACACACTAAACATCGCGCACTTTCAACGCAAATAATACCCCTAAAGCTTTAGAATAAGTCAATTATTCCTTCTCGCACCGTCACATACTTAAGCATAACCACGGACCAGGGACTCACCTGGAAAGAGCATATACATACCATGCACTGTAAGGTCAATGCACAACTACACACACATACACTACAATTAAACCTCGGCCTCACCGTGTATAAAACACTCATCCAATTCTTTCTGACATACTCAGGCCCTGCCTGGTGCATGAAACTGATTTAATGGGGGAGGGGACTAAAGAAAGTAAATGGAAGAGTTTTAATTAATTAGGACATTAATAGTAATTGTAGAATCAATGAGGTTTTTCTTCTTCTCTCCCGCAGCTGCTCCAATGCGTCGCTATGCCACGGCTAGGCTCGGTAGAATGCTGGAAATTTTGTTACCTTTTCAGGTCAACGGGGATGATCGGGAACTAGGAAATGTATAAAAGCAAAGTTTGAGACTGAAGATGACACTATTTACTTTTGTCACTGTTCAATATAAAGGATCGTCTTTCTAAGTTCTGTTGAGCGGTTCTTAATTCACGCCTGTACTAACTGAACTAATTATCTATCAAAGCACTCCCGTTTATACATTACTTTCACTCTCTATATATCCTCTGTCTGGTGGTTAAGTTCACCCTATATGCCCTAAATTCACACACCATTGATGGATCGACCCTTTTCTCCCCTCAAGGCTCAATTCTCTCTCTCCTCCCTGATGGCTTCACACTCACTGCCCGATTACTCAGTTCTTTCTGTCCTCCCTGATGTCTTCACATTCACTGCCCCAATCTCTCAAAATCCTATTCTTTTATCAAAAATCTCCTCTTCCGGTCGTTAGACCATCCTCCTACCATTTAGACAATTATTCCACTTAAAAATTTCTCCCTATTCGCCAAGGGGCGTGCATATACTTATTCTAGGATTCCTGATTGGACCTTTCATATGCTTTAACTTTAAGCATTCTTCCATTTTTTCCCGTTGGTTCCCACAAGTCTGGATAACTGGTTTATTTCTGTCTCATGATCTGACTATTGTCTAGTGTATTTCCTGGTTCCCTTTCGGAGTTTAACTAAACTGAGATTTACCAGAAACCTGAAGAGAGGCAATCCTTTTTCGACACAAAAGAATCAAATACAAAGGAACGACTGGCCGTCTGTTCATTGTCAAGCCGAACACATTCCAAAGTGTCTGTCCGACAGGTTTTCCTTCCACATTACCCATGAAATACATAACAAATATACAATATACAAATAACTTACTATTAACATGAATACACATAAATTGTATACACTAATTGGAATAATAATTATATTATTTGTAATTGGTTATTTAAACATTTTATTGTGTTTTAATTGGGGACAGCGTCTCATTAATATTGTTTCAGGCTCGCAGCACCCAGCCACATTAAGAAATTGCAAATTTTCCAAAACAAGGTGCTTAGAATTATAACTAAGTTACCAACAATTGTCCGTTCCTCCATTCGACACGATGAGCTGCATATATATGCAATTTATAAAAAGAAAATCTACTACTGACATGTACAGTAAACTTCAGCTACACCGTAACCTGCCCATCGCGAACCTAGGAAGATCTAATAAATAAAAATAAGCATAAGCATAATAGACCACTCGCACTATTGGACAGAAAACTGCATAAAGAGGACAAGCCATTGAAGGACGACTTTACCTTGAAAACTTCTTGTATGAAGTAGTCAAATAACAATAATATGCCCTTAAGTCTCTCCCCAGGCTTTCAAGCTCTTCTGGAAACCACCCTCAACCAGCATGCAGATGCTTCTCACAATCAACGGAACAGTAAATCAGATCTACACAGAACACTCACCTTCTTAGGGTAAGGCTACGAGAGTAGATCCCCCACCATCACACATGATGTAATCCACTGCATAACAAGCCACTCATCTCTCCCCTCACGTTGCTCACATTAACCTAATTACCTAACTAACCAACTAACAACTTATGTAACATGCACACCCATGCACACGTACTAACCCTTTGGCATTGTTCAGGTGGTGTCATGGATGCACCCCGAGGATCACCTTCGACGTCCTCGCATGCTATGCATGCCAGCGCGCTACACTGAGAGTTACTAACCGCGGTGCATCAGCAGAACCCGACCCGTCAACTACATGTTAACCTTTCCAACCAATTGCATGTAACCCTATTAACAAACACCTCTCATTTATGTTTAGATACTAACTACATTTGAAGGCGATGTAGCCTCTGCGGATGATCGCCACTCATCAGACGCAGTGATACCTTATCCAAGGAAACTTCGTCCACGCCATTGTGGGCAAAATGTCTGACACTCTTAGCTCCAGCAGACCATGGGATAATAACCCGGAAGTTATTTCTAGTTGTATTCATTATGAACTTCTGCACTTACCAACACATCCATTGCCTCCTTTAGAATCTTGCTTAAACCCTTCCTTGCAGACACATCTATAGGATCCAGCAGTATTCACGCATTGAGAGTTAATGGAACATATCTGAAATTAAAGTACCACAGGACTAGGATTTAATAAAAGTACAGGTGTTACCATATTTCTAAATTAAGAGAAATTAGGAATATTTTAATAGTGTTTAACGCCCATTTTTACTACAGAGACATCATATTTATTGTATATTTTTATGATGCCATTAATTATTATGCATTTCACCTCACCTCGACCTCGGCAGCCCGGGTCGGTAAGCTTAGATTTGTTTTATATTTTAAAATGAGACATATTAGTATCATATCACTCCTGTATGTCTATAGTGAAACCATGTCAAAGAGTGATACTACAGTGAGACTTGAGTCGTTTGTTCACACATCTGCATGTGCTTTTGTGCCAAATACCTTTATTCGTTCCTCTATTCTTCGTATTTATGTTGTAACCAGCTCCACATATCCTTTCTTTCATTGACCTAAGCTAGCATCAAATATCAGGGAAGTACTATGACGCACAGTTTTACCCTCGGCCTGTTAAGTGACCGCCACGGGTGGCCGAGGTCGTTAAGGCACGGACTCGTGAGCGGGAGGTCTGCGGTTCGAATCCCGCCAGGACCGTCCTCCCTGACTGGGGTTTTTTCCAGGTTTTCCTCAGTCTTCATAACTGGCAAATGCCGGGGAGGTACCTAAAACTTAGGCCTGGAACGCTTCCTTCCTTAAAAAAAAAAAAAAAAAATATCCTTTCCCAATTTATCATTTCATCTCATGTATCATCAGTGTCCACCGCCTGTGGTGCCTCAGTAGTAAAAACGGGCGTTAAACACTACCCCCCCCCTGTTAAGTGTATGCTTCTTGTTTAAGAGGGAGTAGCTCTTTCATGGAGTTAGATCGCTTTTGGTCACAACTTCTAATTTGGTCGTTACTCTCTCCCAGACCTCATCCACTGACCAAGGCAGCAGAAAACTATAATGTACATTATCATTTTCAATTCAAGTTTAACTTTTGTGACTTAATGTATAGAATTAAGAAATATTATTTATATTTACAAATGTTGGTTAGCATATTGTATTATTACTTATTTCACTTTTAACGTTAATGTACTTAGCCTTTAAACTTTAATTAAATTGCAGGCAAGAACTAGGCATGTTTAAAATTAAACATTAAATTGGGCAAGTGCTTAACCAATAAATTAAATTTATTACATAAACTTGGATTTAGTTAAGTATTTGTAGTTTACTGGAATTTTGTATGGATGTTAAAGCAGTTTTCACAAGTCACAACTTGATATTTTGCAGCTGATGATTTATTGTATAGATTTATGATAATGATTATAATATATATAAATGTTAACTAATTATATTCTTCCGTAAATGGAAACCATCTCCCTCTGCCATATTGCCTTTCTCTCCTTTTCTTTCAGTCGTTTCCTAAATTAAATGCTCACAAGTATCAACGCGAGGGTCTGTGTAAAATAAAGCATAATTATTGTAAGGAAACTTAAAAGTCATGTAGCAAATTACTGAATCTATTATGTACTTTTCGAAGCCATCTCTATAAGGTTATTTATTTGTAGTCAAATTCTCTGCGAAATCGCATATTTTGTTCTTTAAGCTCGAGATTCACTAAAATAGAGTATCATACCTTAATTTGATTAAAATGGAATGGTGAGCAAAAAATTAAGCATCTAAATATATCACGCTTTGCACAAGTTATTTGTGTAGTATTTGAACAAAATACACAAAGAAAATCAATTTTACATTACCTTAATTAACGCAAAAATATGTAGCCCTTGCCGTGAGCAAGGCTGAAGTACAGAGGTATCCTCCTCCGTCCCAAATAACCTAATTCAACTTATATTACATTGATCATGTTCACTCTATCTTCCAAAGAAACCCCATGCATCGGAATTGATTCTGGGATTCAGTCGCCACTGCACATGTGTAGGCCCATTTTGGATTTCGGGCAATGAAGATGGGTTTTCTACTGCGCATGCCTCACCCACTTGGTTTTCAACTGATGAGATAGATTTTCCCCGCATCTCCTTGCCACAAGAAAAATCCATTTAGACAGGAATTTTAAAAATATGAACAAATTATTTAATAGGCTAATCCTAGGGAAAACAATCACAGGTAAATATATCCGATCCTAAACACATAACAGAAAATCATTTTAAGATTGGAATTTTCAAAACATAGGAATACTTTTACAAGGTAATCCAGGGGAATAATTGCAGGTAAAAAATACGGCCCCAGGGGAGGGGTAAAGCTTTCAGAAAGCTGGACAGGTTGAAACATGACTGAAGTGAAAAATGTATACCAACTGAACTTTCACCAGCACTCAGTATGTCGGCGCAGCCAAAGGTAGAAACCCTCCGTTTCAGTTGGGTTAGGGTATGTTATTTTATATTTTTCCTAGCACATTGCCACATGAGAAGTAACAATTATATTTTCGCGTCGTAACAGACTTTTGTCAATAATATTTTGCACTTTAGCAATGTGATTTGCACTTTTATCAATCAAATTTATATTTTAATAATATCATTTGAATTTAATTTTTTGTTTTGCGTTTCACTAATATTTTTTGTATAATCCTATTATTTTTGCATTTTATCAATATAATTTCCATTTTAACACTATTTTTTGTATATTTAAAACATTTTCACCATAATAACACTTTTTTGCATAATAAATGCATTTTTTGCATAGTGAGTATACTTTTTTCAGAATTAGAACATTTTTTGCACATTAAAAGTCGAACGCTACACGTACATCTCATTTAACCGAGAAATATTTTATAACATTCAGCAAATTAATACCCACGCCAACAAAAATTAAAGAAAATCCCACGATTACAAGTTTCCATCCCACCAGATCGTACGTCAACAAATTCGCGCCATTCAACAAAAATATCAGCCCCTACTCGCCTGAAGGAAGCAATCTCAACACTAAGGGTAAAAACTGGAATTTCAAAACATCGTCACGGCAAAAAAAAAAAAAAAAATAAAAAAGGACAAGAACCCCATACCCCCACCCATCTCACCCCCACGTCCCTTCTAGAGCTGATTATCGCAGGAATGCATACCACGTGAAGGGTCGGTACATGTTGGTAATGCAGCTACCCAAGTTGGCAACGCTACTACATGGGCTGCTTCTGAATGTAGGTAATGGAGCAACCTGCAATGAGGATAGCTTAAGTGTATGCTCATATACACTACCAACGTTCGTCGCTGATAGAACCCAAATTTGCAGGAATAAATTGAGCTGAGAAGTAATGAATCATGTTTCAAAGACATGTGGCGGGCCAAGATTTTCAAGTTATCTTGAAGATTATTCAGCAAATCTACATAATTTTGGGCTTTTGTGTTCCCAAGAAACCCAGCACTTGCGGTTTTGAGAGCATTCCTGGATAGCAATTTTACTTCATTCATTTTGGTGTCAAATGTCAAATCCTTTAGGAAACTTCCTGATTTGAACACTAGTAAAAGCATCTTCTACGTCTTGATATCGCTAATGACTGGAAACATTTCTCTTCGATGCAGAAATGCAGCCCCTATTTTGTATATAGTCTTAACGAAAATTTTAACGAGTCTTAATTTTATGTGAAATAGCTACAAGATTCTTTGCCGAATCAATCAATGGAACATGTTTATTTATTTTTTTTCACACTAATTGTGAATGTTTTTCTTGTAAATAGTTCTTTCTTTCATAAGAGTTTTTGTTTTGACAGTTCCAAAAATACAAGAAACAAAAATACTTATAAATCCATTTTGCAAACCAAGAAGTAATGTCACTACTTTCAAATCGCAACAAATATTCCATAGATATTTCTCAAATTGTACAGCGTTAAAAATCGTGGCCATGTTTTTGTAAGTTTATTTTACACACGACTGTGTGTACGACAGTAATAGTGTCATGGTAGTACTATTGCTTTTAAATTAACTTTTGATGCGTCGATGAAAAAGCTTCATACCTGAGTTTATGATGATAGCCGAGTAAAAACTAGGAAGCCGTTTATATTTAGAAGATATATATGATATTGTTGTATTTCTTTTAGGAATTGTTTGAAAATTTATAAGCTGTTTTCGCTAGGTTACAGAAGCCCGTTTTTAAGTTAAAGCGTTTTTTATTCATGTCCCGTATTAAACTGTAAAGTTTCCAGTTATCTGAAAAAGGTATCGCGTCAGGCGGAGATACGATTACAACAATCACTCATCAGCCCACCCCAAAATCTATAGGAGATATATGACGGGTACTAGGTTTATTTTGTTTCTATAGACAATTTGTACTAAATTTTGCTTCTATTCCCAGCCCTTGCACGATCTAATGCGTAAGAATCAAGAATTTCTATGGATAGAACACCACAACGACCATTCAACAAACTGAAACATCTGTTGACCACCACTGCTGTCTTGGCACATTATACCCCTGGGGATTATAGGGAGCTTCATATGGATGCTAGTGGCGTTGGCTCTGCCTTGTTACAATGAAAATATGAAACATTTTTTCAGTATGTTTTTGCCCTAGAAGAACTATAGTGTCTCTGAACTCGAGCTACTTGCTATAGTTTACGGTCTCACATACTTTCGACTCTACATCTATGCATATCGGGCCAACATGCGCTGAGCGGGAAAAAAAAAAAAAGCAGATCAGTAATTTTTTAAAACAAAAGTTGTGTTTAATGAAACGGAGACATAAATATATAAAAAAAATGTCTTTAACAAGATTTTATCATCAAAGAAGCGTATAAGGAGTATTTTAAACACAAATTCTACCCTATATTTGATTTTAATGCAGAAAAATATAAAAGTATGGTCAAACATCGCAATAATCAGAACCGGAAATTGACGCTTTCAATGACTCTATGGTTCTCTGGCTATTTGTGTAAAATAACTATGGTCTCAGTGTTGCTACGTCTAGCCCTAATTACAACTGCGATTCGGTGTGGCACTCTCCGGAAAAGATCTGACATTTTTTCATGTGGTATCAGTACCCATTCAGCTTGAAGTTCAGCCCAAAGATCTGCCAGTGAGTCGTGGAATCAACACTTAGCATGCCTCCCAAGCAGGTCCAGGCTTGTTCTATTGGGTTCAGGTTTGGACTGAGTGCTGGCCAAACCATACTTTCAATCCCAACCACGTCCAGGGACCCAGAAACACGCCGAGCAATGTGTGGACGAGCGTTATCGTTCACAGGGAAAATATTGTCGTCTATAACGAGTGCCAAAGGCAATACACGATCTGTAAGAATTTCCTCGATGTACCAATGGACTGTCAGTGACCCATTCTTGATGAACACAGTTCTGTTCTTACTTCAATGCTGATTACTACCAAAACCAACACTGAACCTCCGTTAAAATGTGTCCTTGATGAGAAAGTGCAAGATGCGTAATGTTCAACTGGATTTCTCCATACTCCCTCCATCCCATCTGGTGCCCTCAAAAGAACCTGCTCTCATCTGAGAAGTGCACCCCGCGCTCCATTTCTCTATAGTTCAGTTTTGGTGGGTGGGAGCAAACTGCATCCGAGAGCTATTGACTTTCCTCGTCAGCAATGCTCCTTTTGCAGATCTCCTGGACTGTAAATTCACTTCTTACTGCTTTCTTCTAACTGCCCTTTCAGTATTGTTATTATGCCATACTTGCTGCAAACTATTCCTGGCCTCCGCCGAGGTTGTGTCTATCGCGAAGAACTTGCAGTAAAAGAAAACTATCGTCGTGATCAGAGATTCTCCTCCTACGACCATAACCGGGCATTCTGGTATAGATAGCATCCTCTGTGAGCCTCTAAACAGATCTGCGTACAGTGGAATAAGAAGTGGCAATGACGTCAGCAAAATAGCGTAGACTCCGTCCCTCTACTAATGCCACAATCTTGCTGCATCTTTAGCTGTAAGAGTCATTTTAAAATGCTAGAGCTGACTTAAGACTGATTGATTGGCAAGCCTGAATGTTTTAAATTAACACGCGGCACAATAATGCACAGCAACACTTTTAAACATTAAAGCATCGCTTTGCGGTGATTGTTGTAAAAATCGCGTTACACGCAAAATTAACAGTAAGTTAATCAGAATCGGGGGAAAAAAAAAAAAAAAAAAAAAAATGCTCCAAAGAATTCACTATAGCTTTTCAAATCCATTGATTAATCATTTGATCTGTAGTTTGCATTTCTGTAATGTCGCAAGGTTGGCCTTATACAAGGCTTGAACTCAAAAAAAAAAAATAAAATAAAATAAAATAAAATAAAATGAATAAATAAAAAATAAAAAATAAAAAGACAGAGAATAGCTTTCTGTTTGGATTTAGTTACGATCATCATGCACTGTGTTATCCAAAAAACTTAAAAGACATTACGGGCAGATTGACACGATGGGTTCTAAAGTTACAAGAATACGATTATAACATTATTTATAAGTGGGGATCTAAACGTTGGGATGCTGATGCACTTTCTCACCACCGTAGATAATACTAAACCACAGGAATTGGAACAAACGGACAAACTAGTTACCTGTTTGCTAACGCTAGTAGAAATTGCCCAAAAGCAGAAGAATGGCCCCAAATTGAAGCAAATAACCCAGGTATTGGAAAAGTCAGGCTCAGGAACTGCTAAATTGCAACGCCAAGCTGTCTCTTACATCTCGAAATCAGGAGTACTATATGTAAAAATGCGGGTGCGACAGGCCCAATACACTTGCTGGTAATTTCAGAAGCCCTGAAACATGAAATTTTGTCTATATGTCATGATGACCCATTGTCTGAACTCCTAGGATTTACGAGGACATTCATGATCCATTAGCGCTACAATTGGATAGGTATGCGTAAGGAAATCGTGAAGTACGTTAAAGGATGCCATGGTTGTCAATCTCGTAAGGATCCTAAAAACATTAAACCTGCTGAACCCTTACATCCTATTCCTGTTAATCACATTGGCGAACGATGGCCAGTAGATTTTGCAAGCCCCAGTCATAAATCTAAGACGGGCAAAACAATGATAGTAGTTGCTACAAAATATGCGAGGTGGTGGGCGGAAGCAATAGCCATCCCCAGAGGAATCATAGAGCATGTCGCTCATTTTATTTTGGAGAATGTAATCTATCGAAATGGTACACCAGTAATATTACTTTTCGATGTGTGTTCCTAGGCGATGTTACACAATATTTACTAAAGTCAATGAATGTTAAGCTTATTTTACGATCCTATCACCCTGCCTGCAACGGTCTAACTGAACGTTTAAATCAAACTAGCGTTAACATGTTGTCCCATTACACTTCTGATAGAAACATGATTGGGACACGGCTCTACCACATGTTATATTCATAACAGTACTAAACAGAAATCTACTCAGGAATCTCCATCCTTCTTAATCTATGGTCGTCGTCTGACATTACATGAAGAAGTGCAACTAAAGAGCACTACGAACAGTCTGTTTGTTCGAGAAACACAACAAAATATTCAACAAGCTAGTCAAATGACAAGAGATAATATAACGAAACAACAAGTAAAACACAGCGAGGTTAAGTGTTGCGCTCTAAGAAAACACACCCTGATAGAAAAGACTTATAGGAAAACCCTATTTTCCTTTCAGCCGTATGTGGCGTATATATACGTAACTCCCAAATATCTAAGGGCGCCCAGTAAACCAAAATCATCAATACACTTTTTATCTTAAGCACAATAGTTATGCCTTTGACAATACCTTTATTAAGCTTACTGAAGTTATATATAATTTTTGGTCATTCCAGTATAACTATACAGATAGTAACGATAAATGTTTCTAACATCGTTTATGATTTGGGGTTTTATGTTTGTAAATGACAGAGCAGTTTTTCACTACCGTCCTATACAAATAATAAGGAAGGTGAACACCCGCTATTTTGGATTTTACGTTTGTGACTTTACAAATTACATATTAATATTTATACACAATGTTTTATATAATTTGAAACAATAATACGTTATCTGTATCAGTACTTTAAATACTTATTATCATTCTTCCGTAGTTTAGAGCAACAATATTTGGGTTTTATGTAGTGAATGACTTACTATGGAAGTTAACAGACATTAAAATAAAGGCATTATTTTCGATAACTTTGTATAAGCTTTAAGCGATTGTTGAATAGTGTGTAACGCCCGTTTTTACTGCTGAGGCACCACAGACGTTTCTTTGAGCAAAATGACCATCGAGCTATGGTAATTGTTCCTGTTTTCAATATATCAAATGCTTGATTTAAATTATAAAACTTTTGGTGTAAAAATCAAATCAACAGTACGTAAATAAATGAATAAATGCACAAAAATCATGTTCACTAAAGAATCAGGCTTTACTACCTATAATCTTGCCTTATGTGGAATTTTGTACCAGTCTCAACTTACAATAATTACGTGCCTGTTCTTGAAAAGTATATATAGCTAAATATATAACATTTCGGTACTCAATCCAAATCATGTTGTAACATATTTAGTTCTTTTTCATTCGTGTTCTTCTTTGCTGTCTGCCACCGACCGCCGGGGCAACACATTCAACATTGTTTACTTCTACAATGCTTCTTTCTGCCTCGCTAATGTCCCGGTTACCGGAAACTGGTGATCTCAGGAATGCCCGAGACACGATGCATATATGCCTACTATCAGCTTTTGTGCAGTTTCCTCTGCACGAAAGCTCGGTGTATACCGAGAAATGAAATAATGCACTCTTAACTTATTCCTAGCAGTGAATGCCAAGAATATATTACATTTCTTATGTCTTTTCACTTACCCTACTATATGGAAAAGGAAACATTGAATTTTTCTTAACTCTAATATCCTAAGGCAATCAATTTATGTATATAAATATATGTATCTTTTACTTCTCTCTCTGTTCTTTTCTCCATTATTTCATATAAGAAAGATATAGAACAAACAAAAGTGAGGAAGCATTTTTCTCCCTCTTTCTAATTTTCTTTTTCTCTAAGGGACCTCACGCCACGGAATGCATGTTCTCCTTTTCCCGCCTGTGGTGCCTCAGTAGTTAAAACGTACATTAAACACTATTTCCCCTCCTCCTTTTAGAGGATGTATGGGGAGTCAGCGGAGCGGGGGACGGCGTCGGTCGATCCCCTCCGTCTCTTCCGGGGGATGAACATGACCGTATATGGAGGCAGTCCTCTTCCTAATCGCCAGATGCATTGTCTCTGGAAGAACCAGAGGGTGTTGTGCACCGGTTTACTCCGTGATAACGTTTGTTTGTATTTTTAATCTTATTTATTGCTTTGAAAAGTTCATTACTATGGAATGCGTTATGCTATAGGAAGTATGCTAATTTTATCTTGTTATTAATTTTATTTTTATTACCTTTTAACTTGTAATTTTTGATAGGTGGATGCATATGCTCAAAGCAACAAAATGGCTTGTTGTCATACAAGTTGATACCGAAATCAAATGAAATCAGCAAATTTAGCAATTTGTCCTGCAAGCATTCATTACTGTAGTCATTGATGTTTAAGTAGATATTGGGGCTGTTCTGTAGTAAACGTAGGTTAAGTGAGTGTAGGGAAGTCATTCGGGGAAGGACAGTCTTAGGCTCCTAAAACATTACAACATGAACTGGAACGCATGGCCATTTCGTGTCTTCAGATTTGACCATTTTAAGACATAATACTTACATGAAATCTAGGAAACTATGAATCAAATGCAAAAAGTCCAGCACTCTCTCCTGCCGAACCCCCAGCCTAAATCACAGGAACACTGTACAACCCCAATCCCATCACTACTATTGGTTCCGGCGCAAATCTTGGTAAACACGCACGAACTGATCAGTAACTGTAGCCTGACATCTGTCCTTCCACCACAGCAATCACTGCTCCAAAAATGTCTAATTGATATTACTGTAATCGATCTCTTTTCATATTATTCTTATTTTAATATATTTCTACAGCCTCTTTTTATGTTTCTTTTGGGAAATATTTATACTTCTCATTGAGTGTATTTTGTCAAAAAGCAATGGGTTGCTTGTTTTGGATAAAGCATTCTCCAAGTGGCATTCCCCCCCCCCCCGGCATGTATGGAAAATGTGTACAACATTTTACTATTGAGCGAGCAACCAGTTTGTTCTATATGTGCTGTACCACATTTTAAAAGTGAACTACATGTAGCTAGGAATCCAAATAGGCCAGTAAGATATTTCTTTAGACATAGTAATTGTTGTTAATTTGCACATGGATGTAGAATAGGTGAATGTTTATTCTTCTTTAGCAATTTAGTCACTTTGTGTACATAGGGAAGTATGTTAGAATAAAAAGTATTTAATTATCCTAGTTTCTCTTTTCTACCTCCCCAGATGTCTACTATGTAAAATATTTCCACAGCAAATGCACCGCCAACTTTGAGAAAACCAATACAGTGCAAAATGGTTACATTAAAACAAAAATGATAATGGTGCAGCATCCAGAAACCAAGAATTTTATTAATAGTATATGCAGTTTCCTAAACATTTAGATTATATTCTTTATTGTCCACATGCTTATTAATGCGGTATTGTTGTTAGATAAGGCTATATAAAATGTCACTATCTAAATTTGATATACATGCAGATTTGCACTTCAAACTAACAAATATGTGAACTAGTTCCAAATGTTACTCTTGAGTGAATTTTTTACCATTTTTGGTTTATTTATGGGCTATCTTTAAGATTTCAAACCAGCAGTGACCCATTCAATTCAGCGTTTAAAATGGCCAATAAATTTAGCTCAGAGACCTCTTCCTGCAGGTTTGAGGTGCTTTTACATGCCCAAAAAGTATGACATGGGATGCATGTCTTTACTTCCATTTAGAAGGAAGTCATTCTTCGAATTTTTATGCCTAAAAAATCCATCGGCCATGGCCAGGATTGAACCCTCAAATTTGGGTCTACAAGGCAAGTACGGTTACCACTACACCACCAGGACCAACTTGAAGAGTGAAATTGGAGGATTACATAAATACAAGACAATCAATAAGTATATGAATAAAGAAATAACTAAGAAAGCATGTATATAGTAAATACCAGAGAATATAAAAGACATACCTTGCAACTTTAGAGCCCCAAACAGTACACATGCCTGATATACTTCACTGCCAATTCATTTGCACTTTTCATACAGCAATTTATTGAAATACTTATCTATCATAAGCCCCCTTTTCATCATTACACTCCTGTTTTATATTCAATATGGTTCTTGGGGATCTTTGTTCTTTTGGTGCAATTTTGTCCCAATTAGTTAAATTTTTAGTTTGTGAATATTCATTATAAATGCACGAACACTACATTTATATACCAAAGTTAATAAATTGAAGATTAATTTCTTCAACATTAATGGACCGCCACGGGTGGCCGAGGTCGTTAAGGTGCGGACTCGTGAGCGGGAGATCTGGGGTTCGAATTCCGCCAGGACCGTCCTCCCTGACTGAGGTTTTTTTCCAGGTTTTCCTCAGTTCTCATAAATGGCAAATGCCGGGGAGACATCCTAAACTTAGGCCTGGAATGATTCCTTCCTTAAAAACAAATCCTTTCCCAATATATAACTTCATTTCATGTATCATCAGTGTCCATCGCCTGTGGTGTCTCTGTAGCAAAAACGGGCGTTAAACACTATTCATTCATTCAATATTAATGACCATTTCCTAACTTTATATACTTATTTACTTTTAAATTGTAACTTATAGCCTGCACATATCAACAACACTAACTGCACTTACTGATGCCTCTCTTCTAAAATTAAAACATTTATCTTGCTTGAAGCAAGACCCTTCATCTCTTCATAACAGAGAGAAACAACAATATTGTAAATCTTCACCCTCAAATGCCATAACCTTTTCAAGCTCACCTGCAACAATGTAACGATGTTAAAATGGGAATCTGTATACTCAGGCAACTTGGACAATTAGGATTAGTATTCCTGGCCACTGAACATCTACAAATCAGTGGGGTATTTTCAAATTGAAGGGAGGTTGAAAGTTGCTTGATAATAGAAATCATATCAAGACAGTAAATTCAGAATATATAACCATATCAAAGGTATGTCTTGTGCTTCTCAATTAATAAGTGGCAGGAGGCTAAGGATTCTGTCTTACAGATAGGCCACACCAAACTAGTTCCCTATGTTCTGAAGAACCATATCCTGGACTAATTACCACCATTATTAGTTTCTAGTTCTTAAAATTAATTCCCGAATGCTTGAAATTTCACTGAATATATTTATATTACTTTTGCCATGATAAAAGGTCTGAAGTACTTTTTCTAAACATTAGCATTCCAACCTTGAGAGACACTGCTTTAATTAAATAACTAAATCAAAAGTGGCAATAGCTATAGTTCAAAAGACTCCATGGTTCTTTTGCATTGATATAAATTATTTT
The DNA here is from genome assembly GCA_030762175.1 of Metallyticus violacea. Classification (NCBI taxonomy): domain Eukaryota; kingdom Metazoa; phylum Arthropoda; class Insecta; order Mantodea; family Metallyticidae; genus Metallyticus; species Metallyticus violacea. The sequence goes on along the minus strand of CM060846.1, from coordinate 124,738,219 downwards.
ATTAGCTACTTACTAAAACAAAGTGAAAGAGTATGTATTTTGTCTATTATAATTAGATCAGAATTTTAAAAATTTCCAAAACTGTGACCGGAGTTGACATGATGTGTTTAGTTCTGTGTTACAGCTTTCTCTACTACCCATAAAGAACTAAAATTATCAAGGCGATAATTGTACTGAAGATTAAATTAACCTCAGACCACTTCTATTGACAAAATGTAGAAAAACTGTTTGAATCAAATTTAGTCATCTACTTTGCAGCTAGTTAACTCCCTGACTAAAGCCTTAACACCATATATATTTATATATGTTTTGTATTTCAAACACAAAGTACCTGTCCAGCAAAACGTGTGCATTCATCTATATCCATACATTCCTTGGCTTCATTCAAGGTATGGCCCCCTGGACACTGGCAAACATAGCCACCAGGACGATTGATGCAAAGTTGATTACGTCCACAGTCATGGGTACCTCTGGCACATTCATCTATATCTGCAAGTAATAAAATATAGTAATGGGTATAAGTTTTAATCCACAAATGTAGAAGCAAGACAAATGTGAATATTAACAGAAATGAATGCGATTCTGAAAAATTAAAAAAAAAAAATAATTTATAGGGTTGTCACAAGTCATAAAAATTCTTTCACAATATCTATCCTTGGGAAAAATGAACAATGACAAATGGTTTCACTAGACACTGCAGTGGAAAAAATTGTGACTAAACAGTAAATGTTACATTCCTAAAATAAGCTTATATTTATAAGATAGTCTGACATCTTTTAGACTTATAGTTTACAAATATCCATCCTCCTCTCTAAGATTCCAGATATCTGTGGTAAAATCTTCAGACAGCTCAAGTAAATTTTAATTATACTTTCAAAGTAGTTTCTAAGATGACTGCCTTAAGAGCAATATGCACTGCTATAAATAAATCCTCCAATACAAATAATATTCTGCCAATAAATATTAAACTGTGCCAAAATTTCAAATCTTTTGCTGACGTTTAGATGAAACTCAGATTTTAATTAAAAAAAGACACTGAATGATTCTATAAACCAAAATTATTTGGAATGTACTTATAATTTTTTTGTAGAAAATATCTTAAACTATTCATAAATTTGTTACAGAAATACATATAGATACTGATTTACAAATAACCCTAATAATTAAAATGCTTTCTAGAATGTCATCATTTATCTTCTAGAATCTCTGTGATGATGAGCTAGAAATGTTCAGTATACATATCTGCATATCTGAATTTTATCTCCTACTAATTTTGTAAGACACAAATTTCTTAATGAAACCTTTCCTTACAGTCATTACTTGCAGTACAATAATTTTGCAGAAAAATTTCCGGTGTGGATACAGAATGTGCAATTTTAATGACACGTCACTTTCCATAATTGGAAGTAGTCCAACAATTTGTATTTTTCAAAATTTTAACTTCCAATAAAATATGCACATATTTTTTTAAAATCCATCCAAACTGAATTTTCAGCTTCCAAATGGCTGTTTTTAAGTTCTGCATTTAGCTTGATTGCTCTTGTTGAGGGCCAACAATACTCTAGTTATGATTTTTGCATTATTTAAGTTTGAGAAATGTGTACTTGAAGTGTACTAAGGCCTTTGCTGTTCCATTTGACAATTATCTTCAAAGACAAGCTTAATAAATAATGAATGCAGCAAAACTTATTGAGGGTTCACAAAAAGGTTCATTAGCTATGCTTTTTAAGTCCAGAATGAAGTGTAGTCTTTGAAGCTATTTTTATAGTGCTTTATGATATACCACTCACATGTAAAATAGTAGCATTTTTTGTATTCTTGCTGCATGCATGTTAAGATTCCAATAACAATTCATCACATATATGTCATCTCAATTTACAAGGAAAGTATCACCTCCTCTTGAAACTTAGAATACATAAATCTATGCTCCAAAAGATTAATATACCATACCAATGATATAACTGCAAGGGCTCAAAAATAAAGCGTGGATTGATAGTAGCCCACCCATGACATAATCTACAGCAGCTGACATTAACAATTTTGTCGTAACTGATCTTGCAACACTACTATGAAGGACCTACGGTACAATACCCAACTAGTAGTATAGTAATAGATGTTTGAGGTGTATGTACAGTTTACAATGTGTTTCGATTAAATGTTAAATCAATAAATATTGTATTATTTGCTACAAACTACTTTCGGAAAGGAATTTCTGCAATGATTCAAATTAGTCAGATAGTAAACTAAGTCACAGAATGCATCCCTGCTACAGCAGGCCCCTTCAGGTCGCCTCTCACGTTCCCGTGGATACAATATACACACCGTAAACAATGAAAGTGCATGCTACTAGTTTGAGAGATTTTTTTTTTTTTTTTTTTTTTTTCAATTTACGGACGCTCTTTAACATCTCAGGTCTTCAGCATCCCATTCCATTCAGAGCGTGAAACGGTCAACAAATTTCGCCCAGAGGTCTATTTTTTCTGGCTTGAGGTTCTTTTTCGTGCCGTAAATGTACGACACGGGACCCACGACTTTACTTCCCTCCGAAGGAAGCCATACTTAGGATTTTTATGCCCGAAAAATCCATCGATCCTGGCCGGGTTTGAACCCGCGATCTTGGGTTTAGCAGGTAAGTACGTTTACATCTATACCACCAGCACTGATTAGTTTGAGAGAGGGGGAGAAAAATTTGCATTGCAGAGTCGCAATGTCAATTCAAAATGCAGGCTGTTTAAGACTTCGACCACACAACTTTAAGGGATTGCAGAGAGATCATACACAAACATTTTCAGACAATGAACTTTTGTCTACGGGTTCAAAATTCAAAGATAATGTGTAATTTATGGCATTGGATGTTCGTCAGAGATACATCGAATTAAAATGACGCATGCCCTAAATGTATCATGCAAAATTTTCTATTTATGTCTCCTCAGTGAAGAAACGTTGGAGTCATAATTAGTTATCATTCATTTTCGAAGCGGGAAAAGTGTTGTCATTAAATGTAAATTTCTATTTTGTTTAAATTCTTTTTTCACACATTTGCAAGTGCACTACACCCTATGACAAACAGATATACAATAACTTTACAAACACATGGCTGCGGCGTCATATTTCATATGAATACTAAAATGGAACCGCAGAAGAAATTGTAAGCAACAGAAAGCAAAATTCCGCCTTTCGCAATAATGCAATAAATAAATAAATAAATAAATAAAAGTATAATACACTCATCAAGGCTCGAATCATTGTATTTATTTACAGCTCCGTAGGCCAAGTCACTGAGCAACGGAGGAAAAGCGAGCTTATTTACCTACTTGCACACATTGATCGTAAAGCTAAGTGGAAGCCGAATGAGTACCATACCACACGGAAAAAATTCATCGATCCTCGCCGGGTTCGAACCCGCGATCTTGGGTTTAGAAGGCAAGTATGGTTACCACTACACCACCAGGACCGACAACCTTTCAGTGTGAATGCTGATAGTATTTCCAGTAATATCCAGTTAGAGATACTTCATTTGCAGTGTAATAGAGAATTAAAATAAACACACCAAAAGAAGAAGAAAAAAGAGTATTAGAATTCTATAGCATATTTCCCGAAACTCGATTTCCTTATAGGCATGCTACAAAACCAATGTCAATGTTTTGTTCCAAGAATGCCTGCAAACAAATGTTCTCAGCCAAGAAGAGGTGTAAAAGTCCCCAAAGATCCCAGTCACACATACCAAGATCTTAAATGTACAGGGTTATTCAAAAAGAAGGAATAGATTTAAAACATTTATTTCTTCCAAACTACAAAAGATAGAAACACAGTTCCAACGTTCTTGGAAAGAGAAAATTCCAATTTTCACATTTTTATGCATTCAATATGAGCACCATGTTTTACACACAAATATCAAAACGGTGGCTCATTTCTTGCCTCACACGAATCAGCTGGTCTCTAGTTATCGAATTCACAGCTTCAACAATTCGATGTCGCATACTTTCAAGAGTGTCAGGCATAGGGAAATAAAACCACGGTCTTTTACGTAACCCCAAAGATAAAAGTTACAAGGAGTGAGGTCTGGGAGGCCACCGGCGATGAAGTAGATCTTCTGCTCCTCCTCTTCCAATCCAACATCCTGGAATGGTGTCATTCAGGTAATGTCGAACGTGCAGAAAGAAATAGGCGGGGCATAATCTTGCATGAAGATGAAGTCATCTGCATCATCTTCAAGTAGAGGAAATAACCAGTTTTGAAGCATGTGTACGTAGGTTAGTCTTGTCACAGTGTTCTCCATGAAGAAGAAAGATCCATAAACTTTGTTTACAGATATGGCACAGAAGACGTTAATCTTCCGTGAATCTCGCCATACCATTGGTTGAGAAATGTTAAGCTCCTTGCTTGCTCGTGCTGTGGATTTTTTGGGGCTCCTTTCATAAACTGCACGAATACGCTCGACATTTTCATGTGCGTGGACGTCCCGTGCTTTTCCGTTTGCAGATGCAATCATCTTCTACGAATTTTCGATGCCACTGGTAAATCTGCTTATGCGCAGGCGATTGTTTATTAAACTGACAGCGAAAAGCACGTTGAACTCCTATAATGGACTCTAGTTTTGCTAATTGCATCACACAAAATGCTTTTTCCTGTTGGGTCGCCATTTTACTGCAGATAATCAATATGGCAAGCAACAGCGCCAATGCGACCGTGATTGGAACGTCTATCTGCACGGTTCAAATTCTAAACTTGTGTCTGTCCAGGAACGTTAAAATTATGGTTCTACCTTTTGTAAATGTTTGAAATCTGTTCCTTCAATTTGAATAGACCTGTACTTTACAAATCCGTATACCTAATAACTGCAAGATTATGAGTAATAAAGAAAAGAAGCTGTGATGCATCAAAGTCGTAATTTTGCGTAGTTATTTAAAATTTGTGCTTCAGTGTGTTTTATTTTATTTTATTTCGTTAAGAGGAGAGGTGTACTATTGACAGATATTAAACCTTTTATATCTATAGAACCGATCAGAATGGGACATAGGGTCACCTTTTCTACAGAGTTATTCATGAGTTCATATCACAAAAACCTTCCCTATAATTTTCAAATCGTGGTATAGGTATGTAGATGACATTTTTGCAATAATACCGAAGAAACAGTCAATAGATGCCCCGAACCTTATTAATTTCCAACATGAATCAATACAATTTACCATCGAAGAAGAAAGAAATGGTTGGCTACCATTTCTGGAATTAAAAATTATAAGAAATGGAGATTGTTTGAATTTTGGGATTTACAGAAAAGAAACACATACGTAAAACTACATAAAAATGAGAGTTAAAACCCCATTGCACATAAGTATGCATTATTTCACAGTTTGGCACACAGATTGATGAACATTGCACTCACAGAAGCAGAGTACAAAATAGAATACAAACAAATAATAAAGACAGTTAATCAATGGTTTCAACAAAGACACAGTGACAAAAATTATAAATAAATCAAAAAGACAAAAAAGGGATAAGGGAAGTTTCCACACTGAAAAATACAAAAGAAGAATACAAATTAAAAAATTTCACCTACCATCCAATTTACCATAACAAGTTCTAGAAAATTTTCAAAGAATATGCCATAATGTTAGCCCTAAAAAACAGATACAACATCAAAAATGTATTAGATGGCACAGTAAAAGACTCCATATCAACAGAACAGAAATCAGGAATTTATGAAATAAAATGTCCAGATTGTGAGCATAGCTACATGGCAAAACAAATAGAAGTTTGGAAATTTGGAGGAAAGAACATTTTAGGAATATCCGGTTTAAGCAGGTGAATAAACAGCAGTAGCAGCTCACTTTTTGACCAAAAACCATGAAATAAAACCAGAAATTAAACTGCTGAAACCTCTTCACAACCCATTGGAGTTATCCACTTGGGAAATAATTTTATATTAAAAAATTGACTAAACCTAATGAATTTCGAGTTTCTTCCTATGGATGAACTCAGCAATTTCCTACTTCAGCCAACAGAGGTCATCACAGAAACATCTGGGTGTCCAGCCATCATTTCGAGTAACAGTGGTTTGGTGAGTAACTGAAGATGGAAGAGATTCTCCCAAAACGCATCTTACTTTTATACAAGTAAATGGAGTTTAATGTAAAAAATGAATACCTAAGTTTAGGATATGCAGTAGCAAGTTTCACATAATGTTCCAAATGTCCAGAAGTGTTTGCTTATTCCTTTAGTATTTTTTGGAAAATTCATTTGCAGTATTGTAATCTATTAGCAAAATAATTCTGGGTTAGTTTAAAGAGATTTCTAGAGCACCTCATTTGCTGCATATGATAAAGAATATTTGGCCACCATGCAGCATTGAATGCACTCTGAACATCTAGGCTTACAACAACTACACCTAATGAAATAAATTGTACTTAAAAAGTTGCAGACAAAGGAGGGATAATATATCCTACAAAGATGTATTAATGTATTAAGCATCTTCATACTAACTCAAATTACTTACTCAACACTAGGACATGTTTCAGGGGCAATCACTCTCATCATCAGCAGTTGACTGACTGGTAAATTTGGTGGCTGGATCCCAAGGTTCTTTTGTGATGGACTCTGATGGTTCGAATACTTAGTGAATTTTGATGCATCACCCATAGGTGAACTTAGTAGGTTTCTACTCAAAATATCAGAGTCCGCCACAGAAGAACCTTGAGATACAGTCACCAAATCCAGTAGTCAGTCAACAGCTGATGATGGGAGGGATTGCTCCCAAAACATGTCTTAGTATTATGTAAGTAACTGGAGTTAGTGCAAACAAGTTTAATATTATTGAAGGATAAATTGCGCTTAACTTTTTGTGAATAAATTGTTACACTGTCTTGTCATCTACTACAGTTATTTGAGGGGTTAATTCAAGCTGATAATTATTCATTACTTTACTAGAAAATATGATATTGACTTCTGTCAATTATAAGTTTTTTGAGTTATTTTCCATCTGTTTATCAAACTAATGAGTATATATGTTGAAAAGTCTCAGCATTGTTAATTCCCAGTTTTTATTAATGGTATGATTATTAATTTCTTCCATGCTTGGGGAAGCACTCTGCCAAGCATTTATTATATAGCATTGTTATTGATGATGGGAAGACTGTGGATACTCCCAGAAGAATCTTACCAGTTATCTAATGACCTTGTAGGGTTTGAAGTTCTTAAGCAAGGTTGACATTTCCTGCTCTGTGATTGTCTTATGATCATATGTTTCTATAAGCTCATACTTATTTTCTTATCCCAATATGGTATTCACCATCACATTTCCAGTTTTCTTCAGGCAGAACATGATTTAAAATATACCTTATGGTACTTTCAATATCAGCAGTATACCTGTTGTCTTGTTTCTGATTCATTGTCAGACTACATGGGGATTTTAGTTTACCTACTGCAATTTTATAAGATGACAGCAGATGATGATGGCACACATCACACACACACATATTTATTTATTTATTTATTTTGATGCCAATAAATTAAGTCAAGAAAATGATACCATACTGTGATAATGCAATAGTATTACTGTTGTTGGTCATAACATAGGGCTATAATGAAAGATTTTCTATACAGCAGTTAATACAAAATTATATGGTTTCTCATTATAAATAAAGATGACAAGATGCTGCTCAAGTTGAAGTTGGTAACCCTTTTACATCACGGGATTAGCAGTATGCAGTGTCTAATTACCAACATGATATACTATTGTTTTCCACTAAATTGAGCTCATAGTATTTTATACAAGTAACATATTTGTCATTATAGTAAGGTTTGCAAATAATATACCTACCTAATTTTTCATTTAATATACACGTATATTGCCAATGACAGTGTTCAGCTTGAAATCACATACCAAAGTCTAAACTTAAGTAATTTTTTATTCTTGTCAAACATAACACCAATTAAAAGTGAAAAATTGTACATAAATGCTCAACCAGAATGCTAGGTTGCAGGACATACACTAAAGCTTTTCCAGATAAGTGAACTATTAAATTTATCATTATTCTGATTGATTGAAAAAGCTTTAGCTACGTAATTAAAAAAAAAACTTTTGCTCAGTCAGTTGCTAATTAACAATAATTTTTTAAGTTAATGAAAAATGAGTTAGAATATTATTTAGTACATTTTCACATTAATAATATACAATTACCTATGCACTGGTTTCCTATTTCATTAAGCTCAAATCCTCCTCCACAATTCAGCAAATTAATGCATCGGAAAGAACCTGCAGTATTGATACATCGCTGATTCCTACGGCATGAATTACTTTGTGTACACTCATTTATATCTAGAAAAAAGAAATGAAAAAGTGCAATTAATAGGCATAAAAACTCCTCAAGAGTCTATTAATCAAAATGTATGTCTCTAAAGACTACAGATGAGCCAAAGGCAAGGGTACAGCAAACAGTTTGTTTAAAAAACAGAATAATTAATTTAACTTAACAATGAATTGCACCTTCAAATATACATTGTATTAAATTCCAGACAAATTATTAAGTTAAAGATATTGTAAACTTGTTCATGTAAAGATATTAATGAAATAAAAAAATAATTCATTATTTATATCTCTAAAGAGAAACAGCACATATTAACAAAAAGCAATTATTCAGTTGGCTACCACAGACTTCTTCATTAGGGAAGCCGGAATAAAGTACAATCTGATGCATACACCATCATATAAAACCCACATAAGAGAAAGGAAGGAAATACATAGGAAGTAGATCAAGACTTTTATCATATGGCAGCAATAAATACAAAAGAATTAAAGGAACTAAATTTTCTGTTGCAACACATGCGTACAAGAATGGCAGCACATGACTTTCACTTCAGAATCTACAACCAAAGAGGATTTAATCAGCTCAGTGTTCCTGCACCCTATGTGGAAAACATTATGAACAGTATCACCTACTTAATTGCAAAGCAAGGACTAACTCCCTATCATTTTACGCAGAAGATAAAATCTTTGTGTAACTATACAATTTTCATGTACACAGCATGTTTAATAAATATTTAATGAAAAAAACAATTATATTAATATTCTATTTTTAATTAATATACACACACACAATTACTGAACAATTAATGAACTATGAGGAGAACATCTGCTAATGCGGTGTGATACATTGACAACAGCAATCCAGAATGAAAAATATAAGGCTTTATGTCTTAATGACTACTCACAAATGGAAACAGTAATCACTTTAATTATAAAAATAGTATATAAAATCCATTTTTATATGTATTAGAGAGCCAAATATTTACACTTGTGATAAACGTTATTGTAACTTTTAATGTTTCCTTTTAAAAGATTCCATAAAATTAAAAAAAATACAAAAATTTTTCAAGTCAAAATTAATAAATATTTAGAGGTCTCATAATCAGATTCAATTATGCCCCAATATATTGTTATTATAATTTTAATATGAACATTTATAATTAGTGAATCTCCATCTAAGACAATATTTATGAGTGTAGAAAAAGGAATTATATCACTAGAACATACCCCAGTACAAGGTCCTCACACATTCATTATATTTCATTTCAGAGATTAATGAAATGCTGGAATTTTCTAAATGCAGTACAGTTGGAAAGTGCTATGGGTGATGCATTCTTAGAGGAATATTTATGATCTCTTATAGGAATACCAAGAACTTGGTGAATCAAATTTCTTTGCAGTGGAAGGTATTTGAAGGCATGTTCTCTAGCCCTTCTGCAATCAGCTATGGGTCAAAATCTAGAATTGTTGAAGAAACTAGCAGATCACAGAATAATAAATGAAAGAGTCTCCACATTTGCTCTTGAAACTTCCAGCACCATTTGTATACTTAAATGAATCATTCACTGGCTTGGCCCTTTTTGATGATGCAGTTTTATCAGAGGTAAAATTTTCCATAAGTTATTATTAAACCAGTAGAAGGTTTAAGTTTGATATTATTCTCTTGAGCTCAATTATAATAAAAACTTTAGAACATGTTTCAAGGGCCATTGCCCACATCATGGGCTGTAAGTAAACTGCTGGATCTCCTCCATAATAAATGATTTTGTTTTATGCCTCAGGCAGAAAATTATGTTTGGATCAGCTTATCCTCCAAAGGTTTGTGAAAGTATAATCTTTTAATTTTTTAATGAAAGTTTTTCCATGTCCCCAGATTTGATGACCTACCAACAAAATTTACCAGCGTGTTTTTCTTCTATATTATAGCTATTCTCTCAAAAATGATGAGCAACTGTCAGTATCTTTTCAATAGTATTTGATGTTTTTCCAGACAGGGAAATTCGGACATAAATCTATGAATTTGCTGCTCATGGATATCTGTATCTTGATGTTAATGAAGCAATATATATATATAAGGTATCTTCATCTGTTTTCAACACCCATTCCCGAAACATTTTGTGAATAATTTCTCTTTGCTCTGTTTCTATTTATCAATAAATTTTTCTCTATGTCTGTTTCCATAAGTTGGTTTCAAACATTTAACACATACAACCTTTTCCTTTGCATTGATTAAGATGCTGCTACATTTCTTTTTTTCTCAAAACATTTCCTGCTGATTCTGCTTCGTTCTTTTTTTGGGATTAATTTTATCACTGTTTTTGTATGCACATCAAGAGGTTCAACAACATTGTTAATCATAGGATTAGGATTATTGGTGATGGACACATCATTAATGACTAGTGTCAATTTCAGAAATGCTGTTTTGTATTTAAATTTCTTCTTAGTAGTCACATTCATAAATGAAGAAGCTCTTAAGTAAATTATTTTGCAGGATGCTTCACTTATGAATTCATATTGCAAGGAGAATACACCAGCAGGACATCCTACACCTTCATTTCAAACTTCACTTTTTAATGGATTAGTTTCATTAAGATTATGGCCATTTGTTTATTATGCTAACTATAGAACAATACAAATATGTGTAGAATTATGCTTGTTTATTAATGCAGCAGTTGAAACTATAATTTATATTAGTGAAAATAAAATTTAGATGCTTTCATGTAGAATTGAAAGAAACCAAGTATAGATCATTTATTTATTTTTCTAACGGAAATAAAATAAAATATGAACGTTTATACTTAATAACTTTTACACTTAATGATTCATTTTTACAAAACTCATTTCTACAAATCTCTCTCTCACTCTATCTCTCTCTCAAAAAAAAAAAAACTTTAACTTTCAGACACCTCTTTTTGATTTGTCCAAAACTATACATAATTCATTTCATGACTCACAATTTAAATGTGGTTAAAAATTAAGAATGAAACTACAAAATATCTATATTCTAATTGCTAGCTACAAGCTTGAAACTTAATTTGTGTTCTTTTATCTATTTCACATAATATAAACCTACAAAACAATGGATATTCTATCTCTATTTTATTTAGTTATTTATTTATTGTTTTCTGCCAATTAGGTAGCATTTTCTCAGAATGATAATATCACAAGGAAAAATAAGTATATATTCCAACAAAAGAGAAAAGCATAATTCCTAGTAATAATGCATCATTGTGAGTTACTGCCTAACAGCTCACCTCTCCTGGAAGCTGGAAGCATTTTTAGAGTATGGACTCAACTTGCAGAGTTATGTGAATTTACTAAAGCTGTTTTATCTCATTTCACTAACACATTATTTGAGGTTGCCATTAATCTTGAAGCATTATTTAAATGAAAAGTACAGAAAATAAGCATTCTAGCGATATGAACATCTAAAAAATCAGTATAATAGTGATACAACTTAAAAATTGAGTGTAAAAAAATTGTTTCCATGAATTTGTTAATGGCTCACACATTACTTTAAATGTAAAATTATGTAAAACATAATTAATAGTAAACATTAACCTTAATCTAGACTGGCTACAAAATAACACAATGCCTCAGAAGGAAGTAGTGATTGTAAAGAGCACACCTGCTGGGCATCTACCTCTACATCATCAAAGTATTTGCTCCAGATGAATATATGTTATCCAAAATATCAGGAACTTTAATGGATGCTTGCCATATGTGCGGAATCATGTAATTATAAAAAAATAAACAAAAAACACAGTTAAACTGCATTGAGCGTTATAGAAGCACAGTTAAACTACATTTAAGTGCAAGATTCCTTTTAAATTGAAAAGAAATTAATAATAATAATAATAATAATAATAATAATAATAATAATAATAATAATAATGATGATGATGATGATGATGATGATGATGATAACTTTGTTGCTCATAGACTTATGACATACAAGTATACAATATATCAGAGCAGATAAATAAAAATAATACAGAGGTAATATTTAGATAAATTTCAGTTTGTTTGTTTGCTTTTTGTGCTCTAGTGAAGAAGTACTATACAGTGGATATTTCTGAAGTGTTGCGAAATGAAATTCGTTGTGTTACGAAAAGAACATTATAAAAACATCATTGGGAAAGCACAGTATTACCAGCAATTTCGCAATGAGTGGCTGAACGATGTGCAATACAAATAGTGGTTAATGAAATTGGAGAGAAATGCTTCGAAATATATTGTAAATACTGTAAAACTGAATTGATTGTCAGGTTAGGCGATATCGAAAGACCGAGAAAAACGAATAAACATGAAAAAACGGAACCATTTAGCAGTAATCTGCAATTTGCTTTACTCTTTAAGCCGATAAATCTGGAATCAAAATTAGTGGAGGAAAGACCACCACTTTTTATCGCAGAGCATTGCTCGTTCCAAACAACAGATCACCATTGCGATATATGCAAATCGTCCTTTTCAGAGAATAAATGAGCGGCCGATCTTAGAGAGCCCGCACACCGGCCTGCATCAAGTCAGCGTCAAGTCAGATAAATTTGATCCCTTCTTGTCTCTTTAGTGATTTAGACATGCGGCCTCTCACCTGAGTAACAGGTGTCTGCGTCGATCTTCCAATCCAGTGGAAGACATGGCCTCTTCGAACGAAGACGATGTTTTAATGTACAGGTAGCAGAAATTGCGCAACAAGAGAAAAAAAAAATGGGTTCACGATTTCAATTTGTTTTGTGCTCAGCAAGGTGCCTAAGTTTTAACGCGTGATTTATTCATAGTTCCTGCAAAGTTCCAGTCCTATTATCGGATGTAGCCAGAAACGTACAGTTAATTTCTGCAAAGGATGTCTCCACTAGAAGAATAAATAATCGGAGTTAGTCAACAAGCTCATGTTACGATGAAGTAATTCAAATAGTAATATTTACCTTATGTGTTGATGAAATGAATAAGCAACAATATCAAGTCACATCCGCCAGAATTCTCTAAACGACTCATAAAAGTAATCACTTTAGACTAAATAGTAAAAAGAAAACCGATTTTTACTAGACAATATTTTAAAAAAACTAGATCTCCCACTAGCAACTAAAAATTATTTTTTCAACTTGACAAGTCTTTCAAAAAGACCAGATTTAATTGGAAAATAACTAAGTTGGCTACATAATAATGTAATTTTTGCAGGAAAAGGATGCTAATCTGCAAATTGCCATGAGACTTTATGCACAGAATGCAGCATGCTGAATCTTGTGAAACATGTCTACAGTATGTTCATGAAGTCATCGACATGACGCAAACCGGTGTGAGGCGAATATAGTATTTACATTACTTTCCAATGAGCCATAATTTTTGTGTCATGTTGCACGATTTAAATGTCTTTTGCATAATTTGATGCGTTCCGGTGTGCGGCCGGCCTTAATCTCCATCGTACAAAATGTACTGCAATTGCATGAGATGTGTTGAGACCACATTTTTAACAATTGTTAATCAGTGACTTAGGGGATTAAGTGTATAGTGTGTTACTTGATGAGGGCAAAAACATTTCGAAAACAAAAATTCTAGGTATTGTGATCAGATATTATTCTAAAAAAGAGAGAAAATGTACTGCTGATGGTATTGTTGATGAACTTAAAACTTATCTTATCATAAGAGGACTGAATGTAAAAAGATTCTTGCATTAGGCATTGATAATGTGTCTGTTGTGACTGGTATTAACAATGGGGTCTATACCTAATTGAAAAACAAAATTCTGCATCTTCAACTAATTAGATGCTTACGTCATTCTTGACAGCTAGAGGTATTATAATGCTGCTAGTAAGTTTTTACCAACAAATATGGCATTTTTAATTAAAGAGACATACAGCTGGTTTACACATTCTTCTGTACAGCAAATTCCTTACAGGAAACTACATGGTACATGATTTACCTTTAAAGCTAATTCAGGTGAGTCAGACTTGATGGCTGTCCATTGAAGGTGCAGTAAGCAGAATATTGTCAAAGTAGGTTGAACTTAAATCACATTTTAAAATTTCAAGATTGAAAGAATACTGCTACACTGTTGAGATCCTGTTTACAATGTATAAGGATGACTAACTATTTCTATCTAATTTTTTGAAACCTATTCTAAAGAAAGTTCAGAATGTAAACAAGTTTGAAAACAAAACCAGGACCCCACAAAGTTCCTAAATTATATAATTCTTCCAAATACATCCCTTTGCTCTAAGACTGTGATTCTTGGTTCTGTTTGCAAATTTAAAAATGTAAAATCACCTGAATCCAAATTCATATCATGAATATGAATTCAAAATGAAACTTTCTTCAAGCCCCATTTCTGCACATGAAGTGAAACAATTGTGAGACAGATATATTCAGTTCCTTCTAGAAAGATTTGATGGCTGCTAAAGCGACTTTCCAGAAAACATCAAAGTTCTTGAGGATATGTAACTGTTTTCTCCAGAAGAGTATCTAAAACCTGTTAAGCATCCCATTATTAAAATTGGAAAACTTTTTATTCAAAACCCCCCAGTATCATTACATTAATTGATAATCAATGGAAAAACTACCACCACATAAAATGGACAGATTTAAGAAACAATAAAATTTTGGTCTTAAGTTGCATCAAATATGAATGCCAGCAGGAAAACCCTTTTGATGAAATTGTAAAAATTGCACTATATATTCTTTTCTTCCACACTCTAATGCAAGAGTCTTCAGCCAAATAAATATAGTAAAAACAAGGCAGAGAAATAGGTTGAATGTAAATTTTGGCAATCAGATTTGGTCTTAACAATGAACAATAGTGTTGTCATAATTATGATACCAGAGGACATGGTGGAAAAAATTAAAAGTAAGCAAAGCTACACTTTACTAGAAGCTTCAACTTCCAAGGAGAAGGATACATCAGATTCTGTGGGTGTTAAGGATGAGGATGTCTTTGAGGAAGAGGAATTGTAAAAGTGGGTATTCAGTATTTATTTTATTTTATATAAGTTCTGGTGCTTATCTGGTGCTTTTTGGGCAATTTAATCTGATATTTTTGGACCAGAATTTTGTACTTTCTCAATTTTAGAGTTAGCAACTCTGCCTCTCACTCCATTGTTCTGCAGTTTTGACAGTAATAGTTCATGAGACATGCAATCAAATGCTTTTGACAAGTCTAAAAATATACCTACAGTTTAGTTCTTTTCGGACTAGAAAGTGTATTTTTTGATTCCAAAAATTCTGTTAACCTTCTAAAATAATTTTGCAAATAATAATGTAAGGCTTAATGGTCTATAGTTACTGGCCAATTCAATATCACTTTTTTATTATTCTTGACTAATGTTTTAAACTTATATAGACACCTTCTAAACTCTAGATTTTGACAATATGTGAAACTTGTGTACATGAGTATATTCACAGCAATAAATTTATTGTGGTTACTATTATTATTATTATTATTATTATTGTTGTTGTTGTTGTTGTTGTTGTTGAATATGAATAAAAATTATAGTTCATGAGTGCTTATCTGGTGCTTTTTGGGCAATTTAGTCTGGTATTTTTGGGCCAAAATTTTGTACTTTCTCAATTTTAGAGTTAACAACTCTGCCTCTCACTCCTTAGTTCTGCAGTTTTGACAGTAATAGCTCATGAGACATGCAATCAAATGCTTTTGACAAGTCTAAAAATATACCTACAGTTTAGTTCTTTCCTCTAGGTTTGTCATTGCATTATAAATACAAATATTTACAGTTGAAAAACCTTTATAAAGAATTTTATTTCTTATACATCAACATACAAAGCTTTTTAACAAAATGAACACAAATTAAGAAAAAAAAAACATTAACTTTAAATATAACTAATACGATCAGTGTCTTTGGCAATTCCAGAAGTCACTCTAGCTCCAATTTATTCCAATTTGATTCAGCTGTTACTAATTTCTTCACAAAAGAAGGACTTATTCCAAATAAAATTAAACAGCGATTGGGCAGTGTATATAGGGAAGCATCCCCTTCATTTGGTACTGTAAAAGAATGGACCAAACGTTTTTGAGTGGGTTGAGAAGGCATTGAAGATGAAGAGCATGCAGGTTGGCCCTTGGAGGTACTCACTCCTGAAAACATTGCTCTCGTGGAAGGAGAAATTATGGATGACCAGCAGCTCAAAGTTACAGAAATAGCAGCAGGTTGGGCCTTTCTAAAACAGCAGTCTTTTAAACTATTCCAAAACATTTAAACATGAATGAGGTCAGTGCAAGATGGGTTCCTAGACTTCTTTTCTCAGTACAAAAGCAGCAACTGTCTGGCATTTTTGGAGCTCTGCTGTGGCAGCAAGAGAGAAGTCCTGCAAACCATTGTTACAGCAGATGAAACTATGGTCCTGTACTATAATCCCTTGTCCAAAAGAGAATATATGGAGTCAACATAAATCAGTGAAGCACCGCCTCTAAGGGCCAAGGTCACTCAGTCAACCAAGAAGATCATGGCCATAATCTTTTGGGACTGTGAAGGAATACTCTTCATTGACTTCAAGAAGAACACAGTAAATGGGGAGTAATATACTGGCCCATTGCATAGACTACATGCTTCCTTCAAAGAGAAAAGGCAAGGAAAACTGAGTGGTGGTATGCACCTTCTTCATGACAATGTGCCTGTGCACTCAGCTCTTATTGCAAAGGAAGCTGTGAAGAAATGTGGCTTCAATGAGATCAACCACCCACCCTACAGCCAAGATCTATCTCCCAGTGATTATTTCCTCTTCTCCAAACTCAAGAAGGACCTTCAAGGAAGGAAATTTAAGGTAATGAAGAAGTGATGGATGCTGTTTATACCCATTTTGCAGACAAGACTTCTGACTATTTTTGGGGGGGGGGATTGAAATGTTAATTCAAAATAGTGAAGTGTATTGGAATATAGAGTAACTATATTGAAAAGTGAAGTATAGTGTTTGTGTTTATCATACCTAGAAAATGGTTTGACTAGAAAGTTGTGGACCTATCCTCCAATTACTTGTTTACTTGCATATATCGCCTGTTTATTTATAAGCAATTTTATTATTAAAGAGAAGTGACTATTGCCAATTAATTTTTTTAATAGTTTAAAATTAATAAGGTTCTCATCCATCCCTTCACCACACAATATGTAACCTTGACACTTTGCCCATTTGCATTTACAAAGGTAAATTTGCTTTCCAAATCTTCCCCTCCTGTTACACTACACATTAATAAATTGTTAACTTTACAAAATTCTAACACCTTTTTACCCTCTATATTTTATACCTACATATTTTATACCTACTTTTCCTCATAATTGATATATCTTTCTATCATCAAATCTCACTCTCTATTTCCAATAATTAATTTTTTTCTCACTTATTTTTGCATTTAAATTCCCCAATGGTATAAATTCCACACTTGAATTTCTTCTCTTTAATTCCTCCATTTCCTCACCTAAATTTATTTACAACTTTTCATCACAGAAATCTGATACCTCTGTTGAGTTATATATAACACCAAGTGCATATTCTACTTCCACATATTTTATGTATATTATATAGTACAACATAGTAAAAGATAATTCTATTGTAACGTCTATTGGCTTAAGATCTTTAATTTATTTCTTGAATGCATTTATCATTATTAGCAGCATTAGCATTATCAAATAAAATACACAAGGCTCTTAATGTTCTTTCACAAACTTTATAAGCAAAATTTATCATTTATAAGTCTAGATGAATTTTTTCAATACAACATCTACCTGTCTATATGCAAAATATTTATTTAAAATTGTTGCATATACATATAACATGTACATAATAACTTTCATTGGATTATAAATTATTATAATTAATTGAATTGAATTATAACACTAGTCTGCAATGAAATTACTGCCTCCAAAGTTTTTGAATATTTTTAGGGTATTTCTAGTATGCTAAAATCAAATACAAAGTCAGAAAGTTTTATCATTTCCCAATTTTTTGTCATTTTAATTTTCTTATAACATTACATTTTGAAAATTATAGCATAATTATTAAAACTGTAATATAGGAAGTTTTATTATGTGAATTTATGAAAATAAAATTTATTCTTTGAAGTTTTAAGGTGTTTATATTAAAAACCAAGGACAATGGATATTTCTTAACTGATAGGGTATGCAAGCAAGCAAGGAATTTAAAGCAAGATTATGCACAGTCTTGTAGTTATGTTTATTTGTAGGAGATAGAAATGTCAACTACCCACTTTGTGAGATAAACGTCTTAGCTTATCTATCTTTACAAGCATGTACACCTTCTGTCTGGTTCCTCTCATATTTCATTAGTCTCTGTTTCATCTGGAAACAGACACAGTTTGAAACTTTGTTTTGGAGTAGAATGTTGTGAGTTTTTTGTTCAGTAAGAAAGTATTTACCATGTTGCTTCAAGGATGTATAAATAATTCACATCGATTTTTTATTTATGTGAGAATTTCACATTGCCTAAGCAGAGACATAATACCACAGATTTTATGAAAAAGTCACATCATGCCTATTTTGGAATCAAACTTGGAGACCAAAGCAAAGGTTGGGCACCACACAAAGAATATGGAGCATGCATTAATAAATTTCATCATTAAGTCAATGGCAGATGATCATTGTTATCTTTTGGAGAGAGCAGTTGAACTATACTAATGACCACTACTTCTGTTCGTGTGATGTGAAGGGGTACCATTCTAAAAATAAAAAGGAAATTCTATATCCAGTTGTTCAGTTAGCCACTTTACCAGTGCCCTATGGGCCTGATATATTAATTTCTATTGTCACCAATTTTCATCTGAGTTTGACGTAGAAGTAAGGGAAATTGCAACAAGTAACAGTTATGGCTATCTATCAGAACTGTCTGCTAAAGAATGTGGGTGTTTTAACCAAAGTTAATTAAGTGACTCCTAAAGAGTTAGCTGAGTTGTTAGGTTCTAGACTTCAAGAAAATAATCTACTGTGTCCAGAAACATCATTCCATCGGTACTGAGAATGTGAAACACATTTTAATTCCTTATTCTCTAAAGATGGCAATCCTGTATATTACAGTAATATGAAAAAACTTATGTTAAAACTTGGACTTCCAAACTGTGACCCATGTGAATGCAGACTGTTCATTGATGCTTCCAAGTGAAATTTAAAGGGTGTCCTCCTTCATAATGGAAATTATTTGGTTAAGTACCTATTACCTATTCAGTGATCCTCAAAGAATCATATGAAAATTTGGAACTGCTGTTATTAAGACTGAACTACTGTGAATACCATTGGCAAGTTTGTGGCAATTTTAAAATTCTTACTACCCCGCTGGGTCAACAATCTGGTTTTACCAAAGTTCCATACGTTCTATGTCTGTGGGATAACAGGGCATAAGTTGATCACTGAACTAAGAAAGACTGGCCTCCTCAAGAAAATTTTGAAGTTGGTTCTAAGAAGGTTTTGTTCCAAAAGGCTGTGAGTTCCTCTAAAGTCCTGCAGCCACCTATCCACATTAAGATTGGCTTAATAAAACAATTTTTAAAGGATTTAAATAAGGAAGGAGATCATTTCAAGTACATATGTTAGAAACTTTCACTACTATCTGAAGAAAAATTGAAATAAGTTATATTTAATGGTTCTGATATAAGAAAATTTATGTCAGAAAGAGCATTTAAATACACTATGGATGAAGCAGCATAGATACATTTCTGTAAAGTTGCTTAAACATTTTTTGGTAACAACAAGTATACTAATTAAAAACATTGTGGCTAACATGCTTGAAGTATACAAGAAACTTGGTAGTAACAAGAGTCTCAAAATTCATTTTCTACTTTCTTACCTAGATTATTTCCACAAGGATTTCTGCTAAAAAATCTAGGAAAACTATTTCATAAGGCTCTGTAGCAGTTTCTGAGGAGGTGCAAGGGATGCTGGAGCATCAGAATGTTTGATTTAAAGCATGAAATACCTGAAGACAATAATAAAAGGAAGACAAGCAGGAGAACTTTCTCAACTAAAGAGCAATGGTTGTAGTATTTTGTACGATACCTTGTGCTAATTTATACATCCAACAGTAAAGTAAACAATGCAAAACAAAACACTCTGGTGTTGTTGATTGATGATTTGGTTCATTTACAGACACTCTTTAACATCTCAGATCATCAGGGTCCCATTCAATTCAGGGCATGAAACAGCTAATAAATTTTGCTCAGAGGCATTTTCTTCTAAGCTTGAGGTTCTTTTATGAACCATAAATCTATGACATGAGACCCACAGCTTTACTTCCCTTCTAAAGGATTTTTATGCTCAAAAAATTCATCAAATTTGCAATCTTGGCTCTATGAGTCAAAAACACTCTAGCGACATATATGAACAACCATTTACATAATTTCAGAAAGTTATATTTTTTTACATATTTTCTGCATTTGAAACAAAAATATTTAAATGAAAAAGTTTGCGATGAAATTCGCATAATTATAGTGATTTTTCAAAATATCCTGATGTGATAAAAGTAAACTGACTGAAAATTCATATACAGCATATCAATATTATTTATTTACTTTAAGCAACAATTACAAAGTGTAAATTGGCAGGCTAGTACAAATTAAAATACAATTGAGATGATAACAGTTTGCTGGCCTGTCTAATGCATAGCATACAGAGAAATTAGCTTGATATATTGAAATATGATTACCATATCCCATGAATCAAGTAGCCTGTGGTGCCTTAGTAGTAAAAATGCATTAAACACTACTCAAAAAAAAAAAAAAAAAAAAATCAAGTCACTCAAGTCCAGTTTAGTCCTATTATTAACATACACTTTCACTGGTTTCATTTCCTATGAGACTAAATATTAGATTACATGAACTGAAAATACTTACCTACACACTGACCTTGCTGACTTGCTTCATAACCTGGTGGGCATTCTAATGGTCTGCATTCTCCATTGCTTAACAACATTTGATGAGATTCACAACGTTTACGCTCACAGCGAAATGAACCCAAGGTATTCCGACATTGCCACATAGGTCCAAGTGTCCTACAGTCATCAGTGCCTAAAGCACATTCATCATCATCTGCATAAATAATAAAGCACTTTTTTATAAATGCAAAGTGGAGTAATTAATATTTTAGTAATAAGGCTTAATTTATGTCTAAAAAGAGTATGGTATTTTTCAGGAAATCTTAATGTACAAAGAAATACCCTCAGTAATTAAGAACATACTGGATTAAATTGGATTAGTTGAGATGGTGAAGAATTTCAGACTTGGAAGCCCAATGAAGACCTTTAATATCCTACTGAATTCTAGGAGAAAGGAGTAAATGAGATGGATAAAAAGGTGGCAAGTATGGATGTAGATGGGGGTCCATAACATTCCCAAATTTGTTTTTTTTTTATTGATCTGTTATGACACTGATTGTGACCCTCTCCAGGGAGTTTGAGCAGCTCAAAAGAACTGCTCTCACACCAGGTACCAGAACAGGTTTTTCAATGAGCAAATTCCATCACTACATACTGCTCTTTGCTAACCCACATTGCCTAATTTTGTGACCATGATATTAACAGGAAAATGAAATGAGAGGAAATGAGGGAGAGGGAAGGTAAATATCTATCCCAGCATTCACTTAAGTGACTAGAGGAGATATGAAAAAAACTTATGTTCAGGATGACTGGCCCAAGAAATTTGAACCTGAAACCTCCTGGATGCAAGTCCCAAGTGTTAATGCCTGAGTTACTTCACTCAGTAAGAGTATAGGTATCAGTTATCCCAAAATTAAATATACAACATATACCTAGAATATGGTTTTACAAAAATAAAAATAAAAACTATGCTAAAACTGGACAACACAGGGCAAACCTCATCTACTAAACAGTTCACAGGTGGCAAATTGCAATGGTCAACAGATATGGTGTTTATCTACAAATAACACTTAGAAGAAATAAGCATACTTGGTGCAAGACAGCAGTGTTAACAGAATGTAGGAAAGTGGGCAGTGCATGGTCACCTTTGATGAAATACCACATTAGTCCAAAGGTGGAACTTAATGGTAAGTTCTGTCATCAAATAAGAGCTGCCCTGCACTGCCTAGTGGAGAGAGATAATATACCAAAGGCTTGGAGAAGGAAAACTCTGAAATAATATCACAGTCCTCCAAGTTGGGGGTTTAGGAAATTAGTCAACCTCCCCATTATTTACAAAATATTATACTACAAAATTTTTCAAACAAGATAAGCCATATTGATTTAAACATAAATGAAAAAAATGGAACATTAGATGTGGTACATGGAATGTACAAAGTCTACTAATAAAATGTCTGGAAGTTGCAGCTGACCTGAAAAATATGCACATGGGTATTGTAATAATGACAAAAACTAAGAAAAAAACATATGGGAATTAAGCAGACAGGAAATTACATAGGATTCCTATTATGATAAAAATTTAAAAAGTATATTAAAACTTATAAGTTCATTGATGAAAGGACCATAAGATTAAACTTTAATTTGAAAAATCAACATTATACTAATTAAGGCATATGTGGCTCTAATAATGATGAAAGATTGGAAATTAAAAAATCAATTTCATGATAATTTTGAAGATTTCTCACTAATATTGTATTGATTATTGTGGGAGACTTACATGCTCATGCAGGGATAGATTACAATAATTCGGTAATTAGCCCCTTTGTAAAGAAGTATGTAATGAAAATGGAGAGCAGCTGCTTTATCAATGTAAGGGAAGAGATTTTAAAATATGCAATTGGTATTTCCAATATCAGGATATTCATAAATAAAAAAACTTTACAGCTGAAATCTATCATAGATTATGTCATTACAAGACAACATACCAGATTTATAAAATTTTTGGAAGAACATACAGAGAATTCCTATGTGGCTCAGATCATTATTCGAAAATCTCAAAAATATTAAGAAAATCTGGACAACAGAGGAACAGAAATGCCAACATTTTAGAATATAAAGGTGAAATAAATGGTACATCATATAACTTTAACAAGATTAAAAATACTACTTTACCTATAATGTAGAAGTTTAATTACTCGTCGCTCAGTTATTCATTTATAACTGTATGATGTAGACAGTGAAAAACGTTCAGTATAATTCCTAATATTTTCTTCTACGTACATTTTTCTTGTAACATTTTAACAAAATTGCAATATTGTTCTTAACCAACTATAATTCTGCTAGCAAAATACATTTCACTGAATTTTATAAATTGCAATTATCGTTTTTCCATGTATACAACCCATTATTAGAGACGAGCGCTTTTCGGTTATCCCAAATTATCCGGGATTTAAGGTAGCTCGAGTAACATGTCCGCTTCTTATCTCTTGTAACATTGTATTGGTCTACTTCCGCACTTTTGTACATCGTAACACATTACGGTAGGAAGAGTAATAATATTTTAAGGATATTATTATATTTTTATTTGGGATATTTTATAGTTTGATTTTTAAGGAGGATCATTATCTTGGGTTATTAGTATATGCAAAAATGATAACTAAATGTTTGAAATAAGAGCCACCAGGAAAAATTCAAGTTCATGTCTGGAATCGATTGTTTCCTATCTGATTGTAATTACAATGACTAACACCAAAATAAAGCAAAATAAATAAAAAATGATATTTGACAATGCTTTTGCTTTTTTAAGAATCACATAACCCACTGAACTATAGCTGACGACAAAAATTTAACCAAAAATACCGTCCCGCAACACAGTATCTAGGTAGAGGGAAGACGCAGAATCAGCTCGGCGAACCTTGGGTAATGTAGATATAGATATCTAATACAGTATGGCCGGCCAAAAACGAGTTTTACGTATAAGAGTGTGACAGAACACACCTAGTTTTAATAAACAAGCGGCTTCCACCCAATCCTGTTGAATATTTTGTAAACAGTTTCCATTACAAAGTTGAATATTGTTGGCTTGTATATTAGGAAATGCAGGCTAGCGGTTTTCAAGTCAATCTATTGTTGCGAGCCTTTACGAGGTCTGTTAAAAAAATTCCGGAACTCTGTCCACAAAATTTTTCTACGCTTACCTTTTACTTATTGTGCATGGTCTCCTTCGAAATACTCTCCTCCACAATTGATACATTGCTCCCAACGCCGTTTCCACTTCCGGAAGCAGTCTTGGTACACCTCTTTCTGGATCGGCGCTTTTCAACGGGGTTTTCAACTTTGGAAATAAAAAAAAAAAAGGTCCGCAGGGGCCAGGTCTGGAGAGTACGGAGGATGAGGCAGCACAGTGATTTCGTTTTTTGTGCAATAGTCACGCACCAACAGGGACATATGTGCGGGTGCGTTATGTGATACAACAGCCATGAATTGTTTCGCCACATTTCAGGCCGTTTCTTTCTCACATTTTCTCGCAGGCGTCGCAACATGTCCCGATAGTACAATCGATTAACAGTTTGTCCCTGTGGCACGAATTCATGATGAACTAATCGTCAAAGAAAACTATCTGCATGGCTTTCACATTTGACCTGACCTGACGAGCTTTTTTTGGTCTTGGAGAACCTTTCCCGACCCATTGTGAAGATTGAACCTTGGTCTCAACATTATAACCGTAGACCCACGTCTCATCACCAGTTATGATTCTCTTTAGGAATATCTCATTCTCATTTGCATCATTTGGTGTGTCTCTGTAAAGGTTTTCTTTAGTTTCATGCAAAATTTAATGCAGACGCTTTGCTTCTCAAACTTCAATATCTCGAAATTCGCAAACTGTGCTACACAACGTTCTACTCAATACAGCACTGAACAATAACTAACAGACATACAATAATGAAACTTCCGGAATATGCACATTAAACACAGGTGTGTACAGGGATGCCAACCGCATTTCGCTCCAACATTCCATTGGTGCGAAATTACGAATGTTCCGTAATTTTTGAACAGACCTCGTATTTCTTTGGAATTCTCGAATAATCTTTCAATATTGTATATATATATATATCGCACAAATTTTACAGCCAGTTTTTCTATTATTAATTTCGACTACTAAAAATAATGGCAATTATGTGTTTAAATACTTAATTATCTAGTAATATATGATGACTGCCAACCTGTAACTGTTCTAGCCTAATAATCAAGCCAACAGACCCACATTTGTCCTCAAATGAAACCAAAAGGAATTGTGAACTCTGCGGCACTACGTCTATCCCAATATAAAAATGAATGCGTGATTCTAGGAAAGGAACTTAAGAAAATGAGTTCAATATATATTGAACACTCCAAGAAAAATCTTCCTACCTTGTTACTCAGACATGTCCCAAAACAAGTAGAGGGCTCCAGTACAGAAGATTTTCTACTGCACCAAAACAATCAGGCACATCTAGAATAGCCAGTGTTAAATGTAAAATTTTCAAACAGACCTTGTAGACTCTAGCATACTGTCATCGAAGCTAGTCAAACTTATATAGAAAACTGATTGCTCTAACTGCATAGGTGATCATCACTAAAAAGATAACCAACACACCAAAACTTAATTCCATTTTCTGGGATACCAATGAGAAAATAAACTCATATCTTAGCACTTTCAGCAATGAATGTCTTTAGAATACATAGAATACAGACAATAATATTAAGCAAAACCAAATTCTAAATGTGGACCAGTTATTATGCTAATAATAATGTCCTTACACAATTCTCCTTTAACCATTTCTACCTCTACAAAATGAAGAAAATGACCTGAAAGTTCTATGCAAACTGTTCATCATCTCCTGATAGAATGCACCCTTTTCTCAAGAAACAGATCAAATGTATTGCATTCTCTCGGCTACCATAGGTAATGAAGCTCCACATCAACACCCTTAAAGTGACAAGCTTACTGAGATAAATCTTCAGTAACTTTGGAACTAAACTCAAAATGTCATAAAATATTGTAAATATCTGGTGATATACCTTTAGGATGCACATGGTTGCAGCACTATTTTTTCAAATAAAGAAATAAAATGCGTTAATGAGACTAATAGGGTTGCATATATATCTACTGCTTGCCATCCTAACGTGGACTTAGGAAATTGGTCACTGGTGAAATTGCCCATATCCATAATTTCATATTTGGAGTTTATGCAAAATTATCTGGACATGGTGAGAATGAGACCTCGGTTGTATTGGGAACAGAAACTAATGAGAGCAGAACATTGTGCTGATTCATTATTTTGTTGATGAGTGATGAAAATACCACTTAGAACTTACATAATATGGACAAATAAAGAATATCAAAGAGAAGGCTATGCAAGTAATCCTAGATACTATTTCCTTTCACTCAGTTCATTTCACATTGTGGTTGGCATGAAAGATTCCAAAGGCTGTTAGAGGCTGTCCTCTCCTCACCTCAGGTGTAGAATACAAATATCAAATATCCATGAAAGAAGCTTACCATACTATTATTTATTAATATCTGCATTATTCTTTGTGTGTTTTCAAAAATAATAAATCATATGTCCATTTAACTAATTATGCTTTTACTTGTAGATATATTAACATGATAACAAAAAGTACCTAGCACTCCAACAGCACAACTTCTGCCACTTTTATCTATGAAAACAGATATAAAAGTTTTATTTTTATTTAATTATATTCATACCTTCACACTGGCCAGTATGTGCATTCAGAGTATAACCTGTTCCACAACTTGTAAACCGAATGCAATGAAATGAGCCAATGGTGTTGTCACAACGTTGACTAGGTAAGCAATTATGCTGATTTACTTGACACTCATTGATATCTAAAAGCAAAGAAAGAAAAACAAACTAAAAACATCTGTATAGATAATGCTAAGTTGTCAAATAATAGTTCTTAATAATGTAGTTGTAATATACTCTGGTAATATACACACTAGTATATTATGGTTATAGTGGGAAATGCAGTCAATAAAGCAATTACTGATTATTGTAAACATTTGCCTTATTACTTGATAAGTGTTGGTAACAGAAAGAAATAGTTGTATATTTTCTCACCCTTGCCATCAATTGTTCACATTTACTAGCAAGTGGGATAATTTACCAAAGCAGAAGTGGTAAATGCTGGTATTATCTATCATAACTTTAAGTCCAGTTTCACCGACAAGTTCACTTTTGCACTTATTTTACTTTTGAAAATTTGGTTTAAGACTAATGATAATGTTTGATACATTTTTTCACCATGATATTAAAATCCCAATTAACAAAAAGTGAGTTTTCCCTTAGGCATGTTATGTGAGCTGACAGTTTCTAATATGGATTCATTAGTAGGTCATTTTTCATTGATATTTCATACTCTTTAAATTTTGTTATAGTGGATGAGATTATTATGCTATATTTGCATATTAGTTTTCTAAAAATATTTTAAAATGAGCAGAAAAGAAAGAAGAATTCAAATATGACTTTCAGTAGGCATAGTATTTTGGTAGTGTTAATGGGGATCATTATTTTGCAATAGAAAATAAAAGATCAAGGGCTTAACACAACTGAAGATTGTGAAAGACAAGTTAAAAAAAAATGTAATGCCAGAGGAATAGGTTTTCTAAGGGAGATGGTAAATCTGGGGTGCACATGGGAAAAATTGGGAGGGGATGCTGCCTTAGAAAAACACTTAAATAAATAATAACAGGTTAGCATGATATAATGTTTTGAATGTAGTTTCGTCGGTCCTGGTGGTGTTCTGGTAACCATACTTTCCTTGTACACCCAAGATCGCGGGTTAAAACCAGGCAAGGATGGATGGAATTTTTCGGGGCTTAAAATATTAAGTATGACTTCCTTTGGAAGGGAATTAAATCCATGGTCCCATGTCGTACATTTACGGCACGATTCAAGCCTGAAAAGAAAGAGGCCTGTGAGCAAAATTTGTTGGCGTTTCACGCCCTAAATTGAATGGGAGGCTGAATACCTGAGATGTTAAAGAGCATTCGTAAATAAAACAAATCAACCAATGAATGAATGTAGTTTTATTGTACTATGTACAACCATGTGCATTGCTCTGCCTGATGAAATGTTTTGCTTCATTTGTTTGTGTGCATTCTCTAGATTTGGTATAATCAGAATAATTAAGCTTACATCCATTCATTATATAAAAACTATTTAACAGACTTCACAACTTACACAGTTGTGTGGGATTCTGTCATAAAATAATCCTTGATCTGCAAATATTTATACTGTCCCATATTTTAGCACAGAACACAAACCTTGTAGGAGTATTAAACTTTTCATTTTTGTGGGCAGTTAAGCTTAAGGCTGGATGACAGTCTTTAAAAATATGCAGAATATTCACAAGAATATATTTTGGCAATTGTGTTCCAGGTAGAGAAGCCATTTACAAAAGTGTGAAAAGATTTCAAGAGACAGAATTTCTTAATGACAAGAAACTGTTTTGGGCCTCAGTGTTCTTATTAAAGAACAATTTAATGAAATACAGGAATTTCCTATTTTTGTGCTGGCCATCTTTTGCCATTTAGAGGTATCATTTTCAACATCTCTTGTAACACAGATTAGTGCTTAAAAGTATCAATTTTAAATACACTGTCATTTTATGCTTTCAGTACAAATATAAACACCAAAATAGAAATACTAACTTTATGCACAGTGAATCTATCTCCCTTTTCCGGTTGAGGTTGCTGTATTTCTCCAATAAACTCAGGGGATCCAAAACTGAAATCATTTTACTGTATATAAATTTTAAGTTGAAAGAAGTTTTCAACATAACATTTTGGAGATGTCAGTGGAAAACATGGCAGTTAGTTCTACCAAGATAATAAAACATTTGTAAAATATATAGGAATGTCATAATGCTGCTTTGAAGGTAATGGGATTATAATATCAGCTTAGGTTGTTGATTTTCAAATTTTCATAAAAGAAATAGTGAAAAAGCACCTCTGCTGTTCAATTTTAAATTACTAAGGGAATAATTATAATAAATGTATTCTGCATAAAGTAAAATATTGCATTTGTATTATCATTTATTAATGAATGTATTGATAGAGAAATGTTATAATAGTGGTATAAATGTAGGTATTGACTTTCATACAAAATATTTGCATGTCAGGAAAACTTATATTAAATAATATGGTCAGTACTATCAAATTAATACACAAAACTTAAAAATATCAAATAAACAAAATAATTTAAAATATTTAATTAAGTGTATTGTTCATTGTGTAATAAATGCTTTTAATGTTCATGATATGGTACATCAACTTTCTTTTTACCAAGAAGTTATTTTATCACATTTTTATACTTCAAGTTTACCACAGTTAAATATGGGTAGAGTTGAGTGTATTTCAAAACAATATCAGTCTGTGATTTTCCTAGTTTGTTCAGGTAATAAATAAATAAATAAATAAATAAATAAATAAATAAATAAATAAATAAATAAATAAATAAATAAATAAATAAACAAACACGATTCTATGCTGGTGTTGCTCCAAAATTCAGTTCAAAAGTTGCTCACCCCTATGATGGTGATAGCAAAACAATTCCAGTTATTGCTGAGGAAGCAGATGTACTGACTGAGAGTTCAGTTATCTCATAAATGCAGATGGCTACTAAGGAGTATCATTTGCATGAGGAGCTTCATCACAAGTTATAGTTCCAGCAGGAAGAAGTAAAATTTGAGATCGTGCAAGAGCAATTGGAGAGAAAAAAATATAAACAACAAAGTTATTAATAGAAAAGGCAGGTGATATGTTGAGTATACTAGAGGCAAACCCGGACATTCTCGACCAATGTATTATTATTATTATTATTATTATTATTATTATTATTATTATTATTATTATTATTATTATTGCTATATATTAATTTAGATACTTCACAAAAGAGCTACTACTGTGATCGGATAAATGTAAATAGAAAACTTACTGTTATTATCACTACTTTTAACAATAATTAAATATTTACTGTATTAAGAATATATGTCGGCCTACCTTAAATTTTGCATATCTTGGAACCCCTGGTAGATTCCAGAAAATGTCTTATTTTCCAGGACTATTTTATAGAATTCCTGACTGCTTACACTCAAGTTCATTTCAATACAAAATTCTGCTTTCACTAATTCTGCTGACATTCTGTTCTTGTCATCTGTGCACAAATCAGTCATGACACTAAACACCCTTTCCATATGTGCGGTGCTTAGTGGAATTGCTAACACATTAACACATTAGAGGCCACAGATTTTTCTAAAAAAAATATCTAGATATTACTTTTAGCTTTGTTTTGCACCAATGCTGTTATCATTGTCTTGTAAATTGATCATTCATTCCGTGGAACATCGTAATTTGCAATGTCTTTGCTACGTAAACTAAGTCATTAAATAAGAACGGCGATGGGCTAGATAAATGAAGAACAGGCATAAGTGAAGATATGTTATTGTCAATAAAATCGTACCACTTGTCTAGATACTGTAATAATCTATCATAAACAGATTAACTCTTTCATTACTTTTTTCCGGTCTCTGTGAGATTTTCAAATGACACATTCACTTCAAACCCGAAAAATGAGTTCTTACTCTTGTATTTTCAATTATTATTATTATTATTATTATTATTATTATTATTATTATTATTATTATTATTATTATTATTATGAACACCTTTCAATTCAAACGCAATTTCCCCGGGTCAAAAGTCTGCTGTCGGCCGGAGAGTGCATTTAAAACCCGGGTACTTCGAGCGGCGCTCGAAGATCTGGCATCCCTAATTGAGTGTTAGAGAACACGAAGAATTGACGTGAATGAAGCATTGGAAACTTTTGCCTCAAAGAATACTAGGCCTTTTCGCCGCTTCCAATGATCCTAAGGAAGGTGTATCATGTATCTTGCATCAAGGAAATAATACTACTTTATTTCCTAATCTCCTACATCACCACCACCACTACCACCACCAATAATAATGATGATGATGATGATGATGATGATGATGATGATGATGATAATAATAATAATAATAATAATAATAATAATAATAATAATAATAATAATAATAATAATAATAATAATAATAATAATAATAATAATAATAATAATAATAATAATAATAATAATACAGGCAAATTTAATGCCTATGACTCATCCGAGGTCCTGTCAGCATATCAACTTTAATATTTCCGGCGGTCAAAGATGTGCTACTGAACCCATATGCTTGAACATGAATTGTTTTGTTAGGGGGCCCAGCCTTTCTCTGTTACGCCACTGATATAACCACGATGGCTAATGAATGTAAACACGTGAATTGCTCTAATGTTAATCTGTGCTTATTTATTTCAAATGATTATATAATTTTATTCAGTGTATTTAACTGAGCAAAAATTGTAATAATAATTTGTAGGTTAACAGAGGCCTACTACTCAATGAATGATCGGTAGTATGTCTTCGACCGCGGAAAACATCAAAGTGCTAATAAATCCAATGAGATAACATGCTGAATTCAGTTTAAGTGCAAAAATCCTAATACATGCTTTTCAGTTTAAGTGATGATCTTCTTGAACTCCAACAAATTTAGTAACTGCATTTTTTTTTATAATAAGTCTATTACAGAGCCTGGGGGTCCTTAGATATGTACATAATGAGCTTCATTACACCAGTTTGGTTAAAGTTAAGTGCCAGTTTGTACAATTTAAGTTGTTACAAATTTGGTTAAGCATTGTTTAATTTCCAGAAAAATGTATGTATGAGAGTTTTACCTACTTAATAATACACTAATGTCATCAGCAGAGAGAATTACATTAGCAATGTCATTAATTAATGCAGGTTTCCATTAATATAAACAGGAATAGTATAGGGCGAAGTATAGAACACTGAGGAAATTCATGGTTTATTCCTTATTCAGAGCAGGAAGGATGAATATTACCTACTTCTGCTATTCGTTACAACTGTTTGCTTTCTTTCATCTAGATGAAATGCAAACAGTATAGATTACTCTTTACCCCAATATATTAAGCTTTGCCTATACTATTTTTATTATTATTTATTGATTTATTTATGGACGCTCTTTAACATTTCAGGTCATCAGGGTCCCATTCAACCCAGGGCGTGAAACGGCCGACAAATTTTGCTTAGCCTCTCTTTCAGGCTTGAGGTTCTTTTTCGTGCCGTAAATGTACGACACGGGACCCACGGCTTGGCTTTACTTCCCTTTCGAAGGAAGGCATACTTAGAATTTTTATGCCCGAAAAAATCCATCGGTCCTGGCCGGGTTTGAACCCGCGTTCTTGGGTGTAGGAGGCAAGTATGGTAACCGGCACACCACCAGGACCGACAGCCTATATTATGGTTCATATAGCCAAGTCACAGTATATTCAGCTCATTATTTATGGTTGATATTAATTTGTGAAATTTAATTTATAAGGGTGTTTGTTGCATATCTGTTGATTTTCCTATTTCACTGTTTTAAAATCAAACTGCTCACTCTAAAGTTGATTAACCCTTCAAAATAAGGGCACATCCTGTTATGCATACCTTTCTAAAATATTTTAGCAAATATTGTTAATGAAGACATAAGCCTGTTTTAGGAGGCTTTGCATTTCTCTCTTTTTTATTTATTGTAATTTACAATTGAATGTTTAAGCCTATCAGAAAACACATTATGTTGCAAAGATGCATTGTATAAGTTGCTAAAAGGGACACATGTAACCAAGAAAAATGTTTTTGAAATTTTAACTATGATTTCATCATAACTTGTTTTTTTTTCCCCTCAGAGACTAAATAATGTTACATTTATATGCTTCATACCAATAGTACAACCATTTGTACATACATTTTGTTACATATGCAGTAAGATTGTAAACGTCACATATTACATATTATATCAAATAATATATTGTAGGACCTAATTAAGCTAGGCATTTACTTTGTTTCCTAAATGTCTAGTCCTATACAGTGAGGTTATTTGATTTGCGGGCTGCCTGAGCGAGGCTGCTTACTGGGAAAGTGAAGCCGGCACAACCGGAAAAAGGGAGATAGAGCCGCTGCACTTAAAGCTAGTGTTTACATATTTACTAAAAGCATACAATGATAGTGTGTTTAAAATAGGCCATTATAAAGAACCAACCTGTGTTATAAAAGATGATGAACATGATGTGCCTCAGCAGCAATACATTGCTTAGGCAATTCCAGTATTTCATCTAACTTTTCTTCCGTAGAACACGGCGGCTTGTAACACGTTTCCTGTCATTGAGAAATTCTGTTTCTCGTAACTTTTTTAACAAGTTGGCGGACAGAATCTTTACCGAGTAACACACGAACGCACAACCACTTGACGACAAAACCTCCTTCAAACTAACATCAAGTTACTGCTACGGACATGCACATGCATGACTAGCTTCTCCCAGTACGCAGCTGCCATCTGACAGCCCGTAACTCAAATAACCTCATTGCATATTATTTCAGATAATTCTGGGTATACCCTAAACTAATTTTGATTAACCTCTTATGTCACATAATTTCATTTGTCTTACTACAGTAGCAATATCGTTTAAGAGGGTGATTGTTTAAACGATTAACATATCTTATTAATTAGACTTTAGTGCATGCAACTTTCTGTAGTAGCGAGTTTCTATTACATCAGAGTAGATTTTGACTTAGGCACGGTTACACTACTAAATGCTTACGCATAGTGATATATAATTTATCATTTAGTATTTTAGAACACATCATTACTGCATAATACATGTTTTGGGATAGTAGCAGTAGCTTTTTTAATTAGCATGTGCCTTGGTTTACAATTTTAGTTTATGGCAGTATAGTAGTACACATTAATGCATAATTTTAAGTTAACTTTGTTCAAATAACGTAACTGGTGGTTAAATGTTTGTGAAAACAGAATATTTACTAAATTAAAATAAAATTACACTAGAAGATAACAACAATGCCTCATAGTTTTAACACAGAACAATTCATTTGTCAGTCAAATAAATTTCGCATTGAAACAAACGCAATAGTAGGTTTAAAGGAAATCCCAAGACACCATCATAGAGACACATTTATTATTCATGAATAAACACTAACTTGTACAAGTGCTCGTCTAACTTAAGGCACTTAAACAATTTTATAAACTGTCGTTTCCTGTCGAGATTCTAGTGCAACATGTAAACTAGCAAACTCGACGATATATTTCCAACTTTGAACAAAGATGAATGACAATTTTTAACACTTCTAAAACAAAAGCGGTGAATTAAATATAATTCCTTTTAGCTGTCTACTGGGCAATGTTCATATTTACCACCGATTGAGTGCCTCAGTGCCAAAGGTGCCTAACTCACGAATTTTCAAATTCATTGTTTTATCATACGCTGGAACTGTAAAGAATCACAAGTGTCAGAGACCGGCATCCCAGCTTTTCTATTGTCTCAGTGGCGCTGACATCTAGCATAATTTCTGACAACTATTAGAATTTTGTTTAGAGTACATTAAACATGCTTATACAACTTGCAAGATGGAGGACGAAGCGTGCTCGATATTTAATTGTGCCGTGTCGGCAAGCCAGTTCCTGTCACCTGGCTTTCATGTGCCTCTTTTGCATGCGGCCAAAGGCGTCAGCACATACACTGACACTAGTTTGTGGCGTACCATCTACTTCGAGTAACATCGTTTTTCTATCGTCAGGTCAGCGGCCGAGAGCTACGACTTCGAGAGACAGACAGATCACGGACGGCTTAGAGATTAACATCGCTTGGGATCTTCTTCTCTTCAGGACAGGCTTTCCTTTTATTTTTCTCTACGGTAACCTTTTGGTATTTGGAATTCTTTGGTGAGCTACATGATTTAAATTTTTCACTTCAAAATTATTCCACCGGTGATGAGTGTGTATTTCATTTATAGTTCATTAAATTTAATTTAAACAGAACAAATTTGTAATTTAATGCTGTAAAGAAAGGCATCATTTTATTATATTAAAAATGTTCACCTTCCTTCAAGTTGTACCGCTGTGCACGAATGTATTCCAGCTTCTGTAGACTTGTTTTACAAGCTGTTAAAATTAATGTTTCTTATATGCCTCCATTTTATATGACATTTTATAAAGCTTACTTTAGTCACATATTGATCATTTAACTTATATGATCATTTATCTATTGTAAGGAGCTGTTTCTTGTCAAACGATTAAGGCGTTTAATGAATCATATCTATTACTCTTCCCGTTCTACGTCAATTAACATTGGAATAGCGTCAATATAACAACTTTGGTTTTAGAACACTTACTGGAAGTTGACACAGTAGAAACTTCAGTGATTTTCACTTTCAATGACTTTATTTGCTGGTCGTAAGTCCAGTTCTCCATGAAGTGAAACATCTCGACCTATGAAGACGTTTTTAAAAATGTATTTGAATTATTTCCGGACGCTTTTTAACATCTCAGGTCACCAGCGTCCCATTCAATTCCAGGCATGAAACAGCCGATAAATTTTGCTCAGAGGTCTCTTCTTTCAGTCGTGATGTTCTTTTAGGTGCCTAAGTCTACTACTTGGGACCAACGGCTTAACTTCCCTTCCGAAGAAACCCATACTTGGATTTTTACGCCCAAAAATTCCATCGATACTGGCCGGGATTGAACCCGTCATTTTGTGTCTACGACGCAAGTATGGTTACCATTAGATCACCAGGATTGACGTCTCCGAAAACATGACTATTACAAGGAGCAAGTACTTTTTTTAATCGGCATTCACGAGAGTGACGGGCGATGTGTACATTAGAGCTTAATCATTTCAATAATCTTCAAAAAACTACAATTAAACCCACCTTCAAATCCATGTTTCATTAACAATCCATATAAATAAAACTTATTGTAATCCATTATTCAACTTAGTTATCACTGCACCTTGAATTGAATTATTTTTAATTACGTACTAAGTAGATAATTTTATAATATTTTCTAAACAGCGATAGGAGTTTATTGTGAGTCCTGAGAATAAAGGGTATCAGTGAATGAATTAAATCTTTATGATTAATTTTGCAATGAATTGTTTTATTGATATTAAGTAAATTTAGATTTAGACGAATTAAAAAATAAAACGATCAATATATTTTTCCATCTTCAAATAATTACAGTCAAATCCCGCCACGGATTAAGGCACGAACTCGTGAGCGGTAGGACTGGGGTTCAAATCCCGCCAGGACCGTCCTCCCTGGGTGAGGTTTTTCCAGGTTTTCCTCAGTCCTTATAAGTGGTAAATGCCGGGGAGGTACCCCAAACTTAGGCCTGGAATGATCCCTTGCTTAAAAATAAATCCTTTCCCAATATATCATTTCATTTCATGTATCACCAGTGTTCACCGCCTGTGGTGCCTCTGTAGTAAAAACGGGCGTTAAACACCATTCATTTTTCATTCTGGCTTCCGGTCCCAGACAGGACATGCTCAACGGGAACAGCGTCAGAATCACCCAATCTCTAAGCATACTAATTAGGCACCGACTGCATCTGGCCACGTATCCCTGGCAGATTATGCCTCAACAGCGTGAGCCCAATTTCCCAGGCTGCCCTTACTGCAAAAACTCAACCCGCATGTGCTCCATATGAACAACGTGCACCTAATAACCAGCGGACGAATGCACATGCTGATGTACAGGTTAGCAGTGACACAAACACCCTGAACACTCAACAGGGTCCATCCTTCACACAGGAGACTTATGTTAATGTAATTGGGGCCAATGACTGGCCAGTTAAAATCTCTTGGTACAGGCTGAGAGAACATACGCTCGATCCACTTATCCAACTTCTCACGTACCCCTTGGAAAGCAGGCGAACAATCACGAGCTATGCAGATATCTTTCCGACACTTGAAACTCCAGCTCTCATTAATGGCGATTTAGAACATCATAAAGTATGACACATTGCTAAATCTCTTACCAAAGTTAAAACACATATACCGCTTTACGCTCCAATCAAGCGATCGCAAAAACCGATATTGAGAAAGCAGAAGCCCCTTGTTGAAGCCCTACAAGGCACGCTCACTCCTAACATGGCTCCCTCATCACCACCCTATATAGTCGAAACTATGTCCTTGACCAAAGAAATTTTCTGCAGGGCTACCCACAGTTAATTCAGAAAAATCTGCCTCTCTGAAATTAACTGGCTCATTAGACATTTACCCAGCAAAAAGGCCCTCGGCCCCGATCTTATACCCAATATTGCACTCAAACATCTTCCACCTCACGCATTGAAAGATTTGGCGACCATATTTAACTTCGTTCTAGATTCTGTCTATACCCCTCTTGCTGGAAAAATATCACCGTGTTACTTTTCCCCAAAAAGAATAACGATCACTCAAATCCGCTCAATTATCAACCGATAAACCTACTAAATATTCTTAGATAATTGATATAAAAGAAAGTATTAAAGCGCATTAAGGCCCACCTGTACAAACATAACATCTTAATCCCAAAACAACTTGCATTTCGCTCCCTACTCTGTACCACTCTCCAATTTATCAGAGTCGCCGAACACATTACCCAAAGCTTCAATATGAATAGTTCACAGGCGTTTTATTCTTGGACATAAAACGTGCCTTCGACCGTGTCTGGCATGAAGGCCCCCTACGCAAAATGCACCAGTACAAAATCTCTGATACTTTAATTAAACTCACGGCTAAGTACTTAAAAGCATACAATTCCGATCCACAGTAAACACGACACTCTCCAGCATATGCCTCCTAACAGCTGGTGTCCATCAAGGTTGCATACTACGGCCCACGCTGTTCAACATTTATATTAAAGATATGCCTACATTTACGCAGATGACAAGGCCATCATGGCGTAATCTGGTAACACGAGATTCATATACAATAAACTACAGTAAGTATTTGATACACTCGAGCCCTGGCTAACGAAATGGCGCATCTTAGTTAACATATATAAAGACCAATCTGCTCTTTTCACCAGATGCACTAAACATTGTGCACTCTCAAAGGAGCTAACACCTCTGAGGCTTTTCGATAAATCGATTATTTCTTCTCGCACTGTCACATACCTAGGTGTGATCTTGGATCAGGGACTTACCTGGAAAGAACATATACATACCATACGCTGTAAGGCTAATGACCAACTGCGCACTCTCTATCCGCATATAAATTACAATAATATATTACAATTAATTCTTGGCCTCACCTTGTACAAAGCACTCGTCAGACCCATTCTTACGTATGCAGGATCCGTCTGTGGGTACGCATCTTCCAGGCACATAAAGAAACCCCAAAGTTTCCCAAACAAGGTTCTTAGAATTATTGTTAAGGTACCAACAATGACTCCTTCCGCTATTCTCCACGACAAGCAATACATACATAGCATCGAGCAATTCATAAAAAGCTTTCCGCTGACATGTGCAATAAACTTGAGAAACACTGCGAAACCACCTCTTCGCGAAGCTGGAAAAATAATACCTCTCAAAATAAGCATAATAGACCACACTCACTATTCGACAGAAAACTGCACAACGACGACACAGCGATTTAAGCACGACTTCACCTTGCAAAACTTTCTGTGTGACGTAGCCCAATAACAATAATAAGCCTTCAAATACTCTTTCAAGCTCCCAAGCTCTTCTGGAAACCACCCTCAACTAGCACGATCCATCCCACTATCAAGGAAAAAATCAGTCCTACAGAGAACACATAGCTTCTAACGGTAAGATCACGACAAAAAATCCCTCCCAACTATCTCACATCATGTAAGTACAGTAGCTACAGTAAGTAGCTACATAAGAAGCTACTCATTTCATTCTTCACGTTACTAACATTAACCTAATTAGCTTACTAACCAACTAACAACTCATGTAACATGCACATTCATGCACACGCACTAACCCTCGGGCACTCTTCAGGCCGTGTCATGGACGCTGCCCGAGAATTCCCTTTGACACACTCGCATGGAGCACACTATACTAACGGTTACTAACCGGAGTGCATTAGTGGAACCCGATCCATCATCAGCGTGTTAACTTTGCAACCAACTGCATGTAATCCCATTATCAAACACCCCTCATGCATGAGGAGGCGGATATAGTCTCTGCAGATGATCGCCACCAAGGACGGCAGGTGTGAGGCCGCCTCTAAAAAATTGCGTTGTGCTATACCACTCGGCACTCATTTTTCACTGCGGCCAATTCGACATGGGGAAGAAGGAGTTGTACCGTCAGCTATCTGCAAACCAGCATCGCTAAGGGAACGGGCCTCCCAGCACCACCCAGACCAACACTGCTCCGCCTCAAGCAAAGAAACCCGGAAGTACCAGCTCACCGCTAGCATCGCAGTAGGTAACGGGCCACCCAGCATCATCAAGACTAGCACTGCTCCGCCTCAAACAGATAGCTTCAAGACTTATCTTTCTACACACAGTCCGCAATAATCCATTTGAATTCGCAAAAAATACGTCTTCCCTCGTCCGAGAAGAGGATTGCCCGCCGAAAAACACCATTCAGGTCAACCACCCCTCTCACCTCCTCTCGAATCAAATACAACTTCTTCCACCCCTGAACAACTAGAAACTTCAGAACTTTCACAAAATCTTCCCTGCCTCAATCCGACCACCCCTGAGCCACTAGCGGCTCCAGAACTTCCATAAAACATTACCTGTCCCAATTCAATTCCAATGAATACCTTCAGCGTCATCTCCGTGGGAGTACCGAGAGACTTTTCGCCCGTCTATGTGCTCAGGGCCGCTGTACGGGCTATTAGGATCAGATTATCAAGGGGCCCCACAGCGTTAATGTGAATAGTACTCCATAACTGAACAGACAGCGTCTCAGTCAACACCGCCGGCCAGCCCATTGCTGGCAGGTTGCTTAAAGTTGAAGTCAGCAGGAGTGTTCGCGTCTCACCATACCGTCTATGTTGCACCTACGGGCACGAAGAAAATAGCTGTACTGAAGCCCCAAGACGCCACTACTGTGGCTCCAAAAAATGACCACCAAATGCGTTCGACACGACCTGTCTCACCGCCGCCTCTTCTGCGCCACCTGTTGGAGACAGAGCACTGCACAGGACCGGTGCGATGCCCACAGCATCCTAACTACAAACATACATCAACTCGTGGAAGCAGGACGTACAAAGGAAGAAACACATACAGTCAAAGACCGAGCCAGAACACAATCTCCGCCGAGACCCGAACCAAGGGCCGCGCCGCCACAGAGACGAAAGCCCAAGCAGTAGTACTCATCGCCTCTATAGAGGCGTTGAAACTGCCTTGGAGAGCCTCGCCTTCGCCGCCCACCAACTAGCAGAGTTGGCCCAGAAAATAACCAACAACCAGAGTCAGCTCGAGAAGACCCTCACAGCCTGTGCAATCCAGGTAGGAGGACCTACACATGTCTATTTTGAATGCGGAAGAAATCCTACCCACCAACTCAAACCAAATCCAAAACAACATTAACCATTTTCAAGCCCTCATATCTTCTGCCTTGCATCACCCTAGTCCAAAATATTGGAAGTCACACTTCTAACCATGGGGATAATCCCCGTGAAAACGACCGTTTTCTCCCTGAGCCGTACTATACACCTCGAGCCAACGGAAGACCACCAGAGCGTGACCTGCACCCAGGCCAAATTTAGGCAGCTCTGAAACTGATCGGGAGTTATAATGTTGGCAAATCCACGGAAGAAATCTACAACAACCTGAGATTATGTCTTGAGAAAATCATCAAATTATCCTGGCAGATAAAGCCGAGTTAACGGTTAGGTACTACCGTTGGAGTTACCCGCTTCTAGCGTTGTGCTAATCCCTCTTAATCAAAGGCAGAGATTTAGACTTTCTGGATTCACGTTACATTAAAAAGACCGAGAGGGCGTGACACTTTTCATTAGGTCACAATTAACACACATATCCTCGCCGCTGCTTCTAACTTAGTATTTGGAAGCCGTTGCTATCTTAACAAATGCTGGCTGGCGGGAAACAGCTCTGATTTGGGGGTAACATCCCTCTGGCGTGCCATTCATTCCGACAGGATATCAGAGAGTTCTGTATGTATTTCGAACATCTCTATTAGTAGGACATTTTAATGCCAAACACAGGCAATGGAACTGCGTTGCAGCAAATGCTGGAGACCAGCAACTAGCTACATATATAAATGCAGAAGCCTCCCTTGACGTGCAAAGACCGCGATATCCGACTTGTAGGCCTCGGGTTGGCAGGTCCAGTGTAATTGATATTGTCATAACAAGAATATTCCATATTACGTAGACTTAAATTCCTTATTTCCATCTGCATTGTAAACTGGATCCATGGGTTGATGTTATTCAGGTTCCATACTACGCGAATATCTTCCACATAATCATACCAACACGCCGATTTGTGTGGCGCGGTCTGTAAAGCTGTCTTTTCAAAATGCTCCATGTAAAAATAGGCAATGATAGGGCTAAGGGAGCTGCCCATAGCTATGCCATCAGTCTCCAGAGAAAATATGTGGTGGTCAAATCATACTGGATCAAAGCTGAACTTTCTTCCGGAAATGTTTCTTTAAACTGTAAAACGACTTCATTAACCGGGACAAGGGTAAAAAAAAAAAAAAAAAAAAAAAGGACACAAGCAGCAAAATAAGCACATCTCTCATAATGTCCTTTCTTGATCAATTTCGAGAACCAACCAACCAATTGTAGGCAGACGGCATTAGTACCCAGTGTATGTATAGTTGCTCTGTACCTACCTGAGCTGGGGTTTAACTACAGAGCGGAAAGAAGGAATTATGATGTATTATTTTATTTAGGGGTTGAAGAATTCATGGAGAAGGTACTACTTCTCTAAGATGTGAGAAATGGATCAAGCATCCATTTTGCTGTATGCGGAACTCTTCTGTTTCAAATTGTACACCTCTCACAGACCCTTACAGTACTGAAAGAAATCAAGCAGCAGCCTAAACTAATTTACAAAATATTTTTTCAGTATTTCAAGACTAAATTTACTTCCATTTTTTAAATCCAAAATAAATGTGTATCATTACATTAAAAATTCTGCTGAAAGAAGTGTAAAATTCACATAAGATACATAAAATAAAGTTGAGATAAGAAAGGAAATCAGGCATGATTATATATCAAAAGTCAATACCAATACATCTTATGTTATTCTGATTATGCACAGAATTTTCCTGTACTCAGACTTAATACTAATGCAAAGCTTTACAATATACTTTTGTGATTTTATTGCTTCAAAATTAATATTTTTAATGATGACATTTCATATTGCTATTGATTTATGGATATTAGTGGTAAGAAAAATGTGAATGCTTCCTTCATTTATAATTGCTTGGAAAACTAACTTAAAGATTTTCCAAATTCGAAACTATTGTGTTACTCTTGGATGCAGCTGGAGACCATAATAGGAACCATATACTTCTGAAGTTTTGTCCTTCATTTGTAAAGATTTGGCTTCATATATGCAGCAGAGAGCCATTTATATCCACAGTGTAATAACAATTTCCATTTTATTATAAATAAAATTGACTAAAAAAAATAAATGAATTAATTACAGTGTCATAGATTCTTGTAGGGAACTCCTTGTTATTTTGAAGTTGTAATGAACAGGATACTTCTTAGAAACTGAGTTGGAGGTTTATCTCATTTTCTTCCTGAATGTACATCAAAACAAATTGAATATAACATAATGAAGTACTTCATGCTTAAAGAAAAGCCATAAATTGCATTTTGCTGCAAGAATCATGAGACCATCCATGCCAAATGTGGATTTGAGTAATCTCAAAGACCTAAAATGTTTATATGCATTAATAACCATATATTCATAACTTAATTCATTTAAATGAATGAAGTTTTTACTCCTTAAAAATTCTTAATAGAAGAAGACAAAAATTGGATGATAAACTAGTTACATCAAGGATAAATTATCTTGTATTTTGTGCTCATATTATCTTGTACTAAGTAATTTATGGTTAAAATGTCCTATGGCAGTAGTATTATACTGAATAAATAATGGTTTCTCAATGCATTTCAAATTAATTAATCATAAATAAATTCTGCAGAAAAGTGGCATATAGGCTGTTAGTTTTATTCATTATTTATGTGGAATTGTTTCATGAAAATAATATAAACATAATTACACATTACACAATGCTGAAACAACCCATTATTCTTTTGTATTAGAGATTATCATATAAATATTTAAAATATTGGACTTAATGAATGAAAATATTAGCAGCAACCTCATATTGACTTATTTGACTATGTGTCTTTTCTCTGTAGAACACCTCAAAATTTTCAAAACTTCATTACTATGCCTTAGGTTCTGCAATAATAACCATTGTAAAATGTATGAATCATTCTAAATGTTTGTATCCTTACCTACACAAGCATTCAGCACAGGATCAATTTGAAAACCTTGTCTACAAGTACATAGAAAGCTGCCCAAAGTGTTGACACACCTTTGGTTACTATCACATGGAGGATCAGTCTTCTCATTACATTCATTAATATCTGGAAAAAAAAAGTAAATTTTGCATGCATAAGCACTTTTGTTAAAACAAATAAAGTAGAAATATATATGGGCAAATTACTATCTTTAGGCCTTTTGTAAATGACAGCTATTTTGCAGTACAGGCTAATGAGTATTCCATGGTACTCTAAAGTGGCCATCTAGCTGGCAGTGAGCAAGGCTAAAGTACCAAAGTATTCTGCTCCAAACCAAACAGTTCAATCGGATATAATCCATTCCATATTTTATGGGATAGTTCCATATTTGAGATTCTTGTTCCCCTTTATTTATGGGTCCATAAAATATGCTTACACCTTCCATATTTACTGTACTTCCTTTAAATATTCCCCATTTTAAAAATTATATGGTGTGAATAAATTATATTTGAAATGTTGGTATTTATTTTGCAATGTTTCTCTTTCTGAGATTATATTACATTTTAAAAAATAAAATTGACACAATATTTAGGCTATAAATTTACATGGACAGCCCTGAGAATGGAATTTGACAAATGAGCTTGGGAATTGTCATATTTAACCTCATTGTTGACTGGCTGCATATGAGTTTCACTTAGTAGTGCATAATGGTCAGTCTGCCCCAGTGTCTCGATTCATTAACAGTCTGGTGCAGAGTTTTAAGAATTCTATTGTATTTATTTACTGTTGACATTAATTAACATAAGGGGTCACAGGTATTTTTACTTTACATTTCTGCGATAAAAATGGTGGAAATGTGTGTTTAATATATGTTAGAAAAAAGTTTCCATTAATTAATAATAAAATTGGAATGTATTTATTGCATGAAGTACAATTCTAAATTTTCTGTTGCTTATGTTGTGAGGGCTGGTATTGTGCAATTTTTAAAAATGGTTGAATGCACAAAAGCAGATATTGCAACTTCTAGCTGTAGTAATGAAATTACTTCATTTTTTTTATAAAAAGACATTTGATAATAGTCAACATAATTTAACAGCTAGAGAAGACACTTTCACATATCAACCATGATTCATAATCACTCCTTTTGATCCAATGATTTTACTTATAAATTATTTAATAAATGTTTTGAATGACAGTATTATATCCAAGGAC
Source organism: Metallyticus violacea (assembly GCA_030762175.1). NCBI lineage: Eukaryota > Metazoa > Arthropoda > Insecta > Mantodea > Metallyticidae > Metallyticus > Metallyticus violacea. Next base: position 124,693,465 of record CM060846.1, on the reverse strand, counting down.
AAAATTTCAAGCTGTTATGACAAAAGTATTTCAAACTGAGTCACTGAGATTTTTACATCTTACCTAGAATCTGTAAACTGTACGATTGTATACTCTGATTGTTCTAATCATGGAAGTAGTGGTTTATATTTGGTTAGATATTTTAAACCAAGCTGTGAAATTAAAGTGAAAAATGTATAAATGACAGAATTAAGGTGTGAAAACTCAGAAATATTATTACCTACATTCTAGAGACTTTACAAGAAAACAACATAAAATATAAATTTTTAGCATTGTGTGTGGACAATATTAATTGCAATTTCATTGGTGTTTCAAGGCAGAGAGCAACAATCTGTATTGAAAAATACAACAGCAATTAGGAAGAAGTTTAATGGGTGTAAACTGTGTAGCCCCATATTGTACATAAATAATGTACAAATAGTGATAGAATGCCATTTTATAAATATTGAAACAATTGCAGTGAGGATATACAGCTTTATATATGCATTACATTAGCTTTGAGAAACTATAGAAATAGTGTGACTTTATAGACAAGATTATCAGTAATTATTATGGTAAGGTAAAACATGGATACTGGTACCAACAGTAAACACACATTTAAAATGTTCCCATCCTTAAAATATAGAAATCTGTCCAAAATCAGTGGCCCCATGTCATTAATATTTTTTAAAATATACATTCTAAAGTATAGATCTTCATCTATTCACAACTATACTTTCCAAGAAAATGTACTCAAAATATTCACAAAATGTTACAATGAGTGAAGTGTTCATGCTCTTCAAATATCTAAAACTGAAATTCTTAGAAACAAAGAAATAAGAAGTTCTATTAGTGTTAGAAGTATTCTGAAAAAATTGCAAGAAAATGGAGATATTAGTGACATTTCTTGTTCCAAAGCATCTACTGTATGCTTCTACTCTGTGTGCATTTAGTATTTAGATCAATGAACTCAGTTGTTTGAAGAAATACTCCTTTCTGACTGGATACTTCTTAAAAACACATTAAACTAGTCAGGAATTCAACCAGCCTTGAACCTTATTACAGGTAAGAAATGTGACATATATATAAACACTGGAGATCTATTCAATGAAGTAAGCTGTATTAAGAATTATGTCACTGAAGTTAAACTTAAACAATGGAAAGAAGTAAACACACCAGTTGACAGAAAAGGGGTAGACCTCTTCAAAATTTTTAAAAAAATGTTTTATATTGAAACTACTCAATCATTGAATTCTGCCTTTGTCTTCCTGGATCCAATACTCCAACAGTTTTTTTTCAGAAACAAGTAGTAAGACAAATACAAAACATAAATGGAAGTAGAAGCATTGAAATTCCTGGTAATAACAAAGTACAATTATTATGATATGGCATCTGTGGAATTCTATGACCATATAAAAGATAGAGACAAAATTCTTAGGGAAATCCTTGCACAAATACAACCAGTGTGGCTCAGCAGCAATGTAGATGACACATAATATTTTACAGTTAAGTTTGGAGAGATTGTAGTGTTAATATTTCTTTTCTTACTTTCATTTATTTTGTATCATTTTATTAGCATCACATTTATATCTGCACAAGATAACAGCAGCATCAGCAGTAGGAAAAGCAACAAAATTAAAAAAAAGAATAATAATATGCCTAATGATAATGGACATACTCCAAAAATAATACCTATAATAACAAATTACCTCACATTTGGCAAGTTATGATAGCGTTACTGTTGAGTCATGAGAAAATGGTCACCTTATTGTAGACCAGTTTTGACCATTCTAACTTCAGGTTGGACAGAGCTAGTACGAGTAAAATGTGAGATGGGTTAACTAAACTGAAGAACATGCAGTTCTTTAGAGCAGTGGTTCCCAAATTTATTCAAATTGTGGATCGCCTTTATAAAGATCTGAGTTCAGTAATACCTTATTAAAATATACAGTGTTTAACAACCTTAAATTAACCTGAAGTTGCTGTACAGTAAATATGTCTACTTAGAGGTCTTATCTAAAAAGGATCTAACAGTAAAAATGCATAATTTGAAATGATTGCACACATATTTTACATTTAAAATGTTAAACCTAATATTAAAAAGGTAAATTAATAATGAAATAGCATATTTCCCTATTTTTAAAGTCACATATTTAAATTTCCACATTTCAATCTGAACCAGACACTGAGAATTACTTTTTTTTTAATTATTGAAATATTTTGTGTAGTGACAGAAAGCCATGCAGGCTTTAAGTTACAGTTATAAGATAGTTTCACTATTTTAAACAAAACAGTGTCATTAGAAAAAAAATTTTTTTCAAACCCCTTGCAAGATTTCAGGAAACCGCTAGTTTGAGTAAAATACTTAAGTATATAATTATTTAATATTTATGCTATTAATTCTGTATATTGCATACTGACAAGGACAATATGAACTTTTTTGTAAATACTTTTATATTGTTCTCATTGCCAAGATCTTTCAAAAAATACACAATTGAGTTCAGAGTTCATGGTATCTACAAGTAGTTATCTAATATTTGAATTCAGGGCAAAGTAAAACTCTGAAGGCAAAAATGAAAATAGGCTACAAAACCAAATCAGGACTCAAACTTGCTAGTTGACAAGCATATATGCTGGTGTCTGAATCGCTGCAGGGTTATGGAACCAAAGACAAAGGGCAATGATTGAAATTGTCAGTACATCACCATATCATTATTTCTAGAAAATATGCTATTTAATATAGCCCATATACATTAATTGATTAAATTTTTGGGGAAAATATTTAAAACTCTGAAGGCAAAAATGCAAATAGGCTACCAAACCAAATCAGGACTCAAACTTGCTAATTGACGAGCATATATGCTGGTGCCTGAATCACTGCAGTGTTATGGAACCAAAGAAAAAGGGCAATGATTAAAATTGTCTGTACATCATCATATCATTATTGCTAGAATATATGCTATTTGATATAGCCTATATACATTAATTTATTAAATATTTGGGGAAAATATTTAATCATTAAATATGTGCACTCATATTATTTTACATATTTTGGAACCATCAAATTTTTAATGACTTTTCTACTTCTTACCTTATAAAAAATTAAACATATTTCATTGTCCAAATAATGGGAGGTGCGGCATATCCCCGTATGCTTTCGGCGATGACGACTTTTCCGCGTGAAGCAACCTGCATATATAAGTTCAAGACTGGTGCTCTGTCATGGCGTGAAGCTTAATGGAAAACTTGTATACTGATCTAATTAGAAGCTGGGCAATATGAATATATTATTCGTGATTTTACATTGATAGAGAGGCACATAATTTTTGTACCAAATATAAACATAACTTAACGGCGAGATGCATTATCCGAAGAAATATTTTTATTTGCTGTACTTTTATTAAGAAGAGAAGGTGCCAACGATTATTCATAAAATATTTCTCTCGTACCTTCTAAGAGAAATATCCATATTTATGAAGAAACTTAAAGCAATCCAGTCCGGTTTAGTTTAAAAAATATGCAAGAAAACTGAAAAGGCACTGTTTAATGGAGAACATTTGAGATGAAATTTGTGCTCATTTAAAGGCTAGTTGAAATGCTTAGCACTGCAGATGGGAGAGTCAAAATATTCTGCTCGTAATGCCACAAAGTTTCCTAAATTGAAGTCATACAATCATTATGTTACCCCCGAACAAATACCATTACGTGTGAAAATATAAATTAACTTTTGTAGGTATTCTTAACAGTCCGTTCATTACGGTATGATCGATTCATTTTCTTTAGTAGTGAAGCTTAATTTCATCCCAGCAGGAAGTTAACAGCTATTTGAGTGCCGAATATCCGCAGCAAATGTCCAAAGTCCCTCTTCAATAACCTAAAAGCAGGAATGGTGCTTGCACACTCTTTGATGATACAATAAGTTCAAAAAATGTACATAAGTTTAATATTGGCAGCAATATTTGTACAGAAGAAGAAACTAATTAGTCATGCTTTATGCAAGACAGTGCATGGAGATATGTCGAATCATACAATGACAGCGATTCGTTTATTCATTGGCAATGGAATAAATGAGTCGTGGTCGTGGTACAACCATCTACGTAGATAGTTATTTTTTATGGTGTTTAAATTCCATTTTAACTACTGAGGCACCACAGGCGGTGGACACTGATGATATATGAGATTGTAGATTTAGTTTATTTACGGACGCTCTTTGACATCTCAGGTCATTATGTCATTCAATAGCTCAGAGGCCTCTTCTTTCAGGCTTGAGGTTCTTTTACTTTACGTAAATCTACAACACGAGACCTACGGCTTTATTTCTCTTCCGAAGGAAGCCATACTTAGAATTTTTACATCCGAAAAAATCCATCAACCTTGGCGGTTGAAGCCGCGATCTTGGATCTACGAGGTAAGTATTGTTGCCACTAGACGACCAGGACCGACGATTATACACGAGATGAACTCATAAACTGGGATAGGATTTTTTTAAAGGAAGGAAGCATTCTAGGCCTAAGATTAGGGTACCTCCCGGCATTTACCATTTATGAGGACTGAGGAAAACCTAGAAAAAACCTCAGTCAGGGAGGACAGTCTTGGTAGGAATCGAACCCCAGATCTGCAGCTCACGAGTCCGCGCCTTAATGACCTCGGCTACTCATGGCGGTCCCTCCTGGATCCTTGGTATGTATATTCATACAAGTGATTCAAAAGCTAGCAAAAAGCTATTTCCCATATGTACAGAAAGAAAAATAGCACGAGAGAAATGACTCATGACAACGTATCGGATATACAGGAATATATGGCATGTGTAGAGAGAGATGGTTATCATTTCAAGGATAATATGTAAATAAAGGTATATACAATTTTATTTTTCAAGTATACCAGAGATAAAATTTGGAACATTTTCTGTTGTGTTTTTGAGAAGGGGTGAATATAATTAATTTTTTGCCTTTTTATTTATATTATTTTAATTTATTGTTGCAAGTTTCAAAAGAGTAAATACAAAAAAAAAAAAAAAAAAAAAAAAATGGAGCGAAGAGGCAATGATTAAAGCCGTGAAGGTTATCAGAGAGGGAAAAATGAAATCTAAAACAGTAATGAATAGTTTTGAAGGGACTGGTGCTACCACGGAAGAATATGTGAAGTACAATTTTTCTCTTGAAAAATGATTGAAAGGAAAATAGGAAGGCTTTCCATTTTCACCATATTTAGCGAGAAACTACTTCTTGCATACTGTTCAAAGATGGAAAATAACTTCTGTGGTTTTATGGCTAGTGGCTTATTCTGAATGGCATATCAATTAGCCGTTAAAAACAGTTTATCGCATTCTTTTAACAATGATAAAAGTGTGCGGAAGGAAAATTATTTTATTTAAGAAAGCCGATATTGAGTATAAGAAAACCAGGAAGCCTTTCAATGAAACAAAGGTAAAGTTTTATTGAGAAAATATATAAAATTTTTTCTATGTTTTGAAACCACAACTCCAGAAGGGCAATTCGATGAACCAGGGTTGAAGAAAAAGTTGAAGAAAAAACTGGATTTATAGTCTTTCAGCATAAGCCTACCATGATAGGTCAGCAACACACACACACACACACACTTGAATTCTCTTGGTGCGTTTAAAATCGCCGGCCACCGTACTTTAAATCTACTGCGTTAATCTTGCCGTGCTAACCAGCATGGGCGGCTGGGAAACTGCTCTGATCACTGGGTACCATTACTCCTGTGTGCCTTTCATGTCCGGCAAAGTATCAGACAGTGCTTCATGCACTTCAAATACCTCTCATAGCCGGAGATTTCAATGCCAAATACCAGCAATTAAACTACGTGTCAGCAAATTCCCGGGGCAGGTGACTGGCCACTCATTAATGCAGGTGCATCCCTCGACGTGCAGAGACCGCACTGCCCTATTACAGGTCCCGATTAGGCAGGTCGAGCATAATTAATATTGTAATCGCAAGACACATACCATACTATCTAGAATTAACCACTACGAGTGCTTTACATTTTGACCACTAACAGTCGTATGCGAGCTGCTGACATGCCCACTCGGCAATATCCGCAAAGACTGGGTATATGAAGTAGATTGCGAAGCTGCAATAACAGCTCTGGATGCTGTCTTCCTGCCCAATCCAACTATAACTGCTAGAGAACTAAATAACGCAGCTATTAAAATCTCTGAAGCGTTATATGAAATGATCAAGCGGCACACACATAGATTTCCGGCAGACTATACCAAACCATATACACTTCCGAAGAACATACGTGATCTGCGCAAGTGCGCCACGAGTATGCGATGAATGGTGCAACGTTATAACAACCATCTTATCTTGTATAAATTATACCTAACTTCCAGTCCAGGATGCGATGTCTCATTAGACAATGCCGAGTAGAAACCTAGGAGAACACGGTCAATAGATTTCACTTAAATGATAAATAATCATGGAGAATCATACACAAATAGAGAGGCGAACACGAAACTCACCCGCACCCCATTCACGGTTGCAGTGTAAGATTAGTGTACGAGCCCGAAGAGAAGGCTACTGCATTTGCCGACGGACTCGAAAGGTATTACAACCCAGTTGATGACTCCTGGGTTAACCCCCAGGAGAGTAGGATTATGCTCGAGGGTGTCTGGGCGCGGACCCACCAGAGAATAGGAGCAGGATAGGCTACCTGTCATCCCTCCCAAGGAGATGGCGAAACAACTCCGGCGCTTGGACCCCTGCAAGGTAGCGGGACACGACCGAGTCACTCCCTGTATGCTACGTCGGCTCCCAAGGCGGCCCATTCTCCACCTTATTAAACTTTTAATGCGTGCGTTAATCACCGCTATTTTCCACGAATATGGAAATGAGCAGAAATTATATGCATTTTGAAAAAAGGGAAGGACCCAGTCCACCCTTCCAGCTACCGGCCAATCAGCTTGCCCCCCACGGTGTCCATAGTGTTCGAACGAACACTATTGGGCCGTCTGGAGCAGCTGTTAACATTTGACGTTACAAAGAGACAGAAATGGTGTATATAACTGCTGGCTCATCGCAGAAGGACGAAGATGGGGAAGAAGAAGAAAGCGAGCTGCGGCGACTCTCCGCAAGGCGGCACCGGCAGCGCGGACCGCTGCGACTACTGGTGCAGAGCCTCGTATCACCTCCTCGGAGGTCATGGAGGAACTGAGGGCAGCACATTCTAGAGAGAAACTCTCACAGTTCTACGCTTTCCTCAACACAATGCGCAAAAGTACTACTTTGGACTGCACTACTACAACTGCTCCTCCCGCAGTGGTATCACCAGCCACTGCTCCCCCCTCTCTCCTGCCTCACAACAGCAACCAACCTGAAAACCCAGGCACCCCACCTCAGTCTTTCGGGCCTTCAGAAGTTCCTGTACCATTCCAAAATACCCCCGATTCGAGCCCCACTACCATCCACACCAGTAACATCGTCGTCGTTGGGGTCCCGAGAGGATGGTCACAAAACTATGTGCTCAAAGCCGCTCAGGGTCTCTGGCCCTCCGCGGTTAGAGCCATTAGAATATGCTCATCAAGGAGATAACAGCCACCACACGCTCCATCGCATCATTGACGAGCTGTTTGCCTTACTTTCCTCCTCTACGCTGCTCGACTGGGACAACGTTGGGAAGAAGAAGAAGAAGAAGAAGAAGAAGAAGAAGAAGAAGAAGAAGAAGAAGAAGAGCTCCAGATCCTAGGGGATGTGCACCCCCCCTGAAAACGGCGGTTTTCTTCCATCCTGAGCCATCAACGGAAGACCAAACCTCATGAAAGTGAAGCCTACGGTCTCGGCCCAGGTTAAAATTTTTTTATTTTTTATTTTTCCTGATATATAACATCAACCAGCGAAACATGAACATCTATTATCTTGACAGGTAAAGCCGAGGTTCGGCTAGGTACTGTCAACGAGCCACCTAGGAAGGACCTAGGTGACCTGTACTGCTCTTCTGTTGCTGCTACTGCGAGGGAAAAAGGGAATGGGTTTCCTAGGGGGAAGTCAGTTCCAAGCGACAGCGGAGAAAGAGGGAACGTGTTAGCTAGATAATACCATTTCAATTCAACGGCGTAGTAACGTAGATGGTTAAGGCACTGTACTTGCCGTGTGGAAATTTCAAGGCGGATTCAAATACTAATATGTCATTGTCATTTTTTTTTCCGGCACCAGTTAGGAGATTTGCCACAATTACAAATTATTTACTCCTGAATTGGTTATGAATTGGAATTACAGCAGTGTCTACTTCTAGGATTTGCCCGAGGTTAGCCTTAGGTTAGAGTGTGTGTATATGAATTAGTTGCGAATTGGAAAAGATTCTGTTAACTTGCTCACATATTCAATCTCATTTAAAACGCCATTCTAACCTCATGAGCCTTATCTTCTTACTCCTTAATAAGTTGGGAATTGGAATTACAGCAGTTCGCCATTTGTAGGATTTGCCCGAGGTTAGCCTTAGCCTATAATTTCTTTATCACGTTCGTATTTATTTCTGAAAAGAAAGCTGTAAAATACTTATGATATATTTGCCAATAAGTAACAATATTATTTACTTACGAAACTGTCTTCCGCTGCCCCTCGAAACTGGCATCCCCATAGCAAACCCATTCCCCTTTTCCCTAAATGCTCCCGCAGTAGCAAAAAAAAAAAAAAAAAAAAAAAAAAGTACAGCATTTCTGTCTCTTTGTAACGTCAAATGCTGTTAACCCAGCTGATTCCGGAGCGCAAGTTTGCCTTCAAATGTGGCTCGGCTCGCGGCGGTTGGAGTGAGCGTATCGTTTTTGGCTACACTTCGGAGGTTGGTGCGCGGCTCGGTTCTTACCCGAGCGTTCAGCTCTCCTCAGTAGGTGTGTCAGTTTTTACGAGTATTTATTGGTTAACAATTTAAATCCATAGTAACAACAACAGCAACAGGTGGTCGCGCTCGTTCGCGTCCAGCACAGCGCAGCTCGCGCGAAACAAGCCAATTTTGTGCTTCTTTAGGAACATATTTTCATCATTTTCTTCACATCTGAGCATCACACCACCAGCAAACAGGTTAGTGCACAACTGTGTGAGGAGCGTAGTGCACTGCACATCAGCTGTGCAGTGCAAAGTACCTATCTCTTGTGTTTTAAAGCGAAATTCATTGCTACCATGAACACCAGTGTTGTAAAAACTACCGGAAATAGGGGGGTTTCTGGCAGCCAGAGCTCCGCAGTGGCCTCTACTTCATCTGAGAAGGTGAAAAGACACCTGTCTCACCCCACCAAAAGGAAAAAAACCTCGCCGACCACGGCACGTTGAAGGTGAGGAAGTCCCTACAGCTTGCCTGCGCAAGGACGACAGTCCCCCGTGGGAACGGTCTCCTATACGTTTGGGCAAAAAGGAATCTAATTCCGCAAATGACAGTGAGCATTCACTCACAGATATTTCCTCAGATTCCGAGAAGACATCCATCTTCACTGTCCACTCCTCCTATATGCAGAAAGACGACAGCTCGTCTGCCCTAGCTTCCGAGGCGGACGACGCTGAATTTCAAGTTGTAGCCGGCAAGAGAAAGCGGTGATCCTGTTCTCATTTTGAGGCAGATGGCTCCAATCCAGCTGGAAAGCCAACTAAGTCAGCAGACGCTACCACTAGTAGCAATTCTTCATTTAGACCTAGACGCCATATTCCACCGATTATCGTGGATTCCTTTCAGGGTGTTATTGGCTTCCTCAAGGAAGTAATGCCGTCCCTGCTTGCCGAATGCAAGATAATTCGGAAGGAAAACAATTGCAGATTTCAGGCAAGGTGTGCTGAGGACCACCAGCGGCTGCTAAGCAGCCTCAAGTGGCGGGGATTTCAACACTTTTCCTTTGCCGTCGACAAGGTATGCGATATTCGTCGCATCATTAGAGGGCTGCCTGCGGATACTCCGGTGGGAGACATCGCTGACGACCTCAAACGCCAGGGCATACAACCCAAACTAATGAAGCAACTTTCTAAGCCTGATCAAGGTGAAAACCTTTCAGCAAGAATCCCCATCCCCCTCTTCTTGGTGATAGTCGAACGGGCTGACGACCCTGAATTGGCGATAGACAAAATATGGTCATTATGCTACATCAGTATAAAGGTGGAAACTCCCCGACGCCCTAGCAGCCCCGCCCAATGCTACCGCTGTTTGGACTTTAATCACTCGAATGAGATCTGTCCCCGGAACCCTCGATGCTTCAGATGCGGTGGCCCCCATCCCCGAGAGGCCTGTCAACGAGCTCTCATGGAGACCCCTACTTGGGCAAATTGCAAGGGAGATCACGTGGCTTGCTACGGTAGGTGCGCCACAAGGCTGCGCATAATCAGCAACACCGGTGACCGCAGGATTCATCCAAGTGGAAACCCTAGGTCTACTGCTTCCACGCCACCGCCTGCAGTTGCAGCGACGAGCACTTCCTCGGCACCGCCTGTGGCAGCGCGACCTCAAGCGCCACTCCAACCACCAAGGCCACAACCTACAGCGGCAACTCTTATTCTGCAATTGCGCAAGGACAGCCCTCTAATGCTCGACGGATAACGCGAGCTAGGACACAGGCTCCACCAGCAAAGCTAACAATAACAGCTTCACCCAAACCAGCTCCCAAGCCTCAGAGGCAGCGCCGCCCTCCCAGGAGGACTCCAGATGCTGAGGGGCAGAGTGCCACTCCTCAGCAGAGGGAAACCCAGGAGAAGCGGTCGCCTGCAAGGCGCTCTCCTCTCCAAACCCAACAAGGCGCAAGCACCTTGGACTTGCTCCAGTGGCTGCCACAATTGTGGCAGATTTATGGCAGAAAGTTACAGGAGCTTCTCGCCTGATTCCGTCAAGCACCAGACTCCTCCAGCAAGATGATGATAGTTTTCGAGGTATCGCCCTTCTTGTCGACAACAACCAGGCGACCCAGAATGGCGAACGGAACTAGGTCTCGTACCTCTTTCCGGTTCGCATTTTGGAACGCTAACGATCTTGCCGAGAAGAGGGACGAGCTACATCGTTTTGCTGCCCGGTTTGCCCTAGACGCCATTTTGGTCAGCGAGACGCATTTCCATCAATACTCCATCTTCCGTCTTCCGGTCTACACTTGCCTCCGGACTGACCGAGGTACCCCTGACTGCGGCACAGCGATATTCATCCGGAGAAATGTAGTCCGCCGCCCAATCCAAATCCCGCAACTTCAAACGCTAGAGGCCACGGATGTCTTTGTGGAACTTGGTGGTACGGAGGTACTGTTAGTATCTGCATACCACTCCCCATCCAGAGTCTTCGTGGTGGCTGACTACCAGTCTCTCCTCGCCCTACATCCCATTGTCATCCTCGATTTCAATGCCAAACATCCTCGTTGACATTGCACTCACCGCGCGGATACTAGAGACAAAGCAATCGTTCCCATAATCATCAGGATCCTCAGCGCAGAGTACAGGGTCCCTGGCAACCCACCTGCCATCCGCTTAGTAGAGCTCAGTAATCTGTCATCGACTTTGCGATTCTCAAGCACTTCCCACACCATCTCACGCTCACATCAATCAACGCACTACATTCCAATCATGACCCCGTGTTGGCTGAAATCAACACTAGGATTGCCAGCCAAGAGGTAGCCGGTCTAAACCGCGAGATCGACTGGAAAAGCATAAAGGAATACCCTGGCACTACCATCCCTCCCAACCCCTAAATGACAGACATCCACTCCCCAGAGACTGCGGTCTCATCCTTCTACCTGACAGTCACCAAAGTCACCCATAGCCTCACGATCCATACCTCCCCTCCTCTTCACCCAGATGTCATTCCTCTAGACCTTGAGCTCCTCATCCGCCGCTCCTGGGCCGCCCGCAGAATCTACCAGCATCACCGCACGCCGCGTCATTGAGCTCTGTTAAGGACATTGGGCCTCCAAGTTAGTATCCGCCTCCGCGAGCACAAGAAATTCGCGTGGAGGATACCATGGCAAGACAGAGCTTAATCGATGGCGACGTGAGGAGGATAACTAAGAAACTCCGCGGCCAACGAGACAGAGCCTCCCGACCAATTCATGGCACCCAGGAACTGGTATATGATCCTGAAGCCATTATCTTTATATTCTGACATTTTCCTTGTAATATTTGAATCCACATTACAATTTCACAGCAACATGACCTTCCACAAGAGATATTAAATGTATATTAGTTTTCAATCCTGTTCTTCTCTTAATTCTTTAAATACTATTCATGCCAAAGCAGATCATTTCAAGCCCAGTTGATAGGTCTCCTCTGTACATACTGAGGTTACCAAAATGTATATACACTTTCACAGTAGATATCTATTTAATATACTTCAAAATTGAACCGAAAAATAACAGTAATGTGTAGTATGATGATGTTCTGAAAACAGATGTGACTCTCATACATTACAATAGCGTTGCTACGTGACAGGTCAATCAACAACGAACAAATGAAGCCAAACCGCCACGGGTGGCCGAGGTCGTTAAGGCACGGACTCGTGAGCGGGAGGTCTGCGGTTCGAATCCCGCCAGGACCGTCCTCCCTGACTAGGGTTTTTTCCAGGTTTTCCTCAGTCTTCATAACTGGCAAATGCCGGGGAGGTACCTAAACTTAGGCCTGGAACGCTTCCTTCCTTAAAAAAAAAAAATCCTTTCCCAATTTATCATTTCATCTCATGTATCATCAGTGTCCATCGCCTGTGGTGCCTCAGTAGTAAAAACGGGCGTTAAACACTACTCAAAAAAAAAAAAAAAAAAAAATGAAGCCAAGATTATCGTATGATGTTCTGTAAACAGATGTGACTCACATTACGTTTTGCTAGCTTTGCTACAACACAATTGAGTCAATAGTATCGTTTGAATAACGGAAATAAATTTTTGTAGTGATATTCAAAAAGCGAGAACGTTGTTGAAGTTCAAAGGAAATGGAGAAGTGTGTACAGAGCAAAATCGCCAATGCGAGTAACAATTGAACGCATTCGAGGCAAATTTGAGACTCATGGTACCGTGTGCGATGTTCACAAGGGCATATCTGGGAGACCTCGCACAGCAACAAGCCCCGCGTCTTCTGCTATGGTTTTGGAACGTTTTGAGCTCTCAACGCAGAAATCTACAAAGCAACGTGCACGTGAGACTGGGATTAGTAGAACCAGCGTACGTCATATTATTAAAACAGCAAAGTTGAAAGTTTTTATTCCAAGACTTTTGCATGCATTAAATGAAGATGACCCTGATCGGAGAATGCAGCACTGTGAGTGATTTCGGAACACGTTGCAAAAGGATAAGGACTTGGTAGGGAAAGTTGTTTGGTCCATTGAGGCACAACTTAAGTGGAACGGAACTGTTAACCGGCATAACTGTGCCTACTGGTGAGTAAACAATCCACATGTTATTTTAAAAAAGGCTGTTAATTTACTTGAAATTAATGTTTAGTGTGGGTTGTCACATAGGGGATTAATTGGACTATTCTTTTTCGAAGGAACAGTAACTGGCTTAGTGTACCTGAACATGAGACGCACATCCGTCTTACCCGCCATTCATACACTCTATGGAAATGAGGAATTTTACTTCCAACAGTATGGTGCACCACCACATTACCACTAAGATGTACATGCGTGCCTTGATAACAATCTTCCAAGGCACTGGATAGGACGAAGAGGTGCGATTGAATTTCCATCGCGTTCTCCGAATCTAACTCCGTTGGACTTCTACCTATGGGGAACTCTTAAGGATGTCGTATACCGTAGATAACCAGCTACACTGGCAGCACTCAGGAAGAAATTGAAACGGCATATGCTGCTATCGCTGAGGACACTTTCGCAAACGTTACTCAATCAGTGGTTCAACGTGCTCAGAAGTGTATAGACGCCGATGGTGGGCATTTTGAGCAACCGTTTTATATGTAAAAGTCTAAGATGATTAGTGCTCATTATTTTCTGTTGTGTGAACTCAGTTTTGTAATGTTAAGACATTTTTTCTTTGCTCATAGGCGTGCACATTTTTGGCACCTTCTGTATATGTTTCAATTGGTTTTGTCTAAATTCTTTCTTGGGTTTTTTTATCAATGGATCAGTCTATACATTTCTTGTTCTTATTGCACCCAACATTTTATGACATAATATATATGTTTGGGGTCATTTCACTGATATTGAAAAAACAAACTTTACAATGATCCGCTTTGTGCATTAAAATCCCTAAAAGGTGGACATAACCTATTTCAAGGTATGACAAAGTATGGCAAACAGCTGTTCCTACATCTTGCTCTTATATAACTTCACTTGTAACTTTTTACTCATACTTTACCACTATAGCATTTCTTTCGTGGAACAGAAAATTACAAGACCGTAATTTACAAGAACCTGCAATAATACACTTGTATGTATTAGACCATACTTTTGAAAGAGGGCCCAGAAGTTAGATTACTCATGATGCACTGTGGTTGGAATGAGGAATTGGGGGAGTGAAACTGCTGAAGTCAAAACACTTGGCCATAGAGGAAGTTGCGTCCTGGGGAAAGTCACACCTCCTTTATACGAGCGGCAGCGGAGAGCCTTGGAGAAAAGCAAGTGCAATTCAGGTATACTTGGCGTTTCACGCAGGGCTGAAAGCATGTACTGCTGGTGGAACTCTTGCTGCTAGCGGCCGAGCGATTAATCAACCCCGAGCGACAGCGGGGAGAACGGACTAACTTACGTTCGCCTCCTTTTCGTGAATATAAATGGATAGGGACGGGTAAATCACTGCAATGAGGGCATTATTAGGCGGGCTCTTATTTCAATTTGCCACTAATTCATATATACTCGCACTCACACTTACCTAATCTGTCGGCTAATCTCGGGCCAATCCTAGAAGCCGGTGGATCCATTAGTTTAGCTAGTAAATCATTGTAATTATGACAAACAATTATTAGGCAGTGAAATGTAACGGTGGGAAATGTGCTCTTATTCCAATTCGCAACAAATTCATATATACACATATTAACTATTCTGTGGGCTTATCTCAGGCAAGAAACCGGTGGACTCAGTGGTTTAGAGAATAATCATTGTAACTGTGGCAAATCTCCTTTGACTCCGACAGAAAAAAGCATAGGAATGGTAGAATTGAAACTCACTATCTTCACAAGTGTAGCACGACACTCTAACCGCCTGAGCTATTGCACTGTTGATCGTTCAGCGTTATTATCTAGCTAATAGCTGTGCCAGTCACCTTCGGCTCTCTCCGCTCTCGAGGAGCACCACCAGCAGCACACCACATCAGCAGCAAGGTAACGCAGCACCAGCAGCGGTGCTTTTCAGTCCTGTGAGTAACGAACGATTACTCACTGAAGGTGCGTAGTGCGTACACTGTGAGTCACGGGTCAAAGGTCTAATACTCCTTTGGTGATATATTAGGTAGTTCCTAAATGAGCCATTTCTGCCACGATTGCAGTGAAAAGATAAAAGATGGTCTTGTGGAATATGGTTTGCTGCTTCACGGGTTGTACAATTTCCAATGCCACATTTATTCATCAGTCCATGCAGAGCGATGGATAATTGGTATTGCAACATGGCAAGTCTCAACTTTAATTAACGTCCTTGCTGCCAGCTTCTACAACACGCCTCAATTTCAAGTCTTCCCATTACTTGCTGAACGATCTTTCCTTACCTGCATTTTCCATGACTGAAAACAAATATTTCCCATAATTGACGAAAATACAGAAATACGTGCATCAAAAGCCGGGCTTTTCTTAACAAAATGTGACATGAGAATCACAGGGATTTTTCTAAGTCCGTACCAGACACTATGCGCATGCACACCTGAAGGATTGAAAGACATCGAGATTTGCGCATTTTTGAACGTTTTTTCCAATTGACTTTACGCTAAATAATATTGTAAATGTTTTGAGATCACGGCAGAATTCCTTTTATATGGGAAATAATCATATAATTATTTTAGTAACTGTGTTATAGTGAAGCAAAGTAGCACGTATTGTCTTAACAAACAATGTAGCTAACAGAAGTTTCTTATTGTCTTATTGTCACAGGGTGCACAAAATGCACGGTGTGGTTGATAGATGACCTACAAGTTCGCATGCCATTAACCCATAATAATCTCCCCAGGCATATATATGAAACTGTAAACTGTAAATTCTACGTATTGCTTAATTAAATTGAACAGTGTGCTGGCGTCTCTCTGGTTATTGCGACAAATCTTCATCCTTACTTCATTTTTCTCCAATTCAATCACCCCGAAAATCAAGTTGCTCTCTAAAAAACGGCCGCGTGGTTCAATATTGCATTCGTTCATATGAACAAATGGAGCCCGTTCCAAACATTATTGAACATTAAGCGCGCAAGACTTGGGCGAAAATTTGTGTTCATCCGAATCTAACAGTGAGAAATAAAGGAAGAGGTTCACCATTCCACAGGAAGCACAAATTTAGGGCAAAAAGGATTAAAACATTCTAACAAATTACACACAAGCGCAGAGCCCTAACTTGCTGTATATAATGTATATACATTTTACATATTAGGTAGGTTAGGTTTGAGAATAGAAAAAGATTTAGTTATAATGTATGTATATGCATGTGTATATATATATATACTCATAAAAAACACTCAGAGTGCAATATAAAAAGGTTCACATAAAATTCCACACTAAAAACCGTAAAATTGAACACTAAAATCACACTATATTTCGAGCTTGGCTCTTGGTCACGTGATAAAAATGAACTGAGCTCTGGCAGGCAGCGTCTGTCGTTGTGAGGCATAGAGATGTGACGTGGCAGCAAAACTGCCAACTCTAGCTGAACAAAGTAGTTTGGCAAACCTGGCAGTATTACAGGGAGATGTTGAGGCCTGGAGGAATACGGGCTTTATGTAAAACTATTGCTGCCATCTCTACGTCTCTAAGTAAGGTGTGTTTATATGGAGGAGCGGCATCTATGAGAATAAGAGAGAAACAGTTGTCGAACGTGGCCTGGTGAAAATTGGCATGTTGTGATACCGGTAATGGGGAACAAGTTTTAACTGAATGCCTGTGATTGTTCATTCTAATAGATACCTTAGTGGACGTTAGTCCAATGTAAAAAGCGGGACAAAATTTGCATTTAAGTAAATACACCACATTTGTGGAGGTACAGTTGAAAAAAGAGTGAATTTTAAATTCTGATTTCAGATTTGGACTAACATAAGATGAGCATGGGGATATCAAGGCACAGGTTTTACATTTAGGGCGGTTGCACGGATATGAGCCAAGTGTCGAGAAGGAGGGCTGAGGATAATCAATATTTTTGCGAAAAATGCTTCTGAGGTTGCGAGCTGACCGGAAACATAGCCATGGTAATGTTTGAAAAAATGATGCAGTTAGTTGGTTTTGCGTGAGGATATTGAAACTGTCTTTTAGGACAGGTTTGAGTCTTTCAATGCCTGGAAAGTATGTCACTGTGAAATTCAATGGATCAATATCTGCTGTTTTACGAGTCTTAGGAGTATGCTTCTGATGAGAGGCCTGGACTTTTGATTTTACTAGGGAAGGGGGGTAACCCCTGTTGACTAATTTGTCAGTTAATTGGGTGATGTATCTATCAAGAGCTGAGTCATTATTGCAGATTCGGTGTCCTCGTAGTGACAAAGAAAAGGGTATGTCCTTTTTTTATATGTGATGGATGGCAACTTTCGAAATGTAAGTACTGCTTAGGTTGGTAGGTTTAACATGAATTGATGTCAGAAATTGCTTATTGATTAACTGAATTTCCACATCCAGGAAGACAGCTTGAGAAGGGTTTATCTTTTGTACCGGTTCCTAAATTTGATCGGTCCCGCCTCATTATTGATGCAGTTAAATTTTGCCGACATTTACGATGGAAGTACCATTGGCACACACACCCAGCAGGTTCTGCCTCGTCTGTCAACCCGGGATTACTACCTTTTCGTCCCCCTTCAACTAATGAACCCCCAGCTTTGGCTTCCTCTCACCCTGTGGAACGTTTCATTGATAAATTTCTAGATGACATCAGTCACCCTAGATTTCTGAAGCTTTTTCAATCCAGAGACAACCTTCCCCCTATTCAGAGAGTTTTGTTACGTAAGTTATCCTTGAATCCCAATATCATCATTTTGCCGGCCGACAAGGGCTCCTCAGTCGTTGTCATGGACCGGGCATTAAACACCCAAGAAGCCTTTCGACAGTTGCATGACGAAGATTATTATTTGAGCCTATTGCAAGATGTTACTCCTGACTTCAACACAGAAATAACACATTTTGTATCTGCTAGAGCTCCATTAGAAGGCTTTAACAAAACTGACATTACACTGTTAACACCAGTTTCTCCCCGCACACCTTCTCTATATTTTTTACCTAAAATACACAAAACAGGCTGCCCAGGACGACCTATAGTAGCCAGTTATGGCAGCCCCACTGAAAGAATTTCAGCCCTTGTTGATTTTTATATCAAACCCATAGCCTCTTCCAGACCCTCCTATATTAAAGACTCTCTTCATTTTCTAGAAATTCTGAAGTCTGTGGATTTAAATATTTATGATGACGTATTACTAGTTACTCTAGATGTGTCTTCGCTTTACACCAATATCCCCCACAATAAGGGTTTAGAAGCTTTAGCCTACTTTTTAGATAAATCAAACTTAGCTCAGACTCCTTCCAATGATTTTATTTGCCAATTAGCATTTTTTGTCCTCACTCATAATGTGTTTGTATTTGAAGGTCAATATTTTCTTCAAGTCAAGGGGACAGCCATGGGGACCAGAATGGCTCCATCTTACGCCAACCTGTTTATGGCCAAACTTGAAGAAGAATTCCTACATTCAGAACCCTCAGCACCATTGGTGTGGCGCAGATTTATTGACGATATTTTCATCATTTGGACCCATGGTATTACGGCATTTGATAGTTTCTTCAATAGGTTGAACACCAACTATCCAGTTAAGTTCACATCCACAGTTTCCCGTACTCAAGCTGTCTTCCTGGATGTGGAAATTCAGTTAATCAATAAGCAATTTCTGACATCAATTCATGTTAAACCTACCAACCTAAGCAGTACTTACATTTCGAAAGTTGCCATCCATCACATATAAAAAAAGGACATACCCTTTTCTTTGTCACTACGAGGACACCGAATCTGCAATAATGACTCAGCTCTTGATAGATACATCACCCAATTAACTGACAAATTAGTCAACAGGGGTTACCCCCCTTCCCTAGTAAAATCAAAAGTCCAGGCCTCTCATCAGAAGCATACTCCTAAGACTCGTAAAACAGCAGATATTGATCCATTGAATTTCACAGTGACATACTTTCCAGGCATTGAAAGACTCAAACCTGTCCTAAAAGACAGTTTCAATATCCTCACGCAAAACCAACTAACTGCATCATTTTTTCAAACATTACCAAGGCTATGTTTCCGGTCAGCTCGCAACCTCAGAAGCATTTTTCGCAAAAATATTGATTATCCTCAGCCCTCCTTCTCGACACTTGGCTCATATCCGTGCAACCGCCCTAAATGTAAAACCTGTGCCTTGATATCCCCATGCTCATCTTATGTTAGTCCAAATCTGAAATCAGAATTTAAAATTCACTCTTTTTTCAACTGTACCTCCACAAATGTGGTGTATTTACTTAAATGCAAATTTTGTCCCGCTTTTTACATTGGACTAACGTCCACTAAGGTATCTATTAGAATGAACAATCACAGGCATTCAGTTAAAACTTGTTCCCCATTACCGGTATCACAACATGCCAATTTTCACCAGGCCACGTTCGACAACTGTTTCTCTCTTATTCTCATAGATGCCGCTCCTCCATATAAACACACCTTACTTAGAGACGTAGAGATGGCAGCAATAGTTTTACATAAAGCCCGTATTCCTCCAGGCCTCAACATCTCCCTGTAATACTGCCAGGTTTGCCAAACTACTTTGTTCAGCTAGAGTTGGCAGTTTTGCTGCCACGTCACATCTCTATGCCTCACAACGACAGACGCTGCCTGCCAGAGCTCAGTTCATTTTTATCACGTGACCAAGAGCCAAGCTCGAAATATAGTGTGATTTTAGTGTTCAATTTTACGGTTTTTAGTGTGGAATTTTATGTGAACCTTTTTATATTGCACTCTGAGTGTTTTTTATGAGTTTTTGTGCTTTTTAGAAGTTTTTATTACTCTATTAATAGTATATATATATAGTGCAGATACTCCAACCCAACAAACTCTAGTACCTAAAAATTTACAACGTAAAATCTCAAAGGTAAACCATTCTCTCTCGTTCGGCAACCATACCGGCGTCTGTATGCATTTACCACATTTTATTAATATCTAGATGTATAAATCACCACAAATTATAGAAACATGTAAAAATAACCTGAAAGACCGTCTATGTAGGCCACAGGTCAATTTTCTGAATAAAGTAAATATGAAATCTGAAAATCTTTAATATGGGCAATGGTTTACCCTCTCTCGCCTGAAATGACCACAGTGTTACAATTTGTGTAAGGTGAATTGGAAATATAATATTACTAATAATGCTGATGATGATAGAAAAGCGCATTATGGAAATTGTGTTGCTAATTACTAAAAGTTGATTTAAGTTGTTTGGGGGCAGAATATATGAGGCTGTATTACAATCAAGTAAAGATGAGCCAAAATGATCTAATGTGTGTTGCAGCAATTTCTCATACTTTTTACTACAAGGAATACAATCATTTCTTTTAATATAGCTACTTGCTAAAATGTTTGTTGAGTGTATGTCTGAGCCTGTAAGCTCTTATAAACGATCAAAACTGCTCTTTGGGATGCGGCATACTGGACACTTGTTTGCATTAATTAACGAATACAACGATTTCTTTTAAATAATAGCACTTGGTAAAATGTTTGCAGACGATATGTATGAGCAGTGTTTCCTTTGAAATAACATGAATAGATGTCATAAAATATATAAATTACTAAGTAAAGCAGCATAGTGAACGCGTGTTAGTATTATTTTGCAAAGTGCAATGCACATCATTCTGACAGCAAATAATTATTTAGACTCCAACTGATGGGTAACCAATCATAACCAATCAGTCGGTCCTGGTGGTGTAGTGGTAACCATACTTGTCTCCTAAACCCAAGATCACGGGTTCAAACCCGGCCAGGATCAATGGATTTTTCGGGCGTAAAAATCCTAAGTATGGCTTCCTTCGGAAGGGAAGTAAAGCCGTGGGTCCCGTGTCGTACATTTACGGCACGAAAAATAACCTCAAGCCTGAAAGAAGAGACTTTGAGCAAAATTTGTCGACCGTTTCACGCCCTGAATAGAATGGGATGCTAATGACCTGAAATGCTAAAAGAGCGTCCATAAACAACTCAAATAAAAAATAATCAATCAGTACACAAAAATTTGGTGAAAGTAACTTTATGACAAAGTCATTGATAATGATTCTTTAACCAATTATATTGTAGAATTTTGTCATGCTAAACCATTAGTAGCAATGATGTTTGTTTCACGTTCAATTATGGCGAATTAATAAACCACGTGGCCACTATGAACTAACCAATCATAATGTCAGTTAACCAATCACATTATAGGACTTCGTAATGCTAGACCATTTATAGGTACAATTCTGCTTGTTTCACATTCCCACTTGCAGAACCGCACCTTAAGCCCTGGCCCCGTCTCTCCTTAGCCAGCGCCTACTGGTTCTGCTTCTTCCCAGTTCTCCACTGACCGGAGCTCTGCTGGCGCAGCTCTACAAGCGGGGGCACTTCGAAAATTCAGCTCGCGCAGCAGAACGCCTCGGGTTTCCGAGACACAAGAAGCAGTTCCTGGCATTCAGAGACTACAAGCTTCCAACCATCACCAGCCGACTCCGCCACTCAACTCAAACATCAGTGCCTCAAGCGACATCATCTGCTGACCCCACCCTCTTAACACCTGCTTCACCCTCACCAGAGTTCTCTCCAATTGCTATAAATGACAAGGGTTAAACATTACTTCAGCACATAGAGTGAAATACCCAGGAATATTCTGATGGAATTTCCAGTCAGCGCAACCCTGAAGAGACCTCTAGCATGCAGCCCCATCTACACCTAACCAACCACGGCGCAGTAGCACATAAATCCCAAGCCAGCTCGCCCAACCCTTCCTATTCCGCGTCACTCAGCGCCAGTGGCCCTCGGTAACCGGGTGATGATAATTCTCTCCAATCGGAGGCCAACCCCACTGGTCAGCCTGGTCTTTGCTGATCACAATAATTACCCGGACGCGTTACACGGTGGATTCCACGTAGGCACCACCCGGCATATATTGCAGAGAGCCGCATACCACACTTTCCACCCCGCCGAAGTTGCTGCCAGTATGAACATGCGGCCGAGGGACGTAACCGACCGCCAAGCTGTCACTATTGTAGTGCTGCTTCCTTTACCTCACAGTGCAACGATATATATTTGCGCTCGCCAATCTTCACCTGACACCAACCAGGAACATCAACGCCGATCCTCATACAACTCCAGCATAGCCACTCTTGAACTGTCCTAACATGCTCGGGACTGTCAACGCTTTAACCGCTCAAGTCCGGGAACTTTACAACACCCTCACGAGCCTGCATGCAGACTCCTTCCCGTAACTCAAAGAAATATTCACTACATCTACCAACCACCTAACGGGAATACTACAAGAAACGACCTGGCGACTAGACCAACACGAAACTGCATTCACTGAACTACACACTATAACATGCCACTCAGACATTACCAGGAATCACATACAGGACTTCAAGAAAAACAGAGAAGATACAATTCATGATATGGCGAGCATACTGCACACCACCTACCTCAACCATTACCCAGAAATAATAGGCTTCCACACAAAACTAGACGAACTACAACCACTTAACAAGAGTCACCATCAACAATGAAGATTGGATGCCAGCACGAGGAAGGACCACGGTTCACACAAGAGCCACCTGTGCCCCCATAGACTCTATGAGGCACACGCCGACCACCACATTGCTAGGAGCCATATCAAAAACCACGAAAGGTCAGAACTACTTTTAAAAATGATGATTAAAGAATTCTCCTTCAGGGCCAGTTGCTTGCAAATCTACCGCTACTAAGGGGAGTGCTAAAGTGGGATCCCAACCACCTTTTCTTATACCCACCTGCTACTATCTATTACCCACTACTACTATCACCTTTACTCTCTTAGATTTAGTAGCAAAAAAAGTTTCATATTCGATTATGTTTTATCACTTTGTGTTTCATGGCGTTTGAAAATAGTGGCTATACATCCGTTGGTGTAATAATCAAAGTGTAATTTTCAGTGAAATTGTGTGTAACTGAGTGGAAAGGGTTTCTTAATTTGATCTGCAAATATCAAGAACTCTAGACATATCTTAAA
This sequence comes from Metallyticus violacea, assembly GCA_030762175.1. Classification (NCBI taxonomy): domain Eukaryota; kingdom Metazoa; phylum Arthropoda; class Insecta; order Mantodea; family Metallyticidae; genus Metallyticus; species Metallyticus violacea. The sequence continues at coordinate 124,670,152 of CM060846.1, read as the reverse complement.
ATAAATGTGGCAAACAAAAGGAATAAAACCAGTTCAATTTGATCATTTTTCACAGAGATGAAGAATTGTAATTATGCGGAACATTGTGATATATGCAGTAAAAATTGTCTTATAAATTTTTAATAACAAACTTAAAATCACATCTAAAAAGGAAACATCCTGCAGTCAATATATCAAAGTAAACTGAAAATCGTCATGTTTATATTAGTGATACAGATGAACCACAAGCTTTCCCTTATAATTCAAAAACAATTTCACTGTCTACCTCTTTTCTAGTATCTGAACAACAACAAAATCTAAACACATTCCATTTCTTCCTTTCTTTCTCACAATCCTGACACAGATATGCCCTTGGCTTCATCATCCTCTTCATGTTAAGTTCCTGTGCAATATCCCAGACTAGCAGTAGATCTCAACAAATGCACATTTTTAGTTTCCTGCTGAAAAAGATCAACTAAACTCAGAAGAAAACAAAGGATAGTATATGAGTATTATTAAAATTGTTGTACTTGATTTTCAACCTTTCTCCATTGTGGAAAATCATGGATTTAAGGAGTTTGTTAAGGCATTGAATCCATCCTGCTAATGCAACGTAGAAAATGTATATAATCTATTTTTCTACCAGCAGCCTATGAGCAATGCTTCACGAATGTGCAAAAAAGTTAATTGATATCAATGTATGATTCAGTTGAACTACACACTCTTAAAGCTTCACTTACTTTTCATAAATGTAGGGAACCAGTTTCGAGAACATTTATTTCCCATCTTCAGCCAGGCTAAAGTTCAACTGTCGGATCATTTGTTGAGCTGTGGGAATGTATATTCTGCTCTGGTGGTGGTATGATAAACTTGTAGTTTATGTTTTCATCCCCGGAAATGTCGAAGTTCATTATGCTGTCTTTGTATTTGTAAATGTAGATTTTCTCCCAGGTTGCTAATTCCGTAGGTCCTTGTACTAATTTTAATAATTTTGCTTTATTTATTATGTCGTGATTTTGTGTCCAAAATGATATGCTACTGCTGATGTCTCTATTTGCTTGTACTTTATGTTCCTGAAATGTTCCTTTAACCGTGTGCCTCTTTCTCTTTGTTTTTCCAATGTAGATTTTTTTCATATTCTGCACAGTTTATTTTGTAAATACCTGATTTTTCTTCTTGTGGAATACTGTCATTAACATCACCTATCAGTAAGTTTTTAACATTAAATCTATTAATCGGTGCCAACCTGATATTGAAATCTTTAAGAATATTCTGAAATTTTTTGTGGCCCATGAATGATATGTGAATTTTTTAAAAATTATTTTATCTTTTTATCTTTTTAAGAGTGTGTAGTTCAACTGAATCATACAATGATATCAATTAAGAAGTAAATCTTCTTTATGGGGCAACTTTGACAGCATGAAGAAAAGGTGCAAAAAGTTCAAGGTAGGTCAAAATTGAGAAAATACGAAGTACGTCCAGGAAGTAAGTTCCGTTTGGTAATAAAATTAAATTGTGTACAGATACAGAAAAATTATTTATTGCACAAAATTCTACAATTCTTAAACTACTTTTCCACATAACTGCCGAAATTTTTCAGGCATTTGCCATAGCGCGGCACAAGTTTTTGTATACCTTCTTCATAGAAGTTTGCCGCCTGTGTCTTCAACCAGTTGGGAACATTTTCTTTCAGCTCTTCGTCATTGTTGAAGTGTTGACCGCCAAGGAAAGACTTGAGATATAAGAACAGATGAAAGTCGCTAAAAGCGAGGTCAGGGCTGTACGGAGGATGGTCAAACACGCCCCAGCCAAATCCCTGTAGCAGGTTTTTCGTCACATTTGCAGTGTGTGGTCGTGCGTTGTTGTGAAGTAAAACTACACCTTTTGGCAGCAATCCTCGGCGCTTATTCTGTATTGCGCGGCGCAATTTCCTAAGTGTCTCGCAATAAACATCTGCTTTGATTGTTTGACTACGCGGTAAGAAATCAATGAGTAAGATGCCTTTCCAGTCTCAGAACACTGTGCACATCATTTTTCGAGGTGTCAAGATTTGTTTCGGCTTAACCTTTGCTGGGGATGAAGTGTGCCTCCATTCCATTGATTGCCGCTTACTTTCAGGGGTGTCGTAAGAAACCCAAGTTTCATCTCCTGTGACTATCTGTGTCAGAAATTCTTCGCCGCCTTCATCATAACGGGCCAAAAACTGATGTGCACTACCCATCAGTTTTGTTTTGTGTTGCTCAGTAAGAATCTTTGGTACCCAACGTGAGCAAAGTTTACGAAATTTCAGTTTTTCGGTAACAATTTCATGATCGTGAGATTTGGGGAAATTCCATAGCGAGAGCACTAATTGTAAACGTGCGGTTTTCCTGGATCTTGTAATCAATCGCGTGAACCAGTTCTTCTGTAACCAAAGATGGACGCCCACTTCGTTCTTCATCGTGCACTTCACTACGTCCTTCATTGAACTGTCGGACCCATCTTCTCACCATTGAATCACTCATCGCATTTTGCCCGTAAACTTCGCAAATTTGCCGATAAATTTCAATTGGTTTCACTTTCCTAGCATTCAGAAAACGAATCACAGATCTGATTTCACAAGCGGCGGGATTTTCAATCAACACCGACATTGTAAACAAGCACAACAAAGCGTACGTAGATGACAGCGATCTCAAAATGGCGCACGTTTCTTCTCCTTGATACAGAGCGTCTACCGCGCATGTGCGGAACTGCGATCGCAGCGCTGCAGCGGAGATAAATTGAAACGGAACTTACTTTCTGGACGTACCTCGTATTACTTATATTACAACATCATATTACAATAATGAATAATTAATCAGAAGATATTAAGAGTGATGTGATATATAATTTGATCAAAGCAGTCAGCATACTAACACTATTGTACCTCACTTGTTTAAAATCCAAAATATGTCTCAAGAGCACTCAATCTCATCATCATATAAATTTAATTACCTTTGGAATCTACTGCAGTAAAGCATTCATTAGTAATTTCCTGTGTGTCAAAAATATTTAGGAATAAGCTTCCTGGCTTCACTTAAGAAATTAATCAGGGCATGTTTGTCAAACCTATGTCAACATCCTCAGCTATTATATGATTGTGGATTGTTAGTTGGAGTTGAGTTATTTAGTGTTGCAGTTAGTTAATTTTAGTGGCTTAATGATAAACTTAAACATTGAGCTGTCTATTTCTGGGATGTCAAAATTCATTAAGCATTGCTCATATTTTTTTAACATTAATCCTTTCCTAGATGTTCAATTCTTTGTTATTGACCTATCTAACAGTTTTTATTCTAAAAAATGTACTGCCAGAGAATAGAAAAATTGGCATTTTCTGTGCATTTTTAAAACAAAAACCATGAAACAGAAAAAGTAAAACTTTTGGAAACAGAAAAAATAAAACTTTTGAAAACAGCTCGAAAATCAAAAGAGTTGAACATCTAGGAAAGGTTTATCATAAAAGAAACACAAGTAACACTTAATTAATTTTGACATCCCAGAAGATAGCTCAATATTTAAGTTCATCATTAGGTCGCCAGATTCAAACCAGACTAAAGCTAACTCACTCCAACTAACAATCCAATATTCGTACAGCATCTGCAGATGCGAGCTGGACATATGCCCACGAAAATGTGCAGATTAATAAATTAAGTAAAGGCAGGAAGAGTTTGATTCAGAAGAGATTATAAAAACATATTTTACCAGCATATACTATTAATTACATATTTATTTCTGGAAGTGGTACAACATGAGCTATATTAGAAGTTCAAAGATTCTGCAATGGAACATCCATATTTGATCCCGTATAATCAATTAACTAAGATCAAGATTTAATCCTGTTTAATTAATTAATTTCCGTATATTAATATTTTATGATACATTTATAGAATGATGTAGATTGTTCAAGAATTAGAAATCTCTGCTGTAAAAATGAAAACTTTCATGTAATGCAAGCAACTTCCTGGTGCCATGAGCAAGGTCATTTATTCAAAAGCTAGGGAACCTTTCTTTTCTTCTCCAAAAAATAAGTCCTTGAAAAAGACTGGTGAATAGCTTTCATCTTGCACAACGGTCCCTTAAAAATAGAAATTCTCCCTCCCATAATATGTCTATAGCTAACATACAACGAGTTAAGTATAGCCAATGAGTTCTTGTATTTCAAAATGTCTATTCGAGAAACTTCCAGCAGCAAGAGATGAAGCCAATCAAAAAGGAAATTTGGTGACACATCTGCAATGTTAAAAAATTTGAGTTCTCGTAGAAGATGAGTAGAAAGTATATTAAAAGCAATTTTGAAGGGTTTTTACATTCAGTTCGCTTTGAGAGACAAGAAAATACAATTTGCTTGGGATGATGAGACAGGGCGGTTCAATTTAGATGGTGAGAAATAAAACTTGTGAAGTGGAACAGTAAAGCTCAATTTGCTTAGAAAATATCAATAGTATAATTTTGTGTATGTGATGCGAATGACTAGAGATTTTGTGACTACGAAGTAATGACATATTTAATACTCTCCCATCCCCTTGCTAATTGTATGGAAGTGTCACCAAAGGAAAAGGAATAATAAAATTAACAGTAGAGTGTAAACAGTTTTGTTAGTTGCGAAGCCTCAATTCGCATCTTCTTCCTCCCCTGGTAACTTTCCAGAAAAACATTGAAGATTTCAGCATCCCTGAGATGATCGCTGCAGGAGCGTTGAAAGAAGACTTCTTTTGTGGCAGTGACATACTACATCAACAGTAAACATCAGATTTACTCCAATTCAAATCAAAATCAATCAATGCAAAACCTTTCACAACCCACCACAAATTTGGCACTTAAACATGGAACTGATAACTGATCGAAGCACCCTTCACAATCCGCCTCAAACTTGACTTCCCAACATGGGGCTAACAAATAAAACCCCCTTACATAAACAACCGCAATTCTTGCGGAAAGAATATTATCCAAGGACTGCAGATCCTCTGCTGTGGTGGCAAAAACACCACCATAACTACCCAAAACTTTCAAAAGTGGCGAGAGAAAGATTTTGAATGGTTGCTGCCTCGGTTCCCTATAAGAACTTGTTTTCGAAAGCAGGTACTTTTGTGAACGAGAAACGTGCTAGGCTTAGTTGGGAGGCAGTTGTTGTTTCTTAATGTAAATTACAGCCTGTAAACAGCTCTCCTAGAGACAGTCAATTTGTTTGTATTCTGGTAGATTTCAAGTAAATGTAAAATATGTGAAATTTCTTTATTTGATACCAATTAATCATATATCCAAATATCTTTAAATGTGCACAAAGAGCTAATGATTTTGGATTTTTCATTCAAAATAGTAAACCAACATTTTTAGCCGATAATACAAGTATATTTATTAGTAGTCATATAGTAAATTCTGTACAATTTAGAGTAGAACTGATCGCTATCAGCTGCTCAAATGATTTTAAACAGAATATTAATAAACAGAGTAATTGAGATCATTGCATCATTGAGTTGAATTACATACTCTAATTGCTCCATTTACTTATTTATAATATGCACAACCAGTTTCAAAAACGCTTTGTTCTCATCAACAGCTAATTGTCAACTGCTGGATAACTCTTATGCTGCAGGAATGTGTATTCTGCTCTGGTGGAGGTGTGAGTAACTTAAAGTTTATGTTTTCATCCTTGGAAGTGTCGAAAGTTCATTAAACTATCTTTGTATTTGTAAATGTTGATTTTTTCCCATGTTGCTAATTCTGCAGGTCCTTGTAGTGATTTTAATAATTTTTCTTTATTCACTATATTGTGGTTTTCTGTACAAAAATGATATGCTATTGCTGATATCTCCATTTGCATGTATTTTATGTTTTTGAAATGTTCTTTTAACCATGCGCCCATGTTTTTCTTTATTTTTACATAATGAACTTTCCAGCCGTCGACAATTAGCTGAGGATGAGAAGAAAGGGTTCTTAAAACTAGTTCTACATTTTATAAACAAGTAGAGCAATAAAAGTGTGTGCTTCCACTCAATTATGTAATGATCTCAATTATATGATTACCTTCACCGTACAAGTTCCAATTAACATTTTTAGTTAAATAGAGTAATACTTTTTCACCATTTACAAAAAACTTGCAATGTCAAAATATGTTTAAGGATAGAAACATTAGTTACATGGGCAACATAACCTTTTTGCGCTTATGGGTAAACAAAAAATTTTAATGGTGTTTCACACTCAAAAATTAATATTAACTCTTTGTAAAGTGTGCTTTGTTGTTTGTCAATTTAAAAATTCATGGAATGAAATTTAGCCCTTTCTCTATTATGTCTAATATCATTTGGTTATCATTTGTAATAATATTTTGAATGAATTCAACAGGAGCTAAATTTATCTTTAAATTAAAGAAAAGAGATATTCAAATAATGTTAAGAGTTAGTAAAATAACTGCAGCAGGGTTTAAACAGTCTTTCATTTATATCTATGAGATAGTTTGATTGATTGATTGATTGATTGATTTATGGACGTCCTTTAACATCTCAGGTCATCAGCGTCCCATTCAACTCTGGGCGTGAAACGGCCGACAAATTTTGCTCAGAGACCTCTCTTTCAGGCTTGAGGTTCTTTATCGTGCCGTAAATGTACGACACGGGACCCACGGTTTTACTTCCCTTCCGAAGGAAGCCATACTTAGGATTTTTACGCCCGAAAAAATCCATCGGTTCTGGCCGGGTTCGAACCCGCGATCTGGAATGAGATTAGTGATATAGGTAACACTAATTTAAACACCCACACCACTAATTCCAAAATGCATTCCCATAATACTAAGAAGAAGGAATAACTGCAAATAATAAACCTGTAATACCAGTAAATATGAATAAAGCTTACTTAACCTTTACCAGTTTCAGCTCTGCAATGGCCTACCGCATTCTTTGAAACAAATGCAAACTCTCTGTCATAAAATTCCCATTGAAGCATCACTTCTATAATTTAACCGACTTTTATGAAATTGTTAACCATTGAAATTTTATTGCTATTTCTAAAAGGGACTTATCAACAGTGACTCACTTTTTAATGGTTTTATAATAGTGAGTGAGTACATTCTTCCAATACTACCAAAATTGTTTTGCATTAAAAAGATGTAAATATATTGAGAATAAACAGGCTTAATCCATCATTAATCATGTTCCTTAATCATGGACTCCACAAAAAATAATCACACAATAACTTAGAAAAGAATATTCTGAGCATTCAGCTCTTCCACAGGATGTTATTTTATTTTATCCATCAAATAATTATAAAAAAACTCTGTAAATATAATTCATTAATCTGTAACTGTACTGCAATAATAGCTTTAATGATTTACCTTTCTTTACACTTATTCATTAAGGTTACTTATTAGCAAAGATTTTGGCTTAGTTTAAGTAATAAGTGATAAGAAATTAAATGGTGGTGAACAGTTTATAATGTGCAATAATTACTGAAAATTTTCACAACAAAGATCATTGGACGCTAGGCTCTATTCTTTGGTATGTGCTTACCAACGCATGTTTTATGCACAGGATCTTGCATAAAACCTTGTTGACAAATATCCTCAGCGGGAGCAACAGGTACATTTTCCTTGGCTTTGCATCGATAGCCACCAGGTTCATTGATACAGTCCTCCGTTTCTAAGTTGCAAACGTGAATTTGCTCTATGCATTCATTGACATCTATAGGAAAGAAAGTAGAAATTGTATTTATTAAGATAATGGAATAAATTTACTTTATTTTTAAAATTCAAGGGAGAAATAAATTAAATAAATGGCGAGCTTTATACATACAGAGGGTGCCAAAATGTATACATACTTGAAGCAAAGAAAAATCTGTGTTAACATAACGAAACTGAATTCACACAAACAGAAAATGATGAGCACTAATCATCTTAGGCTTTCACAGTTACAACAGTTGCTCAAATTGCGCACCATTGGCGTCCATATACTTTTGAGTACGTTGAACTACTGATTGGACAACATTTGCGAAAATGTCCTCAGCGATTGCAGCACATGCCGTTTCAATTTCTTGCCGAAGTGCTGCCAAGTGTAGCTGGTTTTCTACAGAATAAAACATCCTTGAGAGTTCCCCATAGGTAGAAGTTCAACGTAGTTAGATCCGGAGAAAGGTTCTGTTCTATACACACATTTCCACTGCCTTTGAATTTCAACAACATTTTCGGTTTTCCAATACCATTTCAAAATTGCTTTCCGCTGTTCAAACGATAATCTCGACTCCATTTTATTGTAGCAATACATAACGTAATGTGAAGTACATCTGTTTACAGAACATCATACGTTAATCTTGGTTTCATTTGTTCATGTTGATTTACGTGTCACGTAGCAGCGCTATCATGATGTATGTGAGCTACATCTGTTTACAGAACATCACACTACACACTACTGTTATTTTTCGGTTCAACTTTGAAATATATTAAATACATATCTATTGTGAAAGTGTGTTTACATATTTTGGCACCCTCCATATATATGTGTGCGTGTGTATATAAATAAATAAACCTCATAGCAAAACATATAATTTAACTATTATTTGGAAGTTTAAGAAAATAAAAGGCAAAGTTATTTTCTCATGCAATAATAGAAAAATATGGAAAATAAAAGAATTCATATTAAAGCCCGAGTTACCTGAAAACAGTCTAAATTATGTTGTGATTATTAAAATAAAACGTGCGTGTTTAGAAAGTGCGTACCATAAATGATTTATTCTTGGAATAGATTAATCGGTTCCACATATTTCACTTTTCCAAGAAAGTGAAAGTGAAAGCTTCTGTGAAAGCTTCGCAGTAACTTTGCCTATTGGCTGACGTGCTGCCACACGTCTGTTACATTGGTGATTCAGCAACTCATGTATATTGAAGTAGGGAATGTTCGTGGGGGGTGATGTTTATTATAGGCCTCCCTTTGGGCTGCAGTTTGAAACAGGTTTTGTAGGTGGGGGATGGGAATTGGGGCTGTTTGGTCACTGCAGTAAATAATTTATGCCCGCTGTTCGCAGGTTTTGCTATGGCTGATGCAGACCATCTCACTCTTCTTCGATGAGACTCTCTCGAGGGCGTTTCGCTGGATTTTGGCGGCTGTGAACCGGCCGGACCTGAGATGGGATTCCGAAGGTGACGACAAATAACACTTCGTTATTTACTTGTTGATATCGTTTATTCTCCTAACCTGAATATTTGGGCATTTTCAGGTCTCTCGTCGAAACACGGGCAATATAATCTTGGCAAACACTAAGTTCATTGCGTTGACCAAATGATGCCGAGTGCAAAGGAAATTGTTAATTCAATAGAATTCATAATGCAGTTCAATGATGTATCGGTAGTTAAAGTGCTGACTGATGCTCAAGCTTCGTCGCCGGAACTGGTACTTGGTACTTAGGCCGCTCTGCCGCTGATCTCCGGGCGACGGCAGCCACACGTACCTGGGCCTGGAAAATTATGAGACTGCCCCTCTTTTGGGCAAAATCTATCCCTTTTACACTCAATCGAAAATGACATCATCCATGGACAACGACGCAAAATAATACCGCCAATTTTGTGTTAACGTGTCTCATAAGTGAGGCTTACCTCATTGAATTTCATTTCTATTCGTTGGAAAATTTTGGTCAAGTCAAGATATTTCTGCCCTGATGCGGGGTCATTTTCAACCCTAGCTGCCTGCATACCAGAAGGGATTACCTTGCGTTGTCTGACTTTTTGCCAAGTGTTTCCGTGTTCGGAGAAAGACGAGTGTTCCTTTATCTCGTTACATTTCTACACGTTATTTCTTAAATATTAGCAAAATTACATTTTATAACGCATTTAAACACTATACAATATTCTTCTACATATAAGAGTTATATCGTTACAATTCCTCCACACCACCTGTGGTGCCTCAGTAGTAAAAACGGGCGTAAAACACTGCTAAAAATCCTTCACTGAAAGAAAATGCATAATGTACTTGCACATAATTACTGAGTTGCTGATTCTAAAATTACAAATATTAATTATTTCAATTACTCTGTAATTGACGGGGAGCCAGGGACAGCTTCAACATCAATATAGAGCATTAAGTAATTAAAATGTATTTTTTATCCAAATTAAGAAAGGAGTTAGTAAATGTTTCTTCTTCTTCTTCTTCTTCTTCTTCTTCTTCTTCTTCTTCTTCATCTAAAATTGATCACCCAGGCCACTAACCAAAAAAGAGTTCGAGTATGCACACTGCGCTTTTGCTGTGGGTATGAACCGTTGTCATCCAGAATTTGTGTCCCTTTTTAGTATAACAGCTTCAGTTGAAAATGTATTAAGGTGGTTTGTACACAAATAATGTGGTTAATATATTGCTTGAACACGTCCCTGTTGTATCTCCTAAGATTAAGATGAAAAAGGGGAAAAGATCGCTCATAATTCCGATATAGTTCCTGCCTTGTTGCGGATAATACGTGGGCCTTAACAAGCTCCCTTGGTGCAATAATGTGTTTTGAACAACTCCAGGTAGCTAGTTTGAGAACTTTGTTCCACAAAAGATTATGAATGATTTGTGTGTGTTAGTTACCGCTCTCTGAGACGGTAAACAGTAACCTACAACTTATCACGATAGGGAGTGAGTGAATAAATTCCGAAAGAAAAAACGGCAAACAATAAAAAAAAAAAAAAAAAAAAAAAAATGAAACTAATGGAAATAATTTTCCTTCAACAGGTTGTGGACATCGTGGGGTTAACAAAAATACTGCCAAAGCTTTTATCCTCACTTCTTCTATTGGAAATAACATGCAAAAATATTCCAAAAGACTCCTTTCCAGAACTGTGATGGAGGATAAATGACCCAAATCTTACAATGATCACTGTTCATTGCATTTAGAAAAACATGAAATAACAAGCACAAAATGCACCATTATTTATAGGTAAAATCCACTCAACAGTACTCAGTTATTTTTTCCTCTTAGTCTCCATTATTCATTCATTTTGGTAGCTCTTAAAATAAGTTCTGTGTAATTTATTTGTTAGTTCAGTAGTAATAAAATAGAGTTAATGATTTTGATATTACTAGCAGAGGTGATTCGCTTCTTAATATGACTTCAAAAAAGATGGAATTATTTCTTAGGCTCGTGTGGTGAGTGTTTATTGGGAAAGCAATGCCGCAGATAGTTCACAAGAAGAATTAGACATTGCTGTGGCGTGTTCTGACAAAATACATAAAAATGCACTTGAAAATTCATTAAACCAAACAGATGTGTATAATTCCAAGAGAACAAACAACATGAAGTAGTAGCGTAAAGATGAGATTAGGTTAAACACTTTATATTATTTTCAGCGGCGTAAATAATAATCCCGTAGTTGGTATTTTTTTAATAGTCTAAAACGCCTGTATTTACTACTGAGACACCATAGGAGGTGGACATTGATGATATATGAAATCAAATGAAAAATTGTAAAGGGAGTTATTTTTTAAGGAAGGAAGTGTATCAAATTTAAGTTCAGGGTATGCTAATGGTTCTGCCGGGAATCGAACCCCAGATATCCCGCTCAGTAGTCCGTGCCTTAAAAACCTCGGCTACCCGTGGCGATGTAGCTGGCAATGGGTACATCTAGGCTCTGGTTCAAAGGGAATAACACTGATAAACTCACCCAAAATCTTAACGCAACTGACATCAGTAATGATTTCATTATACATACTGCACCTCACTTACGAACGCTCCTGAGATAAACAAGAGGGAAGAATCACATAGTACAGCAATTTGCTGCCGCAATCTTCTACGTGTTTTGAGTTACATGCTTGTGCATACGTTTCGCATTATCCAGTAAAAATTACTTTGAGAAAGACAATGAAAATTATTAGAATGAGATAAGATATTTTGTTTAAAAAAATCATAAGAAAACTTTATTGAACACCCTTGTATTATTACCGATATGGGATCAAAGCTCGGTATTACGGATAAGAGTCATGTAAGAAAAATTGTATCAATCAAAGAAAATCTACAATAACTTTTTATTCAAACGCAAATAAACCACCCTATACCAGGTTTGTTCTAGAAGCTCTGGTCTGACTCAGCGATGCCGTGAAAATGGCCAAATTATTATGATAGTTGTTGAGTATCATCCTTTAGAAGGAGCGCTGTAAAATTTCACCGGTGATTGATTGTTTTATTTATGGACGCTCTTTAACAGCTCAGGTTATCAGCGTCCCATTCAACTCAGGGCGTGAAACGGCCGACAAATTTTGCTCAGAGGCCTCTCTTTCAGGCTTGAGGTTCTTTTTCGTGCCGTAAATGTACGACACGGAACCCACGGCTTTACTTTCCTTCCGAAGGAAGCCATACTTAGGATTTTATCGGTCCTGGCCGGGTTCGAACCCGCGATTTGGGTTTAGGAGGCAAGTATGGTAACCACTACACCACCAGGACCGACTTTCACTGGTAGTCACTTGTTTGTGACGTCGTGCGAACAAACTACTGTTAACATTTTCTACAAACTCGGTAAGACAGAAATACGAGATGTAATAAAGTACTTCGTTTTGATGGGTTTAACCACAAGAGAAATACGAAAGGAATTAAATTCCACTTCGTTTTCGACTGTTAAAAAGCGGGCTGTTGAATTCAAGCGTGGTCGCGCATTCATTCAAGATTATGAGCGCTCAGAGCATTCCAAAACTGCTACGACCGACGGGATTGTGACAAAAATTCACAATACCGTACTCAATGATAGCCGATTGAAGGTAGGCGAGTTGATTAACATTACAAAGACCTCTATAGGCTCTGTCCACTATATTTCACACGCGGTTTGTGTATGAGAAGTATCGATAGATGCCGCGTTTGTTAAAAATGTACCGAAAACGGACTCGAATGAACACTTCACAAGAGAATTTACACTTGTTTAAACGCAAATTCCTGTGAGTTTCTCCGAAGTTTCGTAACAGTAAATGAAACATAGATTCATCACTACACGCCAGAGATGAAGGAGCCGTTCAAATAGTGGGTGGCAATAGGTGAAAGTGACAAAAAAAAAAAAAAAAAAAAAAAAAAAAAATGGTAAAGGGGGCTTCATGTACAGGAAAAATCATGGATACGGTTTTTTGGGTTTCTCACGATGTGGTGCTTGTAAACCATCTCTAGGTGGGCAGAACCATCACCGGAGAACATTACGCTTAACTTCTAGATCAACTGAAGGATGGTATTCTGGCTAAACGTCCATACCTTGAGGAAAAGAAAGAAAAGAAACAAAACCCCTTCAAACACGTGTGGGATTGCTGCTGCAAAACTACATGACCTTCGCTTCCAAGTAGTTCCACGTCCACCATATTTGCTGGATTTGGTTCCGAGCGATTTCTTTTAGTTTTCAATCCTGAAGAAATGGCTGGGTGGACGAAACTTCACATTAAATGATAAGCTTGAAGCTGAGATAGACGCTTATTTTTCACATTTGGACATACCTTGTATTGCTGAGGGTATTAAAAAAATGGAAAGCGGTTGAGACTTAATGTATTGATTTACAAGGTGACTATGTTGAAAAATTAAAAAGAAAAAAAAAGTTCTTAAATCTTTGGTTTTCTTGGTCAGGCAGAGACCAAATTGTAATTATAGTTACAATTCCAGTTTTGTTCTTATTGTGAACTACCGTGCGATCAGTTTTGTTTTCCCCTCGGAATGTTTTGTTTATGGGGCAGCGCGCCGCTCATTATCAGGTTAGCCGGGTCTCGGCGATTAGCTGCAGAGAAAAACAATAAAACAAACCAAGAATACTCAAACCAATTTAGGAGGCCCATTTCTTACCAAATTATCCAATGAGATGTTGAAACTGCCCGCTTCATTCTCCACACATATTTGGCATCTCTTTATGAAAGTATTCATCACACTCTGTAGTTCATTTTGAGAAATCTGGACAATCTCCTAACTAATTTCTTGGAGTTCCTGTATGGTGAGCGGGCTCGTTTTTTTATACATGTTATTTTTTGAATTTACTCCAGAGATATTGTAATAAATGTAGGCTGTTCAATGGGAAGCCGAGGGGGTCGCAAATCCCTACTAATAACTTGGTCATGTGGAGATACATTGTGAATTACTCTCATGGAATTGTTCACAGTGTGAGCAGTGGCACAGTCCTGTTATAAAAGCATGATTACGCTACCTGTCAGTTAATTCTCTGAAAAGAAAATGAATTAGTATGGTATTCACATAAGCTCCAGAATCAACGCGTGATCTTAAAAAAACGAATAATACTCCTATGATTCTTTCATCTAAGAGTTAGCACATATGAATCGTACATAAAGACACGCTGTGCCGCTGTAAACACACAAGTTATAATTCACTTTATATGTACTGTCGAATTAAGAAACGAACAACATACGCTTGGGAATAGCTACTCTACGACTGTGGCAGTCAATGGGATCAACAAGTAAGTAAGCAAGCAGGGCGTGGCAAACGAATGGTGACTCGCTAGTTGGATAAACCTCACGCCTCGCGGGAAAGTATTACTGATCGCGCGGTATAATGAGTGTTCTTCCTTTGCTAGTTTGTATAAAATCAAGGAGAGATTGAACATGAAAACTTGAATCATACCACTCTGTATGTGTTGTGTACCCTTCATTAATCCAAGTTTCATCTACAAAGTAAATGATGTGGCCTTCGTTGCTGCAAAATTTACTTTGGCGGATATTTATGCCTCCAAATCACAATGTTACTCCTATCCTCATTAATGACTTTGTATCATCAGTAAGGTCGTGAAAAATTCGTTTCGCAATTATAACAAATTTTTCATAATCGTCCACTTGTTTTGTGCAGTAACACATTTGACCCGGTATTACCGAAATGTTTAAATGCCCGATAAATGCTGCTCCACTCTGCCTTTATGCACACCACCCACGGCAATACCTAAGACATCGCCAGTTCCTTTTTCAATATTATTTATAGATTCTCCAGAATCTATAATCATCGTGAAAAGATGCGCTATTTTTCGCTTTTTGCACATTGTTAACCTTTTGCCTCGTTTGTACCTAAGCATACAGAATAATCGGCCTAATATGATGAACAATTATCCAAGATTTTGTTACAAGTAGCAAGTTCATAGACGCGTTGTAAGACATTGATATTTTCATAACATCTGTTTTAGGGTCACAGCGCTTCTATTCACTTCCACGCGAAACATGTTCGGATAATTTTATATCTTGGAACACTAAACAACAAGATAATTATGTGTAGCACTGTACTTCAAGGAATATCACAAAAAATCAAACGCAACCAAATGAAGTGACTTGCATCCAGTCACAAGTTTATTTATGAACGCTCTTTAACATCTCAGGCCATCAGCGTTCCAGTCACAAGGCTGCCAATAATTTTTCAATCCCCACATTTAATTAACCAGATACAACTAAGGCGAGACACAAAATAATTTTGATATAGAAACAGCTGTAGGCTACGATTCAGAGTATATATCTAGTGCTTCTTATAATGAAAAGGATTGTGGTGAAACCAAATAAAGCAAAGCCACTGGCATTTCACAGCATAATCGTATAATTAAAAATGCAAATCAAAAGGTTCTGGAATTATGCATTAATGAATAACTTTATAGCCCAACCTACAATAAAAATAATGGGCCAGAAAGAAGGAAAAAGCAAAGAAAATTCTCCAATCGAGAAGTGTATTTCCAAATACTTGGAAAAATAAGTTCAACAAAGAACTTAAAAACACATGGTAAGTCTGAGGATCAGGACATGCTTCCCAAAGTGCTAAAACCCGCAGATCGATCGAAGTGTGGGTAGAAATGTAACACAAGTTTCAATGAAGAAGTCCCCTTTATAATACGTCATGAATATAAGAGAAGTGATTATAATTAATAAAAATATATATTATCCTGTGTGACACGGAATAAAACTGCTTGTGAAAGGGAGAGAGCGTGGGGAAAATCTAAAGCTTTATTTCATACTTGCAGAAAGATGGAAAGAAAATTGTGGCATGTGAAACCTTTCTTTAAAGTACACGTTGGGTAAGTTATGGATTTCTGAAGACTGCATTTTTTCTGATGTTTATGATCAAAGGATACATAATACATTTTCTAATAAAACTAATTCTTCTTATTTGAGAAGTTAAAGAATAGTTCAAATACTTTCTAGCCAAAGAAAGTCATTTAATAGAAACGGTTATGTGAAGAAATATCATGACTCTCTTTTTTATATTAGAAACACAATATATGAATTTTTTATAAAACAGTGTGAAAAGTAAAAACTTGAAAACATTCCAAGCGAAAACGTATACCGCCATATATTCTGTACAACATTTAATCTGATTTTCATTACTTCAAAATAGGTCTAATTTTTAGTTAACATTCATTTTCTAAGGGAGAAAACGAAATGAAATGGTAACTGAATACCAGCAGCACCTAAAAAGGAGAATTCTTGCTAGAAAGAATATTTAAAATAATAGAAAAATGGAATATGAACAAAATATATATGAGCGTTAACTGTGATCTCCAAAGAATATTATATACAGCAATTTTCAATGAATCTCTACTATATTATAATGCAAATTGTGCGCCTGAAAGTTAAGTGTTTATAAAACAGCACTTCGGACAAAATATTTGCATTGCATGCACGAAAATCAGATGGTAACCGTAAAATTTGTGAAACACTAACGACAGTGCCACAGAAACCTACCAAAAAGCGTGAAAGAGGTTTCAATGAGTTGGAAAGGGTGGAGGGCGAAATAGAAATCAAAACATGGCAGCTTTGTTTCTATACCTTGTTAAAAGCTTACTTACAAAATTTATGGAGAAAGACCACATCCATTCGTAAGTTGACTCAATACATAGTACAATTGAGTATGCCCAGAAGTGTGTTTCAGTCTACATTATGAGAGATTGGCTGAATGTCTTTTTAATGGCAAAATCAAACTGAAATAAGAGTAAGAAATCAGGCAGTTTTGTGGTCTTATAGAATAAATCCTGTGATTTTGAAGGATAGAGTGTTTAATAGCCGATTGTGAGGGTAAAGAAATTATGCTTCAAGAAGTCAGTACCAGGCATAATCTTCTTCAGCTATGATCACTCAAACAATTACCGAGAACCTCATTTTAATTATAGAATATGAGGATATTCTATATGATTTTTATAGAATATAAATCCAACTTTTATGCAATTCTGCAGCCAGTCGTTACCCATAGCTGAAGGCAAGAAAAAGAATTTCTTAAAGTGGTTATTCGTTTAGTGCCAGTTGGTTGTTTAGTTGGTTTAGAGGAGATTTCAGCCACTTGGCTAATGTACCTATCTAAAATTGGGAATAAGTTAGAAATAAAATGAAAAGAAAAACAAAAAAGGGCTAAGTGATAACCGAGAACAGAATGACTATCTAAAACAGCGAAAATGTGTTTTTGATTGTAAAACAGAGTCAAGGCGTAGTAAAAAGAGATAGCTAGCTAAAAGGGTTTCTAGTATAAAGTCACAACTATTAATGAAGCTTTTTAAAAAGAATAAAATGTAAGACATTAAGTAATACTGAGGGAAAGTAGGCTTTCACGATTGGAATTAAAATATAGCTGGAAGTATGTTCCGGGTTGTTACGCTGTGGTTTGCTGAAGATTAGAGTTCCAGACGTTTCGTCCAAAACTGCGGTGGACATCTTCAGTGGCGTGGACGAAGTCTCCTTGGAGAAGGTATCACTGCGTCTGATGCTTTTTAGGTTTCTGTGGTGATAATATTTATTTCAATATATGGGGAAAAGTGGTGCCTGGTACAGCATTTCGCAACCAGGGGTTTGTGGGTAACAGTTATTAATATAGGGGCAGGACACACATCATGGCATAAGTGTCGTGTTTTGATTTCTATTTCGCCCTCCACACTGTCCAAAAACATTGAAACCTCTTTTACATTCCTGGTAAGGTTTTGTGGCACTGCAATTACTGTTTCACCACTTTTACCGTTACTATTTGTTTTCGTGCATGCGTAGCAAAGGTTTTGCCCGAATGTGCTGTTTTATAAACACTTAAGTTATAGGCGTACAACTTGCATTATAATATGATAGAGATTCATTGAAACGTGGTGTATGTAACATTCTTTGCAGATCACAGCAAGCACTAATATATTTTGTTCATATTTGTTTGTTATCTTTTTTTAAATCTTTTTTCTGCAAGAATTTGCTTGATTCCTCATTTTTAGGTATTGTCCTGATGTGAACGTATAGATAAGTGGCGAAAAAGGTCGCTGGTCATCTAATTGTGGCAGCAACCTTATATTATAGGGGAGGCTCCTTCTGGTGCCACTTGCATGTTGCTGCTCTTCTGCATCGTTGATTTTGATGTTACATAAAGGTGGAAATCGTCCAATTGGTATGGTCGGTCGAGCAGGTGACTTCGGGGCTATCAGTCGGTTGAGTTTAACCAAATTTACCGTGCTACCATCTACATGTCTGCTGATCATTCTCAATAGTGTTGTTTGTTCTAGGAGTGTTGGTGATGCGTTGAGGCATTCTGCAGCTAAGTTTGTTATGTTCGCTTCTAGTTCCCGTGGCTTTGTTACTGTTCCTTGTTCTACTGGCATGTGAGATGAGGCTGTTTTGGTTTCAGTGATGCGTGCAGTTGGTGTAAGTTTTTCTACGTTCCACGGGGAGAGTGAGCAAGTTGCCTGCCTGACACGTGTAATGATTAGTTCGATCACACATTATGCACTAGTGGTGTCATTGCGACAGATTGCGTTGCGAGCAGTCTGTAGTGAGATAGAGCCGTAATAGTGGCAGCGAGGTGTCTGTGTGGAGGATTCAGCCAAAGCCGCAGCAACCGCGACATGGCAGTGCTCATTGCTTTCGGCTTGGTTGGACTTCATAACGCTGTCCTGCCATCCGCATACTTCTCAATGCTGCATCTGCACCGTCCGTATCCTCCAAAAAGATTTGCGAACCAATGGTCTGGGATGACTTTTCTTGCGAATCTTTTTTTCTGCTTTGGCCGTCAGAATCCCTATATTTGTACCGTGAGCGCCCTCCGCTGATTAGTTCGGGGTGGACTGAGGTCGGGATGCTGGTGGGAGGACCAATCCGACTCTCGCCTACTGCTGGACGCCTACGTCTCATCCTCCCACCCCATTCGAGCAGAAGTCCCTCGGGGCAGTGTACTTGGGCCGCTGCTTTTCCTGTTGTGTATAAACACTGTGCCAAACCCTCCACGCTGCAGTTTATACCTATATGCAGATGACAACAGCGGTGACATCGACGTCCACTCGTCGTGCACTCCATGGCCGCAAGTCGACTGCAGAGGTACGCCGACGAGTTCACGACTTGGTTCCAAAAGTGGCGCCTAAGTATCAATGCAAGTAAAAGTCAGACCATCACGTTCTCCAGGAGAAATCTGACTGATCTGCCGCCAATATTGGCCGGCAGTCAGGTGCACTGGTCAACGACTGTACAATATTTGGGCGTCACTTTGGGCATAAAGCTGACATGAAAGCCCACACCTGCTGAGTTTGGCCAATAAAGCTAATAAGCGCATGGCACCACTTTATCCTTTATACAACAGGAGATCCGAAATGTTTGTTATTCTATAAACAAATCCTCCGACCAGCCCTCACTTAAGCATGTCAGGTATGGAGAATGACAACAAGAATTAACCTATGCTATTTGGAAACACTTCATGCCGATTCCTGCGCACCGCAACAAACACCCCATGGTATATCCCTAATAGTAACATCCATCACGACCTGAACTTTCCTACCCTCACAGAATATATTCATCAAACATCCATATCCTTCTTCAGCAAGTTGTCCCATAACTTTAACCAACTCATTCGCTGGTTTGGTGAATATGACCTGGACCCCGGTGAGATATATAAACGCCACAGGCTAATCATAGGCCCATAAAACCCATCCTCAAAATCCTGATATCCTCCAACTCCTAGATACACATGCCCATCATCCCTAAACCAAATGCACCAATCGAACCAACACAACTACACCGTCCCATTCTTTAATTGCCCCACAGCCAGTAGGGGCATAGCTCTGGAATGACAAAGGACGGAAGGTGGCCTGTCAAACTCGTTTTCGGCAGTATTCACTTCTCCGACGTCACCTCGCTGCGAGTTTCCACTACGAGGAATGTGACGACTACGCAAAACAGTGCTAATTTATGTAAATTTGTGCTTGTTTACGCAACATTTTTCAACATTTACTGATAAAATATTTAATCAATCAATATAAAAGTTTGGTAATCATCTGTGTATTGTTGCAGTGCACTGAACACTTATCCATGTAGTGTACAGTATCTATCTGGACTAATTTTCCTCTAATTTAACTTATCCATGGAACCTACCCCAAAAAGTGTAGACTTCCTACCCAATGAGATGAGTGTCTCTGGCAGTCAGGATAGATCTAAAACTACTACTTATCTTCAAAGAAGGTAAAAAGATAAGTTTTTGATCCTACAAGGAAAAGGAAGATTCGCCATTTGCATAAAAATCAAAGTGCAGTCAACACGGATGAGCACCTCTCGCTCGAAAGACCCCCCATCGATCAGGCGAAAACGTGGATTTAGATTCCACCTCTGAGGTTGAGGCATGACTCACTGACATTTCATTTTCTGATTCAGATAAAACTGTTTCCCTGTACACTCATCCCATATGATGGAGGAAGAGGATAACTCGTTTAGACTTGCCTTAGAGGCATATTTACAGGTAGTGGAGAAAAGGAAAAGGCGCCCAAGCCCTTTTTGGTGAGTAAAAGATACGTATCCAACAGCCAGCCTACTGCCACAGTTTCTGATACTTCTGTGGCGGGTAATAATCTACACACGAGATCCAGGAAACACTTTTCGCCAATCATCGAGTACTTCTTCCAGGGGGTGACCGGTTTCCCTAAGGAAGTCATGCCCACTTTCATGGGTGAGTGCAAGTTGGTAATGAAAGGGCATACCAATAGATTTCAGACTAAATGCACTGAGAATCATATGAGACTACTGCACAAGGGAATGCCGCATGTTTCTTTTGCTGTTGTCAAAGCACATGATATCAGATGATTCATTAGAGGTATGCCAGTGGACACTCCATTGGGGGAAATCACTGCAGACTACCAACGCCAGGGAATATTCCCGAAAGTAGTTAAACAACTCCCCAAACCTGCTCAAAAAGGTTCCTCTGGAAAAATTTCCATTTCATTGTTTCCATTCATTGTGGATAGGGCTGATGACCCTAAGTTAACTCTGGAGAAGTCCATATGTTATCTCAGTGTTTAGATGAAAATGTACTGACACCCTGGTGGTCCAGCTCAGTGCCACCGCTGTTTAGACTTTGATCATGCGAGTCAGTTTTGCTCTCGAAACCCTCGGTGCCTTAGATGTGGTAGCCCTCATCCCCGCGAGGTCGGTAAACGAGCCCCTACGGAAACCCCGACCTGCGCGAGTTGCCAAGGTGACCGTGTGGCATGCTATGGACGATGCCCAGTCAGATTGAGGATTTTGAACAACGTAGGAAGAACTGGATATAACAACTCAAATGCAAACGGAAATCACACAAGCAGAGCAAACAATACAGTAAAAAATTCTGCTATTTTTTCCAAATGCATCAACTAGACCAGCCGAACCAAACACTCAACGACGCAGCAACCAACCAGGAGCATCCTGATATGCAGCCATGACGCAGGGACAGCCCTCTAATACGCGTACTAGTGTGCGTACCTGAATACAACTGACTCACTCAACTTAAGAACTCCCCACAACGACAAACTCCTTTCCCCGGCCAAAGAGGAAGCGGCTAACACTGCGAAACATTCCTGCCAAGGGGATAGCGGAGGCTGGCTCTGTTGACGCACCAGCAACTCCTAAGTTCGGAAATTCTCAGGAGAGACTGACACTTCCCAGATCACCTCCTAATTCAACATATTCACCAAATCTAACCAATCTTAACCTAGCGATGCCAAAACCTTGGAACTACTGCAGTGGTTGAACAATATTTGGCAGACATATGGCCAGCGACTGAAGGACTATTGCAATCGTTACCTTGACGCACCTGATTCATCTACCACGATGCTGATAGCATTCGCCTATATCGCCCTTCTTTTCAATGGAAACCTGGTGACCCTGATGGCGAGCGAAATTAGTTCGCGCAGCTTTTTTCGACTTGCATTTTGGAATGCAAAATGTCTCGTGGAAAAGAGGGACGAACTTCATAATTTTTCTGCTCGGTACGCCCTAGATGCCATTTTAGTTTGCGAGACGCATTTTCATCAATTTTACCGCTTCGATCTTCCGCGCTACAATTGTCTAAAAAATGATCACAATGGCCCAGACGATACTAGTTTGAAGAAATATAGTACATAGAACAATTCAGATTACACCTTTTCAAACCATATAGGCAACGGGCATTAATGTTGAACTCGATGGCACTGTGATTTTGTTGGTTTCCGCATATCACTCCCCTTTCAGAACACTCGTGGAGGCCAATTACCTGTCCATACTAGCCCTACATCCTAATGTAATACTGGCTGGTGACTTCAATGCCATACATTCTCGTCGGCATTCTAGTCAATAGGCAGATACAAGACTCAATACAACCACTAGAATATTGATAAGGACCCACAGCCACGAGTGCAGTACCTGGCAACCTACGCACCATCCGCTTAGCACAGGACGACCATCTGTCATCGGCTTTTCGATTGTAAAACACTTCCCATACCATCTCACTCTCACTTCGATCAATGCACTTCATTCCGACGATAAACTTGTGTTGACAGAAATCAACACCAGAGGTGCCAACCATGATGTTGCAGGTCTAATCTTCGAGATGAATTGCAAAAGTGTTAAGGAGTGCCTCAGCACTATTATTCCTTCAAACCCAAATATCACGGACATACCAAACCTAGAGGCAGCAGTCTCATCCGTCACACACGGGGTAACACGAGTGACTCACAGTCTTACTATCCAAACCGCTCCACCCTGCACCCAGATGTCATACCATTAGACCTAGAACTCCTGATTCGCTGTTACTGAACTGCTCGCAGACTCTATTAAAGACACCATATCCCACATCATCTAAGATCCTTACGGCAATTACGCCCAGAGGTCAGTGTACGCCTTCGTGAGCATAAACGTCTCGCTTAGGAGGACACAATGGTTAAAAGAAATCTTGTTGATGATGACGTAAGATCACCTAAAGCCTTCGTGGGCAACGAGATAGAAACGTCCATCCAATCCATGGCACTAGAGGCCTGGTCTACGATCCCCAAACCAAAGCTAATGCTCTAGCTGACTAATTGGAACAGCTCTTTAGGCCTAAAGATAACCTCCAGAACGACACTTTTTCACGCCGGCTTCGTCGAGACTTTCGTCGGGGGTCTCCGACGGCCGCCAGATGAAGTGGGCACCGGTATTCCTATCTTTCACCCCAGTGAAGTCGCAGGCGCAATACAACGTCTCCGTCGCAATGATGCTACCGGTCCTGATGGGTTAAAACCCCACATGTTTCGCAACTTACCTTTCAAGCCTGTGCTCTTTGTGGCTAAGATTTTAAATATGTGTATCAGTATGGGTCACTTTCCATGAGAGTGGAGGGAAACTCGTGTGATATGCATACTGAAACAAGGCAAAGACCCAGTCCACCCTTCCAGCTACCACTCCATTAGTCTCGTGTCAACATTATCAAACGTTTTTGAGAAGCTTTTACTTGTCCGTTTATTTCCTCTTCTGGGCAACATCAAAACCATTCCTCCTCACCAATTTTGGTTCCGTCCTGGCATTTTACCACCCAAAAGCTTCTGCGAGTGGTCGAAGCAACAGCCCTAGGTTTTCAGGACAAGCTTTCACCCCAGAGGTATCTTCGGACGTGGAAAAAGTTTTCTCTGCGACCTGGCATGATTGTCTCCCTTGGGCTTCCACATACATACATACATACATACATACATACATACATACATACATACATATCTGAAACATCGCGCTTTCAAATTTTAAATATCGGATCAATTCGTGACAGAGTACTGGAAATATCTGTACTGTCACCAATTCTATTTAAAATTTACATGACAAACTTCCCCCACATACCAGAGGTTAACATTGCTCAATTTGCAGATAGTCTTTTGTAAGTCTTGGTTTACAAAACAGACGGGTACTTACTGAGAGCAATTAGTCTCATACAAAGATTGTTACACCAAATCGGAAGTAGTGCAGACGTTGGCGGATGTCAAACGATCTAGCAAAAAGCAACGCATATTTGCAAAACACCGCATACTGGTAAACTTCCCCACATTCACATACTACAGGCAGCAGAGAGTTCAATGGGAGAATTACCTGGGAGTCCAGCTGGATAAGGGACTTACTTTCAGAGGTTACATCGCTGGGATTACTCACAGGGCACAGGGAGCTATCGCTCGACTATCCCCATTATGGAATATCTGTACACCTGAAAATACGCGTTTTTAAAGATTTGATCATCCCCATTATGTTATATGCCTGGGTAATCTCAGGCATGGCATCGGAGTGTTTGCTGCTACTATTACAAAGGGCACAGAATAAAGAGCTTAGAGCTATCTATTCCGTATACCGATGTTTTCCTACTCGACTATTACGCGAAACCTCTTCCCTTCCATATATGGAAAATGAAATTAAAAGCGGGGCTACTAAATTCCACGATAGTTTATTTCAAAACGAGAGTGCTCTAACCCGTTCATTGGGAAACTACGATTATCATTCCAGACCTAAGTCCAGGTATAATGTACTGCAACGGGCATGCGGATACCTAAGATAACATACATTTCACATCTTACAAATGGAATTCAATCCTAATATTCACAGGCTGTACTTTACATTAAAATTTTACAATCTGTTAATAATGTGCACATGCTGATAACCAAAATAGGCTATCAGCATGTCATTATTAAAGAAATTCAAAGATGCTAGATCCACTCATCACATCTCAGAGTAGCAGTGCAATTCCTTCATGAAAAGTTCACCCCCTAATTGCAATAAAATATTTTAACACCCCCTCTTCGCCTCTGTGTTAAAACTCTAGCTCAGTTAGGTACATAGAAACACTAAACAGGCCGGATACTAACCCACTCTGCCTACATTGGTCTAGTCTAGTCTGGTCTGGTCCTCTGTAAGCCCAGAGTCTGGCCGCTTTGGCCAGCGAGTACAGTACGATCTACAGACCACGAGGAACGTTTTAGTCCCAGTATCGAAATGCAACCATGGGTTTAAATTCACCACCCTTGACAATTACAATAATTTCATTCGACAATATCGAAATAAGAAAGTGCCCTTCCACATCACTGATCACCCTCAGGAACGCACCTTCAAAATGGTCATTAAGGTTTTTTTTTTTTTTTTTTTTTTTTTTTTTTTTTTTTTTTTTTTTAGGAAACATGAGTTTGGATGAAATCAAGGTCAAGATAGTACTCATAAATTTGGAGGTAATTAAAGTCAACAAATGGTACTGTAGTAGGTTCAAGGCTTAAGAACCTATTTTCTTAGTCTGACCAACGAGATTTGCTCCACGGCGACCAAGTCCCTAACAGACCTTGCCCATTGTAGAGTTAGGATTGAGGATTATGTTCCGCCCCATACAGTGAGGCAGGTGACTTTAGATTCCGTCATTTGACGCGTAACTGTGAGGTGCCGCAAGTATGTTCCCAATGCACAGGCACTATCATGTGAGCAAGTGCTCATCCATAGTGCGTTAGGTGCACTTTGTGATCAGTCTGGCCTCGGAGTAAGATGGAGGGGATGCCCAATATATCAACATCTCACTAATCCTACATCTCCCCTGCAGCTAGCACTGGGCCGCTCTCAATGTGGGACGAGGTGTCCAGTTCTCGAGGCACTTACGCTGCAGTATTCCAGCATCAATAACAACGCATCATTGCACCACCATGTTCAGCATCCTGATAAATACAGCCACGTACACGACACACACAACCCTGTGCACCAGTTCCCCTATACAAGTACAGCCACAAGCAGCACAAATACAAAGCGTACAACCACATTCATCTTAATGCACGCGCTTGCGCAATAGCAACGCCCGCACTAAACGCACACCCTGCTAGTCAACTCCCCCATCACACTCCTCCCTTCTTCACCAAGTATGATGGCCTGAGAGTTAGTTTGACAGCGCCACACAGATATTCCGGGTGAGCTCCGAGAATTTGGAGGCGGATTTTCACAGAATGTTATTTTAACTAGATTTTCTTATCTATAGTATGCCACTTAATGGAACCCCATACGACAAAACTGTCAAACATTTTAAACTAATCCACAAGTATGCACTCACAGTGGGATATGACCACTACAGATAATCCGATAGCTAATAATCACTAACAAACTCATACCTTTACATTCAAATCGACAAATTCCACCACATCATCCTATGCAAAATAATATTCTGGAACTGCAGAGGGGCGAGATCAAAGCTAGGCGAACTCCGACACTACCTATCCACAAGCAAAATAAACACCGTGTTCCTTAGCGAAACGCTCCTTAAACCAAAAGTGAGGTTCTCAGTACCTGATTAAAAACTTCATCGCACTGACCACCCTGATGGACACGCCCAAGGAGGAACAGCCATACTGGTTGCACTACAAATTCAACACTGACAAATTCATATATCAACACTAAAACACACGCAGGCTACTGCAATTAGGATACTGATTTAAGACATTCCTACCACCATTGTAAGCATCTACAATCTTCCAGGACAGATGCGAACTCAAGATTTAGAGACCATCATAACCCTCGGAGACAGCGTATTTGCGGCAGGAGACTTTAATGCGCGACATGAAACCTGGGGATGCACCACTAACACCACGGCGGGAAATACACTGCACACCCGCATGCAAAATAACAATTACATCTCACCAATACCGAGGATCCCACATACATACCACTTGTTAGAAATCGCGCGCCAAACATGCTTGATCTTACAATCCTAAATAACATACTTTTTAACTAATACATACATTGGAATGAAATATTTGTTTCCGATCACTGCGCAGTTAATACTAGGAATCGAAAATTTCCCCAACACCAAAAATCAAAAACACCAAGAAAATCATCAACTGGGAAGCTTCCCAAGCCGCGTTAGATGCACACTTGCCACACGATTCTCCCTGCAGACCCCATAAAATGTAGGTGGTACAGCAATGCATTTTGAACAATCAATCCAAGCAGCCATTGATTCTGCTGTGCCAGTTCGACCTCCATATAAAGATAAGACAAATTAAGCCCCAGATATTACAGTCTTAATAACCAACAGAAATCACGAACGTCGAAAGTGGCAGCGCAGCGAAGCATACTCCATAGAGTTAATATGGAAACACTGAACTGTGAAATTAAAACGCGGATTAAGGAAATGATGCAACAATAGTTTAACCAGGTATTGGAAAACATCACTCCTGAATCAAATCAAGTATTGACTGTAACAAGCGGCTAATTAAACAACCAGTTAACATTCCCCACTACAGGTTTCCGCTATGATATGTGTTACGGTTTTATGTATTGTGAATTATATAAATTAAATACATTTTTGTTTTCTATGATTTAGGTCTTTAATTTTCACAAAAGGGGTAAGAAATAATTTTGATAAGGGGAATTGTATTATCAAAGTTTATTGATTTAGATTGGAGAGAGTATTTTGGGGTTTCAAAATTTTATTTTGTTTTAATAAGGTCTAGAAGATTTTGGCTGATGCTATAGAGGAAGAATACAAGCCAAATACTGAGCCAGTCAACCCATATTTCAACGCAAACATTTTTTGAATATCACAAATATCGAAACCACTCCCACGTACAACAAATTGCGCAGAACAAACCCATCACTGAAATATATCATTCAGCATGTGACACAAGGCAAAGCTCCTGCTCCGGATGAAATACCAAAGTTTGTACTTAAAAATCTAACGAGGAAAGCCCAAGAGCTAGCCGGGATCACTAACTTCTTCCTGTTTAACGGATATTTCCCCTCGCAATGGAAACATGTAACTGTATTTACGTTGCCCAAACCGGGTAAAGATGCTGCGAACTCACAGAACTACAGACCAATTAGTGTATTAATCCCATTAGCAAAATGGACGAAAAAGTAATCCTAAAAGGAATAGCAATGCACATTAAAACACATAACCAAATCATTGATAAGCAATTTGGATTTCGCGCGCAACATTCTACCGCCTACAACTAACGCGAATACTAGAGCATATAGCCCATGGCTATGATTACAATAAGTCAATAGGAGTGCTCTTTCTGACGTAAAATGAGATTTGACTCAGTATACCATGCTGGACTCCGGTACAAGCTCAAATAACTAAAATTCCAAGATACCATGGTCAAACTCATTACACACTACCTAACGGAAGGACCTTCTCTGTATCACTAGAGACCGCCTGTGGTGCCTCAGTAGTAAAAACGGGGTCAAAAATACTCAAAAGGGAGTAACGTCCTCTCGGCGCTAGGCGGCTGCCGGAGTGTCACAGGGAAGTCTCCTAGAACCCATACTATTTAATATACACATAAATGACATCCAAAAACTCGAATACAATTTTTTCCATATATGCTGAGGACACTGCCATAGCCGCGCAGTCCTGGAGCCCGAATGCAACGGCATCAAGACTCCAGGACGCATTAATTAATCATGTGCCATGGCTGTGAAAATAGCGCAATCAGATAAACGCCACAAAATCACAAGCTACTGCTATTCACCAAGCGTTTCAACTATTCTAAACAACAGGTCACCGCTTTATCTATTTCATGAAAATGTTCAATGAACAAAGTCAAATATCTAGGTGTTATACTAGGCAAAAGATTAACCTTTGAAAGGCACTTTAAATCTATAAAACAAAAGGCCAATTTACAACTTAATCGTCTTTACCCCATCCTAAATCATCGGACAGAGCTGGACACCAGAGTGAGCCTCACCCCTATATAAATCGCTAATTAGACCACCAATTCCTTATGCCAATCCTGCATGGGGCTATTGCGCGCAATCTGATATTATAGCGCTACAGAAACTCCAAAACAGAGCTGATGGAAAAGGCCTCACCTCATATTTGTAGAGTGAAGATCTTTTCGCTATCCTTAAGGGGATCTCGTCCTTCTCAAATTCGCCTGATGGAACAGCACCACTAGAATAAACATGCTGCGTTAGAATTCAAAAGTTCTGCCACATAAAACGGAATACATATTCAAAATTGATAAGTGATTTTCCAAAACAAGGATTCGCTTTCAAAATATTTTGAGAATATCCAATGCGGAGTGCCAAAAAAAAAAAAAAGGACAATGCAGAAACAATTTGCCATGCTGCTCGGTTTATAAAGTAGTTTAATGATGACACTTTTCAATTTTGGCTGGATTTCTTCAACAAGATTACGCCTCATGTTGACTTCTTTTTTGCTGTATAACGAAAGATGGAGACAGATGTAATAATACAGCAAGCGCTACATTGTTTTGAGGCCACAATATCGGTCATCAAGAATAAATTACCTTCTTCATTAGAAGAGAGACAAGGGAACCAGGCGCAAAAAGGCGACTTGGAAACTCTACACGAGATTTAAATGGTGCCGCAAAAGAAATCTGTGATTGTATTGAAAGTGAAGGATTGTTTTGAATTTCGAGGTCATCTTTCTGGAGCAAAATTACTTCACTCTGAAAAATACAAGAATAAAAGAAAAGGCTACCTGTTGTAAACACGCATCAAAGCACCAGATTTAAGAAAATGTTATACTTCACTGACAGAACCGTGTCTCAGAATAAGAACAGTAAAATAATGTCTATTAGTTAATTATATAAATCACTTTGGAATAGATGCACTATTACTTTTTGCCACGAATTAAGGAAGAATTCGCGCGCGCGCGCGTGTGTGTGAAGCCAACGTGCACATCTGTTTATGAACCATTTTTTTCAGCCAAAGAACAAGTCTGCAAATTAAGATATTGCAGAAAATATTTTATGTCATCAAAGATGACATGTGTCACACAGTAGAACAAATGGAACGTGTTAATGATTCTGTTAAAGATAAAACACGCATTTGTACCGTTAAATGACGCATATTTGAGAGTTTCGTTATCGTCTATGTTCTTAAATGTCTTAAAACAAATATAATGTATAATTGTACGTAAATATGCGAGGAAGCATGACTCAGCAAACTTTATTAATAATTCTGCACATTAATGATAAAAATTCTTTATGGTTGACAAAAATGAAAAAAAAAAGAAAAAAAACTGTAGAAAGTACAGATAATCGTTGTTCTGTAAAAATTCATACATCAAGTTTTTATTTACTCTTTCGCAAAACTACAATTTTTTTTAAATATATCTTGAATAAACACAATTTCTTGCATTTTCAGCTCATGTCTAAAGAGGGTGGCAACACCACTATAGCTGGAAGAAGTTAGGTGAAACTATCTATAATAGAACCTTGGTAAATAGTTTTTTCTCTTTCGGAGAAAACTCAATTGTTCATAAGTGGAAAACTACTGATTCACAGAAAATAATAATGCGTTTTCTCTCATATCGATAATAGTTGCTCAAATAAAATTTCACTCAAATCCACAATTTAGCCGCACACGTCTTCGGCGAAATTTATCGGTTTTTGTATCGCAATGACTCATGTACGATAGTGTAAATGAATACCTCGCCATCTGAGATATGTTTATGTGAAATGAGTGTCACACACCGAGTACTGCTCAGGCTGGAAACGTGGTCAGCCTCTATGCTCGTAACTACACGCATTCTCAATGTATTTGTTTTCGTACCTACTTTAAAGCCCTAGTCGTTATGCAGAAATGTAATTATACACCTTAAAACCCCAGTCATTGTGCAGACATTTAATTATGAAGCTTATCTATCGTTCACACAGTGTTTTAGCTCTTAACTGCTTTATGTAACGCAGCAGGCAGTGAGCGCTCTTCAACTCTTCTTTGCCCCTTTCCTGTATATTAAAATGATTAATATTTTTTATTGAGTTTAAAATATATATTGCTTTATCATGTACATGAGCTTCGCTTCCTGTGATCTTCCAGTCTCACGTCAGTATACAACAATTCACGAATATAGAAGTAGTTGAAGCTAGAGCAACATCTTTTTGTTGTGTAAACATTATATCAAGTACGAATTAGCATATCATGTGCATGCAGAACTTTCGTGGTAATTTGATTCCTTTTAAATATGCATTTATGTTTTTGTTCATAAATTTGAATTTAATAGTATAGTGAACATCAGCTAAGAGTGAAAACCTAATGTACAGTTTTAATATAGGAAAAAGTAGATGAAATTGGCACAAATCTTAGACGATCGCCAGTAGAATCACTTTTGAAATTAGCAAAATAAATGGGAATTTGGGAATGTAAATGGAAACATTAGTTATGAAATCCAAAACTTTATGGTGGTCAAAATTAATCATGTCAATCATAATGTATTTTCTCACTATAATGTTTATTTAGCCAAGGGAGAATAATTTTGGCATCTTCTACAAGCAAGAAGATGCCAAATAGGAAGTGCAGTTAAAATACAAGCTGCAGCATGCTTAGTAACTGAGAATGTAAAATGCTGCATGAACAGACAAGGTTGTGACTAAATTCCTGTATTTAATACTTTGTTATGGGATACACTGATGATTAGCAAATAAGGGAGAGGTTTACTAACTGCTGGCTTGCCTGTTGTGAGAGGCAATTCCATGCACCAGTATACAAGACTGCTGTATAAAAAATTCTGTTAACTCTACAAATAAAATTACAATAAGTTGTAGTATATAAAGTAGCTTTGGAACAGCATTATCGCTTCCAAGAAATTAAATTTGTGGGAAAACGAAAATTTATCTTATATAAATATTACATAATAGTTTAAATACTATAAAATTAATTTCTTTTGTTTTAATTTGTTTTTGAAAAATTCTTAAACTATTAAATCTAATATGAAAATATCATCAATGCTGTCACTCCATGAAATTACAAGACCAAATAAATTTTGTGAACATGCTGTATTGATTTACACATGGTACACATCTGTAAAAATGCTTTTATACAATCATGAATTTATTTTTAATGGATTTTGCTATATGCTATGAAATGGAAATATGAAGTGGCAAACCAGATAAATTATTTTTTGATTATAAATGCACCAGTAATGCAATTTTTATAGGACATAATCAATCCAACATCCAACCTTTTTTTTCTCAGTCTACATTTGTTGGAAAAGCAATTGCAATTCATATAATTTGCAGCATTCTTCAACCTTCCTGCTTCATCTCATTTAATTTAATAATTTTCTATTATTTGGCAGTTATGTGATGAGTGGAATGTGTTCTATGTGTCCTACATATGTGATACATGGAAATGTAGGGGAAAAAATAAATAAATAAAATTGCATAGATAGTTGATTTTATGATTCATTATCAATGTGACAGTTTATATGTCTTGTGCAGGAACATCGAATATGATTCAATAAGATGCAAAGAATGCCGGCCTTAGAATATTTTTGCAAAACTCCACAGTCTTCTGTGTCAGTATGAGTGTGCATGTTCATGGATACTTCTAAAAGAGTTAATTTTGTCAACGAAATGGAATGAGGAAGTGGTTGGAGGTGTAGGAGAGAAAAGCATAAATATAGAATTAAATTGTATGTAGTTTCTTTCATTTCCTTTGCATCATTGAAGTTTCCTTTTCTTATTTTTGGTGTGCAAAAGACACACTTAAAAATTACGGTTAAAACATAATTTTTATTTCATGTATATTTGTATTGCAATATAATTTTCTCTGATTTGCGAGAAACATTTTTATTTTAAATTTAAAAAAAAAATGAAATGTAATCATTAAACAATATTAACAAAAGAAAATCCTCCTCTCTTTCTTCTTCTATAATTAGAGATTATACTAGAGTCTATGCCAGGCTCACTTCTGTACAATTGTTTTCTAGGTTATCCTATTGATCCACGTCCTCTTGATCTGTATTCTATATTTTGCTTATGGATTCGATTAGGCATTGGTCTTTGCTGAATACACTATCAGACTTTCTATATAATACTACTTTTTCCACTGGTGATTCTATTCCTAATTAATTCCTAATATCTACAATTCCAAATTATCTTCTCTGTATATCCCTTAACTGATTACAGGAAAAGCATTCCAAATAATTGCATTTTGCTGAAATCACTGCTTTTCTTAGTATATGTTTTACTCCTATGTGTAGTAAAACACAACATGCTATGACAAAGAAGAATTATAATTTTGTGTCTTTCCTTGTTTTTCTGATCAGTGTTTTCCTAATTGTGTCATGGAGAGTCTTAAACCTTGTATATTTCTGACATACATTTACATTTATTTTAAAGCTAAGAGGCATTTAAAATATGATGCTTGTTCAATGATATTACTTTTAAAATAAATTTGTTGCTTTGATTGGGATCTATCATGGAATACTATCATTGTTTTCAAACTAGAATTGTCATATTCTTTAATTTTTAATAAGGAATTATCAGTACAGCAAACCAGTCAAATATAAACAATGCATCACAAAACAAAAATAGAAGTATACAAGTTATTTTTCAACACAATGTTGTAAGTCCATAAAGTTATAGCAGGAAATGAGGAAAATAGCAGATTATTCTGCAGTAAAGAGGACTTTATTAACCTGATTCTCATTAAGTATAGTACTACAGAAGCATAAAAAAGCTTAAATCTCAATTTCTTTCAGTTCAAAATGTAAATAAATGAAGGATTTCATGCTTGAAAACTAAAGCCCAGATTTTGTATAACTACATATTTATGTCCAAATAAAAGGCAAATGTTGATATGAAACACATGTAGGAATATTATTCACAAAATTTATTTTAAATTCTTTCTGTGCAAAATCCAAAAGCACCTTTAATCTGTTGCTATGCACATATATTAAATCAAGTTTTCCAGCAGAACATAAACAACATGAAACCTCAATCATCTGAATGACCTCTGTCTTTTTACCCATTAACTAAAAGAAATTTAGTAATATTAAGTATTCTGTGCACGTAAATTATGGTCAATCTGTCGTCTAACACACTCTTATGCTTCAATTACTTTTAAATACGGTGGGACCGGTTTTGAAGAAACATCCTCTCCATCTTCAACCAATTTTTTTTTTGAGTAGTGTTTAACGCCCGTTTTTACTACTGAGGTACCACAGGCGGTGGACACTGATGATACATGGAATGAAATGATATATTGGGAAAGGATATTTTATTAAGGAAGGAAGTGTTCTAGGCCTAAGTTTAGGGTACCTCCCCGGCATTTGCCAGTTGTGAAGACTGAGGAAAACCCGGAAAAAACCCCAGTCAGGGAGGACGGTCCTGGTAGGATTCGAGTCCCAGACCTACCGCTCTTGAGTCCGCGCCTTAACGTTCTCGGCCACCCGTGGCGGTTGCAACCAACTTGACAACTGGTGCGAGAAACTAACATCTATGAGGTCCTGTGGCTCCATCCTGGTGGTGTTTTTTTTCTTTATAAACTGTAAATTTGTATTATTTTCTTCTGTAATGTCGAAATTCATAAGATGATCCCTATGTTTATGAATGTAAATCTTCTCCCATGCGTCCAATTCTGCACGTCCGTGTGCTTCTTTAAGTAACTTTATTTCTCTTTTTATGTCGTGATTATCCTTCCAAAAATGGTGTGCCGCTGCTGACCTATTAATGTGTTTGTACTTAACATTCCTGAGATGTTCCTTTAACCAGATGTTCCTATGTTCCTTTTAGTTTTTCCAACATATATCTTATGACATTCTTTATGTTATTTTGCAGATGCCTGTCTTTTTCTCCTGTGGAATGTTATTAAAACTGTTGTCCACTAAAGTATTTCTCATAGTGTATCTGTTAACAGGTGCCAATTTAATGTTAACATTTTAAATCTTTTTTTAATTTATTCATAGCTACTGGATGGTAGGTGAATTTTTTAAAAACCGGTATCTCTTTTTCAGTTAATAGTGTGGTGGTATTCTTGATCAATTTCATCTTTAGAAATTTATTAATTTTTTTGTTTATTAAATTTTTGTTAAAACCTTTTATAATGGCAATCTCCTATATCTTCTCAAATTCTTTTTTGTATTCCTCTTTACTGATTGGTAAATTCACCAGTGAATATGTTAAGCTGTTGAAAATTGAGTGCTTGTGAGCTATGGGGTTAAACCCATTTGATTTTATATAGTTATTTGTGTGAGTATCCTTTCTATAGATCCCAAATTCTAAATTTCCATGATTATTATTTATTTTTATATCTAAAACTGGCAACATTCCTTTTGTTTCTGTTTCCAGTGTGAAGGATATATTCCTATCTTGTAGATATAAAAGCTTCAAAGCATCTTCAACAATTTTTTTTTCACTATACTAAAAATGTCATCAACATATCTGTACCAGCATTTAAAATAATGTAGGAAGGCAGAAATTATGTGAGTTTCAACTATACTCAAATAAATCTGCCAAAAAGGGGGACAAAGGATTTCCCATTGTGTTTTCTGTTTTCTATTTATAGAATTCCCCTGCAAATGTAAAATAGGACGGGTTTATACAAATGTTAGTAAGGTGGACATATTCTTTCCTGTGAGCTTCATTCATTCCTATCTCCTTAAACCAATCATTCAGAAATGATAAAAACTTGTCAGTTGGAATACTCGGGAACAAAGATACTACGTCAAAAGACACTAAAATATCAGAGGGTAGAACTTTAAAAGCTTTTATTTTTTCTATTAACTAGAATGAGCTTTTTATGCTTCTACTTTGGAACCTTGGTAGAGCTGTAAATCTGTCTGTAAGCCATTTTGATAGAAAATATGTGGGGGTATTTATATTATTAATGGTAGGTCTGATGCCCTTCCCAGGTTTATGGATTTTAGGTAACCCATATATTCTGGCTATATTAGGATTGTTTTGTTTTAAACTACGTTTTTCTATGTCTGGTATTATAGTGCAAGTCTGAATAGCTTCATTCACTGTTTTTGTGCATTCTTTCAATTGGTCAAATTTGACATGGGCATATTCTTTTTTAACAACACCCAGTTTAATCATTTTTGTCCAATATTACTATTTTCTTCCCTTTATCAGCCTTTTTGTAAATGATTCCTTTTCCTTTAAGTAATGTAATAATGTTACTGTAATTTTGAGTTCTATTTCATTTCATTTCATTTTGTTAATCCATCTAAGAGCATCCTCTGATTTTATTCTAATCTTTTCTTTCTCTTTATTAACTAAACCTTTTTTTTTGAGTAGTGTTTAGCGCCCGTTTTTACTACAGAGGCACCACAGGCGGTGACACTGATTATACATGAAATGATATATTGGGAAAGGATTTTTTTTTTAAGGAAGGAAGCGTTTCAGGCCTAAGTTTAGGTACCTCCTCGGCATTTACTAGTTATGAAGACTGAGGAAAACCTGGAAAAAAACCCAGTCGGGGAGGACTGTCCTAGCGGGATTCGAACCCCAGACCTCCTGCTCACGAGTCTGTGCCTTAACGACCACGGCCACCCGTGGCGGTAAAACCTTCCATTGCAATTTCCAGATCAACTATGTGATCTTCATCATTATTGGAGAAGTTTACATAATTTTAAAACCCATATTGAGTATAGATAACTCTTTAAAATATAATGAACTTTTATAACAGTGTGGTCAAATATTAAGATTTTAAAAAATTGAGTCGAGATTGTAACATATACATCACTAAAATTTAATAAAAAGGAAGACTAGTTTCCGGAGCCATTGCTCCTATCGCCAGTTCCTGGTCGACTCCAGGACGATAGTCTTTCTTTATATTAAATTTTAGTGATGTATTTGTTACTATCAGGACTCAATTTTTTAAAATATTAATCGATAACTCTTCTTTATTGAAACTTACTTGTGATAAATTCACCACATTATTCTGTTTCTGTATTGTTTTTTTACTAGTTTTCTGCAAATTTTTGAATTCCCAAATTTCTTTTTTGGAATATTTAGTTACACTGATTTTTATATGCTCTAGTGCATTCCTTATTAAGTTGTCCCAAATGACTTAACCTAACTTTTTGGTGACTCTGAAGTATATGTCATATAATTTCAAATCAATGTCGGGTAATTTAGCGTAATGTTTTTTCCTTTCTCCATATGGATTACTTTCTTTTCAGCTGTTAATTGTTCCTTACTGCTATGATTATATTTAACTATTTTCATAACAAATTTTGGGCAGATGTGATGTTTAAGACACAAATTTAAAATATATATGTCTGCAGCTATCAGTCTACTTTTTCCTTTAAATTTTATATAGTATTTAATATCCTTCTTCAAGTTATAGAAGTTGTGGTTAAAATCTCGTAAGTGTAAATCTTCCATTTTCTTATTTGGTAAATGAGTCAGTTTCTCCTAGTCTGTTCCTATGTGACTTGAAAACCTTTGTAATTAATTTAAGAACTTTCAAAAAATAAGACATTTTTAAAAAATTCTGTTGGAACTCATACAGTGACGGTTGTTAAATGTAAATTATATCTAATCTGTTGTCTAACTCTGTGCATGGCTAAGTTTGTGTACATTCATGTTCTTCAAGGAACTTTGTCTTCTCCTGGAATCTTTGAGACTATTCTTCCTTCTCTTACTGTTGTGGTTTTTAATTCTTCCTTATCACTCCCCTTGTCAGAGCTCACCTCTGGTAAGGTTAACTATTTTTGGACTACAAGGTTATCCTTGCTCAAGGCTATCATCTGACTGAATGGGAACTCTTGTTGTACTTTTTGTGATGATGATGATTCAACAATGATTATCCAAAATATTCTTGTTACAAAATTAGTGTTGCCTAACTCATTTTTCTGTGATAAGATCAATGACTTGGTAATTAATTAATGTGTAATTTTCTTTAGATATATATTTTCACTGTCTTGCAGAAGTTCTGGAATTCGGTATAGGTTTTTAGCTTTTATTACTGCTATGTTCTATACTAGAACTGTTTTATTAATGAATTTCTCCCCCATGGGCTAGTTATGTGGAAAAAATTTGAAAGCGAATTTTGTCTGTTAAATACCTGTTAAGATAATGCTTATTTTGAACTAGTTATATCAGGTATATTATATGTGAAATTTAATTAAAGTTTCATTTATTTGTAGTTCAATTTATGAGTATATTATTCAAGTGCATATTATGGAATAATTAATATTTGATTTATACAGAAATTATTTATTTTAAAGTTTAATATTAATAATATTAAATTAATTTGTTATATATTGTATAATTGTTAGATTCTAATTAATATAATATTAAATATTGTAACTAACACTTGAATTTTTTTAAAATATTCTTTAATTAAAATAAACACCACTAGAACCATCCTCAGCCAATGTAGTGAGTTCCTTGCACAGTTTCTTCCCCATTAAACTGCTTGTCTACATTCACTCATGCCTATGAAGTAAGTATCCATCTCAAAAAGAACTGTAAAGACTGAATTAATTTTATGGTGATACACACTTTAAGTAATTATATGTTACAATGTAGTGTCTCCTTTATTATTTCTATACAAAAACACAATATTTAAATATATTGTATAAACAAAAAATAGTTGATTAATAGATGTGTTACACTGCTGCAGAAAGGTACAAGATATGAAAAATAACTTAAGACAAAGAGAGGTATAGGCTTTGGTATACTGTGTAATGATACAAAGGAAAATCAAGAAGAACATGATTCATATCATGTAATCATATGATACTGCAGTAAGGAAGGTTGTCATTTTGCAACTTTTTTTGGAAACCGTGGACAAGTCCCTTGGACACAAGATTTGCAGCTTTGGAATATTTTAATGTTTTTCATCTTAGTTAAGAGTATAATTATGGGTGCTTTCAAAAAGTATTTCTGGATAAATTAAAAAGAGACTGTAGTGGATCATTAAGTATTCTTAATTAAATAATAAACTCATATCCTAAACTTAGGTACCTTAGATTTAGGATATATTACAACACCATTGTCAACAGATTGGCAAGTACAATATTTAAATAAACTCATGTTTACTATTCAGAGAAACACTATCAAAAACAAATATTGTATCACTGAAGTTCAGTACTGAAAAGAGTATTGACATCAGAGAGACTCAGGTGATAATAGTTTCAGAGAGAAATTATTAGTGCTGCAAATGCTTTAGAATAAAGACAATTTTAAGCATTGAAGAGGACACACACTGAAAATGCATATAAAACCAAAATAGAGTTCTAACCATAAGATCCTATAAACTGAAAGAGAACTTTTAATAAAGCTAACATTCAAAATTTGTTTTATTATACATTGAAGTTATTAAGAATCCCTATAAGAACAAAGGAGAATGAAATTGATTTTCAAGTAAAATATGCAGTAAGGGTGAACTGAAAGAAATGCTTATTGATTACAGTGTATAATCTATTCTGTAAAATGAAAATGTGAAAACAATCAATACTATATTGTAACAGGTACCCTTAATTTTAATACTTTGTAACTATAATTTTCAGACAAGAATGTGTTGCTGAATACCAGTAGTGCTTGAATGAAACTATGAGCAGAGCATATTACAAAAGCA
This sequence comes from Metallyticus violacea, assembly GCA_030762175.1. Classification (NCBI taxonomy): domain Eukaryota; kingdom Metazoa; phylum Arthropoda; class Insecta; order Mantodea; family Metallyticidae; genus Metallyticus; species Metallyticus violacea. Next base: position 124,630,709 of record CM060846.1, on the reverse strand, counting down.
ATGATGAAATTTATTAAACATGAAAATGAGATTATTACAGATCTAACATGCACTTCTACTAAGAAATGGGTGGTAATTAAAGATTTGTCACTTATTTGACAGTGATGGAATGGGTCACTACCCTTATCCAGGATGACAGACAAATCATAACAAAATCATTCATTGCTCCATTCTGCATTGCTGACCACCAATTAGCCAAGGTAATTGTTACATGGGCCCATTAAAGCCCAATTGTTACCACAGACAACAAAGAAGCATAATCCACTTTTACAGTTGCTTGCTCATTCAGACTGGCATGATAATTTACCATCTGATATTGTCATAAGGGTTTATATAATATTTCTCCCTTTAAGTCCAAAACAAAAAACAGTTGGTGCATTTAACCAGAACTTCTCTTCAGAAGAAAAAGTTTAAGATAGTAGCCTCTAGTAGGGTAATTCAGATGTATATATTGCCTAGGGTTAGAATACTCAACTCAGAAGTCCACGATAATACTCTTTGAAATTTAAAGAGATGATTTTGACCATTACCTGATCATATGGACCAAAGGTTCATAAAACTGGTTCTACATATTATAAACAAGTAAGTGGAGTAATCAGAGTATTAGTGTGACTTAATCATACAATTATCTCAATTATATGATTAGTTTCACTGTACAAGTTCCCATTAACAGTTTTAATTCCAATTAACATTTCTAGATGATTTCTGTTTATTCATCCTCATAAATATATAAGGGATAGTCAAATGAAAACCTTAAAAAGATATTAAAAATTTAAATATTTACACCAGTGTTCTGTAAGTTGGCAGTACTGATAATGGTGCTTTAAGAATACCCAACAGGTGGCAGCATATTGCAGACTAATAAAATGCTGCCATCACAATATCAGTTTAATATGGTTGCCTACTTGTGAGATGCACCAGCAAAGAACAACATTCTTGTGTTTTCTGAGCAGAGAAGGTATGAAACCTATTGAAATCCATCAGCAAATGAAAGTTCAGTATGTGATGTGTATTTATCACTGCAGCAAGTGTAGAGTAGAAAGTTCAGAAATGGCATGACTTTGGTGGCAGATGCTCCCCACCCAGGTCAGCCATACTGTATTGTGACATCAGAGCCTATTGCAGCAGTTGAAGCCATTGTGATGATAAATTGCCATGTAACGAATAAAATAGCCACAAATCTGAACATTAGTCATGGCTCAGCACATCACATTATTATGACATGCTTAAATTTCAAAAATTGTCTGCAAGATGGGTGCCACAACAACTTACTCCAGAACTGAAAGAGTAATGTATTAATGCCTATGAAGAACCTTTGTAGCACTTTGAAAGAGAAGGTGGTATCTTCCTTATGAGAATTGTTACAGGAGATGAAACCTGGGTACAGTACCACCATCAGGAAAGAAAGAGAGCAAGTAAGGAATGGTGCCATTCCTCATTACAAAAACAAGGAGTTTTGGATGCAGCCATCTGCAGGAAAGGTTATGCTGACTCTCTTTTGAGATGAATGAGGCATTATCTTAGAACGCTACATGCCTAGGGGACATATAATCACCAGTTCACCATATTCTGATATGTTGAAAAATCATCTTCAGTCTGCAATCAGATGAAAGCAACATGAATGTTTCACAAAAGGTATCATTTTGCTAAATGACAATGCTTGGCCTCATACTGCCCCAGCAACACTTGCAACCATAACTGACCTCCACTTTGATACTTTTCCACATCTGCCATATTCACCAGACCTTGCCTCGATTGATTACAACATGTTTGGGCCAGTCAAAGAGGTGATAGGAGGAAATAAATTTTGCTCCAATGAAGGGGTGCACCAAGTGGTGCACGAGTGGCTGCACACATAATCACAAGATTTTGTTTCAAGAGGAATGCATGCACTTCCTACATGCTGGAGGTTGTGTATTGAACATCATGGAGATTATGTCAAAAAGTGGTATACTTTTGTTCAATAAATAAAATTAAAAAAAATTAAAATATTCATTTGACTCCCTCTCATATGAACAAAATTCTCCTTCCCCATGACTATGCATGCTCAAGAAGAACTCATACAATTTTGGTAGACCCTTCTTTCTTATCGACCCTACAACCCAGATCTTGCAAATTATATCGATTTGGTTCTCTGAAAAATGCACAAGAAATGACAGTTATGAGGCAATCCATAGCTGCCATAGATGGCTAAAGGTAGTCCAACAGAATAAAAGGCATAGAGTTTTTCACACATAATTGGCATAAGGTCATAAATTGGAAAGAAAAGTATGTATTTTTGCTAAATAAATGGGAATCAACATGTGTGTTTAAAACTTCAATAAAACAAACATGGAATGAGAGGGTAAAAAATGTGTTTGTATACTTATTGAGAGCTCCCCAAGATTTCCACTGTTATATTAATTAATAATATATGGTACACTTTGTATCTATGCTATTTAGGCTGTAGAATTACATTTCTCATACACTAGTTACTATTTATCATGCAATATAATTCATCTAAAAACTTAATAAAGGCATAATACCAAAACAGCGTCCATGAGGAGAACTGAAGTAGAAACCAGCTGGACAATACTGGTTGGATTCTGATACATCAGGTGCAGCATTATTGTTCTCAATTGATGTTGAAGTTGTGGTTTGTATATGCTGTGTAACTTTTTTGCACACAAAACTGCCCCAAATGTTCACACATTCTTCATGTGGTGTACAAATGGATTTATTTTTTATGCATTCATTTATATCTGAAATTAAGGTATAAATCTCAAATTATCATCGCGATAAAACAGTATATCTGTTTACAACTATGGACATACAGCTATAAACAGAATACAAAATATATAAGTAATACCAGTTGAGATCTGGTATTACTTATATATTTAAAATAATGCAATGCATTTACAACATTTTCACTATATGAAATGATCTGAATATACGTCAAGGGAAATTAAAAATATATTAGCAAGCTGCCTTTTTTATATTTAGTAACAATAAATGGCATAACTTATTCCTATATTATGCTAATAATAATAGAAAAAATATCTCAAGAATAATGTTTCACAATGAGCCAAAACTTCATTAAAAATGTGCTAAAAATATTAACCCTTGTAACAATGCAATAGCACTAAGAAAGCATTGCAGTGGTTAATGACACTGAGTAGAGAGCAAACAGATAAAGTTTTGGAAAATATACTATTATTTATAATAAGAAATGTAAAATGCACCAAAAAGGAGTAAAAAATGAAAACTTATGTTGTAAATGTGATCATAATTAGCAATATAAATATTGTACTTGCCAGGCTGTTGACAATGGAGTGGTAATATATTCTAAACTTAGGTATTCATTTTTTACACTAAACTGCACTTACTTACATAAAAATAAGATTCTCCCTAAACACATCTTATTTTTATGTAAGTAAGTGGAGTTTAGTATATAAAAAATGAATACCTCAGTTTAGGATATCATTAGCAATATTAATCCTGTTATTGAGAAAATCATAAATAATGAGATCACTTGATGCTGTAGTGCTTTATATAAAACACAAATTTCAACTAGTGCACCTAACTATACAACTGAAATGTTAAATGAGGAAATAATGGGTTTTCAAAGTGATATACAGAAATTAAGAAAATCAAAATCATGTACTTCAACAAGTAAAAGATGGCCAAGAAAGGCAAATAAAAAACCTAATTGTCTAATTACATAAACCAACATCAAAGATATTGACTAATGAGACTCATATCTCTCAGTTCAATGGAGAATGGAAATCAGTTACCTGCAATAGGAGTAGCTAAGCCAGTATAATTTTCCAATGCCACCAAATAATGAATCACCATGCAAACATGACAACTTATAAAAGATATAAAACTTTGCTAACATTGACAAAAGAGGAAAAACAAGAAGAGTAATGTGCATGCGTGTGTGTGGATGAAGTGTTTCCTAGTAAAAAAAGCCATTGCATCTTGAACAATTTTATGAGTGTCCATTCACAAGCACCAGAGCAATAGCAAGTGCCTTGCATACAAGTCAGTCTTCTATAACTAGAGTTCTGTATGAACTGCAATTACATTTTTATCATCCTGCCAGAGTATCACTAGGGCTGCATGATTTTCTAGTTCAATTACACTTTGTGTAATGGTTTCTTTAGAAATGTGCTGAACACCAAGGTTTCCAACTTTGTGTTATGGACAGAGGAAATGTTAGTTACACAAGAGGGCATGTTTAAATCTTGTAACTCTCACATTTAGATACATTCAAAACAAATCTCTGGGCCACCTCCATGCTTGATAGGATATGTTACTTGCAATTTTAGAACACATTTTGCTGGCATTTCTGAAAGATGCCCCTATGCATTCTAGGGTTATCATTTTTTGACTTTTTGTAAAATAAACTATTTTCTGTATCATAAATCAGTGAACTTTTGTCTAAAAATTATAATAAAGCCCCTAATTCCTGTCTGTTTTTAAAAAACATCATCCCCAAATAAAAAATTCTAATCACTGCAATATTACCATACTTCTGAATGTTCTGAGTTAGGATATTGCTTTAGTATATGATAGTATTTTATACTCATAAGTACTACTACCTAAGCATTTGTAACCATACACAATATGTAAATAAATACTTTATTTCTCTTTTACAGAAAAAAAAATGTAGCACAAAAGAGTTATAATACCATACAGAAGAATAAAGAAATCTACTAATTTAATAATCTAATGAGATTCCAGCAATCACATAGGAAAAGAGAAAGTGTGTCTTTCCAGGAATCACCATTTGAAGAAAAATGTAGAATACCTCTCCAAACACAAATTATTGAATGGTACTTGTTTCTTGGAACAGAGATCAAGGGAAGAAAGGAACAAGTAGTGGAAATTTCTAAAGAAGTAACCAATAAATTGAATTTTCCTTATGTATCAAATCAAACAATACAAAGAAAGCTTCACCAAGATCTGAAAACTTATGATGAATGTGTTAAGAGGAGTAAATATAATATACTTCATGAACTTTTTGATTCTACAAAAGTAAATGGTCAGTGGTTATCTACCAAGGATAAATGATTGCACTCTGCAACTACAAAGCAAAGCGGGAGTGGGCTACTCAATGGTAAGTTTGTAAGAGAAGAGACAATTCATCCTTCAAAAAGGCAAAAACTACATATTGAATGATTCAGCTTACATATCAAAACCGTACATTGGAAATGATAATATTACTAGTAGTACTGTGACTGAAAGTGAAAACAGTAATTGTAATGATGACAATAAGAGTAATTTTGAAAAAAAGGGAAACACCACAAAGTAAAGATAGCAACCAACTTGGCAACATCCACAAAAGTATCAATGAGTCAAGCTGCAAAAATATGAGCACACTTGTCACATGATGGCATTGACATTCCAACTCCAAGTCAAACTGCAATTTACAAATCAACTTTCAGAGAGGTAATTAAACTTAATGAAGGGTATGATTAAAATTTTACAAATGGAACAAAGGTCATTTTTACATTCAACTTCAGGGAAATAAATATCAGGTAGTGCTACTTAAAAATGAAAGAACTAAATAAAATTGACTGCATTACATTTGAAAAATGGAAAGGCCCAAATTATTGCTGGAGGAACTGCTGATACATCCAGGATTAACACTAGTAAAAAGAATGTTTGCAGATAAGGATATCAATCTACTCAATTTATTAGTTGTCAGCATAATATTCTGGATAGGATGCTCCATTTGGTGATGGATAAAGAAGTTAGTGAAAATATCCATATTACAAACATTGAATACCCATTTATGTCTCAACTGGTGAATAACTATGAGGAATTGAAAGCATAATTTGTGAATGGCACTTTACATATACTTGATAAGTCAGGCTGGAGATATATGACATTTCTATACCAATATGTATGTTTACATTTTTTGGAGAAAAAGGCCATTTCCCATTGCTTAGGTTTTGGAAAATTCCATACAATAGCAGTGCAAAATGGAATTCAATAGCCATTCTTACTCTACTTTGCAGTCATACATATATCTACAACATGGGATACTTTGAAGAAAGTTTGCATATTCATTTCGTATGTCTAGGTAGACTATTCATCTGTTTATATTAAATTCAAATATTTCTTGAAAATTGGATTTAATTAAATTCAGTAGTCAAATGTACAATACTGATGACATCAGGATCTTGTCAGAAATATTAAGACCTTACCAAAAACCACTGCAGTCATTACAAAACCACTTTAAGCAAGAACTTTCTGCATTAAATATGTCCAGAAGTAACCAATCCGTAAAACATGCAATAAAGTGATGCAGGAATATATTATCTTAGAAACAAAGGCAAACTGCAGCTTTGACTTATCCTGAGCAATAAGCACATATGAGCATAATTTCTACATATTAATATTATTTTTAAGCATTGTCTAATTTCTATTACAGTTCAAATCACATATCTTGGTAATTTGTCATGTTTATAAGAATCAAGATTGAACTTTTGATTTGGTGGTGACTTTTTTTTAAAGGTATTGTAATTGCATGTCAGTCCTTTATGTGGAGAAAAAAGTTCATCAAATTACAGTGCAGGAAAGTGAGGTTGTAAAAAAGTTGTAACCTTAGTGCATACATCTGCATATTAAAATTGTGAAGTAAGTCATTTCCTAAAAGCAACATGCTCTAATTACTGGTTGGTAGAGGTTGTCCTATATACTGGTCAATACAACAATATAATAGATACCATTTATTATTATTATTATTATTATTATTATTATTGTTGTTGTTGTTGTTGTTGTTGTTGTTTTACATGTGAAGTACAAAACCCTGTAAATTCTGTGGAGGAGTTAATGGCCAAAATTATTTCTGCACTTGATATTATTCATAATATACCAGATATTGTGAAAGAAGTTGCTATTCATATCACTCCTATCAGTGCTATCAGGTCTGCTTCAAAGTCTACTATTTAATCAGCTTTTATGAATAATTTGTAACAATGGAATGACCTTAATGTACTGTATTTTCCTATTAATTTTAAATAAAAGCATTCATTTCCTTTATTAAATGTTTAGTGCAATTTTTAAGTATGTATATAAATGATATCATGTCAGTTCATGCTCAGTGATTATGACAAACCTACTACACAATGATTACAAGGGAATTTCAATGAATATGCCAGTGGCATGAATATCTTTACTGCCCTGAAATGCAAAAATTAGATGTCAGCAGATGCACGCTTCCTACATTAAAATACTTGTGGAAGTCCCTTGAGTAGTTCCTGAAAATTGTTCAGTGTTATTCTGACTCACTCTATATATTATATAATGTATGTACCTATAAATACATATAGCCAAAAATAATAAGAGCTACAGAACCAGAAATTTTATAAGTCATTGAAACAGTCAAATGAACAGAGAAATATTTCGAAGATCTTGTGTTACTCTGCCTTTAAAGAAGTACCCAAACTATCTTCAGCATTGTTAAATGTTGAACGAACATTCAGTAAAATATGAATTGGTGCAATTGCTACACTTAAGGTTACAGGGAAATATAGTTTCAGCATTTGCAAAAGAATAAAATACTGAGAAACAGCTGAAAGTCCTTATTTAATATTTGTATTACTTTTTACTTCCTTTTAATGGACAAAACATTAAAAAAGCAATTACTTGTTAATAATTTGCATTAGAAATATACTGTAAATGTCATTATTAATTTAATTTTGTTTAGTTTAATTTCTGCTACACTTATGGCTATTGTTTCATTAAAAATGTAATTTTATACTGAAAATAATATTTTTTCTTATCAGTATTAATTAACTATAACCTATATCTGCAGACCCTTACATGCCCATAAATCCAGCAGAAACTGCAACTTGATATTAATAATAATAATAATGGCACAAGTTATACATATTTATGGATCTGTGCATTTCTATACTTGACAACTTGTATCAGCCTTTAGCAAATGGTTTTAAAAATAGTATAAAATAAGGCTCAAGAGATGCTTAGGAATGTTAGAAGATTAAATATTTCCTATAGCCAAGATTAATGTCCTTAGATTTAACAGAGGAAACATTTAAATCTTCTATTACTCTTAAGTATCACTATACATAAATCATATTTTACATTATTTATACAAACATTTTCTTACTGTACTTATGAAGATGTTGACAATGGAGTGGTAATATATCCTAAACTTAGGTATTCATTTTTTTACACTAAACTGCATTTACTATCATAAAAATAAGACGCATTTCGGAAGAATCTCTCCCATCTTCTGTTGCTCATCAAACCCTTTTGCTTAGCTTGACACATTCTAAAACATAGTAATGCACCAATCCATGGAGTTAGAAACAACTGTATGAATAAATGGAAGGTATTTCAACTGAAAAACTCTGGAACATAGTGCATTGATAAATGGAGCAAATATTAATTTGCAAGAAAATACAAATAGTGTAAACTGAGTCTTCTGGGATGTAAGGCAGTGGTCCAATGGGGTTCTTCTCCTTTATTTTCCCATATATTTTGTCATCACTGAGGTGGATATCTTCAATGGTGTGCCCTACATAATCTTCTTGGAGATGAGGCAGTCACTTTATTGCAGATGTAAGTCTTTGATAAAGAAGATACTAAAACCCCTCCAGATAAGAAGTATTGAACTGTCAAATGAATCAAGTATATGGAATACCTGAACTTAGAATTTGCAAGTTTTGATCAAAAAGATTTATAGCTCAAAATGTCTATAATTGCAAAAGCTATTTAGAAATTGACATTATCACAATAATTCAAAACTTATTAGCCAAAGGCCCTCTGTAAAAAACAAACAAACAAACAAACAAACAAATTGACACCATATTAAAGAACACATTAAAGCAGGTAAGCAAATAGTTTGAAAGTGATATCTTCTTTCGATTTTAGTGATCCTCGGATATGTTTACCCCATCAACAGTCAATGATATCCTCAGAACCCAGGGGCAGATTTAGAGGGGGTCCCATAGGACCCTGCTCTCTCTCCCCTTATGCTGACTAAAATTTGTATTTTTCTGTCTTAAGAAAATTCTGTAAATAGTTTGGCAAAGAGATTTTTCAATATAAGAATAATTAACAATAAGAATATTTTTTTTATATTTTGTTCCTGTTATGCAAGTAACCAGGCTACTCTGATTATACATGTTTTAGCAAAATTTCTTGTGTAAGGTAACTTTACAATTTAATTATAACAGAATTTTTATTGCTGTTATGCATCCTCCTGCTGAAAATATTCTAACAAACTTTATCTAGAAAGCGAACTTCACATTCAAAATGTAATTAACAGTATTTTACTGCTTTTATGCAGACATGTGCTATTGTAAATACTCAATAAATATTTTTCTAGCAAACCCTGCTTTACATAGTTTTACTGCCTGCCATGTATTGTTGTCCATTGGGATCTTATATAATAAAGTCTCTGATGGCATGAGGGCTTTGCACTCAGACTGTCCATTATTTTATTACTTTGTTAGATAATACTGGTATGCAGCAATGGCAAGTGAATTTAGTATTAAGTTAGATATGTTTGTGTATGCATCAAAGTGCAGATATTTTGAAGTGTTTCATGTTTGGTTCTCAGAGTATCAAAATTAAATTCTAGTAAAATAATTAAATTAAGCAACCATGTAAATCTGCATTCCTTTTTTCATAGTGCTAGTCAGAAAAGAACAGTGACAGTGTTAGCAGTATAAGTGGTGCTATTGATCAAAATAGTGTTGATCAAACAAGTGCCAGAAGTGATAAAAGTGTAGGTCTACAGGTATCAGATTTGAACATTAATATGGAACATGTTTCAGTTAATCCTCAACCAGATATAGGTTAATATGACAAATTATTATCACAAAATCACTCAAATTTCATAATAATAATTTGTCATATTATACTATATTTCACTGTGAAAATCCTGGATACAAAAAACTAGATAATAGGTTGTTACATTAATGATCAGACAATTACAGATATGCTGAAATATCAGTTATTGTGTAACCCTTGGGCACCTGATTCCAAATATGAATTCCCTGTGAAACAGCAGTGGGCATAATAGAAAGTTTCAGTTGAAATGGATGAAGAATTTCAATTATTTTGCACATCATTATCACAAAATGACTCATTTTAAAGATAATTCTTTTAAGGAATCAATGGAAGAAAAGTGTCATAATGTATCCATTCAAATTGACAACCATTTGAAGGAACTAGTGGATCAAAACAAGGTCCCAATTGTAGAAATTATTATTCTCCCCAGCCATCAAAATATTCCCCTCAGGGATCATAAGGATAATGAAAAAATCTTCTAAATTCAAGAGTGGTATCTCGAACTAAATGGGAATGAAAGTTTTGCACCCTCCTTAAATAACAAGTAAGTGGAGGTGATGCAAAATTGAAAGAGCATTTAGAAACAGCTCCCAAAAATGCAATTCTTATCAGTAAATCCACTGAAAATTATTTAATTGATTGCTATTGGGAGTTAATACTTCAGAAAATTGTAGTTCTTGTAAAAAAGAATTCATATTTTACAATGGCAGCAGATAAGACAACTGAAGAAAGTACTTGCAAGCAATTAACATTATGTATTAGGTATTTAGACATGCAAAGTTACAGCATTTGCAAATGTCAATAACTTAACAGGAGAAGGACTAATGAACACCATACTAACCATGCTTAGTAATATTGGTTTATCAATTAAATACTTGCAAGGACAAACCTACAATGGAGGGTCTAATCTGACAGTAAAATATTAAGGTATGCAAGCGCAAATTCTTATGTTGCAACCATTAGCAATGCATAGTCACTGTGCTAATAACTGCTTAATTTTGACTGTATTGACTATCTGCAGTGTTAAAAGAAATAAAGAATATTTTTGGACTATAAAAGAACTACATAAATTTACTCAAGAATTTGCAAAACAAATTACATTGCTGGAAGCAAATATTAAAAAATATTTCCCTGAATCTAAAATGAAACATCTTAAACCACAGTATAAGACTTACTAGGTAGAAAGACATAATTTTGTGTCCATTTTTCATTACATGTTGTATGAAATAATTCATTTCCTGGAAGAAATTGCTTAAGAACAGAAAGGAACAATCAGGAATCTATGTAATGGTATATTATCTGCCATTGCAATTTTAATTTTTTGTTACATTGGAAGTAGTAGTAGAAATTTTTTCACTAGGCTTTACCACTGTCCCATAAACTTCAATCTACCTTACTTGATTTGTTCCATGCAAATAAAATAGCACTTCATATAACTAACACATTGAATTAACTGCAAAACATCAGTTGCAGGAAGTTTTGAGGAAATTTATTCTGGAGCGGTTTCATTAAATAAAAATTTTATTTAGGAATTTGCGTTTCAGTACCTCGAGGAGCAAATAGCCATATTCATAGAGCTAATCTTCCATTTAGTGACCCAATAACAACTACCATACTGCAATGTATATTCTATTTTTGGATCATATGTTGTCAGAGTTAATAGAAATTTTTCTAAGGAGCAAGAAGAAGTGTTTTTTTGCAAAACCTTACACTACCTTATTGTTTGAAATTGGCTGGTAATGTTACAAGGGTTTTAAAAACTGCAGAGAAATATGAGCAAGATTTACCTGGCTAAATTACCAAACTGAGAGGAGAAATATATTTATAGCATTCATACTGGGGAACTAGGTCAGACATTAAGAAACCAAAAACAGTTGCCAAGGCTCTCTATCACTGGGAATAGCTATCCTACCATACATCTACTACAAATGATTATAATTTTACCAGTAACTACATGCTCAGCAGAACGGTCATTATTTTCTCTTAGAAGAATGAGGTATGTGATCAAATATAAGATAGGATGATGAAAATTAAAAAGTCCTGAGAATAAAGGACACTATAAATGACTCCTGCCACAAAGAAAAAACTGTTCCTATAAATAAAACATAATGTAAATGTGCACTAAAGTAAATGCTAACTTGTTTGATCAATTATTTTTAAGAACTAAAACATAAACTTAATACTTTAATTTTCCAGTAAACTAACAAAAAATGTAACAAAAATATAATGATGAGATGTGATGTGAATGCTATTAGTTCAGAGGAGACTCAAATAGTCTCAATATACATTAAAACTTGTATTACTATGAGTGTTTTTGATCAGACTTCTAGTTTCACCAAGAGCTATATAGGGGATAATTTATACATAGAAATAATCCTTCTACCTTAGAAATGTGTAAGACTTGCTGGAAAGGAAGAATCATTTTTAAAATTTTGAGTCATGGTCTAGAAGCCTAGTTCAAAAGCACTCATAGCATAATGAGTCACTAGTTAAGGAATAAATCCCTCATAGTACGGAAAACCTTAATGAGATTCCAGGATATATAGAATCAGATGAAAGATTCATGGTACTGTGCTTGGAGGAGGACACCGTAGTTCAGTTGGTTAGAGCATTCATACAACAGGTCTAATATCCATGGTTCACATCCCAGCTATAACCTGAATTATTCAAGTCTGATTATTTCTTCCCAACTAATGTTCTACACGCGGCTAGTATTTTTTTTTTTGAGTAGTGTTTAACGCCCGTTTTTACTACTGAGGCACCACAGGCGGACGCGGCTAGTATGAAAGAACTATTTTTACTTATATGAAAATTAATTAAAATTATTTATTTTAAAGCCAATATTCAATGAATCAAAGCATAACTTTTGAGTATTCAGTATAATCAGTACCCATTATTAGCTTTTATAAGTATGCTCTCCAAAAGTGAAACATGTTTTAAAGCTTGTTTCATGTCTGCTGCAGTTTGTTACAATTAAGTGTCAACCCCCCTTTAGACCATCTATGGTTTTAAAATGTTGAACTAAATGTAAACAAACTATTTGGCAGCCATATTAAATAATATCATAGTCTGGTTTTCTAAACTACAAAGCCATTTTACCTGCACATGATTTTGATAATGGATCATACTCAGTTCCCGCAGCACAAGTTAGGTTTCTTAATTTGCAAATATAACTTCCAGGAGAGTTTACACACTCTTCTTCTTCTGTGCAGTTATCTTTATTCTCTGTACACTCATCAACATCTGAAAAGCATAAATATGAATGAGAAAATGCTGTTCACCTTTATACATGACTATACATGGGCAAGACAAGATTTTCCACAATTATGTGCATAATCTTTAGCACTAGTTATTCTTTTGCAAGAAAATTCAAGAACACTGCCATAAATACGTGTATATGACTTCAAACTTTTTAGCTGCTAAATAGTAAATCTGGCGTCTGAACATTAATGGCTTATGAAAAAAATATTATTTTAAAAGTGGATACGAACATAAGTGTAGCCCTTTTACTTGGTCCTGTTTGTAAAGATCTAATGTCTTGAACTAATGATTTCTACTCATAAAAGGCTATAATTTACTTATGAACTGTGATTTAAGTCATTATGTGTAAGTAACGGAGAAAACAGAGCATTAATTTATTCATTATTGTATCCCTCAACACAATTCATATTTAAGTATTTGTTCAGAGTATTCCAGTAATTTTAAATAGTGTAATAATTTTAATTTGCATGCACTATGTATATACATGCAAAATGCATCCTTCTTTCTTTCTCTGTCTCATATTCATGCACATATGAAAGCTGAAAATGTTGTACATTGAACTTCCCCAAAATAATTTAGAGCAAAGGTTCTCTACCTTTTTGGGCTGCCCCCTTTTCATTCACAAATAGTCTATGACCCTCCCTCTAAGCCTAATGATTTATTGATGCACAAATGCTCTACTGTGCCCTTAGGGTTAATAAATCTAACCCTATTTAAGAATATTTAAGAATGCTTTAATTATTATGGATATTAAAAATATTAATATTTGTTTTGTTGATAAAATGTTTTAATTAATTAAAAGTGCTTAATAGGTTTACATTAAAAAAGATTCTGCCCCTCACTATAGTTACAATTCAAGTTACAATATTTGGTTTTATTTCTTAAGAAAAGAATTAACAAGAGGGTTGGCACTGTTTTTCTTTCACAAGTTTTTGAATATTTGGTTCCAACTGCAATAATGCATACCTCAAATCACTTTCAACATCCAGCCATGTTTGGTATTTGGATTTGGTGTGTAAGCCAGTGTAGTAAACCCAGACTCACATAGATAGGTTGACGAAAACTGCACCAACAACCTTGCAGCTTCTGTAGCAACTTGTGGGTACACAGGAAAATCACTTAATCAAAAATCTTCAACAGTCATGTTTGAGAACTCCGCTTTTGCTTCAGAATCACATTTTAGGTTGATTGTCTGCTCCTGAAGTGAATCAGAAAGCAAGCCCACTTCTAGTTTGAATGGATCTGGTGTCAACTAAAACTGCCAGGTATCTGAAGAAATATCTGGAAAGTAGTTTACAATTTTGGTTTTAAAGGATGCCAAATGGTCTGAAATCAAGTTCTTTAATTCACTATTCAAATTTAATGGAAGATTTTGTGTGTCGTCAAGAAGCTCATAAAGACATGGGAAAGACAAAGTTAGATTCTGAACTTTGAAGGTGATGTCAAAAAGTATTATTTTTCAGAAAATCTTTAATTGCATAATAAGCCTTCAAAAAGTTCCTCTGCCCTCGCAGTTTCAAATTCAAAGGGATTGATTCAAAGAAGTGGATTTTTTTATTTTTGGATAGTGTTTAATGCCTATTTTTTACTATTGAGGCACCACAGACAGAAAGAAGTATGATAAATATGCCAAATAGTGAATACATTATCATCTGTAAATTGCATGTACAGATATTTTTTATTTGAACTGATCAAAAATATTTCCATTTCAGATTGAATAGCAGACCAATAAACTTTGGTATGGTACAGAAGAGTTTGTTGGTCACTGTTCAACTCTTGTCCCAAACTTTTTTATTTTTAGTACTCAGAGCACTAGTTTGGAACATAGTTCACTACATCAATTACTAGTTTCAAAACATTTTTAAGGCAGAGTCTTACAAGCTAAAACTTGTCTGCATATGATATGATGGGAATCAACAATATTGGGGTTCTGTTTTTTTGGAAACTGAACAAATCCGGAATGGCATCCTTACAGCAGCTTGTGTACCATTAATACACACTCCAACATTGTTCTCTCAGGGAAGATTGTCACCTGCCAAAATGTTACTTAGAGCAGAAAAAAATATCCTCAGATTTTGTAGTTATGTGAAGAGTTTGGGAAAATAATATTTCCGCTAGGAAGCATTTTTCATCAATATATTTATAATATTTACAATAAAACAGCAACTGATGGAGTGCTTTAAAATGTCAGTTGTCTCATCATATTGCAGAGAAAAGAATGAAGATTTCTTTTACTTTCCTATTATTTGTTCTTTTAAATCTTGTGCCTTTTCATCAATTCTATAATTACTATATCATTTGAGAACAATATTTTTGCAATTTTTAGCAACTTTCCTCTGTAAGTAAAGTACTACATGTAGTTACTCTACATGGTTTTATAAGTGAGTCACCAATGGTATATGGGTTCTTGTCTTTTGTTATTAGCAAAATGAGCTTGTGAGAAACTTCAGTGGTCTTTTCATTCTTCACTTGTAAACTTTCAATTGAATCAAGTTTTATTCATTTCAGCAAATTTTCCATTCCCTCAAAAAACTCGCATAATTTGCCTTTCAAGCCAGGATGATTGGTAGTCAAATGTCATTCTAAACATCCTGGTTTCATTGTATCATTACTTAAAACATTGTGACAATAACACACTAAGGTAAATAATCATTTTTCTCAATGTACATAAAGCCAAATCATACATAATCATCACTGTGCCATCATTTCTTTTCTAATGATTTAGCCATGATTAGTGTTACTATGCATAAAAATCACTCAAATGACTAAACAATAAAAATACCTCAAATGTCTGTTCTGCACAGTGTAGACTATAATTGGTTAACTATGGAAAAATAGACTATGCAAAAATTAAAGATGCTACAGGTGATAATCATTTTCTGTTTGTGTGAATTCAGTTTTGTTATAGTAAGACAGTTTTCTCTTTTATTGAAATGTGTGTGCATTTTTTGATACCCTCTGTACAAAAAACTTAGGTACAAATATTTAGAATATTGAAAAGAGTGAACACTAACTGCATTCATACAGAGAATCCATTGTTTTAAGACTGCATCTAAATCTTTAGGGAAAATTGTAAATCAAAAAAGGCGTAGCACAACCAAATCAAAAGACTTACAAATAAACATTGATGGGGAATTTGAAAAAGATCCAATTAAAATTTGTGAATATATTAACAACCATTTTCTGAATGCTATACCTCACCTACCAGACAACAGTATAAATGATGCTATTAAGGATACTATAAATACAACTATATATATAAAACCTGCAAATATGGAGGAACTTATTAAAATAATAGCTAGTCTACCAAACAAAGTTCATCACGTTGGAATGAAATTTGGCCTAGACTATTAAAGAACTGTAAGAATGAATTAGCAAAACACTTAGAACATCTCATAAACTTTTCTATCAAAAAAGGAATATTTCCAGACTGTTTAAAGATAAGTGTCATAAGACCTGCATTTAAGAAGGGTGACAAATTTAATATAAATAATTATAGGTCAATTACATTAACATCTGAGATTGGAAAAATTATGAAAGAATTCTTCTATCTAGGTTCCTAGATTTTTTAATAGTAGAAAGGTCCTCTGTAACTTTCAACATAAATTTAGGAAGAGCTTCTCAACCATAACTGCAGTTAGTGATTGTGTTCATCAATCTTTAAATTTATTAGAACAGAATAAAAAGGTGGGCACATTATATTTTGATTTATCAAAAGCTTTCGATAGTGTGAGACATGTGATCTTCTGTTATATCTATTATATAAGTTATAATCTTATGGGATTAGAAGAATTTCCCATGAAATATGTAAATCTTATCCTATAATAAAACAAAAACGGAAATTTATATTAAAAATATGATCTCTTGTCTAAAGTACAGTCTCAATATGGAATAGTAAAATGTGGAGTCCCATAGGACTTGGTCTTGGGCCCATTAATATTTTTAATATATGTAAATGACATTCTTCAGTCACGTAATTCTATTATTTCCTATGCAGAGGATACCATCATAAATTCTTGGAGTGTGTGTAAAAATTTTTAATGGATACCATTTCTCTGAATTTAGAGCAAATTTTCTTAATTGCTTTAAAAACAATCTTGTATGCAATGTAGATAAAACAAAATTTATTATATTTTATCTAGTTAAAAGTAATGCCCCAGAGTATCTATGTAGATTGAAAATAAAATATGTGAGTGGGTAAACACATATAAGTTCTTAGGGATTAAATTAATACTCAACAAAATTAGTAGATCAACCTATATGTTGCAATTTTTTGAAGATGTGTTTGACTCCAATCAGTTAAATCAGTTAAAAATATTTATTATGGTATAAATTACCCTCATTTACATTATGATATTCAGGTCTGGGGTACTGCAGCAAAAGGGCATATGGTTAGGCTACTTATATTACAGAAAAAAAATGTATTATATTATTTTTTTATTAGAATATAGACAGTATTATAAGGATGCATTTGTAAAGCATGAAATGTTAACTGGCTACTCTCTCTATATGTATAAGGCTATTTATGTAATGAATCAAAGAATTTTAGAAAAAATAATGCGATTCATAGCTATAATACCAGGAATAGTAAAGACTATCATAGGTATGCTTATAATAAATAAATAGTATTTATGGGTCCTAAACTTAGGCATTCAATTTTTACACTAAACTCCATTTATTTACAGTATTTATGGATGCAAATATAAGGGGTACCCTTTTACACAATAAATTGCCAGTAGAGACCAAATCTGTAGAAAATCAAAATTTAAGTATCAGTTGAAGAAATACCTGATAAACAAATGTTTATATTCATTGGACATATTAAAATAATATTCAGTATGTAGTATTGTAATCTTAACACTTGACAATGGTAGAAACTTGCATTGTTATAACAACAACAACAACAACAATAATAATAATAATAATAATAACAATAATAATTGTTGTTGTTGTAGGTAAAATGTGTAGTTTTCCTTTAATTCTGGCAAATGCATACTAAAATGTTTTAGGAATGTATTGATTCTCTTAAACCTTGCTATTTTATGCTATACTGTTTTAAAACATACTTTGTTAACTCTAAGAGTTTCACAATGTCTGAAACATGTGTACATGAATCTATTGACAGCAATAATTAATATTTTATGTATTTTGGCTATGTATGTTGCATTATGGTGTTAAATGTCATAACAACATAAGTGCAGATCCATAATTTTATTTCTAAATTTTTAGATAAGAAACCAAAGTGTGCTGCACCTGCACCCTTATGTAACAATTATTATCATCTCTAGCTCATTTCTTGGCTGCTCTTGAAAATAAATTATATCATGTATGCATGTGTGTGTATATGCTGCTCTTGAAAATAAATTATAATGTGTATGCATGTGTATGTGTGTGTGTGTGTGTGTGTGTATGTGTACTGTCAATCATTCATTAATATAATACAAAGATTGGTTTTGAGCAATCAACACACTTTCTATAGAAAGAAGATTTCTACTAATGAGAATAGTAAGTTGAATTGTATATAAATATTTTTTTCTCTTGAAAATCTGCAAAAACTCATATAATACCTTTTAGCTTTGATTGATTTAAATAATTATGCATGTCGTATTTTTTTAAAAAAACTGAATGATTTATTTTATATTTCCAAATTACATTCCCTCAGTAAATGTGGGTTTAATATATCTTTTCAGATCATCTTGAAACCAAAATCCAGAATTCCTTAATTATTATTCCTTTGAAAAACATTAAGGGATAATTTATAATAACCATTGACATTGGCAATGTAATTTTGGAAGAAAGGGAAGAATATTTCAGTTCATAATTTGGCCCATACAAAATCATGCATTAATGATGCAGAGTTGTTAGTAAATGAAAAAATTTAATTCAGAGTTGAACTGAAGATGAAACATATACACAACCTGAGAAATAGAAGAAAAACTACAGAAAAATTAAATGACAACCAAAGAAACCATTCTTTTCAGCTTAAGGCAAATCTATTCCTTTAAGTCAAAAAATTGCTCAAAATATGTAAGGAAATGCAGTTGCAATTTTATTGAGCGAAATAAGAATGGAAATTCATGAAGAATTGTGGAATTTAGATGATAAAGAGAAAGTGCCTATACATAAGTTCATTTTTGGAAACAAAGAAACAGTAAAATGACTTTTACATTGTCATCTAGGAGAAAATTCTAATAAATACTTTTAACCAAGATGGAGGGAAAGTGCAAGTTTGTCAGGTCTTGCAATGTTCTATTTTTTTAATCATATCTCTGCCAAGTGCTGTTTAAAAGGAATGAACAGTACATCATTTTGAGGAATCAATGAACATGGCACATATCAGCTATGGCTAAGTTAGATACTGTAAAGGAAAGAATTAGATCTCATATAATTGTTTTCCATAATTTCCTCCATATTATCCCAGAAATGATTGAGGGAGAAAGAGTGAGAGATGATGAGAGGGTGAGAGAGTGAGAGCATACTTGCTTCATAAATTAAATACTAGGAAAATGTACTAATTTTAGGTTGAAAAATGTGAAAATGATGGCATCACTCCAGAAAAGGAGTAATTATAATTAAATACATGCAACACAGAAATTAACTTATCCATCTATGTGCCTAAAATGATTTGTGTGTGTGTGTGTGAAATTAACTTATCCATCTATGTGCCTAAAATGATTTGTGTGTGTGTGTAACACAGAAATTAACTTATCCTTCCATGTGCCTAAATAGAGCCGGGGTGTGGGCATGGGTGTAGGGGTAGGGGGGTGTATGTGTGTGTTATATGCTACAAATTTTCCCATATGAATACCACAGAGAAAGAAATTCACTCTTAAGATAAAGATGTTCACATTGAATGGAAATGTTATAGAAAAACTGGAAAATGCAGCATTTGAGCAGAACCTGAATTTGGAAAAACCCAGTTAGCAGAATTTGGTGTGCAGCCTATCTGTTACCATACCAAGACAAATAACTAAAGAAAATTGGCTGTATTTAATAAATGTATGTATGAGGAGCACTAGATCTTAAGATGCTGAATGCTATACATTAAGTGAAAAAACTGTCAAACATGGATCTGTAAAAGTTACCCAATGTCTTTTTAATTTGCTAGAAAAAATGCACATGATAAGGAATGGAATTTGTTCTGGCCTCTATTGCTTATGTCTTTGCATGCTGCTGAGCATTTTTATATTATGTATTCCTTATTTATTCTTTAAATCAGGTCAATCACTCAGAGGTATGACTTTGTATCTCAACAGAGAAAAGAACAAAATTGCTTGACAATTTGATCAATCCTGATAGTTCACTGCTATCAGAATGACAAACAAAAAATACTCTGTAATTCAAATTCAGTGGAAGGATATACTGAACTTTTCAGAGCTGAGAGTTAACTGATAAAAGAGCAAAAAAATTGTCAATAATGAAAATAATGCCAACTGGCTCAGGATGTCCTGGTTTCAGTACTGAAAAAGAACACATTTAAGGCAAAGCACTTCTGATGAATTTAGGAGAATACAAAAAAAAGAAAAAAGAAGATTCTTTCACAGTAAAGTCTTTGTATTCTTTTCCATTACCTATTGATAAAGAAAAGCATAAGTATCTCCTGAATACCTGTAATATGGGGATTATTCCTGAGCAGTATCATCAATTCTAGGCATGAAAACAGCTGGGTAAGAAAAAAAGTTTATGAAAAAAGTTTTATAATAACAACAACAACGATAATAGTAATAATAATAATAATAATAATAATAATAATAAATAGAAGAAGATAATTGTTTTTGTGTTTAATTTTAATACATTATTTGAAATATTGTTTCATTAATATCTGTAGAAGTCATTGCAATTATGATTTATTTTTTGTGTAAATTTTTATTACCATCAAGTTTATACGTTGTAGTGATTTAAAATTAGTTGAATATTATCAGTTATCTTGAAAATCAGTATCAGAAGAAATACCTATAAAACTGTTTGTTTAGCAATAATTATATGCAATTAAGAAACAAAATATACCCTGTTAGAATTTATTAAATATGTTTTCGCTAACTCCACTTACTTATACAGCATTAGGACATGTTTCATGAGCAATCAATTTTTATAATCAGCTGTTGACTGAGTAATCATAATACTGTATAAGTAAGTGAAATTGATGTGAACATATTTAATAAATTCTAATAGGATATAATAATTTTACCATTCCATTATATATAGCTTTGTACCGCCACGGGTGGCCGAGGTCGCTAAGGCACGGACTCGTGAGCGGGAGGTCTGCGGTTCGAATCCCGCCAGGACCGTCCTCCCTGACTGGGGTTTTTTCCAGGTTTTCCTCAGTCTTCATAACTGGCAAATGCCGGGGAGGTACCTAAACTTAGGCCTGGAACGGTTCCTTCCTTAAAAAAAAAAAAATCCTTTCCCAATTTATCATTTCATCTCATGTATCATCAGTGTCCACCGCCTGTGGTGCCTCAGTAGTAAAAACGGGCGTTAAACACTACTCAAAAAAAAAATAGCTTTGTAAATACATATTAAATAACACAACATAAGTACTTGAAGGCATTACTTCTCTTTATTAACATTAAATCAGAAATTACTTGCAAAAATAACAAGTTGTTTAAAGTAAAAATAAAGTATCTAAAAGATTATATAATTTTTTTATGTAATATTTAAATGAAATCCAAAAATGTTGAGTAATTGTAAACATTAATAACAATGAGGTATCACATATACAAGTCATACCAACAGAAATGATAACAATGATAGTGTCTCCATTGTTGCAAATCTTCTTTAGTATTTATCTCAAAACATAATTTTGTAGTTGGTGCTATGAAACTAAGCCGCTGAAATGGAAAACGAATTTTGCTTTGGTAAGGAAGCATATCAGACGTTTAGGGTACCTCCTCATCATTTACTATTTATAAGGGTAGTGGAAAATCAGGAATAACCTGCAGTGAGGGAGGAGGGTTCTGGCAGACCTGTGAGCAAGAAGTATTGTGCTATAAAACACATGATACTAAAAAACATGGAATGTTTGAAAATGAACTTTCATATTACCTAGCTCCATTTTAGGTATTTATAATGATAGGGAAATCAACAATGTTTAAAAACAAGGATAACTGCTTTTCTAATTATGCTAGATAGATCTGTGATACTAACAATAGACTATTTAAATTATATTCTAGATAAAGAGACTAAAATCTTTTGTACAATATGGGTACTCAGAATTTATTAATATTTTTGCCAACATAATTTAAATGCAAAGCTATAAGTACAGTATTAATGTATGTCAGAGCATAACAAAGTGGAAATTTCATAAAAACCAGGAAGACAAGGAAACATTTATAGCCTCTTATCTAAAAATTGAGCAATATGATATTTCAGATCAGCTTATGGAATATTATAAAGCTTAAAGTAAAATACTATAAAGCTAAAAGTGTTCTTAAAAGTTACATAATGATAAACAGGTCATGAATGCAATAAATAAACCCAAAGCTTTTGATAAAATTATCAACCAAGAAACCTGCTCAAAATATTATAAATGGTAAATTAATAAACAACCAAGTTAAATTTCCAAAACATTTGATAAATATTTTGATAACATTGCCAAAAACACATTCAAATATAGCAAGTCTAACAATATATCATATAATGAAACAAATTAAGCAATAAAATATAATATTATTATAGAGGGCCGAATATGGACTGAAGTAGTAACTGCATGCAAGAGAATAGAGAAATCGCTTATTGAACAAATAATTCCTTTCAACTAAACCAGGAAATTGTTTGCAGCTCTAGAAGAAATGGAAACATGGAAGAAAGGAATGCAGAGGAGAAAAGGCAAGGAAGAAATGCATACCATTTACTTGGTGAAAAAGAAAATTATAATTATTAGTGATAGCTGATTAAGAGGGTGTGCAGCTAATATAAAGCAATCAACAAAGAAAACCTTTAACATTACTGAGCAAGTAAAACCATAGGTTACAATGGAAAATTCACAGTTACAGTAAAAAAAAAACAATTAAAATCCTTTGGAAAGCAGTGCTACAATTTTCCGGCAAGGTACCAATGATGTTCCAAAAAACAGTTATAAATGATGACTTACTAACTTTATAAAATTTATTCAAAAGTGCAAGAATACCATTGCCATTGTAATCAGTGTTTTGCATTGATATGAATCAGTTGAGAATTCTTGTATAAACAAAGTAATTTTTGGTGAACAGTTCAAGAAGAGACTTACAAGCACTGAACTATATAAGAGTGATAGAAATAAACAAAAGTAGAGTTCTATACTGGACATGGGTTACACCTGAATACAGGATGTGGGCAGGGATCTGCAAACATGTTGATAAGTGGAGAAATAAGAGTATATAATTAACTGATTAACTAAAGTATTTATAATTATACCTCCGCTGTGGAAATTCCACTAAGTTACATTTAATACAATAAGCTTCTTCAATCAAAATGCTCCACATAACTTTCAGGTGATTTAAATGCAGATTTCTTAAAATTTTTACAGAATTGGTTGGAAGAACATGATACCAAATATTATAATTTTGAAAATTATATCTTATATCTTATAATTAATATTTTATATCTTAAGTGTTGCAAGAAAATTAAAAGGTAAGGCATGACATTTGAATAGTTTAATATAGAAGATCATTTTGAGGTCAGTAAGATAGCAGTTTCTTAATTAAAAATAAGTGTACTCTTAGCTTTACAGGATTCGTATTAGTAATATTTCTGTTCTAGTAGAAGACTTTGAAATAATTCTAAAGAATCTGATTAATTGGGGGATATAAACATTGATTTTTTTAGCAATAGGATAAATACTGAAGTACTAACAATTTTAAACTCATATGATTTTATAAGCAGTCATAAACACTCCGTTAAGATTAGGTGCCAGGCAGCTATTCATCAGGCAATATTAAACAAATTGTACTTATGAAGCTGTAGACAATGGAGTGATAATATATCCTACACTTATATATTCAACTTATTTATACTACACCCCACTTACTTAAAGTGACATGTTTCTGGAGCACTCACTCCCATCTTCAGTTGCTGACTGATCAATAACTGAAGATGGGAGTGAGTGCTTCTGAAACATATCATTTTATGTAAGTAAGTGGAGTTTAGTGTAAACAAATTGAATGCATAAGTGTAGAATATTAAGCATACTGGTATCCTCAAACTGCATGGTACAAAGTAAAAGGAAGAAATTTTGATTACTAGTATGAAGATAGTGGAATCATGCAATGATGAAAATGTACATTATTTAAGCTATCTTTTAAAGATAGAATCATAAACACTTTTTTTTATGTGAAATCACAAATAAAGCTGATAAAGAATTCTTTACTTAGGTACTTTTAACTTGGGAGAGGGAAAAAAACAGCAACCAAATAAATAGATTATACCAGGTATTAAACAATGAAATATTCTTGGTATTTATGATTTATGAAAGACAGAAAGATTACAGATGACTTTAATTATACTTCAATTATAAGAAAATATATAACACAGTACTCTTAGAAGCAAAAATGGTGTGCACATATATAAATAACTCTACAGTAATGTTTAATCTAATCTTAGCAATGCAGAAGATAGTCAACTTATTTGACTTTTTGTCTAATGGCCATTTAAATTGCCCTCTAGCTTCTCCTGGAATCCAATAAATGGAGATGAGCATTTTGTCTGGCTGTGAATATAAAGTTCCATGTTATAAAATTATTAATATTTGCTTTACTTGTTATGGTATTTTAATTAAACATGAAGGGAATTAAATAATGTTTTATTCCTGTTACTGGTGTTTTTGAAGTAACATTATTATAATGTAAAAAATCTTGAAAACCATTAAAATATGAGGATGATTTATATAGCTCATTTTTATTCTTAGACTAAATGAATGATTCTTTTCATTCATTCTGTAATTTATTTGAATCAGAATGCTTATTAAGTGGTACAATACTCCATTGCCTCCTCTGTATGTGTATGTATGTATTTTGAAAGTCAGAAAGTCTGTTTTACATATGTCTGATTTTCAATGTTGCAGACTGATTCAAGGCATTGATGCATACATACAATCACTCATGTTTCTGTCTCCTTTCCATCCACATGAGCAATGCATTTCAAGAGGTCATTGTTTAGACTTTCTAAATTTACTAGTTGAAATAACCAACCAAACTTCAGCTAAGAAATAAGGGTTCTAGGGTGACTTGGGATGAAAATCAGGTTGGAAACCAGCAGGGTCAGATTTAGCATAAAGAATTTGTATCTTTATAAAAGTATAATAGGATATGTTTACAATAGCTGCTTTTACACTGATAAGGACCTAACTACACAGAGACAAATATATGAGGTTATCTGGCTTCACAGTAATGCATCTCATGGAACCTGTTCTTGATCAGGGTAGAACCATGTATAACTGGTACAACTCACCAAAGTTACTCATTACTTTATGTAACAGAATTATGAATACAATGAAGCATAATGTTAAAATTTTATTGGGTGGCCAAAGGATATAAATACACAGGCTCTAAAGAGAGGGGAAATGAAGGTGCATCAGCTACCAACATTGTCATACATTGCTTGACGAGATAGAAGGATGGTCATAATATTATCAAATTGCAGTTAAAATTTTGATTTTGATACAGACAAAATGGATGCCCATGTTAAAAATTCGCTTGGATTTTCATTGTCACGTAACTTTCATTTTGTACTGAAGCTTCGTCTTGACATTCGTAGTGGGCCAGGCTACTTATATAAGTGAGCACAATGTATCCCTTTCGCAAGCGTGGCCTTTCTGAAGCTGAAATTCTGGAAGTTCTTCAGAATATATTTCCAAAGCAATCAGAAGTGGATGAATTTGATCGAGAGTGGGTTTACGAAAGTGAGAGTTCTTGTAATGAGTGTAGTTCCACCTTCTCAGAACAGTGTTTGGCCTCTGATATCTGGATCAAATTCATTGACAATTGCATCACATGTTACAGGCCATCTGAATCCATGACTTTGGATGAACAGCTGTTTCCGTTGAAATGTCGATGCCCTTTCACTCAGTACACGAGTAGCAAGCCCGATAAGTACGGGATGAAATACTGGTTGCTTACAGATGCTAAAGTGAAGTACATTCTAAATGGATTTCCGTACCTGGGTAAAGATGAAACTAGACCTATAAATACCAGTCTGGGAAAGCATGTTACTCTCGTCTCATGGAATCCTTTTTAGGAAAGTGACGAAATGTCACAACTGATAGTTTCTTCACATCTGTCAAACTGCCAAGAGAAATCCAAAATAGAAGTACTTCATTCAAGCGTTATTTACAAAACTGATGATGTTACTCTCACATCTGACCAAGGTAAGGTGAAGAAAAATGTGCTTATTCTGATAACTATGCATTACATTGTGACTATACATGCATCTTCTAATAAGAAAACCCCTGAAACGGTCAGCTTTTACAATAACATCAAATGGGGTTATAGAGCAAATGTCTCGCAAATACAGTGTTAAGAGTCATGACGAGACGCTGACCCATTCAAGTGTTCTATAACATTCAAGACCTAACAATTATCAACGCCCATACCTTGTATAAGCTGATAACTAACTCTGCAATGCCTAGACAGTCTTTCATAATGAAAGTTGTGGAAGAGCTGGTTATACCAAACAAGAATTCACGCCCATGTCGAATACTGTTACCATCATTCACGACTGATGATAAGAATAAAGGAACATCAAAGGCCGCTAAACGCAAGATATGTCAAATAGGATTATGCAAGACAAATAAAACTAGACAGTTGTTCGGCATGTAAAATAGTTGTATGTGGTCCTTGTATAAGCAGAAACTCTGCAAAAAGTGTCATTCCAATATCACTGAGATGCATCAGTGTAACAAATTTCTATGTATATATAACCTGTATTTGATTAACTCATGTCTTTTTGTACACATAATTTGTTACTACATATAAAATGAAACCAATTTATATAATAAAACATTTCTAATTTTCGAGGAAAACGTGCGCATATACTTGAAATAAAAATAAATAAATCCACTTTTATTATAACTATTTAGCCTGAAATGCTCTATATTAGATAAACCAAATTATTTATGAGCAAATGTAATGAATGTGTCATTGAATTACGCGAGCAAAAACCATGAACATAAAAATATCTGAAACCAGAAACTTGACTCAAGCTGCATTCGAAACAGTCTCGCAGCTCAGAAGCCATGTTGTTCCCTCTACATTGATACAGGTAACTTGCAAGTGATAAGTAAGAAATTTCATCTACCTAAGTCAGAATTGCACGTAATGATGCGATATTGAGAAGAAATCATGTACACATGAACTTACTCAGGAAGTTAATGCAAACTGGATTCGAACCTGGCTTCCTATTTAGAAGCAAAATCGTTCCCTCTATACCATCGCAATAGGCTGGAAGGTGATAAACAAGAAACTCTATAGTTTTCACTAAGAAAACTATAAAAATCCTCAAGAAAGTAGTAACAGTCAATTGTTCGCTAAGGGGCATTTTAGTGGGTACTTGAAACTCGGGTGTTCTAATGTTAAATAATTAGGACTATGCACATAATAAATCCTTTCTGTCACTAACTACATATCTGGACTGACTTAAAAATATCAAAGGGCAAAACATTACATAAAAAGGGGACAGCAAGCGAAATTGGAAATTACAAACAAATCCTACCACTTTCAATATTCTCAAAGATAATTGATTAAGTTATTCATATAAGACTAAACTCTTCCCTAAGAAAATATGACATTATTGTAGTAGATAGTAGAGGAAAAATTAAAAAGACAATAACCATGAATTATTTTACAGATTTATATAAACCCATGCATCAGAAGAATATTAGTGTTGGACTCTTTGATTTATCCAAAACTTTCAATTTAATGAATCATGAAATTTCATCAATAACTAGTTGCACATGAAAGAAGAGGTTTGCTCTATAGAACTTAGATCATATCTCATAAATCATTAACCAAGGACAGAAACCATGTATAAGAAAAAACAGATAAATCAAATTACAAATTATTTATCTGGCCCAAAATACATAAAACACAGTGTACCACAAGATTACATTCTTAGATCAATATTGCTTTTAAATTACTTAGGATTTTATATTATCATGATAAAACTACAGTATTTGCAGATGACGCTTGCATATTTGTATCAGTTAATGATATTGCCGACTTTGCTAGCTTTCTTGCCTCAACTACATGGAAGCAGAAATGAGAAAACTAGCAGAGTCTGCAAAAACAAATCCTTTCCTGGCACTCAGAAGAAAAATAATTTCAAGACCAAAAGAAATCCCAATTGAGAGATGCGAGAAATATTTCAGAGATATCCTAAATTAAGAAAGCAAAAAATATGCTTTCAAGATGGTCAAGAACTCTGCAGAAGCTCAGGAAAAGAGAGTACACAGTGACAAATGGAGGAAAATATTCAAATAATGTCTGCAAAAATCTTATAGAAAATGAGATCAGACAAACCAAATCCATATAGAACATACAAAACAATCACAAGAAATATTATTACCAATTTGGGCAAAGGTGTTCAACAAATGCCTTAGATCTAGAATTATACCATATAATTGGAGGACATCAACAATAAAGATTTTATATTAATGGCAAGTGACCCACATTCATATAGGAAGTTGCATTTGAGAACAAACCCCTCAAGATCCTTCCCTTCCAAGGAAAAGGACATAAGAGGTGTCTGTATTTATTTTTGGGTGATGGACATTTATGGTATGATGCAGTGTTTGAATAAATTACAAAAGCATCAACAGCAGCAGAATACACATATGATGACACACAATGACAAATAAAAAAAAAAGAGAAGTAAAAGGAATGAATTTTATAAATATATATTAATTACAGCTATGGGTCAAAAGCTGACAATGGGAATGTTGGTTTCTGAAACATGTCCTAACCCAAAACAGTAAGTGAATTGTGCAAGAAATTTACCCTCATTGTAGCAATTAATATAAAACATCTTCACTGTAAACAGCTTCAAAATAAACCTTAGGAACCTTAGGAATATATTTAACCATAATAATCTCTTTTAAGTAAAACTATTTAGAACACTCTTCTCTTACTGGAGATTTACTTAGGACATGTTTTGTGGACCTTCAGAGTTGTTTAACAGCTGAGGATGTGGATGAAGGTCCATAAAATATTTCCTGAGTAAATCTTGAGTAAGTGAAGCCGTAAAGAGTGTTGTAAACAGTTCAACTCTGAAGAGATTATTAATGCATGTTTCACTGTGTTAGAGTCAAATTGAATTAATATTAAAATATTTAACCATGTTTAAATAATGCAATTCTGTTATTTTCATTACGACATATTATTACTCACATATCATGAATGCAAAGAAGAAATTATTTCAGAAACTAACATAAGTGATAAAATTATAACTTATGCTTCAACAAATTAGATTCTGAAATTTTACTAAGCATATTATGATATGTTATGGAAAAAAGGGCATATAACACATTTCAAAATTTTTTCTATTACTGAATTGTGTTGTTATTTCACAATTTCTTTTATTACATTTATTTTAGAATGAATTGGCATAATGATGGCTCTTGAATATTTACTTAACTTGAATTCATTCAGCATAGATAGCTTCCTAACATTTAAATTATATGTATCCAAAAACACAATTTTTTATTATATGCCTTATTGGAGCCATGTCCTCAATAATTTTAAATGTTTTCTATAACATTGGCATTTATTGTTTCCTAAAGTCTATAATTATTGTATAAATACACTCAAGGTATATAATCCGTGCATAGCTCTGTATTCATTAATTAATGTGCCTGTTGAGTTATTATTTTCAATGTATGTTAACTGTAAGAGTTATTGTTCGATACCATGTACCTTTTGTCTAATTATGTTCAATGTCTGTAATTTTTCAGGCATTTATTTGTACTTTTTCATTTCATTGTAATTATTGAAGATGCTATGATTTCTATGTGAATCTTCTAGCTGAGAATAATACATGCTTCAATAATTTTTCAACCAGTATTAGAAGAAGAAATAGTTTCAATAATGAAACCGTTATTAAAATATAAATAATCTACTGAAATGGATGATATAATTAAAAAAGTTTTACAGCAATATTGCATCCTTTAAATTGTATTATAAATTTATTTCTCAATACAAATTTACTTTTTAAGTACAGGGTAGTTTTCAGAGAATATGAAAACATTGTTTACATTGGGAATAAAAAAATATAAATTTATAAACAAATTTCCTAACATATTTGCTTCTATCAATAACAGTAAAACCAGTTTATTTAACATTAGAACCTTAGAATTTCACCAATCAATGGGATCTGGCAAACCCGATGGTATCTTCAACTCTATAATGCTTGCACATAATATGATGGAATTTGCCAGGTCTTTATGAAAATACATTTTATTGTTTAACTTAAATGTGTTAATATTTAATGTGTTTGGAAGCTATTAATAATGAAGAAACAATTCTAAGTTGAATGTTTACAGATGTTGACACAAACTTCACTTACAGGATTTTTAAAAGAAATTTACAATGTAATAGAATCATCCATAAGGGAAAAAATGTTCAATTTAAATTTTGAGAAAAATTTATGAATTTTGACATCCCACATCTGGATGAATTCAGAAAATTCCTATTCCAGTCAACAGATATCAACAGGGTAGCAGCTCATATTTAACCACAACCAGATCCAGCAACCCAAACTTACTAAGTAGCAAGTAGTCAGTCAATAGCTGAAGGTGGGAATGAGAATTCCTGAAACATGTCCTAATTTGAAACCCTGTAAATGAAGTTTGTGTTAACATTTGGAAACATTCAACTTAGAATACTTAAAATATATTAATATGTTGCATTTTTGTGCTTTGTATTCAACTTAGAATTTGGATTTCAGGTTCCTGAGGTTGCATAACAATTATAGGTAAGATAATTTCAAAGAGATATTGCCTTTCCCTGCCTTGCATACTGATTGAAGAATGAATTTTTGTGTAGATACCATTTATTTTGGTTTCATGTTTTTCAAAGTAAAATCCACATGTGTTAATGACTAAAGGAATAGGCAGTGATGAGATTTTTTTGTTCTTCATACTGATAAAGGTTCTTTACTTCCCTCAGTTGATGGTGAGCAAAGTAAAGAAAAAATAAATTATTGATTCTGGACATGAAAATGATAGTGCTAATGAAGAAGCAGTAATGTCATTGATAATGTACAAAGCCTAACAATCATCAGGGGTCAAAATAGTTATGAATAATCTGTAGGTGAACCAACCAGAATGGGGCAGACTCCAAGAAGAATCATATTGCTGGACAACCATGAAATAAGGATGAAGTTCAAAATTGCAAGACACCAAGGGATGTGTGGGACTTACTATTTTCAGTTGCTATCTTGCAGAATAGTTTACATCATACTAATGTAATTATTACCAAACAGATATATACAAGCAGAAGACATTACATAATGACACCATAATAATAACTGTACTCAAGAGTATTTATTGGTCTAATAAATTTGACAAGAATATTGAAAGCCGAACATGTAAGTGTGAAAGAGTTTGCCATTATGTTTACATTTTTATGATCTATCCATTCCTAATTGTACAGCATATTACACACCTAATGTTTATTGTACGATAGACGAAAAAATACTTGGTTTCTGCAAAATTGCCCTTTTACAGTATATATGTAAAACAACCTGACAAATATGGGATGAAAAAAAAGGCTCTATGAAATGTAATATCATTTTATATGGTAAATGCTACACTGTACATTAGGCAGACTGAATGAACCTATTTCTACACTATGTAAGAACTGACAAAACCAATTCATGGTACCAATAGAGGTGTATTTTGTGACAACTGGGTCGTATTAGTACTGTTGACTGAGAGATTACTGACAAATCAAAATCCATCAATTATGGGTATTCTAAGATAAAATAAGAGAGAGATGTTCTTAATTATCTAGTGAGTCGATCTAATAATCTTATACTCCACTTAATGTTGAATTATGCAAAACTAGTTTCGCAGGCTTTTGCCTTCATCCTCAGTTGCGAGTTGACTGTTGGCTTCGTTGTTGGTTGGCTGGACTTGGTGTAGCTCTTGTGGACATTTTATGAACTTCTGGATTAATTGGTCTTCTGTTGGGATCTCAAAGTTAGTAACCTTATCCTCATATTTTTTTATATAAATTTTTTCCCATATTCCCAGCTCAACAGGTCAATCTACGAATTTCCATAATTTCATCCCCATTTCAATATCATGCCTGCAAAACTAGTTTTGCATAATTCAACAGTAAATGGAGCATAAGATTATCAGATCGACTAACTAGATAATTAAGTACATAATAGTTGCTTCACTGTATTGGTTACGACACTAAATTAAATGTTAAATTTAATAGAGAGATACTTACCATATTGCTTTGTGTCACCTGCAGGATGGATAATATAGTAATGTCAGCATAATTTTCATAGTTTACAGCACCAGTCTCATATATACCAAAAAAAAATATCTTATCAGCAACACAAAACTAGTCCTTAATAAGTATGGAAACAAAAGGGGGTATAGGCATTTAAGATCAAATCTGTTATGCATATTCTACAGCAAGAAGAACATTGCACCAGCCATTGATAGACTTTTATGGGATACTAGATAAATGTAGTGTAAATGCATTTATTTTTCTAGCAAATACTAACCCAGTATGAAAGAAAGTAGTAAGTATGCAAGACAAGGCTTTCTGAAAGATTTTAGCTGTTGAGTTGAAAATACCTCACATGAAAGAAACGCTGGAGATTCCAAATCATTTTTGAAGCTTCAAAATTATAATAATGCAATTTTGTAAGGATGAATAACCCCACCAGGAATTTCTGCTGATTCAAAAAGAAGATACTGTTACTGCCATGGGGAGAAAAAAAAAGAGATAAGAAAAAATACAGCAGTATGTCACATGTAAGATCCTAATGTGCATGAATCATTGTTTAAAAAAAGAAGAAAAAGAGTAAGTGAATTATGAGTGCACCAAATCAACTCTAAATCAACATTGTTATAAAAAATTGTGTTACACAATTTTACACAGAATATATTGAATAGATTGTATCTAATGAAAAAATTTTAATTTTTATATAATTATAAGCTTTTGCAAAAGTTTTGCCTATTTTTTTTTTAATATCTTATACTCAAATTACTTCTTCATATTTTTGTATAATATGTTGTCATTTAATTTCAAGTATATAAGTAAAAATAAACAAATAAATAAACCGTTTCCAAATATGATACAGTGTAATTACAAGGTTTCATATTACTCATTATATTCCTTAGAATACTTTTTAAATAAAGACAGCAGTAATATGTGTGTATATAAGACCCCATGAGCAGATATATATAAAAAAGTAAAGTACACATGTTCCAGGGTTAAGACTTAAGTCATTTCTATAAAAATTTCAAATTATATCAAATAGATAACATGGATCTCACAAAAGAAAAGATAATGAAATATGCAAATACAGGTATTGTTGGCTTCTCTAAACATTATGTTTACCTCTTGTTTTTAGAAATATAGTACTGAACTGCTTAGCACCTGTTTAAAGTAATGAATGTGGTTAATCATGACATTCATTTGAGAAAATGAAACATTTATTGATATGAGAGTTAGCTGTAGTAGTTCAGCTCATATTATAAATTTAGATGTTAATAATACAAATAATATATATATATATATATATATAAAATGAACAAATTAAATATGAATAGAACAATGATGTTTTAATGAGAGACCACTATTATGTAAGTTCCCCAAGGTTCTTTCTTATGAATAATTTTATTTTGAAACATATTTTAACAATTTTAAACTTTGCTTTAATCATTCTAAGTTTGTTCTCTTTACATCTACACCAGTATAAAGTAAATATAAATATAACTTTAATTTTAAAGTAAAAAAGCAATGCTGCAAATAGCTAGCAAGTTAGTTTGAACTAAGCAAGGATAAAAATATATCATTAGCAGTCTCCTTTTATCATGCAAAAAGTAAATATATACAATTTCCAAAAACTAATTTCCAGTCATTAATATAAGTTACTTTAAATAAATAACTAGGTATATGTGGTAAAAATCTTAATTGAAATGCTCAAATTTTTAAATAAATGAAATAGGTATTTTTTATGTTGTGTTTTGAAACAAAAACATAAAATATAGCTTGCTCACATGGTTTCTCTTATCCTAATTTTAATTCTTTAATCACGCATTGACTTTCAATTTAGAAGAGTTGCTTACATAGTAAAATGTATGTTTTCATTTCAAATGTATGTTTCATAGTATGTTTTCAAATATGTACTGTTATAATAATAATGAAAATGTGTAAGAGATCTAGTTAACAACATATTTAAAAATCTATACACACTTCCTTTATCACACATTATTTATGAAACATTCTGAAATGTATAAAGCTATATCAATTCATACCAAACCAGCACTCATATTCATTTTTATGATAAAAGCAGTAAAAACAATCCATTAATCAAGAGCCTACCCAAAGTTGGTGAGGTAGTTGGAGCAATTATCCCTACTGAGATTTTATTTAATGTGCATAGATATGTAATAATAATAATAATAATAATAATAATAATAATAATAATAATAATAATAATAATAATAATAATATATTTGCCATTTGGCAATTACAATAATTACAATAGACTTTGTCAAAAGAAAAAAGGAGAAAGAGACTTAAAGTCTATGGATGAAGAGTAACAGCTTATTTACACATTGTAACTTTTGTTATTTCATATTACTCTTATTTTCTACTTCAAATTCTTGTATGCTGTAGAAAGGATGTTTAATTTACCATTTATACACTCTCTCTTTGAATAGCTGAATATTTACAGCATTTACTTCTAAAGGAAGTGAAATGAAAATTTTATTCCTGTTATTTTATAATATCCAGAGGCGTTCTGCAACCTATGATATGGCATATCTACTATGTTCCTGTTATATGTGTTATATATGTGTATTTCACCCCATACATTATACATTTCCAAAATCTCTTTAATATGTAATAAAACATCATAAATACATAAATTAATAACTGTAAGCATTTCTAGATCTACAAATAGTGGCTTACAATGTTCAGTTTTCTTAGAGTTTGTGGTTATTCTAATAACTTTTTTTTTTATTTTTAGCACTTCTGCTATACTTGGATTACTACCCCATTACTCTAAGCCATATATAAAAATGCTTTGAAAGAAGCAGGAAACTATTTGGTATTTTTATTGTATTAGATATAATATACGGGGAAGTTATATGACCTTTGTTGTTTGCTTGTAAATTATGAATATGTTAATAACCGTCTGGAGGTTTCTTAGTTTAAAGAGACACTATTTGTTCATGTTCACTGTTACAATATGATGTAGAAGGTGGAGCTTCATGCATGTACAAGAATTACATTTTTAGGTTTAATTTGAAGTTTGAGGGAAAGATGAAGAATGAGTACAAAGAACAAAATATTGCAGTCTTACTGCCTGTGGTGGCTCAGTAGTAAAAACAGGCTTTAAACACTATTAAAAAAAAAATTGCAGTCCCTTCACCAATATTAATTCTTCTCCAGTAATTTATGCCCCAAAGTGTTATGCACTTATTAATGCTTAACTAACACTGTGTTGTCATGTTAAATTATCAATTCATTAATTGACCATTTAACTCTTCATCAAATACAGGAATAAGGATTGTTAATTTCAGGAGGGCACTATTTATAAAGCATGTTCTCAATTTTATTTTATTTTCTGTTTCTTGTGTTTACCCTGCCTTATCTTATCTTTTCTTTTCTTTCTTCATTTATCTCTCTCTCTCTCTCTTCCCTTGCTTGCTTGCTTGCTTCATTTCTTTCTTTCTTTTTCTTTTTTTCTGCTATTATCTAAATTACATCTACAAAAATAATAGTGTCATGAGATGACAATATGTTAGATGATTTCCAAATTTAGCACCATGCAGTTAAAATTAGCAGTATGGTTTAGAGCAATATGTTAAGTGACCAAAAATATATTTTAACTTTTCTACACTATATAAAAACTATGACAATGTATTAATTATTTACTGAACCAGATAATCATTATATCTGAAAGCCAATAGACATGCATTCATTTGCTGCTTATGTGTTATTACTTCTTAAGCTGTTATTTTTAGATTTATTTTATTTAAGAACAATTTATTGTCTCTGTTTATTAGTGTTCTAGTCTATTCAGTGTATGAAACAACCAATAAATTTTGCTCAGAGGCCTCTTTTTTCAGGCTTGAGGTTCATGAATCTATGATCATGACCACTGGTTTTATTTTCCTTTTAAAGGAAGCCATACTTATGATTTTTATGCCCAAAAAAATCCATTGACCCTGGCCGGGTTTAACTTATAACTGTGGATCTACAAAGCAAGCATGGTTACCACTGGACCATCAGGACCAATATAAAGCTGTTTTAATTAGCACTTTGTACTCACTAAATAATTTTTTTATAACAGAACATTTGCATTAATTTGTTAGCTTAAAAAAGCAAAAACATGCTCAGAATCTTAGTATAAAACAAATTATAAAAGATTTTAAAAGACATTACCAATGCACATCCTAAGAGCCAGGCTATACTTGTAACCTGAATCACACTTCATGTCACATTCATAGGCTCCAATTGTGTTCCGACACTCCTCAGTTATTGGCAAACAGCCATGGATATTTTCTTCACACTCATCTACATCTGGTTATGCACATGGAAAACATTTTTTAATTCTTCAAAATTCAACTCTACAAAAAAATTATAATTAAACAGTCAAGTATTTTTTCAGCATTTATTTTGAAAGATACTGTTTCTGCTTTATAAATTTCTTTGCCTATCTTTCTTCATCCTTGCCATTGCTTTGTCATACAAGTAAGCTCTTCTGAAAAGGAAAAACACAATCACACTGAAAGTTATCATAAAGCATCTATATCATGTTTCAAAAATAGGTTGTACCCATGATCTTGAGTGGATAATTGCAGTAAAAAATCAACGGACACTAACTTTAGAGGGGGGGGGGGAAACACACATACACAAAGATACAAACTGCAATTGAAAATTTGTTCAATCAACCAAATTAATTATTAAACTTCTGATTTATGCTTGTAAGTTTTGGCTAACATTTATATTTTAGTTCAATGTGGAGAATTGTGTTTGTTGCTTAGGAATTTCTTATTTTACTGCTCTCTTGTCTAGTTTCTATTATATAATGAATACCCTTTTCTCATAATTATTTTCCCATGCTTATAGCTAATACAATGTGTAGAGGGTATGAATGTACAAGAATTTGAATGATGGTAGATTACAAAATGACTAATTAAAAAGTATATATGAAATTTCATTTACCATAAATGGTTAACAAGATAATTAAATATTGTTGAATAATTCATTTAAGGACTTTTAAAAAATAAGAGATTTTTAAAAAATTCTGTTGGAACTCATACAGTGAAGCTTGTTAAATGTAAATTATAATTAATCTGTCGTCAAACACACTCTTATGCTTCACTTACTTTTAAATATGGTCGGACCAGTTTTGAAGAGACATCCGCTCCATCTTCAACCTACTTAACGACTGGTATGAGAAACTAACATCTATGAGGACCTGTGGGAAAAAAAAAAAAAAAAAAAAGCACCACCAGGATGGAGCCACAGGTCCTCATTGATGTTAATTTCTCATACCAGTTGTCTCTTCAAAACCAGTCCCACCATATTTAAAAGTAAGTGAAGCATAAGAGTGTGTTAGGCAAAAGATTAATTATAATTTACATTGTTGAATAAATTATCTACACAATATGGCAACATAGTATAATTAAGGAACCAAATGTTTTGCACGCATTCACAATACGACTGATTTACAAGTAAGGTTAAAAGGTGCAATCTTGATGGTAATATGAAGAGGGACCTATTAATTTTGCTTCAACTATTCTAGCCTGGATATTAAGTGAAAACTATTGCTGGAAGTTATGCTGTCATAGAGTGGGGAAATTATTTTCAATAGTCCAAGCTTTGAATTTTCACATTATTTCAAAGCACCATCAAGAGTAAAACATGCTTCATCAGCCACCAGCACCTGTGATGAAATATTGGAGTTGAATACACGTCATTCCTTTAATGATTGGCAGAATTCTTGGTGGATAATCATTTAATCTGAGGTACTGGACCCTTTGCATATGATATGGATGAAGTAAATATTCCTTTAATGTTCTATGAACTGTCCAAGTTGATACTCCAAAAGCAGAATTTGCCATATCTTGTATACTTGTGGTTGGATCCTCTTCCACCAGCTGCATAATTGGTTCCTCTGCCTGCAGCATTTCATTAGAACACTGCCGTCTTTGATTAACTTGGTCCAAAATTACACTTTCTGATGTTCACACTTGCTGGTCTACTGCAGTAAAAGATCTTGAGCTCAGAACACTCCTGTTAGGAAATATATCCCTATACAAACTTCAAATTACAGTCACTTATGCCATATGTCAGACATATCAATATATTTTTTTTCAGAAACAATGCAATTGTTTCTGCAATGCAATGCAACCTAAATTGCCTTTTAGTAATATATAAAGAAGTGTTTGTTACTAAGGAGACGATTAATAAATGTTAATTAACTTCTCTAATGAGAATATGCATTACTATAATATCTTTCATTAAATAATTAGAATGCTCAAAAACATTATATCATTATTATACCACTCCATATCTTACAGAGGCATGAACAAAGAAGGAAACTTCTCTAAACTGGATTTTTATTTGCCTGATGTTATTGAATCTGCCAAGATTATTTATAATTAAATTACATATGTTCAATGAAATAGAGCACCCCCAAGAGATGAGTATGCAGAAAAGTTCAATATTTACACAGATTGATGAAATTATAACAATGGACATTTCAGATACCAAAACAGAAATTACAAAAGAATCAACTATCTCATATCACCAGAGACTACTGATTATTGCACCATTATTTGAAAATATTCCTGTAATATCATAAAATAGTAAACTACCTTATTAATGATTTACAGATACTTCCAAACATTTTGAATTATTCAAAAGTTACCTTAATAATATTTTATTTAATTGAAAAGAAAACAGGTGCAAACTATGTCATTTTATATAGACATATTTCTTATACCATAAAAAGATGGATTGCCTGTGATTTGCATTACATATGACAGCCTTATGCATAATTATAGCCTTCACTGGCAAGTGTAAAGCCCAGGTATCAGATGCAATGAATACATTAGAATGAAGATGAGCATTGTTTACACCTAAAAGTTTTTGGAACATTGGCTGGTTTAAGAAAAGTGT
Source organism: Metallyticus violacea (assembly GCA_030762175.1). Taxonomy (NCBI): domain Eukaryota; kingdom Metazoa; phylum Arthropoda; class Insecta; order Mantodea; family Metallyticidae; genus Metallyticus; species Metallyticus violacea. Next base: position 124,591,284 of record CM060846.1, on the reverse strand, counting down.
CACCTGTTTTATATTTTTGTTCAATATTCATTTCAAAGGTTACAGTCTTAAACTATAATTGTAGTTTTTTTAAAATATTTTATTGTTATTTCTGTTCTTTGTTCATAGAGGAAAAGAAGAACTTAGGCAACCAATATATGTTAATGCTCACAGAATAAAGTTCACTAGATATCAGTACAATCATCACCAAAAATGCTATGGGAATGACTTTATGTTCTGAAAACAGCTGAAAATAAGTTTTGGATACCAGAAAACCAGGGAATTCATGAAAATTAAATGGCTGACAGTTTGCAAAATGAATACCCAGATATTGTATTATGGTGTTAAACTAGTAGTCTAAAACTTGAAAACTTATCAGAAATGCACTAGTATTCTAGATTAGGACAAGCAGTTCATAATGAGGGAAAAAGTTAATTGGATTGCAAATTGATAAAAAAATTAGTTAAATGTGCTAATAATGTCTCTTTTCTTTGGATAGAGGAGGCCTAGGAGAGTACTTGGCTTGATTATTGAGTCTGTCTAATTTAGGTAACACAGATAAACGGGTTTCTTTAAAGATAAACCACTTACTGATTATATGATCAGATTGAAGAAAGTGCCACACTCTGTTTGGTTTATAATTTTTAGAAAGGAAGAATCATCTTTTGGTTAATGGAAATACACTGTGATAGGAAATAAAAAGAAACCTTTACATGCTGTAAGAGAGACAAAATTTAAAAAGCAAAGATGAATTTTAAAAGATGAAATGCATTCAGTCATTTACACTAATGTGTGTAGTTGAATAAAATTCAAACACTCCCCTTTCACTCAAATGTAATCTAATTCTTTCTCAATAAAAGTTTCTTACCCTTAATTTCAACAATATTTTTTTCCCCCCAAAATCTATTTATCTTTTATATCATGTTTTACGTCATTAAAAGCATCACCAGACTTGAGTAATTATAATCATCTGCTAAGAGTTGAAGAAAGTTGTTAAAGAATCCGATATTATAAACTATATAATTGATCTATTCAATGTAAATGAGTGCAAATTTTTCAAGAAGTGCTCACTGGGTAACATTTTACAAAATCAATGGACTTCACTGCTAACAAGCACACTGAAGGATATAGAAAGGTTGCTTTGGAAAAGATTTGGTAGAACCAAAATGTACTCCCTTATCTCATGTAAAGTTTGAAGAAGTTTATCAAAATACATGCCTGAAATCAGTAGTAGTTTTGTCTTTAGAGTATAAGTACTATGATATACATCTGATAATAATGATAAATAAATACATAATGTTAACATTTTATAAATATTATATATTTCATTAAAATGAAATCAAGATTTGGTTTTAAAGTGTACCTATACTAATTATAATTATTTTTAATATTTTATTCCTATGTTATCTTAACATTAGTGATATGTTTGCTAAAACTAATCAAGAAAATTAAGTAAAAACTAAATTTAAGCTTTTCTTATTCTCTTAACCACAGAATTTCATTTACTCAAAATGTAAATAAATTTTTATGCAGTGCATTCAGTGCTTTGAATTTGTTTATTTCACTATATATGGCATATATCTACATTATGTTACATTTAGGCCTAGAACTTCATAGTTGTTTTTCCTTTTTCTGTCAAATAACTGTAATGTCACAAAATTCACAAAATGTATTATGTAATTATTGATATTAGAGTATAATAATTTGTATTTAAAAGCAGCATTTATTCTCAGGAGCATATACTTGAAAGCAGTTAATGTAAGTAGTTAATAATTAATATTTGTCTCTCTAACAACAATTATAGTAGTGTATCACTAATATCAGTGTTTAGTTGATGTATAGAAAACTTATTCTGGCTATTTCACTTGCTGGATCAAAGAGTTTATAAAATATTGAAATTCCAAACTGATTCTAGAGAAAGATTGTCCATGATACATAACAATTTTACACTTAAATTGCTAATAGTCATAATTTTTAAAAAGTAGCAAAAATTAAACTGCATATCTACTGCATAACTGCTAATGATGATGATGATGATGATAGCCTCATACAATAAGCTTGAACTGAATTAAACAGAGACAATAAAGATAAAGTAAGAACACAAAAAGTGTTTAAACAAAAATTCTTTAACCATTCCCATATCAACTCACATCTGATCAAGATTCAAAATACTTTCAAAAACATGACTTTAATTTGGTACAAGAGAATAGAATAAATATAGAAAATTTTAATGAAAAAAATACCTCCAAAAAGAAAAAAAAATTGAACTTAATGTATGAATTTTAAAGATTGTGAAAACAAAATCTAACAATAAAATAAGTAATGAAAGGCATTTCAAATGAACTGAAAATCAGCAGTTCCCCAGCCCATTATTGGTTGGAAAATATTAAAAAATATGCAGTTCCAACCAGTGATGTACCCAAAATTGTTCAAGGGATGAAGAGTTCAGTTTTGCATTCGAAATAACTAGGAAATAAAAAAGTTTGAATTAGTATTTAATAAAATATCTTTTTTATTAATTATATAAAATGGTAGTTGAATAGTGAAAGTACCAAATCCAGGACTAGTCTGATGTTTTAAACAATATACTGAAATGTTTAATAATTCATTAGAACAATATAGAACATTTAAATGCTACAATGTATAATTACTACACAAAAGGCATGCTGTTGTACAATCTCAACCTACCAGATTTAGGCGTAATGTCAGTTACAGTTCCTAATGAACCTTATGGACCATTTAAATTTAGTTACACTTAGCATTTGCAAGATCTCGGAAGGTTAGGTGATCAGCTCATTGCTAACTAATGTGATGCCAAGGTCATGAAATAGCTGGTAATTTAGTCCAGTAACCTCTTTTTCAGTTATGAAGTGCTTTAATATGCAATAAATCAATGGCACAGGACTCATGGCTTTAAGTTCTTCACAATTGACATTAATTGACATATTTAACAGCATTACACAACCCATATTTCAATCATGGAAAATAATGCATATCCCAATTATTTAAAGATTAACTTAAAAAAGAAAGAAAGCATTCCCCTTGAAGGAGTGGAGGATGCAAAAGGGGAGTTTCCAACCCTTCTAAAATCTATGTAGCCCCTAATTCCAATGGTATTACAACAATAGTATTGTGCAAAAAACCCAATTTGGAAAATCATTTAAATCTTCAAATATTATTGTTGGTTAATAAATAGTGTAATCTAAATGGAATATAATTTTATCAGAAATTTCTACTTCATCCATGAGGGGAGATAAATTGTGTAAGATCTAAAACATTATTGAAGTTTCCTTAGGTAACTAACACACAATTGGAAAGATGATCTTCAAAAATATTTTATGTTACAAATAAATTTACTGAAACTGAGAAAATATTCCCACTCCCCTTCTGTGTCTCATATTTTAACTTCACTGTATTAAAAATTACTTTTTATATTGACATTTTTACTCAAAACTGATTTCAAATAATCAATGAATTCCTAAAAATCAAGCAAAGAGACCACAGTAAACAAATATTAAGAATGTGTTGAAGTTGCTGGCTTCCAAATTCAAGGCACAGTCTCTTCACCTTGTAATTAGCCTTGTCATGTATATGTACTTATGCATTTATCAAAGTTTTACATTTCTTTCACCACCATAGACATTCTAGTAATACCTGCTAAGCCTTTCCTTTGCTTTATAAAAGTATGTTCATATATTACTGAGCCGTGCTTTTAAATTTCTGTTAGGTTTTTAACTTCATAAAAACAAATATTTTGATTTATTGTAATTAAGGGTGCAGAACCACAATAGTTAATAATGCCCAAGAAGAGCAAAAAGAAAAAATGGAGAATGCAAGGCCATTGGTCAAATTGTAAAAACAAATCACTAATAATCAAATACTAAACAGAAAGTAAAGGAAACAATTGCAGTTGGCCATGAACAGTAGAAATCCACAAGTTAACCAACAGTAAAAAGTTACACGCTAATACGGCGAAAGGCCAGAATCACAATAGGATTAATTAGCACTAAAAAAAGAAGAAAAAAAGCGGTCACATACAACACCAATATCCTTGCCCCACGTAGACGAACAAAACGAAGCACGTGTTCAACAGTAAGCGCATCATTCACTAGAGTATCCCCAAATGTGGGTGGCAAGCTGACTAAAGCCCTAAGAGGAGTGAACTGTCTACATTCGGTTAAAATATAGCGCACTGTAAAGGGGTTGCCACAATGCAAAAAAAAAAAAAAAAGTTCTCCCTTAAAAATCTAGCGGTGGCTAAAGTTACAATGCCCAATTCGCAAACACACTAAAAATACTACTTCTCCACAATCAACACGACCTAAAAGTGCGAAACGTCGTAGGGTTTTTTGCGAAGCTCAATTCCTTTGCAAAAGTGATTCCAGGATGCCGAAAATAACAAGGATCGGTACTTTAAGGCCGGGCACATGTGAATAGCCAGGCTTTCCGGCAACGCTCATGCCAGACAGCATATCAAGGGGCCGAAAGTTAGATACGAAAGCACCCAAGAAGCCTTTTTTGCACTCGCGCTGTACTCGACGGCATTTGGCATGTAGCTGTATGTAAAGAATCATATTCTCCAGAGTAGGGTGGAGACGAAAAACTCGAAGAGCACCTCGGTGTGCTCGCACTGTGTTCCGGCATTCTTGGCCCACCAAGATACCAGGAGACGCCTGGATGAAAAGACACGGGGAAAGCTAGTGCTGCCGTACTATAACGCTTTCGAGTGTTCAACAATGCGATGACAGAGTCAAAATGACACTCTGAAAATACTATCAGAAAATGGAAAAGGTTCCAAATTCATTGTCGAGAAACCACTTCCGCTCTTATCATGGATGTTTGTGGGTAGACAAGACATTATCTCGCACGGAAAATAAAGTAACTCTAATAGAGTATGTTTTTAGGGTAGATGAACAAAAAGAGAAGCGAATCAGACAGGAGTATGTTTTAGGGTAGATGAACAGAAAGAGAAGCGAATCAGACAGATGGATTCAAATGTAAGAAGTTGTTTGTGGAATCGAAGAGGAAGGTAGGTTCACCAGCATTGAGGAAAAACAGATTATAGGATCCAAAGCGCCGTCAACCATACTGCCTCTGGTGCACCCCCTTGAAGATCGTCAAAAGGTAGATGAGCGTTAAAATCTCCCAGCAGTAGAAAATATAGCGGTAACTGGGATAGAAGATTGTCAACATCCATCAGTAGGAACGCCACAAGAATGTCTCTACCAAGCATTTGTACCATTTGTGCCTCAAGTAAATGGCACAAAGAGAAAATCTAAGGACAGAGAGAGAATATAAAAATTAACTGCTGCAGCCTGTAACGGAGATTGTAAAAACACCGAAAAGCTGTACATGTCATCCAGAACCAAGATGACCACTTTGTCATGTGTGGGAGTGCCCTCTTCTGGTGGTAGGTCGAAACCCGCCAGAGAGTAGTCGCGGAAGGCAAAAGTGTCCCGAGGAAGTAGCTTCGTCTCCTGCAGTCACACTAATGAAGAGCATTAATAATTCCAGAGCAGTTCTACGCATACGTAATTCATGTACATTCCATATTAGGGTAGCCATTATAAATATAGAGGAGATAAGTGATTAAGATGGAACTTTACTTCTTGACCGGCGCGGGGCGATTAAGCATGCTCTTTTTACTATATTTGGGGTGGAGTTCTTAGGATAGGCTAGTTCTGTTTCACAAACTCCTCAGAGAGAGAGCTCTCCCACTGAGAGGGTTCATCCATTTTCACAATCCGGAAGCGATTGTTGGTCGGGATAGGCAGTGATGTTGACCCCCGGTAAAGTTCGCTCTCCGAAGTGTCGTGGGAGCTTGTCTTCCAAGACGAACTCTGCATATTTTTACTTTAGTTTTTATCGGTGGACGTTTAAAGAAGGATTTTTTGTAGGCCGTCCTAAACTAAATTGGCGAAGAGTTAAGGACTGCGTTTTCGCCTTATTAGTAGAACTTGTCTTGCAAGTCCGTAGGGCTAGGGGAACTGTAAATAATCTATCTGTGATTATTGCAGTCCCTTTTCGTTATGCAGGTGCGGCGGCTACAGAGCTATAGGTTCCTGTTTTAAGCTGGCGAGGTTGAAAGCGTTTCCGGGCTCCAGTGAAGGAAAACTGTTCTTTATCCTGTAATTCCTGAATAACGCGTTCTTCTCGAAAGCGGAGACAGCCACACACAGGTTATTGAGGGATGAGCTTCGTGGCAGTTAGTGCTGACAGGAGTGGATCTCCGCGAGTTTCCTGCCCACAGGTGGAGCAGATGAAACTGGCGCTCTTGCAAGATACGCAGATGTGTCAAACGCTGCCACAAATGACACAGAAATGGGCTAGCAGTATAGGAATAAGCATTATTAGTTCGTACTCAGCGTCCATCCTAGGTGGGAGATCCATCCCATTAAAGGTGAAAAACAGATACGGGTAGGCAGTAATCTCTGTTTCTCCTTACCTTAGTCGTACGCTATATCCTTCCGCATTTTCCTGCACTGATTGGTTAAAACTGTTAGCGCCATGGCTTTAGATTGCTAAGCAAGTGCTGAACCCTAAAAGACGATGGGAATATAAAAAATACATGTAAACAAATTTTGGAATCGCGGCGGCATTCCGAGACCAGCCTGCAAGAGGGTCGACGCACAGCCATTGGCCGGCAGTGGGCACTGGCCCCCTTCTAGCCGGCCGAGCCCGAACCTTGCCGCTACTTAGCGGAGGCACGTGCAGCAATCGCCGTGGACAGAGCTTCCCCTGCTAGCTTGCTGACGTCGTGCCCCCCCTCCCCCACCCTGAGCCGCAGCCCAGCCTGCCAGCGGCCTGGAACCGAAAGAAAAGGACCCTGCTCCGGCGAGGCGTCACTCTTCACCTAAGCCTCCCGCTACCGTCGTCTCGAACACCATAGCCAGGACCGGCGACAAAGGGGCAGTCAATCGGGTCTTGAAGAAAGCAATTTCTGAATTCCTGAGCTGCCCCTCCCCCGACCCGACTGTGACTGACAGGACCACGCATAACCGGGCTCTCAAGGTCACAGCCAGCAGGGGTCCGGGCTTCGGTCCGGACCTGGGGCTAACTAGACCTCCTAAAGGCGCGTGCTCCCCTGGACACGTCCGGCCCTCTGAGAATAGCTGGATGGCACCCGGGACCACTGACAATACCCCCCGCAGTACCAGCAGCAGCCAGGTAAGTCCGACGATGGACGACTTCCCTGCCCTGCCTTCGACCTCGTCCGCCAAGGACCCCGTTCCCATGATACCCGTTGCTCAGGCAAAGGGGAAGGAGCTAGCCAGGGCTAGCTCCAAAAGAGCAAGGCTCGACCGGTCTCCGGACCGGGAAGCCGGGAGTGCGTCGGCGGCACCAGCTGCCCCCGTCCCTCCCCCTGTACCAGCACCACCACCCTCCCCGCTTCTTGCCCCTCTTCCCGAGAGCCAATCTGAGCGCTCGGACTGCGAGGGATTTGAATTGGTCCGCTCAAAGCGGCAAAAGAGGGCAGGCAGAACGCCGCCCTCCCAGAAAGCGGCGGCGCCGCAGAATGCTCCTGCACCCCGCCAAAACCCTACCACTCCCGCTCCTGCACCGTTCAAGATGCCTGTCATCATGACAGATCCCTTCCAAAACCATGTGAGGATCATGAGGGCCCTGGGCTCTAAGTTGAAGGCCCCTTTCCAAGCGACACGCCTGCCCCGGCAGGTCAAGCTGAACACCAGTACCCCGGAGGACCACGAGGCCGCTAGGTCGGTACTCAGGGAGAACGGTATAACTTTTTATTCCCTCTCCCTGAAGAAGCCGAACGTGGCTCGTCGTATCATCCGGGGTCTGGATTCGGAGACCAGCCCGGAGGATGTGCGGGAAGCTCTGAGAGCCGAGCACGGAATTGTGGCGCTCTCCGTGTCCCAGTTGAGGAAAACTGTCCTCAACGAGGCCGGAGAGACATCCAGGGCCCCCATGCCTCTGTTCCTTGTGGTAGTGAACAAGGAGGCTGGCCGCATTCCTGACATAGATCTCGTGAAGAGCCTATTCTTCACGAGAGTGAAAATAGAACCTTACATGGGCAAGGAAGGACCTGCCCAGTGCTTCAAGTGCCTGGGCTTTCATCACTCCAGCGTAGCATGCGAACGGAAGCTTGCATGCCTCCGCTGTGCTGGTCCTCACCTTGTCAAGGACTGTACCGTGGCCAGGGAAGACCGCAAGTGTGCCAACTGTGGGGAGACCCACATTGGCATCTACAGCGGTTGCCCCTAAGGCTCCGTATAATCGAGAGCCGGAGGGCCAAGAATGAGCAGAGAGTCCCGCACCGGGAACAGCCGCGCCGGCCCTCTGCACCTGTACGGCCGGGGGTGTCCTTCTTGGAAGCCCTCAGCCGACAGGAGCAGAGGCTGGAGGAGGCGACACCAGCGCAGGAGCAGCGACTACTGACGCAGCCCAACCGGCGCCCAGCACGGCCCCGGCCAAGGAACCGGACGTAGAAGCACCGAAGCCCGTAACCCCCCAGCCCAATTCCTCGGGCTCCAACAAGGGGAAAAAGAAAAAATCAAAGGGGAAGAAAAGCGCCCCTCCCTCCAAGCCAGCCACGCCCAGCTCAGGGGCCAATGGCAAGCCAGCAGAGAAACCAGCAGAGCAGGTGGCAGCCGCCCAGGCTTCCACCCCCGCTCCGACGCCGGCTATTCCATCGGTCGTGGCCGACCAAGCAACAGACGCCGCCTCACAGGCACCCAGTGCTGTACTGTCTGCTCAGGACGCACAGGAATTCCAGGAGCTCTCCAGTTGGTTCACTGATCTAATTTCCAACTCCCTCCCCTTACTGCGGCGCTGCTAGCAGGTCATGCTCAGTAAAACGGCATCACCAGTCGAGAAGATCCAGATCGCGCTCAGGACGCTCGGACACCTATTCCCCGGCTCCCTTAGCGAGTAATGGCCCCTCGGCTAGTCCGGAGATCATTACGAGCCGCATTCTGGAGTGCGAACGGAGTCGGGGAACAGAGGCCAGGCATCCTGGAGTTTGTAGAGGACCACGGAGTCGATATTCTGATGGTCTGCGAATCCCATCTCCACGCCGGAGTAAACTTTCACCTGCCAAGTTACGTCGCCCATCGGACTGACAGAGTCGGCCGACGGGGCGGTGGTACTGCAATATTCATTAAAAGACATATCGCTCACTCCCTGATCCCACTCCCGCCCCTACAGCACGTCGAGGCGACCGCCATAAGGCTCTCCTTGGGCGGGCAAGACGTCGTGCTGGTTGCGGCTTATGATCCACCAGATGGTCGCTTCCACGAAGCAGACTATACAGCACTCGTCAACCTACATCCCGTAATCTGCATCGCAGGAGATTTCAACGCGAAGCACGCCTCGTGGCACAGCCACACTGCTAACCGCAGAGGCCGCCAGCTCGCCCGCTTCATAAGCGGGGATCCGGCCCTGCTCGCGCACGGCCCGAGAGGTCCAACGCACCGTCCCCCCCGTGGCAGGGGGGACGTCATTGACATCCTGATCACCAAAAACATTCACTTTCATCTGGACCTCAGAACGGTCAACGCGCTGGACTCCGATCACGACCCGGTCGTGGTGGATGCCAGCGTCACGCTCCCAGCTCTGACCATACCAGACTGGACAAATGAGACCGACTGGGATGCAGTAATCCATCGACTGAACCAGTGTGTAGAACCGTCCCCCCGAGTCGACTCAATTGAGGAGCTCGAGGAAACGGCAGCACACTTCTCCAGCACCGTCCTTCTTGCGGTCCGTGCCCACACCTACCGCATACCGTACGAGAACTCGAACCTGCATATCATCCCACGACTCATTAGGCAACTCATTAAAGCCAAAAACGTCGTACGGAAGCTATGGCAGAGATACCGCCACCCCAGGATAGAAGTCCACAGGAGGTTCAAAACCCTGGTGAGACGCCTCCTAAGGGCACATAGATCTGAGGCCTGGGAAAACACCCTTCGGCACGCTAACCTCCAAGAGAGGAAACCGTGGCGGATCGTCCGAGGCCTTCGGAGAGATAAGGCTGAACACAACCACCTCGTGCACAACCGCTTTCTTGGTCACCTGGTATACGAGGCCCAAGAAAAGGCGGAGGCTTTCGCAGACCACCTGGAGTTTCAATTCCAACCACGAGAGGAACCCCAGGACGACGTCCACACTGAGCTCGTGGAGGACACCGTCTCAGCCTTTCTAGAAGGTGGGCGGGGCCAACATGAGAACTTCCACATCCCCATCGCCACCCCCAAGGAGGTGGCCTCCCTGATCCAACGCCAAAGACGCCACAAAGCCCCTGGGCAAGACCGCGTAACAGCGGAAATGCTCCAGCACCTTCCCAGGCGGGCCGTGATACACTTGACGCGGATTTACAATGCCTGCCTACATCTGCGCCACTTTCCTTCTTCATGGAAAGAGGCGCAAGTGGTCTGCATTGCGAAGCCCGGCAAAGATCCGGTCCTTCCTTCAAGATACCGCTCCATAAGCCTCCTTCCCATAGTCTCCAAAATATTTGAGAAACTTCTCCTGTCCCGGCTTCTCCCTCACCTTGAGGAGAAGCAACTCCTACCAAACCATCAGTTCGGTTTTCGCCCTGGGCTTTCCACGACCCAGCAGTTACTGCGAGTGGCCGAGAGGGTCTCGATTGGCTTCCAATCGAGGTCTAAGTCGGTAGCAGTTCTGTGGGACGTGGAAAAAGCATTCTCAACCACGTGGCATGATGGCCTCGTCTACAAGCTCCTCGAGCGCGACATCCCTGCCCCCTACACTTCCCTGGTGGCTAGCTTCCTCAGAGAACGCAGCTTCCGGGTAAAAGTAGATGGCAAACTCTCTACAGTCCGGCCCATTGGCGCGGGAGTGCCGGAGGGCAGCGTGCTGTCCCCGACACTCTTCAATGCTTACATGGCCGACTTCCCTATCAATGACAGAACGACCACATGTCAATATGCTGACGACCTGCTGATTCTGGCACAGAATAATAATCAAAATTATGCATTGTGTCCAATTCAGAACCAACTCCGAGCGGTGGAGACCTGGAGCGAGCAATGGCGGATGGCCATTAATCCGGAGAAGAGCTCTGCGATTCTCCTGACTAAGGGCCGACGTCCGAGGCGCCGGCGGGACCTGGTGCTGCATCGCCGGCGGATCCCCTGGGTCCGCAGCGCGAGGTACCTCGGGGTCACGCTGGACCACTCGCTGATCTTTAGGGAGCACATACTCGCTAAAGTTCGGCAGGGCCACGCTGCCCTCGGGAAGTTGTATCCAATCCTGAGCTCTCGCTCAATGACCTTGAACCAAAAGCTGCGCGTCTACCGTGCCACGATTACGGCGATGGTTCTGTACGGCTGTGAGATCTGGGGCGTCGCGGCATCGACCACGATCCGCAGAATCCAGACCCTGCAGAACCGAGCGCTAAGAATCGTGTACGGCACAGACCGCCGCTTTCTCGCCCACATACTCCACGAACACTCCAACCTACCCTACATCATAGACGTCATACGGGAGAGGGCCCGGACGTTATATGACACATTCCCGCATCATCCCAACACACTGGTCAGGACCCTAGGGGACTACGATCACAGAGCCCCTAGACGATTTAAATCTTACTGGCTCCCCAAGGACGCCATGGGATCCCTTGGGGACTTATAACTGAACCCTCAAACCATCTCTAGAACCTGAGTCTGAGCAACTCACAAAATCCCATCCCGACACCTGCCAGAGGCAAACCATGCTGCTAACGCCGGCTGATCACTGACGTTAAGCAGCATCGAGCATGGCCATTGCTTGGATGGGTGACCGCCGGGCGCTGCACTCGCTGAGGTTAAGTAGCCTCGAGCGTGGTCGGCGCTTGGATGGGTGGCAGTCCGAGCACTGAACTCGCCTCTGGCACAACTAAGCACATCCTTCATCCTGTGCTATTAAGAACATCCTACGTCCATCGAGCAGGTAAAGCCGCGCGCGGCTAGGTACTGCTGACATTTGACACCCACCTGGGAAATACATTTCTCAGGTGCCCCGAACTGGCATCTGGCATCTGGCATCTGGCATCTGGCATTTTGGAATCTTATAACCTAACAAATTGTATAATGAAGAATAGTGAAATGTGTTAACGAACAAACTGAAAAGTTTCCCCGTGTTTTCCAATGGGCAAGGTCGAGCAAAATGTGAATGCATTAATTAAGTGGCACGAGTCGTAGTAATGATAATGCAAACTTTAATGTTTAAGAAGAGAAGTAGCCTCCCACGTAATAACGATAATGTGTTGCATGAACTTCGGATACTCCACAGCTATCATACAACTTACTTCATGCGTTAATGAAAAGTTCCCGAGATTCATTAAATATATAAAATGTTTAACGATATTTTTTTACTTTAAACAACAAACTTATTTGTATCGCGAAAAGCGATTTTCTGGCAAACAGCCAGTAAGGATGGCCAAGAGCACCTGGTATTGTTCACATCCAGAGTAAAATTAAGACAAACATGTCTTTTTAATATTTTTTGGCCTTCACGCGATAAACTGATGTAGTGTGTTGTTCAGCCAGATACCACGGATTTCGCTTTCGGACATCCCATCTAGAACATTGGTGTTAGTAGCTCCTCGTAGTGAATTGAGGGTTCAATACTTGTTAACACGGAATAGGTAATGGAGGATTCTAGCTTTCAACAATTTATTCGTCTGGAACAATCCCGGTGTCTCTACTAGAAAGGAACCATTGCACATTCACATTTAGGATTTTACAGAACCTGAGATTCGATCTAAACCCTTCCATATAATGGAGAGGTTCACAGAACTGAACGACTGACCATTTTTGGTTCTTTTAAATATTTAAGTAATGTGGGAACTCATCTCCGTTATTTTCCTTACACTCACGAGTAAATTTTCCAGCAGTGCAATTATCTGTTTCCTGGGCTCAACACTGGATTAAGTGGGTTGTCCTAGCCTGTAAAGAACTCATCTCAGGGTCACACCTTCCAGTGTCAAGGCAGAAGGACGTGATCGCCTTCAGGAAGTGAACAGCTTATCTAATGACCCCCCGCCCAGCTTGGCCTGTTCCAGGGGATATGCTCGCTCCCTTTCTTCATGATAACCCGGCGCTGGGAATTACACCCTTACACAGTCAGCCTTTACCATAAAAACATAGAAGCACCCTTCAGACCGAGTACAGGACGGTTGGCAAAAATATAGGGGAAAAAAACAGACAAATAAAATGGGTCAAACATGAGAAGCATAGACTGAAGGGAGGTACTAGGGTTCCTGAGTTGCTACATCCCTACCGAAAAATTGGGCCCCTGAGGGCAACGCAAAGGCACAATTAAGAGTATATTGTATTTGCTATTTTGGAACAGCAATTTACACATATAAGATGAAATATCAATCTAACTAGTATACGGAATAAGGTAAATTTCTCCCTCTCTTTCTATCACGTACACACCAATCCATATGAAACTCCCTTATACACATTAGAATTATGATAAAATGCCTAGAAAAATTATGATAAATTATTTACATTTTAAATCATAAAAACCATAACCTGGGCTATAAACTTCCATATTTTCTACCTTTAATGGAATGTGAAATCTTAATGCAGACAAACATGATATTGATCTACACAAATAATAATTCAAAATGACGGGTATAAATTAAAATTAATCTTACTATTCTATAGCATAAGAACAACAGAGTGAATGGATTTTAGATCAGGAGAACAATTTATATTGCTCACAAATTCACATACAATATTAAAACCATACATTTATAGTATGGGGTGATCACTCTAGTAGACAACAAACAGTAAAGGACTCTTACCCTTTACCATGAAGATAATATGTATTATGACATAATTTAATATATTTCAATAATTTGAAACTTGCCTTCACATGTGGTAAGAGGTTTGTTGAACTTATATCCAGCAGGACATGATGCTCTCTCCGACAGATTTTGACAGGTGAACCCTCCTTCAGTGTTTATACAAAACTGCGTGCCCTTCTGGCAACTGTCAAGTCCTTCTGAACATTCATTTATATCTGAAGCGAATGAAATGTTGCATTGTCATTTTATTTTATACCAATTTTTCAGATGGATATAGAAAATTGAAATTAAAATGCCATCGCCCTGTTATTTTTAAACTTGTATTTATGCCCTTTCAGTTTTTATATATGGAAAATGTAATATTTAAAGCCAAGCAAATAAATAATTTTAAAAATAGGTACAAGTAAGAAATATAATGAAGAAAAAATAAAAAATACAATCAATATATAAATAAATAAAATATTATTTATACAGAAGTAAGAATTTTTAAGCATGATAATTTCATATTTCACTACTCACCTGGCCAAAATGATTGTTAATTATGGTACATATGTTAAACCAATGGGCTATGTTTCTATATAAGGGGAACTACATTAGTCGTTGGAATATAGATTCTCTACAGTGCTGTCGACGATGAATCTACCATATAAGAATACAAATTTTAACAATTTAATAATAATAATAATAATAATAATAATAATAATAATAATACATTTAATTTTTCGTTGTTTTACTAGTATTGAGCACAATCCTATAAATGCACAAAGAAAATTATAACATAATAGTGTTACGCTCCCAAAAAGGAGGTAATGTGACCGCCTAATTCAGATGATAAATCTTAAGAGATTTTACTACAAAACGTTTATTGCTGGATCAGATGTGGTAAGTTAGATTTAGTCGGGGCAGCCTACAATGATCAAAGAATCATCTTACCCTTTGGAAAATGTGGCAGACGCAGCTTAGTGTCTGGTCTCCTTGGTTAGCGCAGTCTGTATGACCGTAACATTCCATCTATCCCTGTCACTAAGTCAAGGAGAGCGAAGCAGCAAGACGCAGAAGACACAGAGAGAGAGAGAGAGAGAGAGCGAGGGAGGGAGGGAGGGAGGGAGAGAGGGGGAGGGAGGGAGGGAGGGGGAGGGAGGGAGGGAGGGAGAGAGAGAGAGAGAAACCAGGAATCTAGTTTTTATAAAAGATGTTGCTCTTACGAAACTATGGCTTTATTATCTCGTAAACAATATTGGGTAAGTATGAAAGGGTGTCTGAAGTTGCTATTTCTGTACCACCACAGAGTTCGTGTTGCGATTACAAAAGGTGCTAACCTAGTTTTCTTTTTTGCTGATGTCAAGAATACCTGCGGTACGACGTAATAGCCATTAATGGCTCCCACTACTGAAAACAGGTAAAATATTCCTAATTATTTTTCCACCAAGCTGCGTATGCGGCATACCTCCGCAACCATGAGAAACACGTCCTCAGTGACAAATGTGTGTATTAACTTTGGCTCAAAGAAGATCACACAATTAACCTGTTACATTTTCGAGCAGTTATTACGACTACTCAACAGTCACTGTACAACTAGACGGGCTACTAGAAATGTAACAGTTTCAACATTGTCTCTGCAGACGAACAATTAAAGTTTTTCCTTACAAACAAATAAAAAATTACAAGATGAATGATAATTACGCAATGAATGATGCACATAGGGCGGAAAAAAATAATAAAAAGGAAATGTATAGCTGCAAATGTACGTAATTATTTCTTGAAGGGTACCTAAAAATGAGGAAAGAAAGAGTCAACTAGATCCAAGGAGAGAGGAAAGAAATAGAAAGGAAAAATGAAGCGCGTCATGTTCAACAGCAACACACTAAAAATTATGAGAGGTCGCAACAACCTCCACATTCTGTATCACTGTGTTTTTACGAACAGATTTTTTGTGCGCTTTTGTTTTTGTTTTGTTTGTTTGTTTTTTCCGTCGCACTGAACTGCTGGAATGCTAAGCCAAGGTCCATGTGGTAGTCACTATCGTACGCTACTGGTTGTGATTTGATAAGGTCCTTGGCAGGGCAATGAGAGCATACGTCACTTGACGAACACCAAGAAGATATTGTCTTCTGGTGCAGACTCTTGGTGCCACACATAAGAAAGTGGTGTAATGTTCTCGTCAATGGTGCAAAGTTTGAGGCTGCGCCATACTGCTGCCTGTTTCAGGTGCTGTTCTGTGCTGGATTTTCGGGAACTCTCGCAGTTAGGTGGATGCCCACAAGTGACAAGGAAAGTATTTCATTATCGGTGCAGGAGGGGAGTAAACCATAAACAAAGATGTAGGTTATTCATTAGTGGTATGGCGGTAACGAACAACAAAAAGGGAATAGAAAAACGGGGAGCAAGAGAGGGTGGGTAGAGGTAACCAGGTAGTTGACTCTAAGAAAGGAAAGGATAACGGGAATATTGGAGTGCAACAAGGTAATAGATGATAAGGTCAGATACCCAAATTAGCATATACAAAAGAAAAACTCCAACTGTGACCTACAAAGAAATAAAAATACCTTAACTACGATCGCGGCACATAGTTGAGTGACGACACTAACATGTTCACTCAAGCTGTTCCGCCAAATTAAAAATATAATAACTGCATTTTATTATAAAATAATAGAATCGTCCTCAACAATTATGACTGATAAAAACAAAGACTCAACGATGTGGTAGGAACGCAGCGCAAACCCCAAACGGATATTACAATATTAAGAATTAGTACTTGATTGAGAAGATGTGTGGCGTTGTGTCAAAAATTTTGGATTAGGAATGTAAGGGATGTCAGTATTCTTACATAAAACTTGGCACAAGTATTGTTGTGTAGCACGTGTGCTATATTAACAGTGATGCTCTTATTGCTACCGTTGTCCTGTATAGTAACATTTATACACAACAATTAACGAACGTTGAGAGGTTATAAAATTAACTCTTACATGGCATTGGTATATTCTTGCGATAATGAATCCCAAAACTCCTTAATCATGTGAAGAAAAAAATTAAATTCTTTTAGATCAGCATTAAAAAAACACTACACACCGTTATGCATGGAATGTGTATGTGCGTAAAATAAACATTCTTCTTTCTTTTTGTGTATTTAAAAAGTGTTATGCTTTTGTGACATATAACCTGTACTAAAGCTTGTAATAAATGTGAACTGTTGGAACTGTAACATTTACGTCCATCGGGGAAGTTTGGATATAAATTATTTAACATTAGACACTTAGCCGCAGGAACATTACAATTTTTATTATAGTTATGCTATGGTTAGACTAGGCCATAGCCTGCATATTGGTCATCACAGTATTTGATGCTTTATTTGCAACGAGTTTAATAGAATAATTGTCAAGGTGTAGTATTAGGCAAAATCGAGGTTCAGATTTCAAGTAGTACTAGCACGTATGAGTGCAAAATAATTTATGTGTGCGTAACAGCTGCTGGACAGAATTGCTGTCCAAAGTTACTCTTAGAGTGGATAATTGCATATAAAGTCTGCCTGAGGTTACTATAATGTGACCAAAATGTATAATACACTACATCCGTCAACAATTACTACTGCCTGGCTAAATAATACTGTCCCAGGTTCTCTGTCCGATGTTACTCTACAGTTTCCAAACATATAGGCACAGAATTTGTCCGAAGTGCAACTTTATTGTTATCAATGTCCATAAGTTTAATTTATACAGTTCCGAATATTTGAGTTCCATAAATAATACTTAACTTGATTATGATCATTATGATAGGTGCTTCTAATCACTACATACTTCCCTTTAACATGTTTCAATATACTTTTCAATTACATTTCAGTTAGGAGCGTCATTTTACTCTTTTACTAATATTGTCGTTATCTTGAAAATCCTGCAGGAATCAAATGACTACACAAAAACTTATCGTTAAAGGACTGAGAAGCTACCGCACTATGAAGGAGAAAAAAATTACTGGGGCGACCCGCACGCCAATAACCAAAATTAGAAAAGATGGAACAGCGCTGTGTACTCTCATACTCTCTTATCTACCTCTAATAACATAAGATCCAGGAATCTTACGATATAATCAACGGATACACGTACGTCTTTATGTTATAGTTCCTCTTCACGCTGGACCGAACAATTTTACTTGGAGTTCTTCCGAAATACTATCAGCAATGTTGGAGGTTCCTTTATTGTATTCTTGAATACTGATATCTCGAAAAAAATGCAACTTCTTTCATGGATAATTAACAATTCCTATCAAGGGATATATGGTTCTATACGTGAAATTGAACAACAGGAAATGGGTGAAACAGCCCGTTATCATTTGCCCTTTGATAAATGAATTGTTGTTAACAACTTTTCGACTTTCAAGTAACCTAGTCATGACGAGAGCAATATTAGTGAGAGAACAAAAATAAATAAATAACATGAGACACAACAGAATCATATGACTGATTGTCGTATTGTTAGCATTGTCTGCTACCGGGTGGGTGCAGTACACCGTACTGCCTTTGAGGAGTTGCCTAGTAGTAATACACCCTTCGTTTTCTGTGAATCAGCGATGTTGGCACTAGATTGAGTCTCACTATGTTTCAGTTGATTGATCTGTAACCACAACTTCAAGGATCTATAAATAATAGCAGAAATAAACAAAATAAGTATAATAGAAAATAATAATATAAAGGTGTCAAACATAATATTTCGGCGTCGAAAGTGTATAACACACACTGCAGGGGTTAGCAATGAAGTCCATAGAAAAAGTAAATGGGTTACATAGGGCGTAGTGCTACGAGAGATCAGAGCAAACAACGGAAATTGAGAAGGCAGTAGCAAGCATAAGTTTAAGTAAGGGACTACTAGTAACCAATTAGTATTAAGACATTGGGCTACATTCGTAAAGATAAGCTGGTAGAATGCAGCAAAAGTGTCAATCTAAGTTTGGCTAAGATATACCAGCCAGCAGGTATTAAATGAAGCGTTTGGGATTCAGGTAAGGAGAGACCAAAACACGGGAACCGCTGGGGTATGTGTACAATATTGCCGATGCTTAAATCACATGAGCAAGTTAATGTTAGTTGTAAGGCTCCTGGTGTACCCCATAGGGTACAAGAGAGAGTTCGTGAATCGTAGTGCTTCATTTAGATTGAATAGGATTTAGTGGGTGAGTAATAACGTTATCTTGGAAGCCCATGTGGCATTGGAAGGGGCAATACTCATTTCATTTGCCATCATGCATGGAAGATAAAATTAAAATGCATTAAAATGCGATGCTAGAGCTATTAAAAATGCAAAGAAAAGAAAGGCGAACATGTGAGATGTAGCAATAGAGAAAATACAAGGTAATATTGAAGCAAAAAAATATAAATAAACCATTCGTCTTGTTGTGGAGAGACGTTAGGAATTTATCATCCAGGTCGCAATAACTAGTTCTGGGACTTAAGAAAGTGCAGGTTCAGCGTGTTATCCCGTTTTCTCTGGAATCCTAAACTTCCTTTCCTGAAAAACTTTGAGGTCTGGGCGAGACGCAGTTGCTAGTCTGGACCAGAAGCAACATGAATTCACATTAAACATGCATATGATTGGCTACAGATGGAATTTGTGGGGTGCAGTAGGGATAGTTACATTCTCAATTGCATCCTTAGAGACTGACAGTGATCGCTTTCAACTCTCCTCTTTCCCCCTTTTGTCTTCAATTACTTTGTAATATGAGCTACTCTTTCCTTACTAATTTTAGTCTTGCAAATTCATTTTAGGTCATGCTGATCTCAACGTTTGAATAGCAGTGAAAAAATACACAAGTCTTACTATAGCCGGCTCGAAATACAATAAATTTTCGGCCTGTTGCTAATTTTTGGTGTTTTCCAAAGATATTGCGGTTGTACCGGTGAAACTTCTTTCTCTTATGTATGTAAGTATGTGTGTGTCCGTTAACGCTATAGCGTTCACAATTTTAGATTTTTCTCAACGAAATTTGGCATATAACCATAAATTAACAAACGACACGTGAAGTTCGTTAACCAGCAAAATAGGACCATTGGGGGGGGGGGGTTAACTTCAGTGAAAATTTTTCAAAATGTTAAAAATCGCTCTAGCGTCCGCAAGTTTTGTTTTTCTCATCAAAACTTGGTATACTTCTTTAAAATAAACTGATAAAGGAAGTTCCCAAAATGAAGGCAATTTACTAATAAAAGTTGGGATATATCTAAAAAACGAGTAGCGTCGAATTTAAAGCGTCATATCTCTAACTAGAAAAAAATGATGTCGTGCAGACAAATTAAAAATATTTTAGTTTAACGGGTAGCTCTTTTTCAAAGACAGTCAGTTTAAATGGTACAGGAAAACTATCAATGAATAAAAGTAACATCCACATTCAATACATGAATACAATCGTGACAGAGGTGCTGCATCTTAAGCAAAATAATCAGTCAGGCCCGTGGTAATGAGCCACATACATACAAAAACAATTGTGCCCGCGGCAAGTGGGCAGACTAAGCACAAACAATCTTACATAGCAGAAAACAATTATATATGGTATATAGGCAAAATTGAAAACAAGAAGTAAACTGGCACGAAATTTGCGAACAAAATAAGTATATCACAAGTCATAGGGGGTATCAGGAAAATCGGTCAAACTACAATACTAACGTAGGCATTATCGTAGATCCCCTTATATTATCATCGACAATGTAGATTCTTCCTTGGACCTACTTTTTCTCTCCGCTTCTCCGGCGCTCAACAAATGCACTTTGTGAGAGGAATGTATGTTTTTTCCAGGTCTTACCAGTCCTTATAAATGGCAAATGCCGGGTAGATACCCTAAACTTATCCTTGGAAGTATCCTTGCTTTAAAATATATCTTTTCCCAATTTATCATTTCGTTTCGTGTTATCGTCGACCTGAACTGATAAACTTTATTAAAAACAAACAAACAAATGTAAGCATACATATCCCAACTTCCGAGTGGGCATTTAATAAAACCGGTTATATAGCATAAATTATATTCGAGCGTCCCACGTTCCAAAATTCTATATATACCTCACAGGAATAATTGAAATCTTGGGAGCCTCGCGACACATCCTCAAACTACAATATCCTAATCTCACAATGGGGATCCCTAGCTTCCAGAACCTGGAAGCTCATCTGTAACCAAAGAAATCCAACGGCAAACTGCTCAATCGCATAACTACACTAGCAACGAAGATAGATTAAGATTCTATAAATGAACTTACTATACTAAAATAGGTTTCTGACATGGCATAAACATGCACATTATACAAAAAAAAAAAAAAACATTTGTAATAAGAAATATAAATAAACAATAGTGTTTGCAAAAAAGGCCGAATCACGTGACATCAAGGCCCAATTTAATAAACTTAATGACTGGGCAATCAAACAAATATAACCCTTACTGTCACTAACGAAGACAAAGGGGTTAAGGGAATGTCATAACCATGCATAAAAAGAGAAACACAAAATACATTAGTTACAGGAGAATTGCAAATGCTGAAGAAGAAAAAACCTTAATATGATGGGCCCCATCACGTTACACCAAAAGCAAGAAGTAACGCGGTTATGGTGAATGCAACAGTGAGTGCTAAATAACAGGGCAAAAAATCAGAAAGAAAGCAAACAAAATACTGACCAGCAGATTCATTCACCAGCAAACAACCAAAGGCAATTAAAAAAAAAATGAAGTCATACTCTGAAATAAATAAAACTACGATAATAAGACCAAGAGGAAAAAAATATTAACAATTCGCCTCATATCAAACATGTCACTACCGAAGAATCGCAACCGGGAAACTAGTCACTGAGTACCGTAAAAATGCTAAAATACATGTTAGTAAATAAATAAAAGGTGTAAAAACTTAGTGATAAAACATCGAAATAAGTAGTGGAAATGAATTCAGCGTGTTGCTACCTACATCTAAACTTAGGGAATCGATGGAAAAACATGAGTGTAGAATGGGTGGGAGGGAAGGAAATACCGATAGTCGCTAAAAATCTTGCCTTACACCCAAAAATTCCAATTTTAAGTTATTGATCACTCATATTAACAATGTACTACTCGGTATACCAGTTATAACATTTGACACCTGTATTGTAATATCTATAAAGTTTCTTCTGGTCTATTATTGCATATAACATAATAGTCAAAGCATAAAAGCAATACATTTAGCATATTCATTTTTTTATGGAAATAGACTCTTACGGTTTCCAGTTTTGGAATTCTTAAATTAATTATTGAAATAGATAACAAAGAGAGGTATAGAATTCAGGAAATAACTTTCTGGTGATGGCAACAGAGACGAAGGTTGGGCAGCGTCAGGTCGCCCACACTCAAACTCCGTTGCCTCATAGGGAAATATTGAGAGAGAGAGAGAGAGAGAGAGAGAAAGAGAGAGAGAAAGAGAGAGAGAGAGAGAGAGAGAGAGAGAGAGAGAGATTGCCATTATCCCGGTCCAAAGTCGAAACCAAGCTTTTGAGATTTCAAATGGAAACCAGCACCTACGCCATGTGCCACGCTAGTGATGAACTAAACGAGATAAGGGAGGGATCGAACCATGTTTCTGGCATAAACAAAGGTGCAGGGTCCGGCACCTTCACCACTATGTCATGCTCCCAAAAGGAGGTGATGTGAGAGTCTAACTCATATAGCTGAAACTTTAGAGTTTTTATCAGAAAAAATTTTATTGCTAGATCAGACATGATAAGTTAGACTTAGTCGGGGCAGCTTACGATATCACAGAATCAGCTTATCCTTTGGAAAAATTGCCATATGCAGCTAGGTGTCTGATCTCCCCTGTTCGAACAGTCTCTATGACCTCAACCCTCCAACTCATCCTAGTCACCAACGTGTCGTGGAGAGTGAAGCAGCGAAGATACAGAAGAGACAGCGCACCTATCTAGCATTTTATATAGGATTTTAATTTTACGAAACTATGGCATTGTTATTACCTATCTCGTATCCAATGTCGGGCAAGTACAGAAGCCACTCGCGCGTGTCTGACGTGGCTACTTCTTCCCAACACCGGAGAGTTCCTGTTACAATTCTACACCGCGCTAATCTAGTTTTCTGTTTTGCTGATTTCGCTGATGTCCACGAATATCTGCGTTACTATAAAATGGTCATTTATTGCTACCGCAACAGAAAAATTATCTTTTCACCATGCTGCATATGAGACTTAAAAAAATCTAATACAAGCAATATGACGTAAAGGCCAATTAATAACAAAACAATTAGTATATAAAATAACAATAGCAATAGAGGTATAAAAATAAGTGGAGGAAAGCCGAGTAACAATCATATTAACCCTTAAATGGTAATATCCATCTCTCAGGCAAATATGGCGCTTATGTTAGTTCAAGTTGGGAGTACTAAATTGCATTACCACGTTGTCGCTTTAGTTATTTGTCAGTTTTTAAATCGCGACAATGATGAAATATGTTGTGTAATTATTTGTGTATCCTGGCCGATATCATCAACAGTATTCATCATATCTAGTTAGCCTCTGAGGTAAGTTTTGTTTAATGCCTAATTAACTACAAAGAATAAATTCGAATATTTTTTCTGTTATGTTACTCCAAATACTTTATATTTGATATTGTTAGTTCATGTTTTATTTGTGGAAATCCTTTCAATTTCTCTCTGTTATATTGTTTTAGTTTCACATATAAAGTAGGGCAGAAAAACTGGTTAACTTGTGCTTACTGCAATATGAAAACAGTGATACAGAGCATTGCTCTGATGATTCATATATTCAGAATCAGATCACCTCTCAGAATCGTGCAAGGAAACTGAATTTGAACATAGATTGGAAGATGTAAGAGAACAGTTTTGACAATGTTGAGGTAGGAGTGGATCAAGATGAAGGTGAACCATCTGATTTACAGGTTCACCAAGATGAAGATAAACCGTGTGATTAATTTTATGGAAAAGGCAAATGTTTCACCTTGAAATTCATAGCCACAAAGTCGCAGTACAAAAGCTTGCTCTGAAAATATAATAAGAATAAAAATGCCAGCTTGTGTAGGCTCTGCTTCTATTATGAACAGTACTGTTGATTCCAATGAAATTTGGAAATATATTTTTACAGATGAGATAATAAGAGAAATTGTAGGGTACACAAATAAAAAGGCTGGAACAAATGAGAGCAAAACTTAAAGAACCAAGATGTCTATCTTACAAAAACACTGATAAAGATGAAGTCTTAGCGTTGATTGGCTCTATGGTTCAATGTAGTATTTTCAAATCAAGTGGTGGTAAAACTGGCACATCTGTTTTCCACAGACTATAGAGGGTGCCAAATTTTTCAAGCAATCATGTCTTTGAAGAAATGTAAAACTTTGCTTTTAGTTCTGAAATTTGATTTTTCAGCTTCTAGACCAAAGAGAAAACATTCTGATACTGTTAATGCAATCTATCATGTCTTCAATATATTTATTTCCAATTGTGAGAAAATATTTTCAATTGGAGTTCACGCTTATATTGACGAGACACTAATTCTGTTTTAAAAGAATGTGATCTTTTAGAGTTTATATGCCAAACAAACTCACAAAATATGACATTAAAGTAATGTGTTCTACCGATGCAAATTACTCATACCTATATAATGCATTATACGATATATGCATTATAAAGGTGTATATATTACCTAATATAATATTTGGGACTGGTGCTGCCATCTCGACAGTAGTTGCAGTAGAGATTTGTACCGCTAGGTGGCAACACTAGCACCTCTGATAAGCGAGTGTTTAAAGTTTCATGTCGCTGGGTAGAGGTGTTGAGATTGTACAGTACTTTTCATGATACTCTGCGTGTAGTGTGTGGCGATTTTACGTTGGATCCAAGATTAGAACAGCGAGTGTGCATCAAATTCAGTGCCAATCTCGGGGAAAATGCTACGGAGGCCCTCGCAATGATTCAACAAGTATTAGCCGTACATATGTGTTTAAGTGGCATGCTTGGTTCAGAGTCGGCCGTAAAGCTATTGAAGATGATGCTCACACAGGTAGGCTCATCAGCTGCACAACACCTGAAATGTTGCCAAAGTTCAACACCTCGTTCATGAGGATCGACGTCGAACCATTGAAGACCTTGCTCATGAAGTGGGAATGGGTTATGGGACACCCCAACGAATTTTAACTGATGAATTGGGCATGCACAGTGTTGTCAAAAAATTTGTGCCAAGGATCCTGACTGCTGATCAGAAGGCACAACGTGTTGAAGTTTGCACGGAAATTCGTCAGGTAATGACCCAATCTTCTTGTCCAGGGTCATCACCGGCGACGAGAGCTGGATGTACGGTTATGACCCTGAGACAAAACAACAATCCTCCCAGTGGAAGAGCCCGAACTCACCAAGACCAAAAAAGCGAGACAAGTGAACAGCGAAGTCAAGAGCATGCTCCTCGTTTTCTTTGATACCAAGGGGATTATGCACAAAAAATTCGTCCCAACAAATCAAATAGTGAATTCCACGTACTACTGTGATGTTTTGCGACGACAGCCCGAACTTTGACGACAAGGGAACTGGCTGTTGCATCATGATAATGCGCCCTGTCACAATTCCTTGCCCACCGGAAGCTTTCTGAACGAAAAACAACATGATGCTTGCCCCGCACCCACCGTACTCGCCTGATTTAGCACCCTGCGACTTTGCTCTATTCCCCAAACTGAAAATCCAGTTGAAAGGACGTCGGTCGACACAATTGTGAGGATTCAAGAAGAAACGCTGTGTGTGCTAAACACCCTCAAAGAACATGACTTCCAAGATGCACTTGGAAAATGGCAGAATCACTGGGACCAGTGTATACGTGTGGAAGGAAACTTCTTCGAGGGTGACGGCGGTCATTAGTCTCAAAGTAAGTTTTTGACCAGATGGCAGCACCAGTCCTGGATATTCTGTATACCACCTCATATTTATGATTTTTTTGATTTGTTTATTTAAGGACGCTCTTTAACATCTGAGGTCATCAGCGTCCTACTCTATTTAGGGCGTAAAACGGCCGACTAATTTTGCTCAGAGGCCTCTTTTTTCGGGCTTGAGGTTCTTTATCGTGCCGTAAATGTACGACACGGGACCCACGGCTTTACTTCCCTTCCGAAGGAAGCCATACTTACGATTTTTACGCCCAAAAAATCCATCGATCCTGGCCGGGTTCGAATCATTTAGAAGGCAAGTATGGTTACCACTACACCACCAGGACCGACATATTTATGATGGGAAGGATAATGATGCTTTTAAATGAGGAAAGAAAAGTGTTCTCAAAAACCAATATAAGCTGTGATTCATCTCTGAAAATGCATTTATAGTAGCAGAAGACACATTAATGTTGATAAATGAATTTCATCTGCTTTCAGCTAAGGAGTTGATTAGAAATTAACTGACATGTGTAGGTATCCTGAGATCTAACGAAAAAGAAATTGCTTCCAAATAAGAACAGAAAATTTAAATCAAGCTTTTATGCATTAACAAAAGATTTGAAATTATTATCCTTTGTACCCAATAGGGCAAAGTTAGTAATGTTGCTCTCTTCTTTGTATAACTTCAAATTTGCAGATGAAAAAATGGAAATAATATCTTATCTCTTGTATAATGCCACAAAATGTGGAGCTGATGCATTAGATATGAAATGCAGTAACTATTCATCCAATAGGAAAACCAGTATCCAATATTTTATGACCATCAGTTGTTCGAATGCTTAGGTGGTGTATTGTGAGAAATAAGGTCAGAGCATAGATTTGATTTTACCAAGAATTTGATAATGGTGTTAGTGAAGAAACATTTAAAAATCAAACTGTAAAATTCTTATTTGACAAATTACTTGAAACAAATAATCAGTTTTAACATAGGTAACCAGCAGCACAGTTCACACATTAGCTACAAAGAGTGAAATTGGAAAAATATAAATGCTGCCATTATTATCCCTATACCAAAACAGGATGACATCCTGCAAATGTGTGAAGTGGAATGTATCAAAGTATTTGGAATGCCCTAGAAAACGTGCATCTAAGAACTGTAATTAAATTTTTATGTATATATCCATTCTTATATGCTATTGATTCCTTGAGCTTATATTTTATGTTACATAATTTTATCATGTACTCCTTAATAAATACATTGACATTACTGAAAAAAACAAGGAAAAATAAATACATAACATGCAGTACAAAATATGTTTGAAATGTTATCAAAATTCTTAAAAGAAGGTGTCTCTGCCTGTCAGGTAGATAGTTACTGTAAATATATACAAAGAAGTTAGCATTTAAGGGTTAATACTGTAATTCCAGTGTATACAGAACACAAATTGATATGGAATATATGAAGTAAAGAACAGGATAAAAGTTTCTTTATATCATACAAAATTTTACCAATTAAACATCAGTTTAATTCATTCTTAAAAGTGCTACCCTTCAATTGTAAAATGAATGAAGTCACTAATAAAATATTAAAATATATATACCCCTTAACATAATAGTCTTTATTTGTACTTTTATAAAAGTTCAAATTTTCTGGTATAGTCTAGGTGCCTTCTTGTTAGATGATTGTGAACCTGGTTATTTTAAATATGGTTCAGTTTAATATCTACAATATCTGTAGATGTGTAAAGAGTAGAAGCATTATTATTACTAGACATGTTTATAAGTATCTAATATTTCAAATGAATCATGATTCTAATACATTTCTTTTCAATATGAATAAGTGATTAATTTAATTTAATTTTTTTATTGTATCCATTGATCGTGTACAAGTTATGGGACATGTCATTTTAAATATTATCAATTTAATTAAGTGGTACATAATGCAAAAAAAATGTCATACAAAATAATTCCCTATTGTACAATACACTACTTACCTTACCATTAATGTAAGAAAGTCATAAAATATATAAACTATATAAAATATTTACATATAAAAAATACAATAAGATATAATACAACTCACTGCCCAGTCCCAGCACTATTTGCCAATGGGGGAAATAGTTAATTCTATTGCTTTGATTAGATTTTGGATGAAAATTTGGAGTACTAAAGAGCAATGTAGTGAGTGATCCTAATAAAATGAGCAATATATCCACAAATTTTGCCAATATGCCTTGTGAAAAATCTAAAACTTGCAGATTCATCATATAAAACATCAAATTCAGTTTTCTTTTCTGCAGCTACTGGCAAATAGTCCTGGGACTGTTATGCATAGACTGAGATCTTTTAATCTTTGGGGCAGGTTTATTGCTAGTGAATGGTTTCTTTTAAATTGTTTATACTGCTATAGATCATTTAGTTTCTTTATGAATTTTGCTGGTTGAAAGTATTTCATAAATTTCAATTAAATATCTTTTTTATTCATCTTATAATTGCGTAGTTTCAAAGTTTTTAATGTGCTCCACCAATAACAACTGTTCTATTAGTCCACTCACCTATAAGAATTTGCCTGTGGTGCCTCGGTAGCAAAAACAGGCATTAAACACCATTCATTCATACCTATAAAAAATCTCTCTTCATCAGAAGCACTTTCTATGATTTACTGCAATTACTGTCAAAATATTTAACATCAAAGAAATAAAATGGTTTTACCCTTGCCCATTTAATTTTATTGGATGTGATGACCTTGCTTTTCCACTTTTTAAAAAGCTTTTCACTTTTTCATGACAGTCACATATGAAAGTGAGTCTTTTTTTTTCTGTTATGATTTATTGGATAAATATGAAAATACAGGAAGTAAGAGTGATATATGGATGACATCACCTAATCACCTTGTCTGTTCAAGCAAGTGTTCTAGTACTTTACAAGTTCATGGATTTATGGATATGCTGAGTGAAGAATATCTGTTAGTTGACTACAGAGCCAAACTTCAAAGAAAGAGATTCCTCTTTTGTTTGGTAACACAGAAGATGCTACATTCAAGTACCCCATTTTCCAAGCCTTTTGCTCCTCAGAAAGATGCTTGGGGACTCACTGCACACAACTTTGTGATCCCAACCATCAATGGAAATTGATGTGAACAGTTCCCTTGCTCAATGGCAGTGTTTCTGCAATTACTTGGGTGGAGATTAAGGGATTCCCCTTATAAGATTGCCTATAACTGCAATTGATTCTTCGGTGAATGGTAGTTTGATTTTGGCAGTTCTGATAGTATTACATAGTTTGTTGCTATTGTTGAATAGATGCCCCAACCATTGCTTTCTTAACTTCTGAGCATCTAGAAGATTTTTAATACCCTCTCCTTTGAGATCTATCCATGTGAAAATATAGTATTATATTATGACTTAATATGTTGCTAACTTATTAAAAGTAAGTCTTCTGATTATTTGAATGTTTTTGGTGCCAAACTTTTTTTAAGTTTTAATCTGATCTAATCATAGACACCACTAACACAGCACATAATAAAGACTTATCTCAACTGATACAGGCAGTTGTTCTCCTCTTTCTGAATATAAACTGAAAGTGATGGTTTGGCAGATGCAGATAAGTGCAATCTGATGGCATGTCCTTCAAAAGTCTTCACTGATCAACATTTAACACATTAGCACATATCACACAGCTCTCACTTCACTGAAATAAAAATTGCTTGAAATGCAATTTTCACATAATTCATGGTAGAAGCTTACAACACAATGAAGTTGGTATGTGGCAGATTGAAGATAAAATCTACATAATGCTGACAATTTCAAAGCATTCCAGCCCTTTGAAAATTAAAATTGTATGAATAACATTCTTGTAACAGGAGTGATCAAAAGCATTTTTTTTGTAATTCTCAATTTTCCGCTTTATTTTTTATAGCCCTAACACACAGTTCATAGAAATCTTCAGTATATTTCAAATAGATATTAATTTAATAGGCAGATATTGAGTTTCAAATTATATCTGATGACTTTTAGTGAAAGTAAGGCAGCAATATTAAAGAATATGTTTAATATATAATAGGAAAGTTTTTTCAAATTGTTTCATTCTATTAGAAAATCCAAAGTTTCTTAAGAGAGACTTGTAACCAAATGGAGTATATTACTACTAAGCATAGACTGAGGTCTTTTAATCTTTGGGGCAGGTTTATTGCTAGTGATTCCAATTTTGTCTATAAAATAGGCATAGAATTTAATATATATGTTTAGAGTACTTTAAGCATTAGAAACAGGACCCTTTCAGTTATTTATAATATGATCTTTGATTTGAAGAAAATGTACTAATAATTTTAGTTCAATATGGAATGATGGCTTTTTAAGTTATAGGGATACATTTTGTCACATAATTCTTTATAATGAACATAACATAAAATCAGGTTACTATTGAGGTCACCTATTATGGCTATTTTTGTTTAACGAAAAGATATTTTCTCATGAAACTATCAAGATTGTTAAGAACATATTTATTAAACTGCTAGGAATCAATAAATACCTATGATAACTATACTATATAAGTTTTATTAAACTCTTATTTGATGCAAAATTATTTGATGTCAACAGCAATATAATTGGTAAGAGTATTAACAAATATTTAGTCCCCCTCCTTCAGAAATGTTCCCAAAGTATGACCTTGGAAGAGAAATGAATGCTTTCACAAGATTTTCCTCTTCTCTATTTAGACCATGCTCAGTAATAACAGCCACTACAAACCATATATAATGCAGGGTTATTTCCAGAGCTTCATTCTTTAGATTAATATTATGAAGATTTAAATGAAATACCCTCAGAAAAAAGTTAATAGGTGTAACTTTACTTCCCAAAAACAATTACTCAAATCAGTGTTTCTAATCATTTTTCCATGAAATGCAGTGAAATGGGATTTAACCAATTTACATATCCTTTGGATATATATAATCTTTATCACCTGCATGCAAGTGTTGACCATATTGTATAAAGGAAGCCTTATTAAGCATAGCAGTGTTTATAACTTTCAAACTCTTAGGTAATCTCTGTAAAATACTTGAGAACTTCAAAATGATTTTATTTATGTCCTTATTTACTATGGAAGAGTTAATTTAATCATGCTTGTAAAACAACTAACTATTTTTATATGGACAAAGAGTCCAGTATGTGCAAAAGGCTATGAACATACTTTGACTTATTTCTAGCCACATCATCATTATCACATAATGAGAACTACACCACCATTTTAGTTCACTTTTCCTGTCATACACCTAGTTTACCCCAAGAATACATGTTCAGGTTTGTAATCATTTGCCATGGCAGCTGCCAACCAATTTATTGGAATTTTCCCCGGATTTTAGTTATCTTAGTTCTTGCTTAAGCTCCATATTTGTGTGCACGGCTTCCATTACATGTTTATTTAACATTTCCAACACCCAGGTACAACTCATGAAGAGTGAAATTGGAGGGTCACATTAATGCAGGACAATAAAAACTTATGAATAAAGAAATAACCAGCTAGCACATAAATAAAGAATACCAGAGAATATAAAAACTTAACTGTAAACTTATTTCATTTCATTTATTTCAGCTCAATATGGTGCTGTACACAACTAAGCCATGTCAATGTATAAATTATCAAAATTTATAATAAAAGTGACAACTTATAAACTACCCAATTACCCCACACATATACACACAGACTATTATATAGTAGTACTCGTATAATACATAAATAGTTTGTAACATATAGTTGATTCTAATTACATATTCAATATCATAGTAAACCTTTTCTATAAGAAATTGAAACAAGCACTTATTGAATTTACTATATCCATTGCAATTTTCAATATTATCAGGAAGTTTATTATATAATTTTATTCCTGAATAGCTAGACATCTTCTTATATAGCTGTAATTTATGTCTGGGGAGTGTGAGATCATCTTTATTTCTAGTATTGCAGTTGTAGATATTACGGTATGTATTTATGGGAAATTTATACCTGACTAAATGCAAAAACTCCTATATATAGAGTAAAGAGAGTATTTTTAGTTGCCTAAACATATTTCTATATGATTCAATTTGTTTCAAATTACTCACATATTGCACAATCATTTTTTTGCAAAAACAATGTTGTATTTTAATTAAGCATATAGTGTTGCTCCACATTCCAATTACATATACAATGAGAGAATGCATAAGGGCAAAGAAAATGATTCCAGATATTTGTGGAGGAACATGCTTGCTCTAGTATCTTAGAAGGAATAGATTTTGACCATGTTTTAACACCAGTTTCTGAATACAAGTATTATAAATAAATTTCTTGTCAATATATATTCCTAATAATTTAGTATCATCAGTTTATTTTATTACTATATTCCCTATATTTAACTACAGTTGTCTACTGGGGTTCTTATAGCAAAAGCTGATTACCTCACATTTTGCACAATTTACCCTTAAGTTTAATACATTGAAATATCCAACAGCTGAGTTTAAAACTGCCTTTGCATTCCATTCCAAATTAGTAAATTTGAGTCACTATTGGTAATTGTTACAAACTGTGGAATGTTAGATTTGGTAAATTGTCACTGATGTCATGCATATATAATATAAATATTATCAGCCTAAGAATGGAACCCTGTAGTATACCATAGATTATATTTTGTGATTAGGATACTGACTATTATTTATATTTAACTGCACCAATTGTTTTCTATTTGTCATATACGTTGCAGATTTTCCAAAAAGGTGTTTACTATTCTGCAATTCTGATGTATAATGGCCTGCCGAGCAGAATGAAATTATTAGGAAATGAACATATATTCATATCTTTCAAGAATTTTTTTAAGGCATTTTCAATGCTCACACCTGGTACAATATTAATGAGTATTTTGGATTTTATTGATCTTAATTCTGTATATTTTTTTTAACATTTGTATATTATTTTGCTCAGTCCATGTTCTGTTATGATTGAAATATCAGGGATTTCTTCTGTTATAAATACATTTAATGATCTATTTTGTTTGAAAGCATTTATATATTCTTATGTATAAGCTTTAAGTACTTACCATTATAGTACTGTGATGAGAAGATGCCTAGTTTTTGGATACACACACACAAACACACACACATATCTAAATTTAAGTTAAGGTTACTGTATATTTGGTCTACTTCCTACATAGTTGCTTCCTTAAAATTACATTTTACAAAATCAGATAATGCCTTAATTTTTACTTATCTTACTACCCTTTTTTATTTACCTGTATGCCATATTTAGTGTAGAGATCTTAGTTGGCATTGCTTGTGTTAATTATTTTTACATGCTTATATTTTCTGCATAAAGATACTATGTTCAAGTTCCCTTGGGATGTATTTTTATTCATCCATGAATTAGGAAGTTGATCATGTCTCTGAGGGAGTTTGGTTCTGGTGTAATAAGGCCAACATGGGGTAAAAAGTGATAAGATAAAGTTTAAGCATACCTGGAAAACTCAGTTTTGTTGCTCCTTTTGAGTAAGAGCAACATATTGCAGCCAGAAAGCTAAAAATAGAAACAGAATAGTCTCATTGTTATAAATGTGTTACTAGATCACTATTTTTCGTCTTGGAACCAATGGCTAGTAAACTCTTCCCACAGTCCACACCGGTTACTGCGGTTACTATGTAGTGGCCACAGATGGCTAACTGGGACACATGGTAGCAGTGATAAAGCTACCAAGATCAATTTTACTGCAAAATGTAGGTTTGCTACTCAGTTTTGCTTTTCTTTCCCTAACATTTTTCTAGTATTGGGAGGAACAATAAATGTCCTTGCATGGTGCACATTTAACTACAGCAGTTCCATTTTATGACCAATAAACGTAATTAGTGCTGACCCAAATACACCTAAGTGTGGGTGTTGTAACTTTGTATTTCCATTTCACGATAAGGAACCAATTGTTCCGGCCACTAATTTTTGCCAATAAACGAATTCAAACTTGCAGTGAGTAGCACCATTGATTACCTAAACTGCCAAATGGTGACCCATATAGCATTAATATTTATTTCAATTGTTTAATACTTTTCATACAGCTGGACTTCCCTTGGGTTTTATAATTTATATTACAGCTAAGACAGAAAATGTTACAATATGGAAATAACATATTAAATATGTATAACATATTATATATTAATAAATATATTTTGCAAACTTTGTTGTATTTAGATAACATAAAAGTTCATATTTTTAATTGCATTATTAACAGTTGGTGAAGTCTTTGTAGAATTAAAAAGGATTGATAAGAACCATGGTTAAGTAATAAGTAACTTTTGAATGTAAATAAATACCAGCTTTTAAGGAATTATATTTTGTTGTTTTATGTTTAAAAAGTATTTATATATGTCGCATCAGTTATTCTGGAAAAATTTTTCAATACAGCCGCAAATAGAACTTCTATAAGGACGTCTTTCCAACTTAATTATTGAAGTGCATTTTACGATTAGTGCTTATTGCACTTTTGTGCAAAAACAACGTAATAAGAATAGGTAATATAGTTATTGATTTGGTTTATTTACGGACGCTCTTTAACATCTCAGGTCATCAGCGTCCCATTCAATTTAGGGAGTGAAACAACCGATAAATTTTGCTCAGAGGACTTTTTTTTTTCAGGCTTGAGGTTCTTTTACATGTCGTAAATCTGTGACATGGGACCCACGGCTTGACTTACCTTCCGAAGGAAGCCATACTTAGGATTTTTATGCCCGAAAAAATCGATCGATCCTATCCGGTATTGAACCCGCGATATTGCATTTAGGAGGCAAGCATGGTTACCACTACACCACCAGAACCGATTAGGCGATACAGAAAAAGTGTTATATTCCATTAGTGCATTTTAAGAAAACTTGCTGTTAAAAATAATGCTATAGTTTTAGACAATATATTGGATATGGACCAAATGTTCATAGTTCATTGCAAAAATGTTTAACAGAGTGGTGGGGGCAACAGGGTAGGGCCCAGTCTGAGCTGTTGCATTCCAGGTAGTGCTTGCATATTGTATATTTACGCATTGTTGACAGTAGTGGTAATTCTGAATTGCTTATATAAGCAGTTGCAAGATTCCCTGGGTTCAGCTTTATTCATAGATCAAAGTATACTTTTGTAAGACACATTTTCTTAGTGCAAGCTTCTAAGTATAAGGTAACACTCCCTAGAAATGTATTGCATTCCTTAGTTTTGAATGAACATTTGCATGATATATAGTGAGCATTATAAATGTATTGCATATTCTGCTCATCATATTTGGTCATAATACTGGAGGCTCAATTTTGAAAACAAAGTTTCAACATGGGCATTGTATTTAATGTTAAAGTGAATATTATGGCCAGGTATTAATGTATATGTTATAATGTTATCTTAAATTTCTAGTACAGATTTGCTTGTGGATTTGCAAATGTTATGGAGAAAGACAGCTAATGTTTTTGAGCTGTTGAGTAGAAATCTATTAATACTGAACCCTGTGTTCATACCAGCAAGAAATTTATTTTAAATCTTTGAAGCTCAGTAACAGTTTTAGTAAAATGTTAGTGTCATCAGCATACAAGGTGGTGATAGTGCTATTTATTGCCGGTGCAAGATGTTAATATACATAAAAAATAAGATAGGCTCAAGGACAGAACCTTAGGATACACCATGAGGAAGAGTAAGGATAGTACAAATATTTGTATCCATCATTTTATATTTCCATATATTGGTGTATAGAAATATAAGATTTTCTTCTACTAGTGTCTCAAAATTGACAGAGCCAGACACTTTTGACAACTTACAAAAATGGCCAGTTAAGTTTGTAATCAATTGAGTCTGTAAGGGTTTGTAAGGAACAAAAAATTGCAGCTAAAAAGATAGACAATTTTATTAATATGTAGTATTGTACAAGTAGTACAGAATTGAACTTGGGAGAACCTGAACTTAAGCTTAGTTTGACTATTTAAAAAATAATATTATAAAAAATCAAATGATATCCATAAAATGTGCTTACAGCTTTGAATATTCAGTTCAGCATTTTGCTAACAGTCAAATAAATGAAGGTTGAAATTGAAATAATTTGCACCATATACTGTTTTATACATTCTTTTAAACTCTTTGGTAACAAATTGAAGTCAACTGAAGCACGATAATCTACAACACTAATTAAATGTACAATTATTAAAAATGCAATTTTGATAATCAAGTGATATTAGCCAAACTAATTGCACATACATTATTTCTACTTTGCTTAGTACTTTTGGCTTGAAATCTTGATTTATAAGGTAAATTGGTGCATTTGACACCTAACCAAATCACTTTCAGTTGCCTTCCATATTAATTATTACTGCATACTTATGTTTAAATCAAAGAAGTTATAAAGCATTTCAATATGCTGTTTTTATGAATTTGCAAAAAAATAATTGCACACAAATGTGATAAAATGAAGGTGGTAAAATGGAAACATTAAAATTGTGGTGATAGGCAGTGGTGATTTTATTGGATTCCTGATATTCCTATACCAGATTGCTTACTGATTCATGAACTAGTAACTATTGATTTTTGTGAAAAATATGCCCTAGACCAGTTTTTTGTGCTCAGAAGGTAGTTAATATACTTAATGGATTCATTAATTATGCTCCACTTTGTTTTGAATTTGTTTCTATGGCAATTATGAACTTAAGGCTCAACAGAATATTTATTTGATAGCCATGATCTGACAAGCAACATCAACAGTAATAATGTATTTGCTGTCATTTATATATATTAGTAATTATTTGATCAACACAGGTCTGAGATATATATATATATATTAGTAATTATTTGATCAATACAGGCCTGAGAATAAGAAGTAATTTTAATGGGTTTGTCTATGGCTTGGTGCAAGTTTTATTCATTAAGCAGCTGATTCAAGGATTTTATTATCAGCAGAGGATAGAAAGTGTTAATAGTGAAGTCTCTACAGAAAATGAAATTATTTTAATTGTAAAAGACTATGAGAACACTTTGAAAACATTGCAGAAAAATACTCACATTTTTGTCAGATGCTCTATAGACAGTCATTACTGCAGTACTAAGTGCTCCTAATTTTAAACCAAAACACTCAAATGTCTTTTCTTGTTGGTATTTCCCTAAATTAATTCTGTACTGCAGAACATACTTCCACATGCTCTTTTGAGCTCTTATAAAGAATGCAGAGAATTTCTGTCATCTGTTCACTGCTTTATAATTTATAAGATACTGTCCAGTTTCTGTTATTTTTTTTTCTAACTTTTTAGCTCAGGCACAATACTCAGATTATACAGCTGATCAAAACACAGAAGAATATTAAACTACTGGAAAATGGGAGAAAATGGACACATAATGAAAATATCTTGTATGTAAGTATATTAATGTGTGTATTTTGAAATATGGGCAAACCTTGAAAATGTTACAGTAATGTGGATATACTCATAGATAATATTTGATTGTAGATATAAAATGACAATGTCATATATAAATGTATGAGTCTATTTATTGACAGTAATAATTAGTATTATTAGTTGTTGTTATTGTTACTCAATTTTTAAATCATCATTATATGTAATAAACCACTCTCCTAACTGGATCCCAAAATAATTTACTATTAAAAATTAATATTTTTACTTAAAAACTATGCATTTATTGTTAACTCCAGCAAGTAGGTGTTAAATACATACGTACTTGCTTGGAATTGCACCATGATTCTCATTTAGTTGAATGTTAGATATGAAATATTTAATTAATGTTCTTTTGATTATGTATAACCCATGCAACTTTTCATTGTTTCTTTTTTTTTTTTTTTTTTTTTTTTTAGTTTTGAGACCACCATCACCATGAACACCTCCGCCACAGGTTTATTGATTCAATTAATCACTTTATTGCACAGTAACAATCAATGTTAGGCATATCTTGATAAAATACAATGAATTATATACCAGAATATAAAATTAGAACAGAATTAATGAAAACGATGAAAGAAACCATGAACAAAGAAGAGCAGTTATGCATAGTATGCACTTATGGCTAGATGAAAACCAGTCGACACAGCAGCAAGGTCAAGAAACCATGGCTAGAGAGGAACAGAGTAGGATTAGAGATGGAAGCCTGCTGATGCTGCATCAAGGTCAAGAAATGGAGAATTGTAGGGGAAGAGAAGAGGAGGGTAGAAAGGGGAACAGCCTACAACTGGCAAGGAGAGGAGGAGTATATAGCAATTAGCATATTGAGGACCTCACCGAATGTGAAACAGCTCAGTGGGGAAAATGATAGTGAAGAGAAGTAGAAGGGAGGGATCAGCTGGTCAGTGTGGTGTCATAACCAGTTGGGAGTTTGATCGAAATAGAGAGTGATAAATTCTCATGGTCAGTTAAAACGTTACAAGAGCAAAATCAAAACTGGAGTGATTTATTTGGAAGAAATAGAAAATTAGTACTTACAGGAGGAGTATTGGTGATTTTAAAGATTTATATTGTAAGAATATTGAAGCATAGATCAGAAATAAAGTAAAGTGAGAGGAGTTATGGAATAGTAGAATGTGGGAAGTCAGATCTAATGCAAATACAACCAGGGAGTTATATACATTGAACCTAAATAGTAAGCATTCCAAGAATTTTGTATAATGTGCAAAGTTAATGTAAGAGAATTATGTAGAAATAAAGTATTTGTTATACAAGAATATCAAAAGTAAAAAAAATATACAATTAGGTGCATACAATAATATTAAGAAGTACATAGATGAAATACATGTTCATTATCACACTACTAGGACATAGTGCAGTTATGAAGTAGCTATTTATCATTATTTACAAGTAAATCTTGAATGGAGTAGAAACAGTGGTTAATTAGATGAGCTTTTAGGGATAATTGGAAACTTTTATATTTTCTTTAAGTAGTTTGGAAGGTAATTATATTACTTTATGCTAGAATGCAATATGCTTCTTTTGTATAAGGAGGTATTATATACATGGGGGTTTGAATTTTGTCTTGCAATGTATTGATAAATTGTATTATTGATGGTTTTACAGATAATTATTATTATTTCAAATGTGTAGATGCAAGGAAGAGGAAGAATGACTAATTTTTTAAAAATTAGTTAACATGTTGTTCTTGAACTTCCCATTATGGTTCAAACAATTTTCTTTTGCATTATGAAACATATCAGAATAGCTGTTAAATCCTCCAAGAATATTATGCCTTACCTGAACAAGGAGTGGACTTGTGAAAAGTAAGGCATTCCATCAGTTTCTGTCCCTGTGCATCCTGCTTGTACCCCTTATCATATAGCATGCCATACTGAGTTTGTTTGTTTATGGGATTTATGTGGGTATCATATTTTAAATGGATTTGAACCCAAGAAATTTTATAAATTTTACTTTCCTAATATCTGATTTAGGATTTTTATTTGTGGAATTATATATTCTTTATTTTCTTTTGTATGAATGTCCATTACTACTGTCTTATTGACATTTATTATGAAATTTTTTTTCTAAGAAATAGTTAGCAATATGATTTGTTACTTGGCAAATTGATTTTAATAAGTTTTATTTGTTTGCTGTCCTTACCAAGAAATTTATCTCATCAGCCATAATAATGTCATTAATAAATACAAGAAAAGATAGCATCTAATATAGAACCTTAAGGTACTCCATAATTTTGGGATAGTGCAGCTGATCAATATTTCTTTGCTATTTAGTGTGGTCTAATATTTTGCACCTTATGTTAAATATATAATTATTATTTTTCATTAAAATGATGTGAACTTACACAATTTATCACAGTAGTATGGAAAAAGGCACTGCCAAACAGAGTGATCATTTTTACATTTACTTGTAATTTCCAAAAATATAGGTCCACATTATATAAACTGCAGGTTATATGTGATAGTCATTCATTTGGGTTGCAATACCATACTCACACAGATATTTATCATTCTTGTTCTTGTTTTGAACACAGGATACTACAAGATTTTCCTAATAAAATTTGAAATAACTTCTTAAGTTCAAACCAAGCCAGTTAAAGATATGCCAACTATTTTTCACTAGCACATACATTATTTTACAAATAACACAATCATATATAAGACAGCTTGAACTGTTGTTTTGCTGTAAATTATTCCACCAATAATTACCATTAAATTATTTATGAGTTAAAGACATTTTAAAGTATTTTAACTAATTCACCTTTAAGAATGTGAGATAGATATAAGGATCTCCTATTTGCAATAAATAATTTTCCACTAAAGATGTTGCATTTCATTATTTTGTTTCAAGCTTTTAAATAAAATAAATTGTGGTCAATATAAAAAAATAAGATATACATAAAAGCAGTACAGGGAATACATAATTGATTTTAACTATCCTTATTATCTTTTTTCATTACTAAAACATCACATCATGTACACTGTGATACATGATGAAAGGGTAAACTAAGAAAGGAATTCTATTTGGGAAGGAAGGATACCTCCACAGCATTTGTAATTTTTGCCGGCTTAGGGAAACCTGAAAAAATTCTTACTTCTAGGAGGATGGTTCCAATGGCAATTAAACCCCAGATCTATTCATAAGTCCATGTCTTAACGATCTCAACTTCCTGTGTTGGTGCATATTCTATAAGAAAAAAACTAGAAAAATCTACTAAATTAGTTTCCTAACCTTAAGTGATACATACCAACACAACTTTGCTGAATTTCACTGAAATGATAGCCAGGTGGACAGTTTTCAATTGGTTTTCTGATGCAAACATATGACCCAATGGTGTTCTGACAGGCACTGTTACCAGGACAGTTTTTCAAGCTTATTTGGCACTCATCCACATCTAGTGAAGGTGTGAAAACAGAAATTCAGTTATGTAATAATTATTCTTTCTCCTGTTACTTTTGGTATCCTCTCTACTTGAATTAAAGAGGAAAAATACATAATAAGACAATTAAGCACAGTAATATTCAGGGAAGAATAAAGCAAGAGACCAAGTAAATTAGTTACTCTTTACTTTTCTGTTCATGCACTTAATAATTTGTTCCTTGAAACCAGTTGGTAAATCCCAAAATTGTACATTTTACACACTTTTAAAAATGTAAGTTTTCTTTATATTTCAATATGGGTTTCTACCTAAACACAGTACAGAATACACAGCTCTTGATGTAGTGAACTTAACACAGAAATTGTTAAACAGGTAATAAGTAGCAGGAGGCTGTTTATTAACTTAAAGCTTTTGATACTGTAAATCATGAGCTACTTCTAAATAAATTATCATTATTGGGTATAAAGATGAATTGTTTGAAATTAATTGTGTCTTGAGAAAACAAAATATGTTAGTATAAACAATGATTTCCATCCTATCTTGTGAGAAAAACATGGTGCTTCACAAGGCTCAGTTCTTGGTCAAATTTGATTTCTAATTCCAGTTTTTAATACATTCAGGAATCACACACAGTGAAACAAGCATAAAGTCACTTCTAGTTAAAATATTTAAAATATTTAAAATATTTAAAATATCTAAAAACCCTTTATGGCTTCTAAAAACCCTTTATGGCTTCATTCCCATGGAATAAATTCAGTCTAAGTTAAAATATTTAAAATATTCAAAATACTCGTTATTGTTTCACTCTCAAGAATTAAAACACCAGGACATGTTTCATGAAATACTTGTTCACATCATCTACTGTTAAACGATTGACTTAATGGATCGCTCGTTGAAGTTGGAGAGGTAGATACTGTGAGGACTCTGGTGTTCTAGTGACGAATCAGGGTACTGTCTACTTCTGGAATATCAAAATTCATGAGTTATACTCCTATTTTTTTATAAAAATCTTTTCCCATATGCTAAGATCCTTGGGTTGTTGAACAGCTTTTAATAATTTTATGCCGTTTTCTATTTCATAATGCTCATTCCAGAAATTACTAACACAGTCAACTTGTCCCTATGTTTATGATGGAATATTTCTCCAATGTTCTTTCAACCTGATACCGTTATTCTTCTTGGACTTGTCTACATATATTTTGTCACAATTTTTGCAATTAATGTGGTATATACCTGATTTTTTCTCTTTTTGTCTGGAATCTATTTATTTAACTTCATTAATTTATTAACATAATATCGTTTTGAGGGGCTAACGTGATATTATTCTGTTTAAATTTTTTTTGAAATTTATTATTGACTGATGGGTCATAAACCAATTTTTAAACGATTTTTTTTCCCTGAAAATGCACTCAAGTTGTAATTCTTATTTGTTTCTGGAATCTTTTTATTTTTTGGTTGATCATCTGTTTGTTGCGTCCATTGGAAATGGTTACTTCTATTATGTGCCAATATTCTTTCTAAAGAAATGAAGCCATAAAGAGTTTTTAGTTATTTTAAATATTTTACCTAGAAGAGATTTTATTTCTAACATTTATCAATAATACAGGAAATTTAAGCCTATTAGGTAAAATATTTATATTTGCTGACGTCATATTTTGTTCAATCAAAGTAAGTGTGTATTACAGAAAATGGAAGGTATACAAACTGAGTTAACAATTCTACAGAATTGGTTTTTAAATACTAACTTAACCCTCACTGTTAAGGAAATTAGGTATATGCTGTTTCATAAGCCTTTAAATTCAACAGTTTAGTTTAGTTTAGTTTAGTTTCATTTTTAGATCACAATAATCCTTATATTGGATAAATTAGAAATACATATAAACGTGGTTGGAGTAAATATATACTGTAGTAGTGCAGGCTAAAATGATGTTTGGGGTAGTGATGAGGGGTGGTTAAATGTTAACTTGATTCACAGGAATTTCTACAACCAAATTATGGGCCTACCTAAAAGCTCACCAAACGGGGTTGCACAAGATGAATTAGACAAAGTAGGGATTACAGGAAAAATAATGACAATAACTCTGAAATATTGGTTTAGGATTAAGAATTTAGAAGAGAATTATATTTTGAAACGCTGTCTAGTGATGTAAGAGAAAGTGAGGGGAAGAAATACTTGAGTTAGCACAATCAATGAGGTTATGGAAAAAATTGGCTTGAGTATGGTATGGCATGATAGAAAAAGTAAAGAAAGAGGTTCTTGGAGAGAAATTAAAGAAAGAATTGATGATATGGAAACATAGGAAATATTAGGTAGTTTTAAGAAGTCATTGAGGGTTTATACAGGCTTAAAGGAAACATGGGGTAGAGAGAACTATGTGGACGAAAGTGGACAAGGGAGGGAATTGCATGGGCTCAGATAGGGGTAGTGAATCTGAATGGAATAAGAGGAGGGTTAAATATAGAGGAATGTCTGATGTGTAAAATGTAGAATGCAAGATAGTTACTGACATGCAATTGTGGAATGTAGAGAAACTAAAAAAAATGGGAGCAAAACATAGGCTTGAGAAGTGGGATAACTTACTAATAGAGATAAGGGAAAGCAAGTTGGTAAATATGAAAACAAGGCAGAAAATCTTTGAATTATTCTGGTAAGGTTAAGGCTAAATTGGGCAGAAACAGAATTTAAGTTGATTTTTGATTGAGTTAATTTTGTAGATGTAAGTTGCCTGATAGCTGAGTAACTGCAAGGTTGAAACTATTCAGGGCACTGGTTACACAGCAACTTGGGAAGATTTACTAGAGTGACTGTGGATGTACTTTCTTGTGTGGTTGGGTGGTTGTAAAAGAGTACTGTGGAAGCTTGTTGTATTATTAAGTGGAAATAAATTCAATTCAGTTCAATTCAATATTGGGTATGCCCAAATTAATACAATTATAAATTACAAGATTATTCAACAACTATTTCTAATCTCAGAATTCCATCTGTTTAGAAATTACATATACATATTAATAAAGAAATGAGAAGTTAACCAGATTAAATTTTAAACATGCATCATTGTTATCTAATTTATTGGCCAATGCCAATAAATTAGATAACAATAATATAAAATAAGTGGTATAAAGATCATGTTAAAGACCAGTTAGAGAAGACTGATATATGA
Source organism: Metallyticus violacea (assembly GCA_030762175.1). Lineage (NCBI taxonomy): Eukaryota > Metazoa > Arthropoda > Insecta > Mantodea > Metallyticidae > Metallyticus > Metallyticus violacea. The sequence goes on along the minus strand of CM060846.1, from coordinate 124,547,677 downwards.
TTGACCTTAATCAGAGCAAATTATTTAAGGAAGAATTTTATTGAATTCCATGGTATAATAACATTTATTGATTTTTTTAATGGTGTTTAACTCCCGCTTTTACCACTGAGGCACCACAGGCGGTGAACACTGATGATACATGAGGTGAAATGATAAATTGGGAAAGGATTTTTTTAAGGAAGGAATTGCTCCAGGCCTAAGTTTAGGGTACCTCTCTGTCATTTGCCAGTTATCAGGACTGAGGAAAACCTGGAAAAAACCTAAGTCAGGGAGGACAGTCCTGGTATTCAAACCCCAGACCTCCCGCTCACACATTTATCCATAAGAAATTCTTTAACTTTTAATTAAAAGTAGTCGTGCATCTAATTCTTTTATGTAATTGGACAACTTATTGAAGGATTCTTATCTTGAAAACAGGTAATTTACATGTGTAATTTACCATGTGTATAGATATGAAAATTTGCTTTAACTCTGGTGTTACAAGTATGAACTACTATTTAACAATATGTTTCTCTGTTTTTTTTTTAAATATATGATAGTTTCAAATATATACAAAGAACATATAGTTAAATTTTTCTGTTCTATAAACTCCCCTACAGGAATCAATTTGTTAGAGTTTATCTTTATGCTCATATCTAACTGCTCTTTTTTGCAGTATGAATACTCCATATTCTATTTGAATATTTTTTGCACAGCACCCCAGACAACTATACAAGAGGAAAGAAGTTCATAATATACTGATGTTTTACTATCATTCAATATATATATTTTTCCCAATAGGAACCATAAAGTAATTTTATGGTTGGTTGCTAGTGGCCTTTAGGGATGCTGCTATTTAGGGTGCACAGTCATTCCACCTCTTGGTGGAATGACCGTGCACCTGGATAACACTAAGTAGATTACAGCTATGGCAAGCTTTCCAAGAACAAGTAATTTTATTGCATATTTTATTTATATGCTTATCCCAAGTAAGATTATTATGAACTTTGTTCAATTTACCTGATCAATCTATTAGTTTTCATTCACAGGTTGAATACTGCACTTTTTTATTCTGGGTTGTTTGGGACATGATAAAGGTTGTTTGATTTATATTTATGTAAAAGTAGGAGATATTGCATAATTCTTGTTATATTAATAAGAGTAGAATCATGTAATAATTGATCATTTTTCCTTGTATTTAATATTGATGTATCACGTGCATATATTATCAGTTTGCCATCAGTGATTTTTGGAATATCATGTAAGTGTATAATGAACAATAATGGACCCAATACTGACCCCTGAGGTACAGTTTATTTTATATTTAAACTCTGTGAGTAGTACTATTTTTCTGTATATAAGTTAATTTAACATATTGGTATCTGTTGGTAAGGTAGGATTTTATAAGATCAGGTGTATTACCTTAAATTCCATACTTATATAACTTTCACAGATAGTAATTTATGCTCAACAGAGTCAAAGGATCTTTGGATACATCCAAAAACATGCAGTTATGAGTACTATGTTTTTTTTAAATTCTCCATTATAAAAGCAATCAGTTCTCTAATGACATCTTTAGTAGACAATTTCTATCTAAAACCATATTGATATATAAAAAGGCTATTAGTTGTTTAGTAATAATTTTTTCAAGAACTATATATATTGACGAAACTAATGATATTGGTCAATAGTTATTTTGGTTCTCCTTGTCCCTTTTTCATAAATTGGTTTGACCATAAATGATTTTAAACAAGAAGGAAATATACAATTGGACATTGAAGCATTTAAAATTTTTACAAGTGAATCAATTATGTATGGAGCACTTTTTAAGACATTGGAGGAAATCCCATTTGTGTCCAGTGAGTGCTTGCTCTGAGAAATTTTATGATTTTTAGCAAATTGTCTTTTGTTGTTAGCAGCAGATAAATAGATTCTATTATGAGGCTAGCAGTACTATTATCCATTATTTCGTGTGTACTGCAAATTAATTGATTAATTAATTATGTTTATAAAGAAATTATTAATAGGTTAAGTAATTTCCTCTGGGCTTGTAATCTTGCTACCATTGTAACTCAACTAAATATTTTCCCTTATATAATTTCCTAAGGTGTTATGTTCCTTATTAATGACATTTCATATTGTTCTTTTTTGTATAGTACATGAATTGTTCCAAATATGTGTAATATGACTAACTTTTGCATTTTCTAAAAATGTTTTGTATTTGTTATTGAAAATGAGATATTTTCTTTTATCATTTTAATTTTAGTAATGATGAAGCTCTCATAATGTTCTTTAGTTTTATTTTTTTAGGTAAAATTACATCTTTATTTATCCATTTAAAATGTGCACATATTATTGGTATTTTAATTATTGCACATGCAACACCAAAAAAATTATTGAAATTTAAGTACAATTTTTTCCATTTTTTATCTACTTCCCTTTCATTATACAGATCTTCCCAAAAATCATTTTTGAGTAGCATGCACAATCGATTTAAATTCATATCACTTATGTCTCTACATGCTATATAAAACTTATTTTGAGTAACTATTCTAAAATTAACAACAAATAATGATTTGAAAGAACGTTTTTGACAATTTCTGTCTGATAAAATAGAATTTAAATTTGTAATAATTTAGCCAATAATAGTGTAAGTAGTTTCAGTTGTAAATATTGACTTATCAATAGTGATTAAATCATAAATGTAAGTTATAACAACTTCATATAGTGAAAACATTGTATATCTTTATATATTTGTATTCCCTAACATAATTATATATTTTTTTCTAATGTAGATAAAAAACCTATATATAGAAATAACATTAAGCTTGTTTTGTATTACTACTTATTTCAATGCCAGTTAATTCAATGTCTTTTCCAATACCTTTTTAAGTGAACCAATTCAGACCCTTAACCTGATCAGTTTTATTAGAAACAAATAATGCAATCCCACCACCCTTACTATCTACCCTACAGTAACTAGATTGGTTATGATAACCTTCCAGTTTACACATTGATATTTCATTCTCTATTGGACCATGTTTTGTGACTGCCATTATATCAGGTTTGTTTTCATGCAGAAATACACGAAGCTGATCTACTTTATTTTTTAAATATTGGACATTTTGATGTATTATCTTTAAAGCTGAATGGGAATTTTTATTATTTTTAATACTAATTTTTCTACCATTTTTATATTACTGTTATATATGTTTCCGTTAGCATAATCAGCAGATTTACTTTAAATATCATTAAGTTCTACATAATTTCTTGGATTGTTGACAATCCACATAAAATTTGAAGTTGGTTTTAAGCTTCTGGTGATCCTGTAATAGTATCGCGGTTCTTATTTCTTCACGTTTTCATTCTCTTCCAAATTGTTTCTTGTTAGCTCTGCAATTTTTTCCCTAGGTCCCTATAAATTATGTTTTCATCAGTTTTCCATTTCAACTTATTTCTTGTGAAGGTTATTTATGTATGACAGCTGAAATCTGCTCAGCTGTTTATTCTCTTCCTCAGTAGTTCATGTGGAAACCATGATGTGTGAAGTCTTCCCTTTTTATTTCCAAATCTAATAATTTTAAATGGTTTTCCAACTTCATGATTTTCTTTATCTTCCTGTTATAGTTGTTCACTTCCTTGCTTACACAAGACTCTTCATTAAGATCATATCAATGTGGAGTTGGCATGATGAAGTTTGTATATCTTGTTTATTCACAAATGTAGTAACTTGCTTAAGACCTTGGTCATTTGATTACAGCTCCTCCCTATATTATAACTACATTTTCTTTGGTTAGTTTTCTATTTCCTCTCTAGCCCTTTGGATAACTATTTCCAGTGGAGCATTAGGATTTATAAAACAGCAAATTTCCATTTCCTTCTTAAACTAACGTTTTAATTCTAATGCAATTATTCCTCTAGCATGGCTATAATGATAATTTTTTTTTTTTTGTTCTTCAACATGGTTTTCAATATTATTCTCGGCAGCCATTTTCTTGTAATGGTATAAATATATTTGTTAATGGTATAGAATATATTGTACCTCCTTTCCCTTTGTAAACTCTGCTCCTTTGTCCTCTCTTAACCTTTGTCCATCCCTTCTTGGAATATGGTCAATACTTCTGTCAAGTGCATCTTGTACAATTTTCTTCTCATCTCAGAGTATTTTTGTTATTTCCCATGCTGATTTTAGTTTCACTTCTTATAGATTAAAAATATTTCAATTGTACACTATTTCACAACTGCTTGTATGTATTTCACTTTACACACTTACCGGCATTTTGTAAGCTTTGATGAAATAATATTTAAATAAAACTCATGAATTATGAAATTGAAATAGTGAATAGCTATATAATATCCTGGCCTTACATTTGATTCCTACCTAACATGATCATATCACACAAAACATATTATAAAAAAGATGAACATTATCATTTACAACCTGTTTAGATTAAAATATGTTGATTTGTATACAGGCTATCTAAAGGCCTGTATTTTGCATTGATACAGTATAATATATTGGTGTAATAGCACTAAAGAAAAATTTAGTTCTTTAGAAACCCTGCATAAAAGAGCTGCCAAAATTATAGTTTAATGTTTATAAATGATGAATAAAGTTATTTAAGAAAATAAATATTGTGCCAATCTCTAAGCTTGACTTATAAAATGAATCAATGCTTATATACAGGTGTAAAAAGAATACCCTATGTACCAGCTTCACTATCAGATGTAAGAAAGTTGAACACTCCAACAAAATGAGGTTATCTGATCAAATTTTCATAGAATTGGTATACTGCACAAAATATGATTTAAAAGGTATATTACTTAGGCTGCCAAAACCAATAACTATCTTCCTTTATTTATTAAGAGACCTTGGAATAAGTTAAAAAAATACAGTGTTTAAATACCTTATTAACATTTAACATTAATTAGCTTACTCAATTCTATGATGCACTTGCTTTAAATACTCGAATGATTAATTTTGTAATCCACACCAACATTTTTAAAGTTTAAGTATATTTTTGTACTGGTTAATTGTTAAGTCAACTACTATAGAATAGTTCCTCCTTAGAGCTGCTAGCTCATTGGGACATTCTTATAAATAAATAAATAAATATTTAATACATTATCTAGTTTATTGAATAAGTTTGTATTATTTGAAATAATATACTACAAAGAACTATAGATATTTAAAAAAATTTGTCTTAAAACCATGTATTTGGTGTTTTGACCGAGAACAAATCTCTGTTTTATTTTCACATAATCATGAGATGCTTGAGTACAACTTTAATTGAGAAGTACCCTTCAATAAATTAAAAAATGTTAATGTGCTCAGCAAAAGTATGCTTCAAAATAATATGGTGATATAGTGAATGACATATTACTTCTTCTGCATTCCACAAATTCAACATATTAGTTATTTCAATATCTAGAGATTTTACTTTTAGTATGTACTTCCTACTCAATATTCATTTTTTATTGGAATGTGAGAAAATTAAATGGTGGCAAGATAGTATATTGGGATGATAAATTGGATAAATTGCAGAAAGATATAGTTGTAATAGAAATACTAGTAAATAGGAGGGAGGAAAAATCCAATTGATAGGACAGTTTCTAGGAAAAGTAAGGGAGAAGTGGTGGAGAAGTATGAAGAAAGAGAAAGAGGTTAAAAATAATGAATGAAAATTGGTTTCTATCATAATCATAACTGGGTGGTTAAAGTATGGAAGAAATCAGTGATCATATTAGTACTGCTAGAATCCAGAGTATAGATATCAATGTAAAGGATTATAACAAACTGTAATATTGATTGTTAATAAATTTGTTCACTCATCCTACTCAAATGTTTTATTTCACCAACTGTTTATGTATATTTAAAAAAATTAAGTATATATTCAAAATGAGCACAGGAGGAAAGAAAGCTCAAGAGTAGTGTCTAATATTACTAAGGATAACTGGAAAATGCAGTTAGCTTTGGCACATTTTAATCTAACATTTCACAGCCTGTGGTGCCCCAGTAGTAAAAACGGGGGTTGAACACCATTCAAAAAAACTCTAACATTTGATACTACTCAAAACCGTATATATTGATGAACAATAACATTCACTGAACATACAAACTCACACAAAAATAAAATTTTAATTTGCAGTTACAAATACAACTGTAACTGTAA